>OX328015.1:38185086-39385086 GCA_946811545.1 Netelia fuscicornis
TACCGGAGAGAATACGCCAGAGAGAGATAGAGAGAGAGAGAGAAAGAGACGGTGGCGCGCTTGTGTCAGACGGGGGTTGCACCTTCTGGCCCGGTTAATAATTCAATTCCTTCCGCGCGCGCTCGCGAGAGAACGCGACGACGACACAGAGAAGGTTGGTTTCTCCTCGGCTTCTCGGAGTTCTCCCCCCCTCATCCACCTCGTCCCCTGTCGACGTTCATCCCCCTTGGCAGCATTGAGCCCGCGAGTATCTCATCTCCGTCTCGCGTTTCTCGACTCTCTCGCTCTCGCTCGTGCCTCCACTCCTTAGGTGCATCGATTTTCCCACACCGCAAACGAGAAACGCGAAAGCTTTCCACGTTGTCGTCGTCATCGTCTCGCGCTACAACCAGGCAACTCTGCCCTCTCTCTCCCCCCTCTCTTTCTCTATCTAGCCCCTACAAACCCCCGTACATATTCCAACCTTTTCGTCGAATATACACCGCAGACAAAGAGACCTAGATAGAAGAGTGGAAGAGCTTTCCAGCACCAGCAGAGAGAGCACTCCCTTGCTCGCTGTGTATACGTGAGTGTACGAGGGTAGGAATATAACGCGAGGGTTGGTTAGCTTGGCCTGGCTGCGTTGTGGATGCTGGCGGACGTCACGAGACCGTATAGCGCGAAGGAATGGAACCGCCGGCATCAGCCATTTTGTAAGCTCTTCCCGGAGGAATCGATGTGACGTCGCCTGAGGGGCGCTTGCGCCAGCGGGCAACCCTCTGCTCTGGCTCTCTATCATTCTCTCTCTCTTCCTCCCCCCTTTCTCTTTCTCTCTCTCTGTCTCTCTCTCCCTCGACGAACATTCCGTGTTCATCCCTCTCGCCTCTCCGATCAATTCTAACTTGGTCTATGCTGCTGCCGCTGCTACACTCCGTATCAACCCCCCTCCTCATCGTTACGTGTCTCTGCCCTCCCACACCGACAATTTTGGAAGCTTCGCTGGTAGATAGGGGTTGTTCGTCAATACGCTCACGTTGACGTAGCGTCTACGCCTTCGTATTTCTCGTCATGGTATGGCGATAAACGACGAGGTATTAACTACTACCCTCGCTTATTAAGTGGACAGTTGGCTAAAGAGGGCAAAGATAAAACCACCAAGGGTTGTTTCTTCCAGACGTGAGAATAATTCTTTTTTCTCTACGAAATTCGTGGGTGAAAGTTTGTCGATTCGATCAACTTTTTCATCGTTTATATTTACGGGGAAAACAAAGGGGATTTTATACGTGATTTCGTACAGACGCGTCGAGAAAGAAAAAGAATTATTTTGATTGATTTTACGAGATAAACGAACATTTTTCTTTCCTTTCCGTATAATTAAGGATATGAATATTTTCATCATATTTTTCGTATAATTTCACCAACGGCAACAAAAATCTCAGCTCGAGGTTCGCAGGATCGAGTCACCGGTTATTATTATTATTTATCGTACGTATTACTCGCTTGCTCGGTGCGTATCTCGCGGCTTCTCCAATGCCTTTTTTTCCCTCGAGAATCTCCTCGCGTATATTTAACGCCTTGCATATATTCGCCGGGGATGCGGGCCGAAACGATTTTCGCCGTCACCTCGTGTCGAAAGGGCCGGTAAAACGGCAGAACGCTTTGAAAAAGCGTGAGCGAGAGTGAACGAGAATGAACGAAACAGAGAGAAAGAGAGAGAGAGAACGGTGAACCGAAATTTATAACTCGACTAATCGTCCTACGGCTTTTGCAAGCACCTGGCCGCGCGCTCCTCGTAGCTTCGCTCTCGAGAACCACATCGCGAGTTATAAGGGCGCGCATATCATAACCTCCTCTTGTTTTTTTTTGATTCCCCCATTCTCTCTCTCTCTCTCTCTCTCGCTCTTTTGCCAAACGCACACGTTATTATGATTAGCTACTTTCGTACCGCGACGAGGCCTCCCTTCCGCCCTCCATCTACTCCCTCTTCCTGCCATTCTTGGGTCCACTGGACGTTCTTTCACCGAAGAAAACGTCTTCTCGCAGACGTGGACGACCGAACTCTCTCTCTCTCTGCCTCTTACCAAGAGGGTGAGAGGAGATAGAGAGAGAAGGGCGAATGGCAGGGGGTTAAGGGGGGTGGGGAGATTCCGATGGGATACGCGATACGCGATGCACACCTCGGATTACGACCAGGATGATCCTCCCGTGGATGCCTCGGGCCGTCGTCAGGTACCTTGCCATCTCGTACCTATACATACGGGTATATAGACGTGTATATATATATATATATAAACATATATATATATATATGTGTGTGTAGCGAAGTTTCACTACACACCCTATATCGAAGCATACTTCATTTATTATGACTGTGATCATCGATTATGCACCGACATTTTTCTCCCTCCTCCTCGCCTCTTAGGAGTCCACTTTTTTGCGATTTTTATTTTTATTCAAAAATTCTCAACCCCGTTCTCTTCGTTCTCCTCGCGCGTGCATTATCCCTCGGCTAAAGGGCCAATGCCAAAGCGTTCCGCGCAACTCGCATTACCCGACGGAGGGAGGGGTGCGCGTCTCTTATTTTCATTGGACGAATTTTCATCCAAAATTATCATTTTTTTCTTTCTTCCTTTTTCAACATTTAAGTAGGACCCTTCAATCTCATTTTTTTATACGGTTATTTTCGTCGATAGGGATGCGGGGAAATAATATCGAAGTACGCAGAGAGACCTGGGTGAATGTTGTTTCGTATAAATCGCGAGCGAAAAAAGAGGCGAACGGTTTTTGCCGTCGCGAGGGTGAATACGAAGTTCCTTCGCGAACCCTCGCGCTGGTTCCGCCATAGCGTTACGCCAAGAGCGGAATCGAGACGCGTACGGAACTCGTACGATATTTCAAGGGGGATAGGAAGGAAAAAAACGAATCACAGTCGCCCTCGCTCCAGTACAAAGGGCATGAAAAGCAAGAGAGAGAGACAGAGAGAGAAAATCTCGAGCTCGGGTTGTGTAAGATTTTACGTTGAGACAACGCCAAAGCATCAGTAGTAAAAGCATGCTACGGATCAGACACGCTATACCGTAAATATATATACATACACATCCCCTCAAACGAAATGAAAGAAAACCGAATCGTGGATTTTTGCGTCTGCGCGACACTCTCGCGGATTTCTCCCACACGTTACTCCTCCTTTATCCCTTTCTCCCGTTTTCTTTACTCTTCTCTTCTCTTTCCACTTCGTCCTCGCTCTCTCCCTCTCTCTGTCTCTCTGTCTCTCTGGCACTTTTCTTTCTTTCCCTTTTTTCCTTTTTTTTTTTTTTTATTATTCCCTCCCGTTTCGCAAAAGTCTTGACAACCCCTCGGGCCAAGAGTGTTTCTAGCTCCTGGTGATTGGGAGTTGCCCCTCCGGGCACGGAAAACGGGCGCCGCACGCGCTTGCGCAACCTACACACACTTTCCATCTCGCCTACACACACACACACACAGAGACACACACACACACACACACACACACATATATATATATATATCTGTGTGTGTATAGGCAGCATCCCTAGCAGCAGGAGCAGCAACGGCAGCAGCCACCACGAGAGATCCCCTTTGCTTTAGGGTTAGCTGTGCGGTCCTCCCTGCGGCCAAACAGCCCAGGATGACACGCCCCGGGCTACCAGATCAATAAGATACCTTATACCCACCTTCTCCGCGCGCGCGTTCCTCTCTCTCTCTCTCTCTCACTCCCGACATCCGTATATACGCGTATAAAGGTATTCTCTCTCGCTCGATCCTCTTCCAGCCTATCCGCCAACCCCCTCTAAACCTCCACGGTTACGCCCTAAGACACACGCGCGATTCGCAAATTCGTACTGTATAATACAACCAACGCGCGTCGCTTGTCTCGAAAGAGCGAATACGCTTTTCGAAAAAAAAACAGACCTTACCATGTCCTTCGTATTATTCACGATCGATCACAATTTTCAAATCTATATTAGCGATTCACAATTTGTCTTCTTTCTTTTTCGATTCGACAAACCTCGAAACGTTTCTTCGTACGTTTTGCAACGGGAGACGCATTATTATTTCTACATCGATACCGCCACTTTCGCGAGAGTTTAAAGAATGGAAAAGAATGCAAAGAAAAGAAAAGAGATCGCGGGTGTGCGGTACACGGTGGAGTTAAAACTTTGCATACACAATTATGGCAAAGAGGAACCCCCGAAAGCCCAGAAGATAAAGTTCGCCGCACACCCGCAGCCTAACAGAGTAGCGTCTGTATAGGAAAAGTGCATGTATATATATATATATATGTATATAGGCGGCTAGTACAGCACGGCCACTGCGCGTCTCGTTAAAAAGTCCGCCCTCCTTCGCCCCCCCCCCCCCCCCCCCCCCCCCGCCTCCTGGCCACTTGCTTATATATTTGTGCTCCGGGCCAGGGACGATAGCTGAACACACACTGCAACAGTGGCCTCTGCTTTTCTCTCTCTCTCTCTCTTTCTTTCTGCATGATGTTGAGGCATCGGGACTCTCTTCCACTCCCCTTCCTCTTCCAATTTCGTCGGGTCAATCGCAAATTTTCTGGTAAGCTCGCGTGTGCGCCCTGGGCCGTCACGATTCCGAGTTAACCGCCGCGCGCGGTTTCGCGTTTGGTATAACCGATTCAGAAATTCCTCGTAAAGCAATTTCATCGTCGGGATTCCTTTCACGCCCTTGCTCACGGGTGCCTTGGCATGAAACAACGGAACGCCTGTATGTGTGTATGTGTGTCCGTTGAATTTCTTGGAGCGAGAATCGCGCGAGACCGCGAGCTAGTGCCCCCTCGACGAGAGTCCTCTCGATGCATCCGCGGACCGGCAAATATCCCAATTTTTTTGTTCAAGAAGGATGGAGAGAGAGAGAGAGAGAGAGAGAGAAGGAGAGACTCGCTATTTCGCCTCCAACTCAGCAATTCGCGGTCTTCTCCGTTGCATCGCGTAATGCACCGCGCCCTCGGGTCGTAATGACGAAGTAGCCGGGGTATTATAATACGCGAGGTACATACGCTCCAAGGGAATGTCCTATACGTACGTAAACCATTTCGTGTATCTATATACGAGAGAGGAATCGCAGAATGGAGAAACGAATGAAAAGTTCGGAGGGAAGCAGCTGAAGCTGCAACAGTGCTGCCTCGTATGCAAATCGCAGAAGATGAAGAAGAAATAAGACGAGTGTCGAGAGAGTTGAAACGCGGCGTTTATATCGACCAGGGAGGGATACGAAGATTGCTGGAGAAATTAGACGATGTAGGTACTAGTGTGTAATTCGATAATATCATCTTCTCTCGTCGCGGCACACCGGTACTCTTTCTATCTCTCGTGTTTATCGGGAATTCGATGATCGCATCATTAACCCGCACGATTGACACTTATACACACTGTATTTTCCATTTATCGAAAACTACCCTTGGGCACGCGCAGACGACTCGCCTCGTCACAGTCAACGTACACGCGTAATCCTTCAAAGACTCGACTCTTTACCGCGTCGACTCGATGATCGAGTCATTAGAGAGACGCGTCGACCGACTGACAAGGAATTGCTGGCTTGTCACTGTCAACGTAAAGGACCCCTCGACGTAAATTCTGTTGGAGTGGGAAAAACAGGTATTTCTCCACCATTGCCCATCTTCGCTCGATTCATTCCAATCGCATAATACCTATGTATCACCATTGTATACGAGATTGAAGAATACATATATATATATATATAAACACAAAAAAAGAAAAAGAAAATGACGAAGAGAAAAGCGATGGCGTCTTCGTAGCGGTAAAAGGTCGACGGTATATTAAAGAACTTTAGTACAGGGTTAGAAGTGCGGAAGGGGGATAGGAGTGGCCCGAAAGTTGCCTGCCTCGTCGCGTTTAGTTCCCATGGGAATTTCGTCGACTCACTGGGGTTCTCGCCAGCCAATTGGAAGTCAACCCTCGAAAACCCACCCTTCGCCCTGTGTTGTGTGTAAGGGACGTTGGTAATTTGGACGGGGTGGTTTCGTAGGCGAGGACTAGCCCGGCGTATACACGCCGAAATTCTGGACCTTCGGTCGATGAAACTTATCGTCGCCATAAATTTAGGTCCGTACTATTGCTTTGGAAAATAACGAAAATTTCGTAGCGAATCTTTAATTTCCAGCTTGGGACAACGAAGGTCAAAGTATCGAGTGTTTTAGGTAACGAATACTCGATTTAAATCTAAGTTTTGTCATGGTTGCGTGACAAATTCGTCGAAAACTAACGTATACTTAACGCGTTTCGATTTTCGCACGACGGGGGTGTTTAAAATCACCCCTCGGCTCGTTACGTCCACGTTTTTCTTCTCTTCGGGCTTGTTTACAAGAATGTGGGACTTGTATATAGGACGAAGGAAGGCAGGCGGTAGTTTGCGGTCTGTAGTTTCACGGAAGACTGCGCCCCACGACTCTCGCGCTCTTTCGAGTATCCACATAACCCATAGTGAAACGATGTTCCTCCGGTGAAACGGGTCGGTTTCGCAAACGATGCAAAACAAAAAAAAACGAAATAATGAAGCTATTGGGTGTTTGACCGAAGCGGTGTCTCAACGAGGACAAACGCGAAAAAGTGTAACGAGAACCAGGACGTTCTCATCGTTAGGAATTCCTTCGACGCCAACGCGATAAATACCCACGAGAGAAAATGAGGAGATCTTGAGGGAAGAAGAAAAAAAAACAACAACAACACCACCACCATTGCCACCATTTGTCGTTTTTTCGGTGCAACGAGAGATAAATAAGTACAGCTTGAGGCTTGAAACAGGAATTCTGAGAGCGAAGGTTGTTTGCTTTGAGTAATTCTCACGATGCTCGAGTTGAGCAATTGCTCGTTTTGAACTTGCGTCGGACGTAACTCGATCAAGGGCGGATTTTTTTTTTCACGAACAAACATTTAAAATAAAAAAGAAAGAATCAATATTTTTCAAACAAAACTTCAACAGTACCAATCGAGTTGACGTATTTACCGATTACCCGAAGAATCTTTAACTCCCCCGTCGTCATTTTTTTCAACTCGTTCTAAGCGATCTCTCTCGAGGAAAGAAAAAAAGAAAGATATCGGAGGGAGGCCCGCGAAGGATCGACGAAATTCCCCCGATCGTTGCACATACACAGGAGCTTATCTCCCTCGTTCGATCCGCGAGCGTGTACTGGAGAATCACGGGGTCCTATGCGAATTCGTCCAATCCGGTCGAGCAGGCGTTTTACATCGGGGACTTAACCGCGTGTCTCGTAGCCCGTCGTAGGGCTCATTGGGGCCCCGCTCGTGAGTAACCCGTCCAATCGAGGATGGAGGGGCCTCACGGGGCCGTGAGGCAGAAGCATGAGGCCCCGTGGAAGCCACGCCTACGTTCCCACCCTGAGCGGCGAGTCCCGGACGGGGACCGCGCGCGCCTCGCGTCTCTTTCTGGTAGCTAAGGCCCTCCGGGCGCAGTAACCCTCGAGTCCTTCTGTACGACGGTTAGAGGCCGCAGAGAACAAGAGGAAATCCCCCGTATATACCCGCGATAAAAGCTTTCGTACGGAATACCAGAGGGCTTCTCACGACGCTTTATCGTATCGAAACAACAATAACCCAGGTCGAGAAACAGCGTCGACCGCGATCTTGTCTGATCGAGTTTACTCCGTCAGTCCCTCGTCGGGGCACTCTCAATTATTTTATTTATTCTCGTTTTTTTCTTTTACGCGCTCCGGTCTCGCCCGACTCGTTTGTCAACCTCACCGTCGGATCAAATTTGCATAATGTTCGGTGACGAACGACGCGCTCCCTCGACCAGTGACTCTTATTAACCACGTCCCAGGAGAAAGCTGTTTTGTGTGTGAGATTGAAATAAAAGAAAAAAAAGTTCTTTTGACAGAGATTGCGATAAAGTGGAATAGTAAAGGTGCTACGATTTGACAGTTTTTGTGCAAAATTTCGCAACGGGACTGGGAAATTTTGAAAAGTGCGTCGTTCTTTAGAAACAAGAAGTTAGAGTGTGTTCGGTTTCTTTTTTTGTTTTAAAATAGTCTTTTTTTTTTGTTTTGTCTCGAGAGCGAAGATTCGCGAGGACTTTGAGATAACGATGGACGCGTGCCGGTGATCCGCCGGTTCCTCGTATCGACGATCTTCGATCAATTTATCGAACTTTTTTTAAAATAAATTCGTGCGGTTATCAAGCAGAAGTGGAACAAATGCCGAATCTAGACTACTATAACACCGCGAGGATGCACCAAATGGTAAACATTTCTTTTTGCGCTAACAATTCTTTGAAAAATCGTTCGAAACACCGTGTTTCGTTCGTCTCGCGACGATAAACACATTGCCCACCCGTCTTTTCGTATTTTCCAACATTATCTCTCTCGACGCTAAAATCCACGAATTTCGGTCTCCAAAAATTACAAACTACCCTTGTTATTATCACGATCTCGCCGACGGTAAAATAAAAAAAAGGAAACGAACTTTCCACATTCCCCCAACGCTTTGGGTAAAGTACGAAAGAGAGGCGAACCCCTGTAAATTGCTCATAAGCGAAAGAGCCATGAGATTCCGGTTTAATCGTCACGCACCCTCCGCACAGATTTTCATGCTCGTAAAGCGGAAACCTGAAATATTTGACTAGGACGAGAGAGGGAAAGAGAAAGAGGCGGAGGGAGAGAGAGAGAGAGAGAGAGAGAGAGAGAGAGAGAGAGAGAGAGAGAGAGAGAGAGAGAGAGAGAGAAGCTCGACTAGACCTCTGTCGGGCATTTATAAATGCAGGCAATCCGTCTCGCTGTTACCACCGCTACTTTCCTACGCCATTCATAGAAACAGGTGGCAATGGATCTCGTCGTAAATTACACGCTTTGCATAATATTATCATACGATAAAACATCCGTATCAACCCAGTCTCGTGTAAATCTGACATGTGTGGGCAATATCGAGAAAGAAACAAAAACGAGACAACAAATAAATACGTCTCTGCCCGGGGGATCGGACACGCGTTTACCCTAAGTGAAATAGATACGTTAACCGTCATTGGAATATAAATTTACAATATTGAGCAGTAAATCAGTAAGATTCTTCTCTCTTTCATTCTGTCGTACTTGGTACAAAACGAGAGTGAAGTTCGCCGACTCGCGTTTTGCATCGTTCTCTCTTCCTCCGTCTCTCTCTCTCTCTCTCTTTCCTCGTACCACGCGCCATACAACAACCGCAGACGCCCCGTAATGACAGGTCTTAAGGAGAGAACTTTTAACTCGTAAAATCTCTTGGCACAATGAAATCATCCCAAGGCCCGTTGGGAACAGCAGCGAGAAAACGTTCTTTCTCAAAGCGCGCGCTTATACCACGCCGTGTTAACTCCGTATACCCTCGAATGCTGTATACACGTCGGGTGAAGTTCTCGAACCTATGGTAGGTTTAAAAGACGTGCTTCACTCGAAGATTTGCTCATGAACGCGCGCGTGCGCGGATACTTAAAATACCGACACTCGTTCCTCCTCCCCTCTCGCCTCTCTCTCTCTTCCTTTTCTTTGCCCGGGCTCAGATATAAATTTCCCATATATTCTTTTACCACCGAGAGAATTATGGTAATCGTCGGTTACACAGTGAAGAAAAAAGATCGAAAAAATATATATATATACGTACATAAGCGCACGCGGACAAACATAAAATAAACAAGGTGGGTGTTGTAGATAAGTCTCGTTCTTCCTCTTGTCTCGTTACAATTATCGTCATTATTATCGCGTATATTTATACAAAGTGCGAGCGGTTAACGAGTTCATTTGCAAGTAAATAGTGCAAAAGAGAAGCGAGCGAGATAAGGAGGTAGGAAAAAACGATGCCTCGTGTGCCCGAGGTGGTAAAGCACACGAGGACGGCCCGAGGAGCGGAAGAAAGTCTCGCGCGCGGCCTGTCTGACCACACACGGGTCTTTACTACTGGCGCGACGATTAGTCTCGCCTCGCTCGTTCCAACCTCTTCGGCCTTTCTTTCTTCTCTTCTTCCTCTCTTTTGGCGTGCGCGCGCGCTCCTCAGAAATTTGCTAATATCTCGTCGAGTCAGGAATCCCGCGATGACTAACGTCCAATTTCCATCGAAGGGTCGAGAATGAGAGTCTCGATCTCGCTTCGCTTCGCTCGTCTCGAGATTTAAAAACACACACACGCACACACACACACACACACACACACAAAGACGAGCAAATTCATCGTGGCCATCGCTCGTCGACCACGTGCGCGAGTCTATCACAATGATAATTTCAGGACTCTGTCTCGTTTTTAATGCTCGTCTTAATTTTTTCTTCCCTTGTTATCTCTCTCTCTCTCTCTGAACACGAGGTACAATCCTCACATCGAAAACTTCCAAGCGAATCAAAAAAAAAAAAAAGAAAATGAGCCACAACAAAAATTGATGATACAAGTCCGCCGAGGGTTTCCTCCGATGCTCCGGCGTTATTGTCCGAGCCGTTAGCGCCTTCTAGATGCTTTATGATCCCCAATTACCTCGCGCTCTCTCGAGCCCTTATCTACTCGCGAATAGGCACACGTGTGTCACGTATACTGAAATACGAGGCTGTTGTACGATATGCGCACTAAAACGCATATATATATGTATTCGCCAGGGAGTATCGAGATGTGTAACTCGTGTGTACATAGCTGTTGTACTAATCCAGGTACCTATACGTTATGTACCATATACTCAATATATACATATACATATGCATAGTACGAGTGTATGGTATACGACGAAGGTGCATCATGTACAGCAATCAAGAACCCATGGTCGTGTTCGACGATCCAGCCCATCGCACATGTAACCCTCGTAGCCAACAGAGAGCTACGTGCATCTATCTTATATTCTGTTATATATATACATATATATATGTATGTATGTATGTATGTATGTATGTATGTATGTATGTGTGTGTGTGTGTGTGTGTGTGTGTGTGTGTGTGTGTGTGTGTGTGTGTGTGTGTGTGTGTGTGTGTGTGTGTGTATTATCCATACATTGTAGAGAGGAAACCGGGTATAGCAAAGGAGAGAGCTCAACGAACACACCACCGGGCACATAACTCCTGCAACGCTGACGTTTCAATCAGCCGCGAAACGCGTGCGTTACTCCTCATCAGTTTTATCGTCTTATCGTTTTATCGTTGTATTTCAGTTTCGAATTTATTTCGTCATTCCTACCGATTTCCGGTGGTTACGACTCGTCTTGTTTCTTTTTTGTTTTGTTTTCAAGTCTGTTGTTCGTACGTCCAGAAGGGTGAAAGTTTAATTTTTGTTGCGCGTTCTTTTTAATCGTTTCGAGAATGTCTCGAGAACGTTTGAAATATCCTTAGAAAGAGGAGAGAGGGGAGAGAGGTGCATGTTCCTGTTGGAAGAATCGAAAAATCAAGTCTCGAGAGCGTATTTCTCTCACCTGTGCCACCGACGAGCAATAAATAACCGCCAGCTTAGTGCTGCCGCTATTTTACTGCCGCTTCGGTGTTTGGGTGATCCCAATAACGGGCGCGTAGGCCCGCCGCGTTTCTTCGCGAGAGCCAATCTTCGCGCTAACTAGCCGCGCTCTCGTGAGGGGTGAGAGAGACGGAGAGAGAAAGATGGTTACTTCTTCCTCTGACTAGCGAGCAAATGCTATACATAAATATATATATATATATATACGTGTGAAAGTCCAGACAGTACCTCCGGGACCCTGGTTAACCTTTGAACGAGAGAATAAGAGACACCGGTCCTGCGAAAGTGCTCGAAAGCCTCCCCCGAGTATTATTAAACCGCGAACGCGAGTATCCTTTTTTTCTTTCTCTTTGTTCTCTCGAATGGCAATCGTCGTCTCGTTCACGAAACGTTGGTTCCTCCTGCGAAATTCGACTCATTGAAATACCATCGATCAAGAATGAAAAAAAAAAACTGAATGGAAATTTATACGCGAAGAAGAAAAGTAAATAAGGTAATATCGTAATCGTTTACGATCGAAGCAAAATCGAAAACGTTTGGTATCACGAATCGTAGGTGTAATTCGATAAGTCACGATTCGATTTTATCGTCGAGGGAAGTTTTTGTCTCGTTTTGCATTTAATGAGACAAGCGAACGATGCGGAAACGAATGTTGTTTAGCTTAATGGTGAATGCGCGAGTTATTTGTTCAACGAGCCGAGACTCGATTGATAATGAGAACCGACGACGAGACAAGTCGCGGTATAATACCTAGCGAATTTTACAACTCACGCGACGACCGAGCCAGTCCCTCGCGTGTGTTGAAAACATGCGTCGCTCGTGAAGTC
Organism: Netelia fuscicornis; assembly: GCA_946811545.1. Taxonomy (NCBI): domain Eukaryota; kingdom Metazoa; phylum Arthropoda; class Insecta; order Hymenoptera; family Ichneumonidae; genus Netelia; species Netelia fuscicornis. The sequence goes on from OX328015.1 coordinate 38,197,351, forward strand.
GACCTAACGATATTCCGTGCTAGAATATTAGCCATCGAGTCGGAACGATTTATCACCGTCTTTATAAAAGAATCAGAAAAATTTCACGAACGAGACGCGCGAATCTTGAAGAGTCGGAGAGAATTTTGAAGGGCGAAATAAGACGAGATATCAAGCCAGCTCTATGGTCGTGTAGGGTCCTTCGTGAATTTCGTACGGTTAAATAACAGCCGGACAAATTAATCAAAGGAGAATTTTAATGACGGGGTTATCGAGGATAATTCCCATAATTCCGGTCTATCCCGCGAGCTCGGGACTAGAGCTCGCGCGTACGAACGGTCGAATTTTAATTTGATCGTCGTAGAAGAAAAATAAAAGATGATTTTATCTCCTTCCTTTAACCCACCCTTGAACACCCCATATACTTTGTTCTTTTCAGCGAAAATAAATTCCAGGACTATCCTCTCTGTCTTTATCTTTCTCTCTCTCTCTCTCCTCTCTTCCTCTCGTGTGTCTTATAGTTGAGCCAGGTCACGAACGGAGTCATCATATAGTCGAGCGTGGATAATAAACGATAATTCATGGAAGAGAAGATACGATTATATCGTATATATTGCACGGTTAGCGTTCGCCATAGCAAAGTTTTTTTTTTAATTGCACACACAGACGCGCGCGCAAACAAAAAGACGTAATTGACGATATAAAGTCTACGCTAATCGTCAATAAAATCATTCCATGCTCCCCGCCTAATTCAAATTATTACCAATTAGGATTTCCTGTTATTAGATTTCGGTATTGCCTATGCAAACGACGCGAGAGAAAATTCAGTGGAATAATCACAAAAATTAGAAATAATGATCGTTCGAGGGAAATATTCGTAACGAGGTGCGCTCAGGTTGAGAACCAAATTTCACGTCGGGCACGTTCTTTTTCAAGACGCGTATAAGGTACACACCTCGCATGCACGCAGCAGGGGAGAAAAACGAGAAGAGGAACGGAAGAGCATCGAGCCACCTTTCTGTCTCTCTTTCTCTCTTGCTCTCATCTCGTCGCTTCTTCTCGTCGTGAGCGAAAGAGAGAGAGAGAGAGCGAGCGATTCTATATAATAACTGGTTAAATTCCAGTAGTGGCCATAGGTATACGAACAGTAGCCTCTAATCAACTTAATTCCAGGTTCGCGAGAGAGTTTTGCCGCGCTCTACCCCCTCTCTCCACCCTCTACTCTGTCTCAATACGTTACCCCAACGTATCTCTCGGGATCGAAATTATTCGGTAATTGCGACTGATCGAGAGGAATGTTGCACCCGGAATTCGCTCTTTAGGCATCGATATCGTTCCAGTTGCAAACTCACCCTTTCTTTTACCATTTTTGTTGTTTTTATTAATGATGTACAATAATTTTTATCGTAAATTGTATCAACGTATAGGAAAAAGAACGTTATTCAATATTTGCGAACAAAAGTCGTTTTCTCGCGCTCGCGAGAAGAAGTGACCGTCAAAATCGTGGCGATAAAGCAGAGCGGTAATAAGCAGGTGAGAAGTCCGTCCCGCCTCCTAATGCTCCGTCTAGGCGATGCGCGCCCTCTACGGACCGCTGCGAGAGTCTCAATAAGCGTCGGGGCACGTCCGGGCGACGTTACAAATCATATCGGCAATTAAAAGCGAAACATTGCCAAGAGTCGAGTCGCAAACAGCGATGTTTTTTCTTACCTACCTCGAACGAGCCACGTCGTACACCAGTCGATAGATTCGCGCGAATTAATTTTATTCTACCCTTCGACAGGCGAAAATATATCACCACGAGCCGGAAATTATCGATAAATTCCGATAAAATCGATATTTTATTAAATTGTAGACAAACAAAGCGTAGTTGCACATGTTTCCGACAGATGGGGACGCGTGTCGACCTACCGAAAACTCGATTAATTTTTCACCGACCCGATGATCGATTACGCTATCGATCTCGTCAATCTTTTTTTTTTGATTTCTTGCCAAGCAAGTAATTCACGATTAATATTCGAACTTGATATCCAACTTTCGTTATGCACATATATATATATATGTGCATATATATACGAAAGCATATGTATGTGCATGTATATATATACACGCGAAACCGATCCTGTGCAAATACGACATGCAAAATCGATTCTCGATGATTATGGCAGACTATTAGAGTGATTAGTTGGGCAGTTCGACCTCGGCGTGCACACACACGCTTTACCAGCGAGTTTATCGATGTCAAAATGAAACACACGAGATACAACACGTCGTGGTATAGTTCGTGCAAATGCACGGTACGTTTGCAGTGCGAACGTATAATATCGAATCGCCTCGGCAAGCTCGAATAGAGAACGTGGAGAGAGAGAGAGAGAGACAGAGGAGGGAAGGGGGTGAGACAGAGCTATGGCCGGGATATAGAGAGGCCGTTTCCACCCTCGTTAACTCGATTTAATGGCACGTCGTTAACAGTCGTATACAGTCGCGCTGAGAGACTCTCTAGTGCACGATCGTAAAAAAAGGAGGAAAGAAAAAAAATGAAATCCCTGTCGGTATTCGGGATACGAGGAATCGTTAATTCTTCTTGTCTCTCGCGAACTCTCGGGAGACCCCACAGCACAAGGCGCATATAATACGTTTATATAGGTATAGCTGTGTATATTTGTTGAATTGGAGCGAGAACTATATCAGTCTTTCTCTCTCTTATTCTCTTTAGTTCTATCTCAGTTCTTCGATCTCAAAGAGAACACTCCCTCTCTCCCTCTCTCTTTCATTTTTTCTCTCTTGCTCCCTCTTTCTCTATCTCTCTCTCTCTGGAGAAAGATACGTATAGATTCGATCCATCAGTCTCTCTTTCTCTATCACGCAGTCACCGAGACGCAGCGATATTATTCGCTTCGTTGAGCATAAATTCTCTCTCTCTCTCTCTCTCTCTCTCTCCTTCTGTGTCGAATCGTAAAAGAATTTTCCAACATCAAAAGATGTTCGTTTCAATTTTCCCTGGAAATACTATACAGATATGTATATATATATATGTTTATGTTATAGCAATCTTATCGAGATATCGAATATTCCTATCGACTTCGAAAAGCGTTAAAAATTTTAACGTTCCTCTAAGAATCACTTCGGTCGAATAATTTCTAAACTTTACGACATGATCAATCGAAAACGTGAGAAACTATCGAAAGATCGTTCGACGTAGAACCTTGAACCGATCTTTTATAATTCCCGGATGTTTTTTAATCTTTCTTTTTGTAAAAAAAGATCTGCGCTTCTTGACGCGAGCTCAGGTCGACAGTGAAGCGATGCATCGTTTATACGAGCTGTATGCAGGTAGATATTAACTCGCATTATTTCTAAACCGCGGCAGAGATATGGTACTGTACGAATCCGACGATAAGGAGCGAGATAGAGAGAGAGAGAAGGAGAGAAAGAAAAGCTGAAACGTTTATGCAGCGACGGCAGCGAGAGTAACGAACAGACCAAGCGAGAGACAGAGAGAGAGGAAGGGGGGAAAGAGAGAAAGAGAGAGAGAGAGAGAGAGTGAGTTTCAATCTGGAGGTCCAATTTCGCAAGTTGGATGAAAATACGTATTCGGGGCCCATTGGAGCGGCTAACACGCCAGGAGAGAACGCTACGGCTCGCTCCATATTCAAGCAGGTAGCTCAAACTCCCTCATCCCTTTCACCCTCTCACTTCCTCTCTTCTGTACCAAGCTCTGCTCTCTCTCTCTCCTTCTCTCTCCCTAGCTCTCTCTCTCTCTCTCTCAGGTTGTTCCATACACCCCCTTCCACCCCTTCACAGGAGAAACAGAGAGAACACCAGCAGCGATATATAGAACAGCAACAGCAGCCGAACGAACTCTCCTCTCCTCTCTTCTCCTCTCTCTCTCCAGACTCGGCAAGTCCGCGTGGCTGTGCAAGCTTCCACGTCGATGTATTTATGCGATATATACCTTCGTATGTATGTATATATAACATATATATATATATAAACGCGTGTGTATACGGGGGTGAGATGGAAGAGGATGGAAGTCGACGAGAATCGGTTGCGGACAAACCGGTGGGAGGGAAGGATGAAAAGAGAGGATTGAGGGGAAGGGCGGGGGCAAGGGAGGGGATGAGGGAGCGAAATATAGTCTGTACGGTCTGGAGGTTTGCACATAGCTGTGCGCGCATTATGAATATTCAACTTGGTCCTGGCATGGCTGCGCGTTCGAATCCATTATTTATTTCTGTGGCACCATCGCGCGTTCCTCTCTCACTCTTCTTCATATACCTACCTGTATATATTCGCGTCTATGTATATATATATATGTATATATATATATATGTGTGTGTGGGGTATCGCTCTCGCATGTTCTTTCCTGCACGCACGTTGCACGCATCGCCCATCGGCTATGCATATAGGTTGCATTATCAGGTTCTCCCTCATTTTCCCTTTTCGTCCTGTTCTCCGTCTCTCTCGGAGCTCAAATTTTGCAACATTGTTCCTACGAAGACGAAGAAGAATCGGTCGCTGGCCCGTTTTCTGTTTCTCCTACTCGTTTGGATTTTTTTTTCTTCATTTTAATTTCACCCCTTCTTCTTCTTCTTCTTCTTCTTATTCTTCTTGTTTTCCGTGTTCTCGAGGAATTCTTCTTCCTCGAAGAATACGAGAACGGCTTCGGCTATAATATTCACTTCGCGAGGAGTCGAGACCGCGTGGCCCGCGCGCGCTTATGCAATAGGAACATTCTCAAGATTTTTTCTCTCTTCTTTTTTTTCAAGATTCCTGAACGGAATGTACGAGGTCACGAAATTACATACGTCTCGCGGATTTTGGGAGGAATTTTACTGCGAGATTGAAATCTTCCTTCCGCATGAATGTGTTTTGATATTTTCGATTTTTGGGAGAATGATTGGTGAATTTTTTGGTTTTTCTGTATTTGTTTATTTTAATCCTGGAGTACAATTTCATTCTCCAATGTCCCTAATTCATCTCGCTCTTATCAGATAGTACAATCAAGGGGTTAACATACGTTATGGGCGTACGGTCGCATAGATTTGACGCGGAAACCTCCGTTCCACGTTCTCGAAGATAACAACAATGAATTGTTAGTCCCACCCCAATGAGCCGATGGTAGAGACGCTATAACGTCGAATATATTGGGTCACCCGATTGGCCACGGACCGCACTATCTTCCCTTCGCTCGAATCACCGGCCTAATGATCCATTACGGCCCCGTTATGGACTCATTATACAACCGCGAGGCCAGAGCAGATTTCACGATACAAATTAGTCGACGATTAAGTCGGGCGTAGGCAGCTACGACGATGTTATTCAGATTACCTCGCAATTTCAACAATAATTGCGATATCTTCATTATTATTATACAAATTTATTGATTTTTTTGTTTATATTTGTTCCATATTCGTGACAAATTTTACTCGTTTCTTTTACAATCTTCGTAATAATTTATTTTCTCGATACGTTGTCTAATCAAGTGTTTCCTTGTTTCTGTTTCTAGGTAAGTGAACGCTGATTTTACACCTCGATACAGCGATGGGATTTCAGGAATTCGGAAACAATTGTTGGATCACTTCTTCGGTGAGTCCGAAATAAAATATTCGTCGATCTTGCTCGATTTTAATTGCGACGTTTCATAAAGGGAATTAAGAATTGTGATTTTAGAAGAGAGAATAAAATACGAATTAGCGTCTTGTTTAGGCTTATGGGTCGATAGACGATCGTCGAAACGCATTCGCGAAGAAGTTTGACAAAAATATCGAAAGATTCTCGAAGCAATTTCGTTGGAGAAAGCCGCGGTCTAGAAACTTCAACTCAATTTTTCTGTATTTTTGTTTTATCGTTGCCTTTGCAGGAAGGGAAATGAAGAGAAGACGAGAGAGGGACAAAGAGAGAGAGAGAGAGAGAGAGTTTCGTTCAATCTTCCGCCACCGTTCTAGCGCCTGCCTGCCCCCTTGAGTAAATAACTCCTCTCGTCGTCGTCGTCGTCGTCGTCTTCGTCGTCGTCGTTTACTTGGCTTGGCCTCCCAGTTTATAATGGAGATTATCTTATTTGTGCCGAGACCCCGGGAGACAACTCGGCATCTTTCTTATGCGAAAGAAGCGAAGTAGAAGTGGATGGGAGAAAAAGCGCTGCCCCGGAAGGATAGACCGCGGTGTGTCTCGCGAAAGGAAACGACGACGTAGAGGAAAATTAGAGAGAGGCTAATAAAAAAAAGGGGGCGAAAGAGAGACAGAGAGCAACGGGAGTTTAAAAGGGAGGAACAAATTTACGAAGCCTGAAAGAGAAGATTAAAATTACTTTTGCCTCGGAGTCTCTCCTTTCTCTATAATCTAGAATATTTTGTTTATTTCCACTCAACGTCAAACATCAAAATTACAATTTCTCAAGAACAATAATTTCTCGTTACTTCGCGAGCGATTCTGAAAATTCGACATTTAATTCCCAGTGTTCTCTCAAATTTCTGTACAATCATCTCATTAAAGTTCTCACTTTTCTCTCGAAATTAATTTAATCGCAACGATTATTCATTCTCGTTTGATTTTTGTTATTTTTATTATTATTATAGAAAAAAGTTTCATCACAATTTAAAGATCTTTCAATTAGAACGACGATGGAAATTGATATTACGTATTTCAGTTTCGTTATCTACAATTTTTATTATCTCTCTTATTTCAGTACTCGCGAGAGAAAGAAGAGAAAAAAAAGCGAGAGAAGGGAGAGCAGGAGACTTTGAACCGCGCGCGCATTATTAATTATCAGCCTCGGCCACCGTGTTATTAGTGCATTAGGCGAAACCGCCCGTTCTCTCTCTCCCGCGTGTAGCCCAGGGCAAAATTCGAAGCGGCAGCGGGTGCAGAAAAGAGAAGAAAATATTGAACTCCGCGAGAGAGCTCCTAAGTCAGCCGGTGATAAATACCGAGCGTCCACTTCTCTTGCTCGAGCAGATTTTTATATACGTATATTGATAAATATACGGACACAGGGGCGCGTCATTGCGGTAAGGCGTGTTACCGGTATGCACTTTTGTTCATCTCGAGAGAGAGAGAAAGAGAAGGAGGGCGACGGGCGAGGTGGGGGGGAGGAGGAGGAGGAGGTAATAAAAAAGAGAGTGACACATATACGTATAGCGTTCGTAATTACTGTTATCAGTTCGTTGCGAATTCCGTGTGTGCATTATGTACCTGTTGCTGCACCAGAACCATCTATCAGTGGGTGGGTTACCTAGAAATTCATGCGAGAGTGGGCGTGCGATTGCTCGTACCCACCGGTGGCAAAGCGAGAGAGAGAGAGAGAGAGACAGACAGAGAGTGAGCAAGGGAGATGGACTATCGGAAATTAAGGTGCGACCGGTAAAGCGCAAGGATCGTGGTCGAGCACATATATTTTTTTATTACTTTTTTATTTCAATAAAATCATTGGCGAGGCACGATAAAATTTCATTTGACGAATACGTAGTTCGTGCGACAGGATCGTTAGCGACGATTAGATAAAATTAAACGACTTCTCGCGCCGTTCGACGTTGGAAATGAACACGAAATTATAAATAAAAGATTAGTCCTTCGACGATTTATCGCGTCGATTATCGGTTTTGAGGTGACGGTCTCTATCTCGCCTTGTTCGTTGCGACGTTAGGGTCTCAGGACGTTCAAGAATCCGCACTGTTGACGGATCTTCGCCTCGAGGGACATTGATAAATATGCAACAAAAAACAAAACGAGCGAATTTTAGAAAAAGGCGAAGGAATAAAAATAGGAAAATCGGATCGATCGTCGTTGATGATCGTCGCCGAGGTTTATCTTCTTGCCTCGACCGATCGTTCGAGTCGAGGGGAGGGATAAATGAGAACGGGGTGAGAAAGGTAACATACAAACGAGCCCGTAACAGCAAAGCTCATAGCCCAGAGAGGATAGTGCTGCTATCCTACTAACTGTTATATATATGATGTTTGGTATAAAAGAGGATGAAGCGAAGCGTGCGCTCCTCTCTGGGGCGCGTTGAGGCCCGGAGGCCTCTCCCTCTCTCTCTCCCTCCCTCTCTCTCTCTCTCGTTCGGTCCCGAGCATCTCGCGAACCAGGCTATTTGACCAGACTCACGTAGCAATTAACGCTACTAATGCCGCTATGCTATAATTATAATTAGTGGGCAACGCCCTTCACACACACCGCCCCCACCGAAAACTTCGCCGGAAGGGATCAACGGCGAGAGACTGAGCGGGGGTTGAGATTGGGGGATGGAGGTCTAAGTTAGTTTATAGTACATAAACTTTCCAAGTGGATCGTGATATATACGGACAGTGTGAGAATTGAAGACTCGCTTTCTGGACAGGACGAGTTCAATATCCCGAAATTTGAATTTTAAAGGAAAACACTCACGTTTTATATTCCAGCGATATCTTACGGTTGCATTATAATTTGTTTCATTAAAAAAAGCAGTAAAATATAATTCTCGTCGCAAGAAAACAAAGTTTAAAAAATGAAAGATTTCTCGAGGCTGTCATTGAGCGACCGAGTGGTTCGATGCTCCGGGTCTCGTCCATTACTTAACTCAATTAGAACCGAGAGTTGAAACGAGCGAGAGTCAAGCACGCGGTCGAGCGTTTTTGTTGTACGATTTTTTTTTCTAAATTAATTGCCGCGGCGCACGCGCACACGTAGCTCGAGGGCAACTCCGAGGGTAGGTAACTAATACCTACCCTAGTAAAAAAAAAACAATAAATAAATAAAAACAAAATGGAGTATCTCATTCGCGCACGTTGGAGCCTCGCATTATCCCTCCTAGATGAGAAAATACGTCTCGCTTATTTTCGTCCTGCGGATCGAGACGGCCAAGTGAGCGTGTTCGCTCGGTTCGACGCGCTCGTTTCATCTTTCCACGCGCCGAGTTCATCTCTCTCCCTCTTGCGTTCTCGTTGCCTCTGTCGCGCTAAATGTTGATCGGTTGCGCGAGTGTCCTGGCGCCATCGTGTACACACACTTAAAAAACGTAATCGCGTTTGTGTGTAAAATGCACACGCGGCGTACGTGCATTCGCCGAAGCCCGTCAGAATTTATGACCGACGTGGTCGCTGTTTGAGACGAGGTCCGAGAGAGCCAGTCCGAGCCAGAACGTCCTGACCAGTCGAGCCGGCCGGCTTCGTTCTCTCTTCGTACACAGGTATACGTATCGAGGAAGAATCCTTCGTCTTCTTCGTCTTGTTCTTCTTCTCGTCCGGACCTTTTTCTCCTCGCTTCATCCGCTCTTTCGCCTCCATGACCATGCGCTCATCTTCTCTCCGTCGCGAATTCAAAGACTCTCTGTCGTTCTCTCTCTCTCTTTCTCTCTGTCTCTCTGTCTCTTCCCTCGTGTCTTCTGGCAGGTGGTGGTCGCTTCGCCCTCGCGCACCTCCTCTCCGACATCAGCATATAGAAAGGGAGACGAGGAACTCGAGCGACCGGGTCCTTTTCTTGGGTTCTACCGCAGGAGGCGTGGCCATCGCGTCTCCCTCTCGTGCTTGGAATTAACTTGTATCCTCGACACATTCTTCGTTCCACTTTTTACTTTCGCAAATTTCTTTTCTTATCGCAATAACAATCCCACATTTTTTAACTTTTCAACGATAACTCGTATTGTCCGTTTCTCCTTTCGATTCGACATTTTAAAATCAAAGTTTGCCAGGAAAATTAGAAATTATGTTTTTTTCATTGATTTTCGTGACGGAATTTTAAAATTCTCGTAAATGGCTCGCACACCTCGTGAGGTTCGAGCCGATCGCGAGGAATTACCTTGTAACATCGCTCTGGTAAAGGGTGGAGGGAGAGAAGTTGCGCGTGCCTCGAGGCGCCGAGGGAAGAGGGAAAGAGTGTTCGGGGTGGAGAAGGAGGAAGGAGGAGGGGGAGGGGGAGCTTCGCGTGCCCAACATAGCCTCATGGCCTCGCACCACTCTCTTCACGGTCAGAGGTCATCATCGAGCACGAGCCACCTCGCGAGGTTCTCAACTCGAGAGGATTGAAGGAGAGTCAAGGAGGAAAGAGGAACTTCGTTTTTCTTTCTCTCTCTCTCTCATCTTCTCGCTCTGGCCGAGAGTCAGGATAATGGGCCTTATATCGTGCAAGGCGATCCCGGACCACCGGCTGATTTTCCCCGTTCATCCGTATCTACGTTCGATCTCTCGCTCTGCATAGTTTACCTCGCGAGTCTCGAAAGAACAACAAAAAAAAACAAGTTTACCCGCATCGTTCCGGGTTGAACATCAAGGCGATCGCTCGTCCCGTCATTTCTCCACTGCCAATTGACTCGTCAATATCGTTTACGAAGTATGTTTCTAGTTGAATAACTTTCGAATTATTACCATGAAAATTGGATTTCTCCGATGCGACAAAACAATTCAATCGTAAAATAAATTTGTTTGTTTTCTCGATACTCGAAGCTTTGACAAATTTTTATGGGGATTTCTCAATAATTCTTGCATCGTCGTATCGTTTCATTATTATCCGCGTTATGCAAACTCTTTCGACGGAGAGTGAGAGAGTTCGCGATACTTTTTTTTAACTTCTTTCTCATACGCACCGGAAGGCGGAGCTCACGGGCAGTAAATCATCGAGTTCCTCTCGAGAGACGGAGACTCGCTTTAGAGGGAGAGCGAACACCACGCTTGCCGTGTCGACGAGGCCATTAATTGTATCAATTTTGATGCCTCGTTTAGTGTTCTCTTCGTTAAATGAATTCCCTCTCGCGTTTTGTTTAAACCTCGCGCGCACGAATATTCGATCGTCGAACGCGAGCGTGAAGCGAATCGTTGTTTTTTCTCTCTCAAATCCTTTCCTTTGCCACAATTTCTACATTAGAAAACAGTTAATAAGTGGCCGAGAAATTTACTTCCCGAAATTCGTGATCGTTCACGACTCGAAGTCTCGAATTCGCTTCACGGTTATTTCACGTCCGCTAGAAAAACGTTTGACGAAGGTGTTCCCCATTTTGATTATTATCTTTTTTTTCTTCTTCCGTATGAGGACGAACGTCGGTGCGTATCTTCGCTTAGAGAAAAAAGGAAACGTCGCGCTCAAAAACCCTTTCGAAACAACACGCGATGTAATCGCGTAGACGAGACGAAAACATTTCATAATCGTTGATTCGTGAGAAAATAGAGAAGGCAAAAAAACGATCGGAGAGAAGCGCGTGTACGGTTTTTCGTTAATGACTATAAATTATGGGTTTGTCCTGTGTGTGTACGCGTGTGAGTGTGACGGCGGTCAGTCCGATCGAAACCTTGACGAAGATCTCCAACTGCTTACTTTCCGAATCTTTTCTTTTCTCTCTCTTTTTTTTTTCATTTATCATCTCGTGTCACTCTCGAATTTCTCGAGGGCGTCTCACGCGAGATTCTTGGAAAATTCGTCCAACGATCCCACGTCGATCTCGCGTTTATAAAAACGCCCGAAGTACTCCAAGTTCTTGAATAAAAATGGTCCAGAGGTCGATAATTCGTTTCGAATTCAATTTGAAATTTTCTCGAGCATCCCCGTTGTATCGATCACTGGTAAAATCGACGGCGTGAGATAACGCACCGTCCGGTGGTAAGCGAGGTCGTAGAATCCTGCAGCATCCGCAGCCGAGACAGCGAGATGAGATCTGTGTCAGGAGTCGGTAAAGTCGCGAGCTCGCCCGACGAAACGAGCTTTCGTAGTTGAGAACGCGACTGACTGGAGTCACTCCTTTCCCTGCCAGGACCTCGCTCGCTCGTCGGATAATACGATCCGATCTTTATTAATTTTTTTCCTTCCGCCGGGTATTTACGATTGGTCTTTAATAAAAATGTACTCACCGTACGAATAATAAAACGTTCGTTAAAATTCATTCACGCCCGCAAATTTATTTAATCGGGTGCGAATAATTTACAACTTTGCGCAAAGGTGCAAGTTCGACGAAGAAATGGAAATTGCGAATACGTGCCAACGGTTTTTTTTCTCGTTTTAAAATTTTTTTTTTAAATTCATACGTAGTAACATACACTTCTCGGTGTGTATTATGATCAACGGGTCCTGTATATACGTAAATAAACCATACGCGGACGTACTTTCGAGATTTACGAGCAGATTAGGCCCGGCGTGAACGGAATGTTAACGTGCGGCTAATACACACTCTCCCTCTCTTTCTCTCTCTCTCTCTCTGTTTTTTTCTCTCTGGTGGCTCGAGTACATACGTATAGTCGCCAAATTTTTATCCCCCTCGGTACGAATGCGCGAGCGTGAGGCCTCACAGGGTTTTCTTCACATCTCATGTTCACCGTACGAACTCCGGGAAAGATATTTCGCTCTACCGTTATATGCCACGATAATATCTTTCGTTCTTATCGATGATAGCGGTGCGGTGAGTTGCGCGTGGGGTAGAAGGGGAATAGGGATGAGGCAAGGAGAAGGAAGAGGATTCCGGGCAGGGAGGAGGGAGACTCGTGGCTGAACAGGAGATGGAGGAGAGCCGCAAGGAGTCGAAGGAATTTTTAATCAGCCCGAAGCGCTTCGATTAAATCCTGCCGAGTAATTACGAGTGATCGCACGCACCACCGGGCCAACGCGTAAGAAGAGGACGAAATACGAACGTGTACGTACGAACCGAGAGGGAGCACGGTCGCTCGTGATCGAGAAAACGAAAATGTACGGCGATCGCGACGTTACGCGGCAAAAGTTACGATCGCGGGTATAAATTCGTACGAGAGAGGTAGGAGGAGGGAGAGGGAGGGCGTCGTACGTTGTCGTCTCGCCCTCTTGACAAAAGCTGCCGCGCGATGCGAGAGAAACATCGCGTATTTCGCGGATGGAAGGAGGTACGTCGGTACGAAATAACAGAAGCGAAACGGCAAGAGAAAGACGGAGACGGTGAGAGAGAGATGAAACGAGCCACAGAACGATCGAATCTCCTAATATGGACGAGAGGGACCCGAAGACTCGATGTGCGTCTTGTAGATTCGACGAGATATTTCGCGATACGCGATACGTACGTACTCGTACCCCAATCTCTATACGTAAATACGTACGCGTATCTCTTTGTCATAACGTCGACTCATCATCGCGGGCAATTATCTTTCGAGAAATCGATTCGCCGGGGAGTGAGGTGGATAGAGAGAGAGAGAGAGAGAAAGAGCTGGATGGGCAGACGGACAGACAGACGGACGGAGAACGAGAATATCGATTCGTAATAATTTCTTTCACGTTCGATCATCGACGGTACGACACGATCGATAAATCGGATCATCGATTAATCGACCTATTTTTCATTCGTAATGTTATTTTCATTTTGTTTTCATTCGATTTTTCTTTTACGATAAATTCATTAGCGCCTCGTAGCTGATTTCTAGACGATTCACGAGCGACGATAATCGTACAACCTCTCTCGTTGCTTGGTGTTTATCATTCGCGCGAGATTATCAATCGTTCTCGAACGGAACATCTTCGAAGTCAATGGTGCAAATCCATACTACGCCAGTCGGTGTAAGTTCAGTAAGCCATCACGCGTTGAGAAGATCGAGGGTATTATGTGCGCGAATGAGTAGCGAGCCTCGAGAGGCGCAATCAACGAGTGTTGATTTTCCGTTTAATGGCACGAGTGAGCGAGTGCGGGAGTGAGAGAGGGAGAGAAAGAAAGAGGGAGTGAGATAGAGCGAGAGAAGAAGGAGGAGGAGGAGGAGGAGGAGGCTAGAACGTTGATGATCCATGATGATCCATCGACGTTACGTGCCTCACCGACCATTCGAGCGTTTAACAAACTCATGGAGAGGCAACCAATCCAGCATTAATTAATCCATCCCCCTCCTCCCTCGCTCATCTCCGATTGATGATTCAAGATTTATCGATCTTGCGCGTGCACGTTTTATTCATTTTTTCTTTTTTCTTTACGATAATTCCAATATCGCGCGTTGCGAAATTGCAGTTACTATTGAAAAGGATCTACGCCGTGTACTCCTTGATTCAATGTTCCGACGGAATAAATTTATTTGTTTAGTAATTTTTTTTTTATTATCGAGGATGATAAACTCGTTACAAACGCAATTGCTAATCGGCCTAAGGGTAGATCGAAAAGGGCAGTGGGAATGGGTCGAGTTGGTACAGAACACAGTTTCATTGAATTCTTTTTTTATTCGGAAACAGTAACACGTTGCAGATTGTACAAAAGAGCGTACGGTTTGTAACAAGCTGTTTATATAGAAACTGTTTTTTTTTCATCGAAAGATGATTCTTGCTACGTCATTGAACATATAGGCTTGCGCGTTAAGGTGGTCTATCAGCGAATGTAATCTTGCAATAAGCTTCTCTCTCTCTCTCTCTGGTTCTCCCTCTCTCGCGAAGATATCGACGATTCGAAGCGCTTCGAACCGAGAGACTTCCAATCTTCCTCTCTCGCGTTTTGACGAGGACTCGAAAGAGAGATGGGAAGCGATACAATGCGATTCCTCCATTATGCACACGTCGTTACCCGATCGATCATCGATTCCGCGGTATAATCAAATATATATACACGGTGGTACACGCAAACTCGGGCTAAAGACGGAGAGAGAAGGGAACAAGATGATGAGGAGGAGATGGAGGAGGGGTGAGATATACATACACGCGCGAAAAGATCACGGAATGATAGAAAGTCTCAAAGTGGACGGTCCTCTCTATCGGTCAGGCCTCACCCCGTTTGCGCTCCCTGATCGAAAAATATCTCTCATGCATTAATCATAAATCATATAACAACGCGTGGCCGATATATCTATATAATAATCGTTCGAAGTCGAATATCGGCCCGAGGGCATTTTTCAAGTGGCGCGACCCCGCCCGGGAGTTCGTACGGGAGAGCGCGGACTCGACACGCGTTCACCCAACACTTCTCTCGGCAAACGATGAAACAAAGCTCGCAGAAAAATTCAAGTCAAAATCAAGCCGAGTCATCGAGCATAATTCTTTGTATTAAAATATCCCGAAACGAATTGCTATTTTTACCGTTTAATTGAGAGCGCGGATTTAATAAAAGTAAACGGGAAGGGCGTACGTGAAATAGTTCGAAGTGGCCGTTACCGAGACATTGAGACAATAGCGAAATATTGAGAGAAGGAGAGGAAGTTTCTAATTTGAAATTGAAAAAAGATCCCGTTAGATCTGTTTGGCGCGAGGAATATTGGAGCAAAGTTTGGTGGCTCTTAATAAAGAGAGTATCGAGAAGCGATATTTCACGGTTCGCGGTTCGGATCGGACGAGAGTCCGAAACCCCCACGGCAATTTGGTGCGAGGGGCGCGAGAGAGATCGTCTCGCGTCTTCGCGAATGTCTCTCGATCGATGCCAACATCTCTCGTCGATTCTAATTTGAAGCGACGCTTACGCAGCAGGAGTCACTCATTGTACGAATCTCGCGAGAAATCGCGAACGTCCTCGTCTCTTTTTATTCTCGACTAATTAACACCTCTTGCATCCTCTCGCGCTATAAAAACGAAAAAAAAAGAAAAAGGAATTATTTAACATCGCGATCGACCGCAACATTGTTCCCTCCGAAGCTTTCACTCGGATCCGAGCCACTGGTCGATACGCCATAACGGTACGTTACAATTTCGCTCCTGCGAATTCGCATCATCCTGGCTAGTTCGATATTTTTCCAAGAACTAAATCTAACTTCGAACATCGAGTTCTCACTTTGAGACGATGAATTTTAAACGGAGAAATAGTCTCACGGTTCTCTATGGAAAATTTTCGAGTTACGAGCTGCGCTTCCCTCTTCAAAAACACTTCTTACCGTAGGAACGTGTGCGTTGGCTCAAGAATCTCGAGGTATACCGAGTTCTCGAGGAGGAAGGTGAGGGAGGGAGGCGAGCTATCGTTTAATATCAAACTGCGAGTCGAGACGTTTTCGAGTACAATTTCGTGGCAATTAATAACACTTGACCTATTGTGGCGCATACACACATAAACATACGAACGGTGTTGCGCGCCTGGTAATAGGAGGAAGGCGATACGCAGGTGAATAGTAGAACCAGGGAGAGAAATATATATATATATAGATATAAGAAAATATTTCACGCGTGATAGGTGGCTGTGTATTTATCACGTTGGTTATCGTGGATCATCGGATAAACGGTGCGGTGGATGTTTGGCTCCGCGCGCTTTCTGCGCGAGAGACACCCGGGGGCAGGACGAATAGAATAGTGGAAAATAATCGCACCTCGCGCTGTGCGCAAACTCTCGTCGTATTCATCGGTGCAACACACGGCGATTCATCTCAGAATGGCGAAGAGCCTGCAACAAGTTGCGAGTCAAATTCAAGGGGGGTTTGGAGGTGGAGGAGAGGGGGGAGGTGAACAGATGCGTCTTGCGTCGTTCGAGCATGCGCGCCGAGAATCGCTCAGGAACGAGATGAGAAGAATGATCGATGGTAGAAAAAAATAAAAGAGGATGAGTGGGTGGGGAGAGAGAGAGAGAGAGAGAGAGAGAGAGAGAGAGAGAGAGAGAGAGAGAGAGAGGGATAGGAAAGAACACCCCCTTAATGATCGTCCGAGTGTTCTCGATGTAATAGAAGAGAAACATCTGGGACCGAAATGAAAACCTTCGGGAACACGTCGCGAGCTCAATTCGTCCAGGAGGAAGAAGATATATTCAAACGGTCACGCGCCGCGAAACTGCGCATGCATAATTATTATCCCAGGTGGGTTTGTCTTTTGTCTCTCGGGGCGGTTGCAACCGGTAATGTCGCAGGTAAATCCTGGTCACCACTACGTGCTGAAATAAGAAGAGAAGGAGGAGGAGAAATGAGATTGAAGGTCCGACTGTAAGAAGCACCGATTCTTCGCTCGGTATCTTCCGCTCTCTCTCTCTCTCTCTCTCTCTCTCTCTCTCTTTCTTTTTTTCTCTTTCTGTCCTTCGCGAAGACGGGGAAGATCGCGTCTCCCTGGTGCACGCGTAAAAATGCAAAATCGGTAATGGCTTTGTCGAAGTCGTGCGAGACGACTCTCGCACGCTCCGAGAGTATGCATCGTTGCGAAGATGCTGTGGTCAGTATTCTACCGGCGCAATATTTATCATGGGAGAAGAAGAGAGAACGAGAGAGAGAGAGGGAAAGAGAGGCGCGAAGCTAGGGGAACTTTACAATGATTGAAGACTCGACGAATAATGAAATTATCTAATGGCTTGCGCTACCTGAGCCGTTATTAATCGATAACACGACGCTCCGCGACGGTTTATTTTACCAAGAATTTAGTAAAAATTATCCTCCGGTACAATGTTACATTGGAAAAAAATTAAAGAACAAAAAAAAATTGTACTCGTACGAATGACAGTTTGGCCAAAAAGTAACTGCGTTTCTATCGCATGGACGTTTACGTAGACGTATGCGGAAAAAACGCAGTGACTTTTTGGCCAAACTAATATCGCTCGAATATTCAATCGATACAAAAAAATTTGTGTTCGGTCTTTACGATTCCGTCGATGATGCATGGACGTAAAGCCGGCGGTTTAGCCGGTAGTCCGTGACACGCTAACTCGTCATCGGGTCACGGATACTCTCGAAGCCACACACGCCAGAGTCTCGTTCAACCGGGCAACGTGTTTGTCTTGTACGGTCTCGAGAACGTCTTCCCAAGGCCAATGTCATCACCGCGGTATAATACGCGAGAGAAGTCCCACTTGAAAAAAAAAATAAAATAAAATAAAAAAAGTAAGGAAAAGCAAATGCAAAAAGCCCCTCGCGAGCCCGACGCTCTATGAAAACGCGCGGAGTGCGAGAGATCGTTATTTTACCTTCGTAGCGAACATAATATCGCGGTATACCAATCGCATGTTATAACAGCACGGTGTTGGATCGTTCTCGTGTCTCTCAGCCGATGCTGATATTTCTCTCTCGACTTATCTCGTAACAGCTCTAATTAGAGACTAATAATCGGTTTCTGATGCCGTTGCCGTTTGCCGCTGCCTGTCCGTCTTCTGTAACGAGCGTATTTTCCAATGTAGGCCGGATACACGTGGCCTAGATTGTCGCGAGACCGGTGAGCGCGTTCTTACTCTCGTTGAAAAACCTATATATAACACACGTCGTTGAATCTCGCACGTCGATTCCGTTGGTACGTATATTTTCGTCTCGATGTTAATATTTGTCAAGAAATTGACTCGATTATTCATCGTTCGAGTTTGTACGATGTTACGTTCGATGTACGTGCGATCTATCGTTGATTATCGATTGACGAATGACTCTTTGGTAAAGTTACGAGTCCCTCGACGGTTATCTCGAGAATGGTCGAGGGTTACTCGCGTGCGTGCAACGAGGAGAAAGAAGATGGGAGGTGGAGGCATATAATGTAGATCGGAGTCGAAGCGAGTAGAGAAATGAAGAGAGTCGAAGAGAGGAAGAGAACGAAAAAGGTGCGCGCTGAGCCGCGCTGGTCACTAGGGCGTTGACCTGATGAAGCGGACCAGAGGCTGCGAGCTCGACTGGCGGCTCGGACCAAACGAGTGTGAGCACAACGGAATCTCGGGGGTTAAAGGAGGAACGGATAAGACAGAGAGAGAGAGACAGAGAAGAGGAGAGGAGAGAAGAGGGAGAGAATCCTCTGCTTCGCCGATGCTACGTCGTTCATGTTGTTTCTGCAGCATCGAGAATGAGGCGAACAAGCTCAAAGAAAAAAAGAGATAACAAAAAAACGAATTGATAAGACATTATTTGTATCCACTCGTGAACTAGAGGAAAAGTAGCGAGTCTCTTCGAGTTCTGAAACTCGACAAGTGGAATGACCAGCGAAGCCTCCTCTCCTCTGCTTTCCTCCCTCCTTTATTTATTACTCACCCTAGAAGCCCGGCGCGAGTTAACTCTCTCTCTCTCTCTCTCTCTCTCTCTCTCTCTCTCTCTCGGGAACGAGAAAACATTGCGAGAAAAGAAGATAGAACGAGAAACGAGATGACCAGAAGGCGAGTTCGAACCGTCATGAATATCCTCCGTCGACGTCTTCGTCCTCGGTAGGAACCTCGGAAGAGAGACGATCTTTCAACGGCGTGTACGAAGAGTTTCTTTCTTTCTCTCCAAGAAAGACAGAGGGAGCGAGAGAGAGAGAGAGAGAGAGAAAAACGTGTGGTGCTGTAGTACACCGGCGAGCACACCGGCTCTTTCGCGTAAACGTGTCCGTAACGATAAATTCCGGGCGCGACGCCGTGTGTACGCCTGAAAACTCGAGCTCCGAGCATCGAGCCCATCAGGAACACGAGGGAAGAGACCCGCAACGGTTCCCGAGTAAAGCGCCTCTACTCTTCCTCCATCCCAGGGGCGACGGGGGGACGTTGAAGCGCCGAGATTTCCGGGAAGTCGTTCGCCAATCAAGACTCATCCCAGAAAGAGAGAAGATTTCAACCCGGTGAATTCCGGAGGACCCCGTTTCTTCTTGCGTTTCCTCGTCTCATGTATATATATATATATCTTCGTTCTCTCTTTTATTCCTTAATTATTTTACACAATACGTATATACGTATACAATACATATATATATATTTATCTATAGGTATTTCGAGTTTATAGACAATAATTAAGGAATAAAAATGTACGAATGTAATCCTGAAAGATATAATGGTATAGCCGGTTTTCGCATCGTATTAAATATCTAAGTGTTACATCTCCGCGGGTATTTAATTCCACGATCATTACTTTATAACCATTCATTATTTCAACTTGGTATTTCACGACTCCGGTGGGATTGTCTTCGATTGCAACGGTTTGCCCTATGTGCTCTGCACAAATCCATTCGCCTTTTACCCCTTTACATCGCGCGGGTCTTATACTTGTCGTCGATTCACGTCGATCGTATCGACGTATCGACCTGTGTTTCGATCTCATCCTCGAGATAGAAACGAAACGAACAACGGTTTGTTTTAAGAAAATTGTGTCGAACCCTTCGTATAACGCATTGCGAGAGCAATGACGGAGCTCAAATTTTCAATGACTCGAGAGACTGCAGCGTATCTTGCGTACGAGGATGCGAGAGAATACGATGGGAACGAAATTAAAAAATTGTATTCATCGCGCGATCAGCTAGATCGTGCGTTTAGGAAAAGTTTTGATTTCTCAATTGGGTCCTGTTACGGCTGACGATAATGTCTCAATCGGACTCGGTCCGGTCGAGTCGCTTTTTCCGGACCGCCGTGGCCGTTTACTCTCGTTAGACGACGAGATCGTACATATATATTCACTTTCGATGGGCTTAGCTCATCGGGTGAATTGGAGCGCGTCGACGAGTCTCCTCTTCGCATTGCTTCCAACCATCGTGGAGTGTCTTTCTCTCTCTCTCTCTCTCTTTTTTCTCCCTCGGGGTACACAGTGCGTCGACATCGATTCCGCCGGTCTCCACGTCGTTGATTTATCGCATGGGAACGCGTCTCGCGCGGGACATGTCCTCGTTACCCCCGAAATCCTTTGTTCTTACTTCGCTCGGACTCGCATCCCGGAGTTTTCGAGACCGCGATGAGGAGAGGAATACGGAACGAATAACAAAAAAATAAATAAACCAAGAGGAAGACGAACAGGACCGAGTCGCGTCTGACGGACGCGAGAAATTCACAAAGTACGTTTTTGTTTTGCTTCTCTCGCGATCGAAGAAAACTTCGCGGAAACACACGTGACCTCGTTCCTGAAGAATAACAGTTATTAAAACTGAAGCGGAAAATCAGAAGATCGGAAGAAAATACGAAGTTATCGATAATGAATCGACGATAAGCGTGCGATTAAAAAAGAACTCGTCTTGGACCGAAGCGATAAAAATAACGAGGCGAACGAATTAATCGGTTTTTCCTGTGTCTCGCTCGCAAACGTTACCTACTGCGTATCTATCACGGGTATTAGACCATAGACCCACGGTTACGTTGCGCCGAGAGTATCGTCGGTCGCGGCATGGTCGGACATCGGCGGTCGAGAGTCGCATGGCCGCGCGAGAGCGAGCGCCCGCTCCTCTAATCGCCTCGGTACTGCTACGTGATTGAAATAATAAGAAATCTCTTGCGAAGCCAGGCCACGCCTTCGGGGAATTATCATTGGTTGACTACTCAGGGCTTGATAAAACGAAATGCTAATGGCCGTACGTTATTGCGTTGCGAAGGGGTTTTGCGCGAGATCTCGCCGCGCCAGCTCTCTCGCCGTTCGCGCAAACGTTCCATTTATCGATCGCCGTTTCATAGTTGGAATATAATCGATTAATTATTATCGATTATCAATTTTTTTCGAGTCATTGTCATTCTCGGGGATAATTTTTCCGAGGATTCTTACGTCGGGCAAAAAGTAATTGCGTCGTTTTTACGACGGACGAAGATGCGATTTTACGTGTATTAGAAACGCGGTGAATTATCGCGACGACCTAATATACGTCGATAACTAGTTGGCTTCGTCTCGACGAATAAATCGGTATCGATGTTCGATCTCACGCGCGTTGAGATAAACCGATGTACCGCGACTCGATACTTCGTGCTCGCTGTAAAGTTTATTTATTACAAAAAGAAACGAGTATAAAATTATGATTACGCGGCTTCGATAACGTCGAGTGACTGAGCAAAAGTCAGATTTACCCGTCCAACCTGTAACTCTCTCTCTTTCTCCCTCTTTTTCTCGACGTGCAGTTTACCACATGCGTTTTATCAAGATAAATTGTACGGCTATTTTTTTTTATTTAGTTTCATTTGATTTATTTTCATACCGCCCTGCGGTCTCTCCGACGTCCTTCTCACCTTTTCGCGCATAATAATAAGACGCTCGGATGAATAGAGGCGAGAAAGCCGCGCAAGAAGAAGTCTGGGACGGGACCCGTAGCCGGATGCGGATAGAGTCCATCCGATGGCCATTTTTGCAGCAATATTTTACCACGAGGGTAAAGCCAACGTCTCCTTCCATTGTATAGAAAACGTCTTCTATCGAGAAATGCAAGCGGCAACTCGAGATTTTCCTCGTCGATGCTCTTCAGGATGGCCTTTCCCATCAGGGACATTGTGACGCGTCCTTATGTACCCGGGCGTGTGTCGAGGGCGAACGACGTCAGACTCGCGCTATCTACATCCGGCAGAGACTCTCCTCGCTCTTCTACCCCTATGGATTAGACGTGAAAATATGCTCAAAGATTTCTCCCGGGAGCCTCGTCAAAAGCAAAAACTTTCCTCCAGGGTTGTGGGATGTTGGGAGGGAAGAAGGGTGGAGGGTACATTCATGATTTTGGCGTTGGTGATATTTCGTAGGCGTGCTTAGGATATTCGCGAACGAGAACTTATACTCGCGGTCTCGAGCAGTTCTCTTATCCCGAAAATATACGCGTTTCGGCGAGAAAAGAGGAGGAAGGATGAAAAAGAAAAAAAAGATTGTGCCTCGGCGAGCGGACAAAAGAAATCGGACGTTTATCGGGAGA
This sequence comes from Netelia fuscicornis, assembly GCA_946811545.1. Taxonomy (NCBI): domain Eukaryota; kingdom Metazoa; phylum Arthropoda; class Insecta; order Hymenoptera; family Ichneumonidae; genus Netelia; species Netelia fuscicornis. Next base: position 38,219,701 of record OX328015.1, read on the forward strand.
GTTCGGCAGTAGGAAAGAGGACAGGTGTGCGACGGTTATAGGCCGAAGGGAAGGATCGAAGTACACAAGGGCAAGATGAAGAGGACGGTGGTAAAGAGAGCGAGAGAGAGTAAAAATAAAAAGAAGGAGATCTGTCTTGGTATGCCGTACGGTCCAGAACGCGACGCGGTGAGTCTCTCGGGTGAAAGCCTCCAGGCCCAAGGTCCACCACCGCCTCACCGGTTTACGCGTTGGCTACCCGCGCAAGAGATCGATTTATACGTTAGAACGTCTTATTAATATCAGACACGACGGTAAATCAGTCGAGGAGCGAGTCATTAAAAAAGAAGGAAAAGAGAGGAAAATCGGTAACGTCTCGTACGATGAAAATCGCTTCGAGAATTTCTCGAGCGTTATTCCTAATTCGTCCATGTTAACGTTTAGGCAAGTAATCTCGATTGACAAAGCGATATCGGTACGGTTAGATTTCGATGTAATACGGAACATTACTCGAAAATCCGTCAGCTACCGTCGTGCGTTAACGAGCGCGACAATATCGCGCTTAAGTCGCGCTCGTTTTGTTACATTCTGCTTCTGTTGAGCCGCCTCGATAAATGTGGGTCAACGCATGAGGAATGTCCGCATCGTGACAAGCCAATTTCGCGGTGTGCGTACCGGCTGGAGAGAGAAGCGATCGGCAAGGACTGTCAGCGCGCTCCAGCGCAAACCGCCATGTACTTGCTTATATCGAGAATTTCTTGTCTCAAACGACGTCGACATCATCCCTAGTGGCTTCGATTGATCTTGGATCTTTCATTTCCTACCAAAGTACGATAATACTCCGGGCAAATAGTTCGTAGCGGGAGCTTTATCGATGTACGAGGTTTAAGGGACGTTGGTGAATGGGGAAGAGAAAGGGGGAGAGTCTCATCTAACACCAGAAGCTACGAGGACGATGTATATCCGTTCGAAATTTGTCGTCGTCTGTATTTACATAAGATTGATTGAAAATCTATCTCTCATCTTGTGGCTTTGATGTTTCACCGATAATTATAAATACTATGGGCGAGAACCTGTTTATTTCGCATCTGATTAATCATAGAGAATTTGCGAAACGATGTTAAATTTTCTAACGAAAGCCAGTCGTCAACACGTCGGGCAATCTTATCGATCGAACGAGGCGATCGATAACCTCGCGTGGATAATTAGTATCGTCGTAATTTGTCGAATCGCTAAAGTCCTGTCCACATTCTGGAAAGAAAAGTGGTGAAAGAAGAAGAAGAAGAGGAAGGTGAGTAAAAAAATAAACAGAAATTAAACTCCGGTTCGCCATGTGTGCAAATCCTTGGCCCCTTGGCCAAGATGATCGCTAACGGATCGTACGGTAATCTGCGAAAGGCCAGACACGACCCGATGGGGAGTTCTCTTCTGTAGTTGGCGATGGAACGTGCGTCGAGAGGAAACGAGCCAAGATGCTTTTTTCGCGCCCGAGAAAACGACGACACCGAGATCCGGCGGCACGGTGCGTGTCGGATCGACGAGTAAAACATTCGCGATGCAACTCGCGTCTCTACTTATCGGTCGAGCCTTGATTCCTATACCAATGGTTGATTGAGAAAATGCTAGAATAAGAAAAACAACGAGGCGTGTAACGCAACGACCCATGACGATGCAAAATCCGATGACCCGTTGCGAATGAAGAATAAAAAGAAACTTGACGGCGATGAAAATGATCCGTCGTGTTGGATAATAGCTGGAGCGCGTTCTCGTTAACCAGGGGTTGGTGGTGGCTTTACTTTGGAGAACGTACGATGAAAGAGGGAAGAGCCGCATCGCCAGTGAAAAGAAAGAGAGTCGACGATGAAACACTCGATCGCACAGGTGAGGATACCGCAGACTCCGTTAGAGAGAAACGGAAAGAGAGAGAGAGAGAGAGAGAGAGAGAGAGAGAGAGAGAGAGAGAGAGAGAGACATACAGACTGTAAGAATGTGGCGGTGGTAAGTCGAGAGACAAAGACGAAAGATCGTTGGATCTTGAGAAGCATCTTTCTCATACGAGACAGAGAGAGAGTCGAGGAGAGAGGACGGTGGACTGTTGATCCCTGGGTGAGTGAGAGACGTGTGTCGACCGAACGGAAGAGAGACGGAGAATCGAGGAGCAGGTGTGTTGGTGCCAGCTCGTCCATACTCGAGATGAATTCGTGTGTTGGTGACAGTAGCGAGGATTTCTCATTGATGTATGTGTGTATGAGACAGAGAGAGAGAGAGGGAGAGAATTCCAATACAAAGACCCGTCCATGTTGACACATGGCAAACCCATACGATCTCCCGTATCGTTTATATTGGTATTGGTCATCGAGGAGGATGCTGTGAGCTTCAAGCTGACGTCATTACTATCTTCACTCACACAGATCCGCGCATGCGCTCACACATACATGGACGATATCGTTATTATCGGTGAGGTTTCGATTCAGACCTGTATGTCTCGATGGTGGTGGACGATCTCGAAGGCGGTGGTGGTTCTCCAATCGGTTTCTCAGTGAGATGGTTAAGTGGTGGCGAGATACGTCGGTAGAAGCGAAGAGGAAGGTGGTGGTGGTGGTCAAGCCAGGGGCATATCTCTCTTTCTCTCTCTCTCTCTCTCTCGTGGTACGCACGGTTATTCCATGCTCCTGCTGTTGCCGCCACCGCCGCCACCGCCGCTCTCCCCCCTCCCACCTGCCCGAGGCGCCTCCGCCACCGCGCTCTCGCCGTCACTCCACACGGCTTCTTTCCTCTTTTCTGCCTCTAGGCCATTCTCGAGAGGCGCGCGCGCCAACGCGGTGCGGTGTGTACAAGACCCCGGCGCCCGTTCCGTGCCTTCTTTCACCGACCTCAACCACGAGCCACCTCGACAATATTATACCATATCTAACCCAACGGTGTGTGATACGCGAGACTCTGTCTATCTATATATTCTACCTCTCTCTCTCTCTCTCTTTCGCTCTCTTTCTGTCTGTCTGTCTTTCTCTCTCACGGTATTACACACACGGTCTCACTCGTGTTCCGCGTTTCTCATACAACCGAAGCCCGAGGCGCGTACGTACTGTTTCCACCGGTGCGGGACTTTTCGAAAAGCCCCTCCCTAGACACGAAGACACCATAACACCACGTGGAGGGGACAAAGACGGAACTCTCGGACGCGCTCGCCGCTTGCCTCGACCACGTGACTATAGGCTTCACCGTGCCATATTACCGGAAGTGCGAATCGCGAGATACCGGTGCGCCTCGGGGCTTGCGCATCCCGACAGCTTTTCATGATACGTGTGAAATTGGGAACTGCGAGTGTGACTTTTTTATCGAGGTGGAGCAGCGATCGATCGATAATTGGTGATCGAATTTTCATCGATGAACTTTGATATCGATTTTTTATTGTTTGTGACATCGATAGATCTGTGTGTGCGTGTACGTGTACGTGTGTGTGTGTGCGTGTGTGTGTATTCGTGAGTTTCCGCAAGATCTCGGGGACTACGTAATCGAACGAGTGGACCGCGTGCTCGTTCGGTACGAACCTAAAGACGTCATCGACCCGGGACGCGAACAGGTGTCTCTCTCTTATGGCGGACGGGGTCACCGGCTTTGCTGCAAACGTAAATGAATCTTTATTGTGCCCAGAGGCGCGATAGATCTCTCTCACTTCGATCGACGATCCCGCTGCGAGCTTCGCTTCAAGGTCGACCAGCGACAGTCTGCGAGGCAAAGGTAGAAAGACAGAGAGACAGGTACAGATATAGATTGACCAGCTGATCCAACTGCGACGGTAAAAGGCGAGAATTTACTTGAAAATCTTCGCAATGGAGCAATAATAATAACAAAACAAAAAAAAAACTCATCGTGAGAACGAATCATCTTCGGGACTGAAAATCCCGCAAGATCTTGATCGCGACACGAGACCCTCGCGAAGGATCGTCGAGGGAAAGTATCGAACTAGCTTGAAACGAACCTGGAAAAATGCGCAATGAGTTCGACTCGAAACACGAAGAAGATGTTGATTTACAAAATTTCGTTCATTTTTTTGGAATACAGTGAAATACGTAACAAAAGCGATAAAAGCAGAGATACAACAGATATTTAGAAACGGAGATCGAATATAAAAAAAAATATTGAGCAATAACGAGGATCGTCGGTAAGAGCGCGGTTATGTCGGTTTTGGAAAACGCCGAGGTCGACGGAGCAACGATGTCGCCCTTGGACGACGTTGGTTCACCAACGAGTGTCGAGTCCGAGCTCATGGTAACGGACATGCTCGATGATCACGACTCGACTTTGAACGAACATCACAATCATCATCAGCAACATCATCATCACGAGCAACAGCAGCAACATCACAATCAGATACGCGACGGTAATAAGCGTAAGAGAGGAGACAACACCGACGGCGAGGAGCTCAGTCCGCGAAAACTTCCATCATTGTCCAGCAACAATAACGACGTTGGTTTTGTTCTCGATGAGAGCGGCGATGACGGTCTTCACGATGACGTGGACGACGTAAGTTTCGAGAATGAATCATTCTATCTATCTCCCTCGCATCAATTCTTATTTATTCTCATACTCGTTACGAGACGATCAAAACCTGTCGAGCGAGGTACACCGTAATCGCTCATCGCCCCGGATATCCAATCTGGATCGATAAAAAATCTCGAAAGAAACAAAAACAACAAAAAAAAAGCTACAATTTTTAGCCCACGACCAATCTCGAACGCCATCATGAATATACATTCGCGGTCGAATCTCTTACATTGCCGAACGGCGATGAATTGATATAAAAACAAAAAAAAAAGAAACAAGAATCAAAAAAATAAATCGAATAAATCTATAGATAAGTCTTCTTGGTCCAGACTTCGACTCCGTTGAACGTCCGAAAATTACATTTTATCGTCGGATACGTAATTTACAACCGATGTATTTTAATACCGGAAACCAGTTAGCGAACGCGGCAATCGTCGCTTTATCGTATCGTTATGTGTGTTACCGTCACGTCGAAGAGACGAAGATCCTGCGTGTGGCTCTCCTAGGCACGCATTTTGCCCGAAGGCATTGTGTCGAGGATATTGGTGCAGGATTCTCCCTCTCCCTCCCTGTATATATAACTATAGTATATCGGCACGTATTTCTCGGTCGTTCTCTTTCTCAGCCACTGAATCATTTCCTCGTCTAGCTCGTTCTCCGTCCGACACGTGGCCTGGTAGCGGTTCGCGAGAGGACAAGCCACGGCAATATAGGCAGAGGGTTCCCCAGTCACCCCGAGGGTGCTTCGCCAGCTTGACTCATTCTGTTGATGCCGTTTGCCTGTACCCGATGCCTTTGCTGCCTGAATGGCTCGTAGCTTCAGGCACCATATAAATATATATAGATATATAATAACTTATCCAGGGAGACAGTCTATCTCGCGTACTTCTGCGTTCCTACACCGCCAAATGCCCGGGGATATTTTTTTCCTCTCCTCTCTCCCACTCTCTTCCTTCTGGCTCTCGTCGAATTGTATAGGCAGGTTGGGTGTCTAGCGTATCGAGGATCGTGCGTAAACGTCGAAGACGAGAAAACTACGATTAGGGAGTGGAACGAGTATGGAGAGTATTTCTTGACTGTGTGTAGGAATGGAATACGTCTCAATGTCTAAGCGGTATCGAGTGGAACGCGTACCAAGTCGTCGTTGTCGTTGACGACGGAGACGTCTCGGTACAGGAGGAGGTGGCAGTAGCACTCGCGAGGTCACGAAACGGGTTTCAGGAAAAATCTTTTACTCGCGCGAACTCTTCTCGCTGTCGCGTCTAGCTCGTCTCTCTCTCTCTCTTTCTCTCTTTGGATTTCTGTCGTTCCACGGGAGTTCTCTCCTGCCTCGGGCTCATAACGCGCATAGTAACCTCTCTCTCTCTCTCTTTCTCTCGCGCGCGTGCGTATTACTCGCGTTATCGAGCTTCTTAATGTTTACCCTTCTTTTAAGACGCTCACGCAAATTCATTCTTACTCGTCGCACCTGCTTCTCGAGAGATTCACGAAGCGACTGCGTCAAAGTTTTCCTTATTTAAAAAAAAAAAAAAAAAAAAAAAAAAAAAAAAAAAAACGAAAACATGTCAACAAAAAACAGACAATTTTCATTTTTCATAAAAGACGCGAGTGGTACAAAAGTCAGGAAAAAAAATCCTGTAAGCGACGAGATAACGTTACATTCCCGGTAACAGAAGCTAAACAACAATGCCGAAAGTTCCGTGACGGTATTTTTGTTAAAAACTCGGGACGAAAATTTTCCCGGAGCCCTCGCTCGCTCGTCCTCCTTTTCCAGCCTCGTCCTCGGCAATTACTTTAGCCGGAGGTCCGCGAGATTGTATGCAACCTCCCGGTACGAATATTTGCACGAGCATTATATATCTTCGCGTTTCTCGGGGCGACCCAAGGAAGTATATTGCTCAGCCACATATATATAGCATGAATATTATATATACACACATATATATATATACATACCTATATATAAGCAGCACACGCTAATATATAAACGTACGGGTTAGAGTGCCATAAAAGTTTTTACCGCGAAGAGTTCTCTGTGGCCGCGCGAGGCGCGCACAGCATACTCTCGCAGTGCGTACGCGCTTGTGGAAAGTTATATACCCTCTCACCCCCCCCCCCCCCCTCCCTCCCTCTCTTTCTCTTACGCTTTTGCTGGATGCTGGGCAATTCTACCGTGGTGTCCGTTGCTCTGTTCTCCTCGTACTACATTACTGCACTATATATATGTATATACGCGGGAGAGATGTTCACTACCATTTTATTATGTATCATTTGCCCTTTTCTTCGGTCAAGTCGAATTCTCACGTCACCCGTACTCGCCAAATATATACACGCGGATATTTCCTTCTATGTATATTTATATATATACATATGTACATGCATATGCGCACATGCAATACCCGATCTTTACCGCAACAAGTTATACCCGAGCGAGACGAGAACCCGAACCGATTTAATACCCGCTAATTATGTTTTAAAAGCTGTCGCGGTTCGTCGAATGACGCGGAAGAAAGAAAGACGGGAGGAGAGAGAATGATAAAAGAAAGGATCGTAGAAAATACCGCGAACGGAACAGTGTTTAGCCCCGACACAGTATCCGCGGAGACATTTGAAGGCGTCGGGACACACAGTGTTCTCCATTATTTACAACTCGTTTTTCCGCTTCTTCTTTCGCTTTTTTTTTTGTTTGCAATCTTCGTCGGACGTTATCATAGTTCTTGCGCGAATTTTATGCGCTTTGATTTTTTTGTTTTTTGTTTGTTTTCTTCGTCTCCTTTTTCATGCGCGAATAAACGCGCGTGGTACAAATGTGTTCCGAGAGGGGGCGAAAAAGACGCGCGATAGACCTCTGACATTTTTACGCCAGGGACGAGATCGATACTTTAATTACCCGTTGACTCGTTGTACAATCATTTTCTTTTATTTATTCGCATTTTTCCGTTTGTTTCTTTTCTTTTTTTTTCTTACCTTGACTACTTCATTGACTTTTTTTTGTTATCACTGTCGCACGTGTCTCGTCTATTTAGCCACGCGTATAAATACGATTTCCAGGATTGTAATTACGCGCGAAGCGACTGTCTTCAAGCACGAGATATTTTACGCCAGAAAATTGTAAATGAAACAAAAAATCAATCCTCGCTCCAAAAACAAAATGTCGATCTTTTTTTCTATCCGTGTCAAAAATTACTCTCGCGTTCTTTCTCCCACGTGCGCACTCGCTCATGCGCATGTGGAAGTTAACGAGACCAAACGCCCGACGTATTCTTCGCGATCGCGTTCTGTACGATCTCACGCCGGAATACTCTTTTAAAAAAAGTAGGTTAATCCTCCCGGTCAATGAATCCGATCCTTCGAGCGAGAAAATATTAAGCCCGAGAGCTAGTCGATTAACCCGGGAATCATAGGCGACCCACCGCGTAATGAAACAAAAAAAAATCATAACAACAGCAACGAGAAATTCAATGAAAAAAAACAAATCCTAAATAAAACTTTTCGCTCGTTATTTGTTCAATCCATCGAACTTTCGATATAGAAAGAACTTGGTGAAATCTTAGCTTAGACACGAAATCGAAATTACCGTTCGATCGTTTTCGCGTCTCTATTAATACATTTATGTATATTTATGTATAAACACGTTATTATATATACACCAGTTAACGTGTACGTACAAACATACATAAATACCTAAGGTAGAGATAATAATCGATGTTTCTGTCGAGTCGTAGAATTTTCTATCGGGAATCATAAATGTATGGAGCACCGACGTTCGTGACGGAGAGCACACCGACACTTTGACTGTAGACATATAAGTGCGGAGGCGAAAAGTGAGAGGAGAGCGATGTAAGAATTTCGTGAGTTTCCTATGTGCGATGCCCACGTGTGTCGTTTCGACGAATACCAACGTGTCACTCATTACCCCCTCGTGTCAATAATAACACGGAAATTTTCACATTTCCCAACGGTCGGCTCTCTCTCGTCGACGATCCTCGGACTGGGCGCGTCCGCAATTAACGGAACACTAATGAGACTGAATGACCCTCGACTGTGCGCGAATGTTCACCGATCCACCGACCTTTTGTTTTCTCCATTTTGTTTTTCTTTTTTTTTTTCTTTTTTAACTCGAGCTTTCTAAAACCATCGACGAGACTTCGACAATGTCGATGTACGAGACGTAAATTCATTCTTGCATTAACGTTTCAATCATCAAAATTAAATTGACGTAACGAACGATCGGTTTTCAACTTTTTATAAACACCACGGTAGTCGTTGCGGATCGTAGTTACGTTGTGCCTACACGAGGGAGAAGCGTAATCCATAAATTTATGATTTCACGCGTGAGATAGAGAGGCACCTGCAGCAAAACGGCGTATATACCTCGGCCTATACCCGTCGGCTCTTATGTGCCTCTGTTACATTAAACTATAGCTATATACAACATATATATACCTACATGTCTATATATGTATATAAATACATATATACATGTCTCATGCTCGCCTCGTATATATTTATTCATGAGCCTCTCGTATATACGTAGCATACAGATACATAAAAAAAATATATATATATATATGTATATATCGCCGGCTCGTCCGCGAAGCGTACAGCACATCTACCTACCAATAATCTCGATCCGCGTGAATATATAGATATACGCGCATAAAGTATTATACGCGTATAGCAGTCTTTTCCGCGCGAGTCTTGTCGCGCCCGACGTCGCGCATATTCGATTATACCGCAGGGGCCCGGTATCGAAACCCGACAGTAATAGTAAGGAAAGCTCGGGAGTTATATATCAGAATATATCAGATATGTATGTAGGCACAAACGATACTGGGCGTGGATAGCCCGTTACTAATTCAAACAGGTACCCCCTTTGCCAATAAATACGAATATAGGAGGTGTGTGTATATATGTATATATAGTTTGTGCAAAGAGACAAGAATCAGTACAGAGAGCGCGAGGACAAAACGGATTGATCGATAGATCGGTAGTGATGGCGCGTTTCGAAATTATCGTTTGTCACTCGTACGTCAGAGACATTTGATATTTTCTCATTCATACGGTGTCCCAACTACGACGTCTCTTTTTCTTCGAGACGAAACGAATTTCGAATTTGTAGATATAAAAATGAAAAAAAAAAAAAAATTGGGAGAGAAGGAGATCTAGGGTGGAGTATGTGTGTATGTATAATCGCGCGAGTCATGAAATGGCGATCACAGCGTTTTTCCTGGACTAAACATTGTACAGCTGTATCAACGTGTACATAGGCAAGGATCGACTAAAAGTCCGAGCTCCTAATCTCGCCAACTAGCAATTTTCATGGCGACGATATTATTATCTCGGCTATTACTACTCGCTCCTGTCTTTTCTTCGTGTAGATACAGATATAAGATAGCTTGTATGCTCGGTAGCCGACTCGAAGCAAATCGCTTGTTTCGAGTCAACGTATGTGCCACTATTTTATATATATATATATATATATATATATATATATATATATATATATATATATATATATATATATATATATATATATATATATATATATATATATATATATTATATTATATAATGTTATATTATTTTATATTATATCATACTATGTTATATTTTACATTATATTATATTTTATATTATATTTTATATCATATTTTATATTATATGATATTATATGATATTATATTTTATATTATATTTTATATCATATTTTATATTATATGATATTATATTTTATATTATATTTTATATTATATTTTATATTATATTTTATATTATATTTTATATTTTATATTATATTTGATATTGCATTTTATATTGCATTTTATATTATATTTTATATTATATTTGATATTATATTTTATATTATATTGTATATTATATTTTATATTATATTTTATATTACATTTTATATTATATTTTATATTATATTTTATATTATTATTATTATTATTATACATGCGATTCTGTATTTAACTATCATAAGTGGCGACGGGGTGTGCGAAAACACGTGTACGGTAAAACAGCGACATGCCAACGTACCTACGTGCCGGTTACAAGGGATACGCCGTTGGATTCACATTTCGAACTCGCGGACTTTTTGAGTTTGATTTATATCACCGCGAGGAGACTTTCTAACGATTTCGATTAACGAACGTTGCGGTGTCCGCTTTCACGCGTCTCTTCTTGTCCGTCCCTCGTCTTATAATTTTCATGCTTCTACGGACGTACGAACAACGTAACGCGTTATATACACACCTATATATATACATATATATGTATACATCGAGCGTGTAAGTACGAGCGTTGGTACAAATGAATGAGTCGTTTCATGGTTGATTATCACACTGGCGGTACGCGCCCGGGTGGTTCGCACGATGCGCGATCACGAAGACGATACGATAATGATCCTCTATTATTATCATCGGCATTCCTCGAACGGCTTGAACAATTTTTTTATCGAATAAAGACGATCGCGGCACGATGGAAACAATATCGTGTGATTGGAACGACTGTGAGGCGCGCGACGTGTCGCGAATGAATTTAGCGAGAAAGAACAGAACGAAAAGTAAGAAAACGATAGGTGTATATATCGTCTATCGCTTATCAAACCCGCGCGATCTTGAATTCGAACGTTTTATCGTCCTAGATAAATTTTCTTAGCGTTACGATTCACGAAGTGGCGGATTCGCCAAGATATTCGCAGAAGGAAGAAGTCACAGTGAAGTCGTTCGATACGAATGCAGTTCTCTATACGTGTGTTTCTTATCGTCGTCGGTGGACCATGCGACTATAAATCCTTCCTTCTAATCGGAGCGAAGGATCGATTGTTTCAATCTCGAGATCCTCGTAAACCCCTCACCTGTATAAATAAATATATACCTATATGTCCGCATAGGGCAGAGCATGGACCAGAGTTCCGCGTTGTCCCGTCATTGATTCTTATCGGTATCTCGCGATATTATATACATATATACATATATATATATATATCTTCAAAATTTACATATCACATATAAATTTTGTGTTTACCGCAACAAATCTTCGTACGTTTTATCGTTCGATTAAACGATCGAGGGATTGAGTCCACGTGGAATAGAAAATTTATATTTTTTTCGAACGTATTTCAAGAAAATGGCGCACAAAGTACTGTGTTCATTTTCATACTCGGAAGTCGTAAGCGTTTACTAATTGCATTTTAACCCAGCGTGTGGTGCACCGTTACACATTTTTTTTTGTTCTTTTTAACATTTTTTTCTTCTCTTGTTAAATGCATGCACACATATACGTGCACCGTATATCGCGAATAAGGGGCCTACTTTGAGAAAAAAAAGCTCCATGTGGTACTTCGGTCCACGGTCCTCTGTCTTTCCTTCTCTCGTTATTGCACGGGACGTTTCTCCTCGTCTCCGAGGACTCGAGTCTCCCGTATAAACCTTGTGCTCCGCACTCTGCCACATACGTGAACACGTACACACGCGCACACGTGATTCCTTTGCTATAATTTGAGGGGAACCTGAAGAAACGACGCGAGAGGTCTTCTCTCGTCGTCGTCGTCTTCTTCGTCGTGGAGGAAGAATGCGCGTCTGGAGACCACCCGCTTCTACGCTCCGGGGAGAGCTTCTCTGATTTTTAAATCGCTCGATGCGCTCTCGATTTCTCCTTCGTATTTATTCCTTTATCCTCCGTGACCATCGCCGAATGCGCGTCCATGTATCGACATTTGTTTCGACTTTTTCCAGAATTTATCGCAGTGACAATTACGTTTCTAGGCCACTGTGACGATTCAAGAAACAGACACGAATAACAAAAAAACAGTTTCAATTTTGACGTTTTTTATTTGTTCGTTCAATTCGATCTTCAATTATTTTTTCGATTTTTGTCCAAATTTATAATCACCTCCTTCCCTCTACTCTTCATCTCCTATACAAATTCAATTTTCAACTATGTCCGGGTCGATTAAAATATAATCCCGACGTTATTTATAGCTACGTCGAGATCTGACAAAAGTACATACGTTTTTTGTGTCATCTTCATTATCGCCCCGGTGAAATATGGGACAAAAAATCATTATGATTTTTCGGTACTCATTATAATGCAATTAAGCAAAAGTAAAACATGCTCGAGTGTATATTTATATATACATATATATTTTTTTCAGTAGCAAAGACTTTCTAGGCGATCGGGCGCTTTGCTTACACGGTGGTGATCGGGACTCGCTCGTTCGCCTCTCCTGAGCACACGCACACATGCACACACACACACACATACACACATACACTTATAAGCTCGCGCTCACGGTAATTGATCGGCATCGCCGCAATTGCGTGCTGGCAAACGAGCCGACACAACCGCGCGCGGTGGCGGTTGACCGGTCGATCTCGCGGCGTGTGCAGCTCCTGTGCTCCTGCTGCTAAGGCGAAATATAGCAATATAGAAATATATAGATATATATATGTATATATAGATATATGTAGGTATATATAAATATATATATATCGTACGTTGATCTCGTCGCAGTCTTTTCTATAGATTCGTACAGCTCGTTCGCTCTTACGCCGTTCCCGTAGACTGCAAACGCGCGGCGGATACTGTAGGATTCCAGACTTTGGTACACAAATCCATAATCGGCAGTGCGTAATTAGCCGATACGACGGGAGCTTACGAATCGTTGCGGCTCTCTTGGACGCGAATAAAACCGAGCCCCACCGACAGACTCTATAGAATCGCCGTGCGATCTTTTTCTCAAATGCACTTCTTGCTTCCCGCTTGCATCATCGTTCGCGACTCTCTCTCTGTCTCTCTCTTCGAGGCGGTATATGCGCGAGAAATAAATTTAAAGAAACAAAACGCGGTATTACCGATGATTCCGTGGCATTATTAAAGTCGCGTTCGTTGCAAATAATAATAATAATAATAACAAAGAGTAAAATGCTATAAAATTAATTGTTGAAAATCGCGATCGAGGTAAATAATAACGCTTTTTCTTTTCGTTTTTTTTTTTTTTTTTTTTTTTTTTAGTCAAATCATTATTTTGTCCTTTAGCGTATCGTAATTTTCAGAATTTATCGATTTCCTGCACACGCGAGATACGGATTTGTATTATTTCATTGGGAAGGGGAGATACGTGCCTCGGGAGGCGCGAGCTCGCGTCGATACGAAAATAAATTTATTATACAACTTTTCAATAGCTTTCGGATGCAAAGAAACGATGGAAAAGGAAGAGATCGTGGTACGGTCATCTTTATCGGGAATCGACCTTATCGAGAAAACGATCTATTTCCCGTGGAAACGATCGACCATGTCCGTCTCTCGTGCCGCCGTATCGAAACACACTTTGTGTACGAGACACGTGTGTGCCGGGTCTCTCTCTCTCTCTCTCTCTCTCTCTCTCTCTCTCTCTCTCTCTCTCTCTGTTTCTCTCCTCGTGCGGTAATGCTATCATTATCTCTCTCGCCATCAAAATGAGCTCGCGTGGCTATCAAGAAGCGTGTTATCGTTTACCGTAAAAAGCGAAATGGTCCGGGACATGATTCGTTGCGGCTCTCGCGGTTCGAACACGAGTCTCGCTGCATTAACGATCTCTCGCTCACGGCCGGACTTCCGCGACGTATTCTTACTTTTTTTCGTTTTATTTTCCGCCTTACGCGTATTGCCACTAACCATTCGAGAGTTTCCTGAATTGCCACGAGTCGCCATTATCCCAGAGGTAATAAAAAGTAACAAAATTGTCTTTAATCGACGATTCGTTCTTTCGCTAATATTGATTTTAACGATCGTTACCGATCGCTTTTAATTCCCGATCGATAAGCTCGAAATAATTGTCATTTATTGCTTTATCTTCTTAAGTCAACCTCTTCCTCCTACTCCCTTCCGTTATCTTCTTATCAATCTCGATTCGAAATTCCCACACGGGACTATACGCGAGGAGACGTAGGTGCCTGCCTACGATAAAATGCTGCAAACGATCACTAACTCGACGGCTATCTCGCACCGGTAGGGGTACGTAAGGTCAGACAATTTTTATTAATTCTCTAATGGTTATTATATGCGCATAAACGTTGTGTTGGCACTAGGCATTAAATTGATAATTCTCGCGCTCGTTGCGTCGTACGAGGAGGTACCCCATTGGGGTGCTCACATAATTTTATAGTACTTCTTTCGAGGAAATCTCGCGAACGCGGTCGTTAGCCTTAATCGTTTATGGAACTATGTATATATGTATATATACACATACAAGTTCTCGTCCAACTTGTAATGCTCCTGTCATTTTACCTACAATTCGAAATCCTTTTTTATCATACGACGAAAAAGTATCAGCTCGATAATCGATTTTTTAAAATGATTCTATAATAACTTTGGTTTTTAAATCAAAATCGAATTTTCTCTAGGTATATCAAGTAGTCGGTCATTGTTCGATGAAAAAAGTGAAATCATCGATTCATCAAATAATGATTGATCGCTGTAAAAATAATAGAAGGTGATATATTTTAGCCAAGGATGAAAGGTACTCGTCGAAAACAAAAAGAAAAGGGTTAAGCTTTAAAAAAACAGCTTTCTCTCTCACGCTGATCCCGAGACCTGTGCTATAATACACGCACGTGTACGTGCGCAACAGATATGCGATGTACCTGTGAAAGCGCGTCCACGCACAATACACACACGCTTGCGTCTCGGTCTCGTCCTCGAGGCAGGTCCCGTTAGCTCGAACCCTCGTCGTCGTCGTCTCTCTCTCTCTCTCTTTCTCTCTCTCTCTCTCTCTCTGTCTCTCTCTCTCTCTGGGTGATGCCCATTGCTCGCGCGCGAGAGAGTCTTGTATGTCCGAACCGGCCTGTGGCCATGTGCTCTCTCTCTCTCTCTCTCTCTCTCTCGCGATGGACCCGAGAGAGTTGACGTGCCGGGGTTCGAAAGAGAGAGAAGAAAAAAAATTATGGATGGTTCAAGAAGCCCGTCGACCGATATCTCTCTCGCTCTTTTCTCAAAGAGCGAACGAGTTGGAGATGAAGAAGAAGGGAACAAGAGAGAGAGAGAGAGAGAGAGAGAGAGAGAGAGAGAGAGAGAGAGTCGAAATTAAC
This sequence comes from Netelia fuscicornis, assembly GCA_946811545.1. NCBI lineage: Eukaryota > Metazoa > Arthropoda > Insecta > Hymenoptera > Ichneumonidae > Netelia > Netelia fuscicornis. Next base: position 38,235,303 of record OX328015.1, read on the forward strand.
GGTGAATTACCGACTCGTTTTCATTCGTGTTTAATCGTCATCGATACTCCACTCGATTATTGTTCCCAAGCCACTCGATAAATAAAAGACTCGCCGGTGATCGTCGAAAGGTAGAGATTAAAAATATCGATTAAAATAATTACATCGACGATCTTTCAGAACGAAGATAACAATTTTCGTATAAAACAGATTTGAAAAATTGTGTTAGAACGATTCGCGTGGATCCTGCCTGAGTACTCTCGATCTTTCGTCGTGTCTCCCATCTGTACCACGCGCTATTATACGCGCCCTTTCTTTTTTTTTCTCGCCTCTTCTTTACCTCACCCTTAAAAAGTGTGCGGTGTATAAGGTGTGCGGTAAAAGCTCCATCTCTCTTTCTCGCGGTCACAACCGTCAAGAGCTGGTTCGGCCTATAAGGTTTTCAGGCAAAAGAGTTAGAGAGATAAGGGCGTTGTGCGTTGCCGGTTACCGTTGTGAGTGTGGCGCTGCGAGCATGAGACGCTTGGAATGTCGTTTAGCGACTTCCCTCTCTTTTCTCTCATCCTCCTTTACTTCTTCTTCTTCTTCTTCTTTCTTCATCTACTCTTCTTCTTCATCTTCATCCTCTTCTTCTGCAGCATCAACGGCAGCGGAGCACCAACACATTCACAATCATCTCTGTGTTCATTCTCTCTCATTCTCATCTTCGTCCGCAAACTCTCGCCGTTCTTCAATTTCAACGTATACATATATTTCTTTCGAATTCTTTGGTTTCTCCGGTTCGTTCTTTGACTCGTGTACGAGAGACGAGGAAGGGAGAGAGCGAGGAGAAAAAGGTGATAGAGCCAGGTGAGAGCCCTTAATGACCCGCGGAGCTCGTCACTTAAATTACGCCGGCGCTGCCGCCGCCACCATCACCAAAAATCACTCCGCGTATACTTAATTTGTTAACACACACGCCACACGCGGCATATACGAGCCACTCTCGTACACCCGCTCGGATATAAACCTCGATCGCGAGAAGGTGTATCGCGCCTTATTCTCTCCTCGCTTCATTTTGCGTCGATACCAAAGAGACGCCGGCAAAGTAGTCGGTGGATACCGGCGATAATTTTCGCGAACTCCGCATTACGCATCTCTGTTAAACTCGATTCCGGGAAGACGATCATTCGGGAAAGGAGGGGGCGAAAATTATGTATGAATTAAATTTATGCGGCGTGCGTAGTGAGAATTAAGAGGTCCTGGATTCCTCGCGATCGCGATCTCACCCAGAAATTTAAACGAGTCTTCACGGGTTTCGTCGTTCCTTTTTTACGGTGGATTTATGTTTTTTCTTTTTTTTTTCAAAAAAATTATGAATGCCCCATATTTTTATACATGGGCGGCTATTTTCTCGCGATAATGGCATTGGGAAAATGTACTGGGATTATTTATTTCCATTTTCTTTTTTTTAGGAAATTGCGATGAATTTTTAAACCAAAGTGAAAGAGTCTTGAAATTTTTTTGAACCGCGTATTATTCGATAATTTGTTCACACGTAACGTGACGTCGCATATATCTACGAGCGAATTTGCCCCGTCGTCCTATATATGCGTTATTCACACCGCAGCTCGTATAACGGTCTCTCGGATTTTTTTCCGACGCTCCTTCGAAGCTCGTCTATTAAATAACTGCAACGTCACTCTAATGCGATAATTGCTATTAGCTCTGCGCAAAGTCACGATTCTCCCTCTCCCTCTCTCTTTTCGCGCTATCGTTCTTATCCCTCCGTCGCATAATCATACGGCAAATTAATCTGTCATTATAATTTCTTATCTCAACCTCCTCGAAATCTCAAAATTCTGTCTGAATTTCTCAACGATAATAATATTATGCAAATAATAAAAAAAAAAAAGAAACAAAAAAAAAATTTTTCAAGGCGTTTCTCCGCCCATTCTCGACGCGTTTCGTCAATTAATCGTCGATTGGTAATCGCGTACAAAATCGTTTCCGTGTAAAATCGACGATTATTAAGGATATTTCTCGTCTCGAGACGCGAACGACGTAAATATCTCTCGTGTGTACGATTGCGGCACGCGCCCATCGGTGGGTGTAAATCCTGTATCGATAATATTTTTCACCACTCGTCTCTCTCCATCCCCTTATCCTTCTCTCTTTTTCTTTTCTCTCATTCGTCTCATTGCACGGAGCATTATGTATACTTGGGACACCTCGTGCGCCAAGTGCATGGATGCACGCACACACACACACACACACACACGCACACGCGTTTTCTCCACCTCCGCAATACTCTCTCTCCCGTTCAATCCTTCGTTTTTCTCGCGACGTTTGTTTTGCGTGTGAGATGACGAGGGTCGATAAGACGGTAGTAAAGTCGCGTGTGAATATTTATCGCTCGTACACGAGAGAGAAAGAGAGATCCTGTTTGAAGATCTTGTACGCAACTCGCGTTTGAAGGAGAGGAACACCCTGTTAGCGAGTCGAGGTAACGCGTGTGTTAAGGGAAGTAGGATCGTCGTCTTATTTCGCGAAATGGGCTTGACACGAGCTTTTATAACCCCCGTGAGAAACATGGAAATAAAGCCGCCTCTGAATCTCGCATCTGTACTACACATTTATAAATAACATATATATTTTAAATGTATTATACGAATACACGGTGTATAACAAAATGTGTATACACAGTCGGATTTTCTTCCGGCGAATGAGAAATAAAAACACGTGATTATACCCGGCGAAAGAACGAGAGAGATTGAGAAAGGAGCGTCGACAACGCGTGTTCGTTCGACGGGGGGGCTGATTAAAAAAAACGTATATATATATGTGTGTGTGTAGAGAGACAGAGAGGGAGAGGGAAAAATAAACAGGTGAATCGAAAAGAAAAACAAAAAACTACCTTGTACAACAGCACTTTTTTTCGTCGATGAATTATACTTAATTATGATCAATCCGCACGCACAAAACCGGTTGGAAAAAAAAGGAAGCATTGTGGTTATACAAAGGTTCTAACGGCCGCTACGGGAATCTCACCGTTGACGTTCATTAGACATTCTAATGACTCGTTTCTTAGAAATAAAATATGAAATATTTATTAATAAAATATCGAGCAACGAAGCGTAAAGATTGTAATCGGATGGGATGAGAACGAAGCTCTCTCTCGTGAAATAGGACGGGTATGGTCCGTGTAACTGGTGAGATACACGGCAAGAGGATCTTCAAACGACGAAGTAGAGAGAAAGAGAGACAGAGAGAGAGAGCTGTCAGTCTCTTTACTGACCGACACTGGATCGCGGAGAAGGCTTGGACGAAATATTTTCGGGCAGGTGTCTCCGGTCTCGATGTACACTTAAACGAGATAAAAAAAAGAGAGAGAGAGAGAGAGAGAGAGATTCGAAGTTTATGTGAGTTTGGATTGACACGCGGGTCGTTATACTTTCGCCGTCCGAAAACGAGCGGGCCGACTGAAGAATTTTCGTCTTACTTCTCAACTTACCTGTATGTGTGTGTGTGTCTCTCTCTCTCTCTCGTTGTTCAACATTCGTATATGTACACACGCGCGATCAGCCCATGTTTTACTATAACACAATATTTTGTATTTGCATATCGCGTTACAACCGACCGGGGCGATCCTTTCACATTTCGATCGTTCTCAGCGACGCGTGACTAACTTCCTAATAAGAAATTACGATCCAATACGATCAAAAATCACCAAGGTCGATGTAAGATCGATGACGAAAGAAAGAAAAATTTGAAGAAAAAAAATGATTAACTTTCTAATGATTTCGGCCCATAAAACTCGTCCAATGGTTCATCGTCCTTTTCTCGATCGCTCTCTCGTTATAAATTTTAACGCGATCGCGTACGCACACATGCGCAAGGGTACAGATACGTCTCGCGCGTGTTTCACGAGAACGAACGAACGATATATTTTAGGACGCGTGTCTTATCGACGGGACATTCGTCTTGTGTGTTTTATTCCAACTACGTCGAGACAGTATGAACTCTCTCGTCCGACGTCCCGTTGACAAGAGAGTCCAGCTCGATATATCGAAGGACTGACGCGCGTCCGTCCAACAAATATTTTTTCTCCTCTCTCTCTCTCTCTCTCTCCCTTTTTTTCTTCCATTTCGTCAAATTCTCTCGTATCGATCTTTTCTGATAGGAAAATAAATTTCAGCCCTGTGACGGTAATGAAAAGAAAAAAAATAACGGAATGAAATAAAAATGAAAAAAAAAACAGCGGTGTAGAAACGTTGATTGTCGAGAGACTCGCGGGGAGACACTTCGCGACTATCCCTGTCGCAGTTCGGGCAAGGATCTGCCTATCTCTTGTCACGAGATATACTTAACGAGTCAGCGAGTGATCTACGCGATAGTACTAACTTATTTATATATACGTATATAAGTATCGCGCTGTACGAGAAAACGCTCGAAGCTTCGTTCGTATATCCAAAACGATTTGGAAATAAAATGCAAATCGTTCTGATCGACGGTCGCGCTTTCGCATTCGTCATTATACACATCAATCGTTGTACGTACGTCCAGTAGTAGTTTCGTATATCTATATACGTACGTTGATGTATAAACGTATGTGTATCAAGTATGCGTAGATAGAGCGCTTGATTAATAGGTAAAATCGCGAAGGTAAGAGTACAGGAATGAAACGTACGAGGAAGGAGTCAAAGAAGTGTGTGTGAGAGAAAGAGAGAGAGAGAGAGATAAGTCTAGCAGGAAGAACGTAGCGCGTATAAAAGATTGACGTAAAATCTCGTGAGACGATACACATTTACGTGTATCGAAGTCTTGATAAGCCCAGAGGGTGGAGCAAGAATCGAGATACGAAGAAGCACAACACGGAGATTTAATCGCCCTACGGGTGAAACTTCTTCCGCGTTGTGAATCGCTCACGACGATATCCAACATTCAAAATGTGCCCCGAAGCTGCGACTCGCGATTATCGAAAGTTGCAACGTATCGAATGAGAAGGAACAAAAAAATGTATATAATCTTTCGTAACTTATCACACGGGGGTGAAAATGCGACGTTGAGGTAACTAGCTAAGATTAATAAACGAAACGAACCTCTCGACTTTCTTTTCGCGAACGAAATTCTTGCCTGTACCGATGACTCGTGTCGCGACGTACGAGCGATTTAACGATTTTCCAATTGGCCTAGTAAAGTCCACGTTGAGTACGTCGCGAGATGACAGGATGATCGTAGAGAGAGAGAAAAAGAATGAGAGAGAGAGAGAGATCACACGTGAGATACCCGTGAGCTTCGCCTACAGGGAAATACGCCCGTTCGAGACTTATCGTCTTGCCAAAGTCCTGTTTTCTCCTCCGACACACGCACGAGAAGCGTAGATCGTCGCACGGTTCGATGAAAAATAAAAATTTAATCTAGCAAGATCGCTCCGGGGTGACGAAAAAATTAATTTTTATCACGCTCTTGGATGAGATCGCCTCGCCCTTTCCTTTTATCCCTTACAGCTTCGTTTCATGATAAATTACAAGATTCTCGAGAACACAGCCGTTCTCGAGCAAGCAACGAATTTTCTAAGAGTCCTCTCGTTCTCTCACCCGCGAGATGTCGAACGTTTTAAATTTATGCGCGTACTACCAAGCAGCGAGGATTATTAATGAACCCGTGGCTATAAAACGATATCAATGAAGTTGCATAAAATTGAGTTTCAATTGCCCTGTACCTTAAGAACGTAAATGTTCACGAAAGTGGAGTACGGGACTGTGTTTCCTTGCTTCCTGCATATACAAATATACATATAGAGGTGACTGGTCGAACTGCAAAACTCGATAATGCACTGGGTAGTGCAAGGCGGGAGTGTAGACCGCAATAATCGAGAGATCTCCTTTTTGCTATCGACGATATCTTAGCGGCTTATGCTCGAGTCGCGGGGCACCGTGAGCACACGGGAGTTTTATTCACCTCTTATTCTTGGAAATGTCGGAGGAACGGGGATATGTAATAATGCCAGGTCGATAAAACGAATGAAAAATCACTGCTACCGGTCTGTCTCATTCACCGTCTCTTTCTCTCTCGTTCTCGCCGTGTCCCTTTGCCCCATACGGTACGATGTATGCTTACATACATATCTATAGACGGATATAGATATAGAGGATTGTAAAATAATCTTTTTTTCGCGATTATGCGATCGAGCACACACCCACAGATCGCGGCGAACCAGTCCAACCGGACGGTAAAGAGTGTCTCGTACAGGATAGTTGGGTCACTCGAGTACACTGACAAAGCACCTAAGGTATAAATATTCGTGCCACCTGCTCTCACAATCCTCTTTCTCGTTCGTACACGCGTCTATTAAACCATCGAGAACGAGGAGACACCCACGCGCTTCGTCCGCGTACTTCTTATTCTTTTTTTTAAATTTTTATTTCTTCTTCTTTCTTTTCCCATCTCGTTCGAACGAATATTCTTCTCAATCGGAATTCTTCGCTCGAGCACGTCCTTTTTTTTCACTCGAGAATCTCTCGAGAGTCGTGACCGCCGAGGAGACGACCCATAAATTATAATCGGCTTCCGGCTCTCCGCGGTGATCAATTTTTTCGATCGCGCCGAACACCTTTCGTACTCCGCAGTTGTTGTTTTTTTTTTCTTTCTTTTTTTCTTCAATCTTTTTTCATTTTCTTTTTCAATCCGAGTCGAAGTTAGTCCGATTATATTATATGTGTCATGATAATATTTTTTCTGACGTTGGGAATTTAATTCCTACCGAGCGATCTCGACTCGTCTCTCGCGCGCGATTTATTTATCTCGCGCATGCGTGCTTACATGTGTGTATGTGTGTGTGTGATTTCACAATACGTGCTCTCCACGTATGCATCGCGGTCCGAATAATTCACGAGTGTTGACAGACTCTCTGAGTTTTAGCGACGAGAGGAGAGAAAGTTTTTTTTTTTATTTCGAGAGAGAAAATGCGACAACGATCGCGTCTGTTACGAGCGATTTTCGAAATTGTACCAGAACGATATTTTTCATTCATTCCATCAAATATAATTAATTTCATTCGCACGTTCATTAACGAAATTCCATTTAATACATTTATTCATTTATCGATTATAAAAAAATAATGTTATTTTTTGTTTTCAATATTTTCTTAAAATTTTGATATTTTAGGAAAAAAAAATTTCGAAACGTGGGAAATGACAAATTGATGTCGATCTTCATCCCCGTGCGGAGCGCATTCGTCGTCCTCGAGTCACGAAGCTCGAGTGACGTCTCGTTCGCCAGTGTAAGCCGCGTGGACGCGAACGTTCTCGCCGCGTCGGCGTCAAACCGTACGCGTCGTCCCCCGATGCGGAGAAACGAATACGAATACAAATGCACACACATAATCCCCCCTCCCCCCTCCCCCCTCCCAGTTATCCGCTATTCGTTCGGAGGGCGTCCCCCAGCTTCGTTCGTGCGCCCCGTCGCGTCCCTCTCGTTCGTATTTCTCTCTCTGTCTCTCCTCCGTTGGAAGTCGAGTCTCGCACACCGGGTCTCTCGCGCGATTCACTCCGATACAAGGTGGTGGGGATTTCCCCGTGGCGGTGCGTCTAGCCTCCACGTGGTGCGCCGAGCGTGCGCGCGTTCGTCCTCAGACTCAATTTCGACTCTCCTCTCCTCTCCATCCCCTCCTTTTTCCCAACCATTTCATTATACATCTTTCTCAATCGCTCACATATTTTTCTCCCATTCACTAATAAAACTTCCCCTCATTTTTCCACAATTTTTCTGATTTTATCGTCGATATAAAAAATTTACACTCGTTATCTCCGTCACGTTCACCGATCGATCGTTCCTTGTATCTTCCACGCATCTTATTTATCACAATCTCGCCTTTAGCGTGAAAATAAAATATCAAAATTTCAATATAAAAAAGAGGAATCGATCCTAGGAGAAAGTCTTCGTTTGCTGTCACTTCCGGTGGGACTTATATTTAAAAAATTGAACAAAAAATGCATGGAGCAACGAAGGAAAGTACGTGATTAATCGAAGCGTTATCGATGAGAACCGATAAGGTAGAGATAAGCGAAGTTTGCCGAGAGTTTGCGTACGCTTGGTGGTGGCAAAATACTCGTTGCCCCGTTCTCTTTCTCTCTCTCTCTCTCTCACTGTGTAGGGTAGAGTAGGAGCAGGGGTAGAGCGTAAAGCCCCGCGTGTGTGCTCTCGTCGATCTCTCGCCGGCGCGCGGGGATTTCGTATCGTCTCTTGGTCGGGGCCCACCCGAAGGTGGTGGCAGAGTAGGTAGCTAGCGGCTCATAGCAAGAGCGTATCCGGACGCGCCGAGGGACAACCTACCCACCTCCCGTTCGTTCGTTCGTTCGCGCGCGCAACAAACCCGCGAGCTCTCCTCTCGTGCCGCATCGCCTTGTGTGAGTTTTCATTCGTATTCATATATGTCAGTGTGTGTGTTCGAATGTGTGCGCGCTTGTCTCACGCGGGTCTCTCAGGGGGGCTTTTGCCGTCACAGGCCGTCACTTTCGTACGTCTCGTATAGCCACGGTTCGGCGTGGCCAACTATCCCTCAGTCAACGACGCATCACCACAACGCGTTCAGCTGATCAGCTGTTTCTTCAGTCTCGCGTGTTTTTCTCGCGATTGGCATACCGTTGACTTCATCCGTCAGTTGATTCGCGCGTTTTCGCATCAACGACGTTATCATTTTTATACGATTGATCAACCGCGATTGATTCGGTAAAGCGTCGCTGGAGGGGTAGTTTTCACCCTGAAGACGAAAATCTTCGATAAAATGCGATGTTGTCGTTTCTCTGGATCGATCGTTTTTCGTGTTAACATGATAGATTTACACGTGAGAGATCGACGTTGTAACAGTGACGAAGGATTTATCTGTCGTTCTGAAAGTCAAACTTTCCTTCGGATCGATCGTGTTGTTTTGACGAAGTAAATCGATCGTTCGTTGGATTGGAATATTCGATCGATTCGTTGATATCGTCACGTGGATTTATGGATCGTTCTGATAACAGGATTATCGTCAGGACGCTTCGTCCTTCGAAGTGTTGAAGAACTTTTGGCAACTGCGATCGTAATATTGTTTTTGTGATACGTTCGGCTCGCGATACTTCGATATCTTTGATAGATCGATCGATCGTAGATCGCCGCGCTACTTTCGGGATAAATAATAATAAAACAAAACAAAAAAAACCCAACAAATTCATCGTATCGCGACAACGATGTGCTCGTAACGACTCGCGTATTATTGTGCAGTGATCGATGAGGTGTTGGTGATAAAAAAAAATTGGAGGGTTGTAACGGTGTCGTAGATTACGGGGCGGCGGCCAGATCGGCCGACTCGCCTCGAGTATCGAGCAAACTGGAGGTCCTCGAGATGTTTCCCCCGCGCACCGATGTGTCAACAGCTGACAAATTGGCGCTCTGTTACGCGCCACACGTCGACATGACGACTGTCATCGAGGTCGAGGTGAACATTTTTCGCTCATTTCAATCTCCCTGTCCTTACCGTCTCATCCTACATTACAAACTAATTATCGTACGATAACAGGAAGAGAATCTCTAAAAAAAAAAAAAAAAAAAAAAAAAAAAAAAAAAAAAAAAAAAAAAAAATTAAGATGATAAAAAAAATCGAAAGAACAAGAAAAAAAAACAATCGCGCGTTATTTCATAAAAGGCCACGATGAAAAATTTCGTAATTCCCATCGTACCGAATTCGGCGTGTCCGACGCGCCACCGGTCATTTAACTATAATCATCGAGTGACAGTTACATTCTTACATGCGAGGATCCTTTTAGTCTAATAACGCGTCGGGGAAAGACGTTAGGGGGAGGAGCGACAGGGGAAAGGAGGGTTGATGAGGGGACAAGAATTTACAGTTAAACATGATTACCGTCATTAGGCCGACGTTCGATGAGTGCCAGCGCGCTTTCACGTTGATATTTTTCGTCCATGACCGAATATATACGTGTGCGACGATACGAACCTTCTCTTATCTCTCTCCCTGTATCATTTTTTGTTTTTTTCATATTATCACATTTGGATATTTATGTACTTTTAATTATCACCATCGCTCTCTAACACATTGCGATATTTCCTCGTTATGATTAATGACATTAACAGACGCGACGCGTAAATATTTCAATTTCCTAAAATGTTATTCAAGTCACGTATCAACGATGTTTATCTACACGCATTAGCCCCGACTTTTCGATATTTCATTTTCCTCGCTCGATATATTTATAAATGAAAAACGAAGAGACAAATTGACACGAGTGTTTCAATGCTGCTTCATTGCAAATCGAGATAAGATTCCTCGGTGTGTATACGAAGTAAGAGAAAAAGAGAGAGAGAGAGAAGTTTCGTAGCCGTACGTACCTTTTACTCGATGCATTGAGTCGTTACTTCGATGCTTCGATTACTATCAGCGTTTCGTGCACGTGAGAAAGAGTGGTGGTTGCAAAAGCGCGTGAACTCGTCCCGATGAATCGAGCACGTTTAATGCACGAGGCGTGGACGAAGATAAACTCTCAGCTTTCCCCATTGATATCTAAATCCTGTATTATCTTCGTTCGATCATCTCGTTCATAAAAATAATTCAAACTAAATCGTAAAATCGAAAAATTATCACTGTTTTTTTTTTTATCACGAATGCATTTTCACCCTTTTTTCTCACATCGATCGTTTCCGTATAAAACAAAAATACGAGAAACAAACTTATTTATATGATGGTGCAAAAATTGAAAATAATAATTATGACTTAGGCGAGCCGAGTATAAACATAATTACATTTATATACAAAATTTCTCCAAACGTTTCAAATTATTGATTCGTACCTTATATTTCTGTTTGTACTTTTATTTTATAGAGAGGGTGAGCGAATGAATTTTCACCCTTTTTCCTCATATCGAATAAATTTTTACCCTTTTTCCTCATATCGAATAAATTGTTACCCTTTGCTCCCCCATTGACCCTTTCCGAATAAACAAAAATACGAAAAACAAACTTAATTACACGACGGTACAAAAATTGAAAACAATAATTATGACTTAAACGAGTCGAGCATAAATATAATTACATTTATACACAAAATTTCTTCAAACCTTTCGAATTACTGATTCGTACTTTACGTTTCTACGCGTACTTTTATTTTATAGAGAGGATGAGCGCGTAACCCCGTTGAAAAGGATATATACAGAGGATATACAAGAAGTCAATGTGCACTCTCCTCAGGCTACTTATCTCGCGCGCGTACTGAAAATTTTCACGAGCGTAGCATATAACCGGGTTGAAATTACAACGTCAAGTAAAATAATATCTCTCGTGAGGAGGAAGAAGAAGAAGAGGAGAGAAAGAAAGATGCCGATTACCATGGCCGTTGAGTACAAAATCAAACGTAATAAATAATCACTAATATGTACCTTCTAGCCGCTAGCACACCGTCTTGCCCATGCACACACACACACACACATACATATATATATATAAACAGACCCTAGGCCATAAGTGTTTTCTTCGCAATACTTTGGCCGTGTATAAACCGAGGCATATATGCCTGCTACATAGCAGCTCTCGTTCGTGCACACGCCGTGGCAGTAAATCATATGCGCGAAACCGCCGAGAAATTTGCTCAACGCGTCGTTGAATTTTCTATGCTCTTCAAGCAGCGGAAGTAAGCTTGGAATGGGGCGGAGGGTCATACGTGTACGTAGAGTACGAGGGGATGGAGCGCGAACTACGAAGGGAGGGGAGTGTTTAAGAATCTACGCTGGGGGTCCTCGAACTTGGCGAGTTAAGAGAGAACGTTGATAGTTTGTATTTCTTCGTCTGTTGTTTTTTTGTTATTGCTGTTGTTCCTTTCGAGCGAAACGTCATTAAGATTGATTCGATAATAACGTTTCGAGAGAGTCTCGAATCCATCGTCGAGAACTCGCCATTTCACTTTTGACGGTTCACTCACGGACGATTTCGAGTCTCTCTTTCTCGTTCTTTCTTTCTCTTGGATTAAAATCGTCGCAGCGATATATTTTAAAGTACGATCGCGCACGCGGTTTGCTCGAGGAGGTTCGATCTGTCGCTCGATCTCTTGGGCGAGACCCGAACGTGTCGCTGGAACTTCAACGAGATCGCACGGGCAATCCGTCTCTGACTACTCGGTGAAAGCCACGGACAGGCTTTGATTCGTTCCGCGCAAAAATTGTCCACGTTACAAACGAGACGAATAGCGAATAGACGAACGGGGGTGGGAGAAGGGGAGACGAGGGCGGGAGATAGTACGCGGTACGTAAGAACGAATCGGGTATCGACCGATACCGCGATTTTATACGCGGCGGCTCTTTTATCGACCGACTGAATTATACGAAACTCCCGATGGGAAAAACTTCTCGATTTTTTTATTTTCCTTATTTTCTTTTTACGAATTTTTAATCGCGATAGGAAATTCCAAATCGGTCGAGAAACGTCGACGTGACTTTTGGAATGAAAAAAATAGTTTTCTTCTTTGTTTTTAGTTGTATTTTCTTCTATTATTTATCGTTCGGGAAAAATGTTAAACTGGCGAACGACAACTTTTCAAATGTGTATCGATGAATGCGCGAGGCTTGCCCATGACTCGTAGCGATTCGCTCGTGGTAAATCCGCGTTCGCGTGTTTTCACGTACGTCGAGGAGAGCTTGTAGACTCGCGTCGTCCATCGGCGAACGACGATGTCTCAAACGTTATTACCAATTCGAATGAACCCGGAGATATGTGTCCGGTTTAACTTTATTACGGTGTCTATACGCTCGATCCCGGTACGCGAACGAGATGAACGAGCGTTTTGCACCCAACCGGGATCGCTCGATAAAATCCCCATTGAACTTTTCGATCCTTCTTTTATTCCCGATTCCTGGAACAAAATTATTCTTCTCGATCGAAAATAGAAGAAAGGTAGAGAACAATTTTGTTAAATCTAATTTTTGCCAAAGTATCTCTCTCTCTTTCTCCTGACTGTAAAATTCGGTCGATGTTGACACACGCGGTTCGTCGCGCGTAAGGTAAAATATAATCAATCAAAAGTTATATTCAGTTCGATCTCGCATTCTAGGCAGAACGATCGTAATCCACCCAAGCTGACATTTTACAACTCTAGGATGAGAGAGAGAGAGAGAACGATGGTGCTAATTAGACGATCGCCTCTCCTCCGTATATACGAACGAGTTTGACCGGAAGTAACGGTACGAGCGTTTTCCTTGTATTCAATTTATTCTTCCGCGCGAGATCGTTTTCGAAGTTGTCCCAGTTGGACAGTCACAGAGATATCGATCTGTCGAGTTTCATAGCAACGTTTTATTTACTTCTTATTTATTTTATATTCGTTTTATTTCTTTTTATATATATATATATATTTTTTTTTAATTTTATTTTTATTTCACCAAACGAACACAAATGTTGCGATACTCGTTCGAGATATTATATTAAAGTCTGAACGAATGGCGCGAAGAGAAAAAAAAAAGAAAAGTTGGACGTTTTCAAGGTCTCGAGTCCCACGATAAATGTCATGAATCGCACACACACCGATGATTAAACGTTGTCTATAGCCGATCCCAAAAGCGGGTAGCCTGTGTTATATACGATCACCATTAATCTTTTTTTTTCTTTTTCTTTTTTTTTTTTTTTTTTTCGTTTCGTTTTGAGCACGACTCGCAATCTTGGCACACTTCGCGAACTGTATGAATTACGATTTCTTATTTGTGCTATTTATATGTATATGTGTATTCCCGTGCATATATATATGAATATAACGCAAGGCATTAACGCCTGGCAACAAGAATCGCGACTACGAGTAAACAATGAACGTCTGGGCGCTTTTTTTTAGGTCAGAGGATTAATTTTTTACTCACGCCAAAAAGTCTGACTGGGTAAACAAAAAAAAGTGGCAATAACTTCTAATACGTAGTGAAAAGTTCGAGTCGTTGCAATAATTTAGTAAATAACTTTGGATAAAATTAGAGGAATATTTAAATTCCGTTATGCAACAAATATCGACCCTTTCAATTTCTTTTTTTTCCCTCGAATAACTTCAGAAATATTCGTGAGGGTGAGTCCGTTCGAAGGGTAGTTTGGAAAAGAGGGTTGCCAATGGGGAGATTGAATTTCGCAAGGAAATCAAAATTAAACGAGATTTCGCGCGATTTGTGGGGTAAAAATGTTGTTATATATATATATATATATCTGTATAATAGACGATAAAATACGCCAACAAACTTCCATCGGAACGATAAATCTATCGTTTAATTGACCATGTATACGATAATTGCACGTTACGCTTGATGAGATATCCATCGAGATTTTTAATTACTTTTTATTACCATCGCGTTACGATCGTCTATATTTCCGGACGATTTTATACCTCATTATGATTTACAATATTTCGATTCGTGAATCGTTTCGTATAGCGAAATATATCGTACGAGATTTTATATATCTAAAAATTTATAGATACGTGTCGAACCAAAAGACCGCGAGATTTAAAAAATAAATGAAAATATATAGATATACGCGTATAAATCGAGCCGGTTCTCTAAGAATTCGGGTCTGGCTAGGATAATACGCGTACGTCATCGTCAACACCTTATCACTACACTAGCGAGCACCGAAGAGTGGGAAAGAAAGCGAGCGAAGTGGGATGAGTGATAGGATCGAAATCGTCAACCGTGGCCATTCGACGTTATCGCTGTCCCGGATCGGGACACACCTACCTATACGGGTATACGTTTTACTCTACGTTCGCGTTCACGGTGCCGCAAAAGCTTTCGTACGGGCCCTCAGCTTACCTCGGCTATACTCTCTCTCTATTTCGCCGACGGCTATTTGCGTTGCGACAGGTATGCCCTCGGGGTAACCATCGAGATCCTTCAGGTCCGTTTGACGATCCGCGCATGCTCGCACGGACTTTCCTCGCTTCCGTGATTTTTCGCGATTTCGTGAATACGCGAAATTCGTCAAGCGCGCTGTCTCAAGAAATTCTTCCTTTTCTTTCACCTGGATGACGATGATGCACCGGGAATTTAAAAAAAAAAATGTTTTCTCTTATTTTTTTTTAGTCGTTACGTTAATACGAAAATAGGACGAAATATTTGTCAGGTTTGCTGGGAGTTTAATCCTGAATTCCGCGTTCCGATCGATGTACTCGTTTTCTTTTTTATGTTCTTTCATTATTATTTTTATTTGTCAAGAAGCCCGTGTGTACATATACGCGTAAACAAAGTAATAAACGAGCGGGAGAAGGTTTTCGCGCGGATCGAACGCACGTGAATTGCGCATGAAAAATTAATAATCTCTCGTGACTCTATAATTACCGTGGTTTGTGCGTGTATTGGTTGAGATATATAGCCGATCGGTAAGAGAGAAGCACGACTGTCGTAAAACGTCAAACGATAGGAGACTCGTGTCTCGATGGAACGCGCGTGACGTCACTATCGTTCTCGCGGAGAATTCTAATGATACCATGGTATAGTTCACGCGCGCGTGTGTATTTTAAACGTTATTATGTACGTTCGATCGACCGCGACCAAGGAACACCTTCTGAACTCCGGAAACCCGTTTTCCACCGAGTTTCGTATTCTTCGTTAACTTCCTTTTTCTCAAAAGTCAACGATTCCCAAGGCGATTAAATATACAGATATAGGTACATATACCAATGTCCAAAAATAGATTTATCTTCTCAATCAAAATGTAATCTAACGACGAATTCTGAAAATTCGGAAGATTGGAAACGTTATGAGGCACACGTGCCGATTATAAAGTTCGCGAAATAATAATAAAAAAGAACGTTTTTTTTTAAATATCGAATCAAGACGCCGCGTTATTACGAGAATTCGCGGTGAGCCTCGTAAACATTAATGTCATTGAATACGCCTCGCGTAAAAGTGTAAAAACAGTATAAAAAAGAACTACTATAATTTCGACGAATCGTAGTTTTCCTTTCTAACTTCTCGTTTATTTTATATTTTTTATTTATTAACACTCGAGATCAAAATCTCAAGAAATTTTAGTACGCGCATGAAAATGTCTCGAGAAAGAAATTCCCGGTATGTCAATAGAAATTAACAGATAATCGTGAGATCGAACGATCCTTGTATTAAACAAAAAAAGAACGTAAAACATTAAAAAAAATTATTTTCTCAAAGTTTAGCAGAAAATAAGTTTCACGATTCGAAATTGCCTATAACTTCCCTCGTCGACGTCACGCCGCGTGTTCATTTATTTCGTAATCGTTCGAAGCTCGAAGATTTGAAATAATTTTGACCGATCTTTTTTAAGGCGAGGCCATTAATTTTTTTTTCTTCTTCCTTTCTTGAAATCGTTGATTTTTCACCGGAGACTTTTACGAAAATTGGACGTAACGCGTGTTTGGTACACGCGATCCTCGACAGTCAACCCATATATATGTATATCTATATTTATATCGTAATATATACATGTGTATCTCGAGGTCAATTATCAAACCGTTGAAGGTAATTTAATAGACGTTTCTGGTTAATTGGACTTTTGCATGACGGTATGCAGTCGGTGCGCGTCCATCTCGTGTGATGGATCACTCGAGAGACACAGAGACGAGGCATGCAGCGAGAGTGCAGGGTTTTGTTTTCGATGTTCTAGAGAACATAATATGCCCGATATATCATTCGTCGTACGCTTACGTCGATATATATGTATAATTGATCGATGTACTAGAACGTCGTAACATTGCACGTCATCCAGATATCCGATCGGTACGATCGTTGATCGACATTCGACTATATATATTCACGTGACAAGATTACATTCAGCCATCTGCGGTCCGATTTCCGAACCGCGACGTTTAATAGACAGAGTCCATAAAAATAAATATATCGAGAAAATTGTTCCAATTCGCCAATCGCGAAGAAAATTAATTGCAAAAATATATACGTACTGTGGAAACTGTCGTATACGAGTTTGAGCACTCAGATTTCCGTTCACGTATATATTAGCACGATACTAAGTATTGGTACGACATACTCGAAGCTAGGATCGATACGTACAGGCCCTCTAGGTAACCGCGGCGGAGTCCGGAAAATTCTTCGAATTCCATCGTGGCATCGATGGAATTGAAAGTACGTTAAGTTGGGCAAAAACCACGTGCGCTAATATTACAGTTAAATGCAGGAATGATTGTCGTAAGAGAAAGAGCGAGAGAGGAGGAGCGAGAAATCGCCACAGGGGGAGGAAGAAAGACCGGTCCGAGTCCTGAGAAATCACTCTCGCGACAGCCAACAGCTGCGCTCCGTCGTAATTTATTATTATTAATATTATCATCATCATTATTTGACCCGATAAGTAAAAAAAAAAATGCAACGATTTGTAATACACGATGAAAATGGTGATTTCAAATTACGGTCATTAGGCTGTTTAACCAATCGGCACAAAATCTTAATCGGCTCGTAAATCATTCTTAAATAAAATCACGTTTATTTTAAATTCATGCGATTTTTTGTTTCTTCTCATTCGCAGGACCGTCTGACGGGTCATGGTGGTATATCGTCGCTGGGTGGTGGCAATTCGTCACCGTACTCGGGTGCCCATCATCATGGTCATCGAGGCAATGGAAACGGGGGTGGTATGCCACATCACGGTGGTGCATCCCTTCCCACAGCTTCGGACTTTCAACCTCCTTATTTTCCACCCCCTTTTCCAACCCATCATCACGCACCCGCCAGTCCTCAACACGGTCTTGGTCAGCCACAGCATCTGGATTATCTCGTAGGAAATCCTTACACACAAACCCTTGACACTCTCCATCAGCATCATTACAATCACCTGAGCGCGGCAGTTACAGCGGGACAGAGGAGCGGAGATCTGAGGAGAGACGCAGAATCTATTCATGTGGTAAGTCTTTAACTATATTTGCTCTTTACTTCGTTCACAAAAATTTTACCCTTCTTGTCGCTACGAGCAGCACGTTTCTGCTCTCAAGATATGAAACTACCCCCCTGCTTTATGTATATATATAAATTGTGTTTATTACAAATCTTCACACTTACGAAAATGATCTTCGAATTTATAATTCGAGAAAAACGCAATCTATACGGTTTGAATCTTCAATTACTCGCACGTTGTACACGTTCGACCTGAATATTTCGGCTTTTTTTTTCTTCAAACTAAATTGCAACCGAATGATTTACCCGAGAGGTAAAACGTATCGAGCGAAAGTCGGACGAAAAATCATCGAAGAATTCGATCGACGTCCGGTTCGTAAATATATGTATCCCCTCTTTAATGCCCCGTTATATATATATGTATATATATAGGTCGGTATTAAAAAGGGGATCGAGTCAAGTTCGTCATCGTCTCTCATTGCCCATACGGCTGGGCTGCCGGGCTGTATGGAGCAATACGAGACCGAAGAAGAATTGCAAGGGACTGCGGAGAATTCGTGTACCGTTAAACCTCGTGCGGTATCCGCCTCTTTTGCTTTTTATTCTCCCCCTCCCTACTCTACCCTCTCCTCCACCCCAATTTTCGGATACGTACGCGCTATAATGCATGTGTAACACACATATAACGATAAAGTTTCGTCGAACGTATATTGCCTCACGCGTGTACTTTTACTCATACTCGAGCGACCCTTGGCTCATATACGGATGAGAAATTACGAGAGAATATTTCGCGAATTTCCTTGACCCGATGCGAGGTGTATCGAGCAAAGGGTGAAGGGAAGGGGGATGGAGAAAAAAGAAAATTGGACGCGAATGGTCGCATTGAATTCTTTCACGTTCCCCTCTTTCCTCGACGACGAGAATATCCAAGAGAAATATACTTTGCGAGATATCGAGAGGACTTCGTTCTCGATAATTGCACGTTTCTAACACTCTCTCTCTCTCTCTTTCTCTCGTGTGTGCGGCTCTCGTCAGAATCGTTTTTGCACTAATTTGCGGTTCCGCGAGGGAGAGATTCCTCCTCTCACTATCGCGATGGATAAGCGATTGCAAAAATAAAAATAATAAATACGCATAAATAACGTTAATACGTGCGTGACACAGAACGCAAAATATATTTTATTCAATACTTATTTTCGTTTTCATCGTTTTCTCGCGTATGAGAACTGGAATTTAATTTCAACCAGTTTCTATTCGTAAGAAGAATCTTTAAAATTCTCCGTTTGAATGAAAACAAAATCTTGTCTTTCTTTTTTACGTAAAAGTTTGGCAAAAATTCAAAAGTTGATTGTATCGTTTGGTCTACAAAGTAAATACGTAGCTCGCTTAACTCCGAGAGAGCCGCGAGAGTGAAAAGAGAAAAGGATTTACGAATAAAGAAAAACGACGTGGCGAGGGTAGGGGGGAGAATGTTAGGTGGCCACATGCGAACGCATTTGTGCAACGTGCACGTGCGAAAAATAGCGTGGCTGTACACGCTTTTGCGACTGAAAGAATGTATAGAGACACGCTATAATTTTCTTCTCCCTTTCTGGCCACGCGTATTGTGTATACGTTTGTAGCGTACATGCATATCACGCGAGGACCTTCTTTTTTTTCCTTTTTGTTCCTCTCGATCTTCCTGCTGTCGAAGCTGCGGCGCAACGCACAGGGGAGATGAGACGATGCGAGAGACTTTCACGGTTTGTACAGAGAAAACCATCGCGCCTTTAATAATAATACGTGGGTCCATGCTTTTAAACGCGCACGCTCGAGAAACGTGCGGTCGTTTTCTCGGACCAGCGCCCATTGTACACGTAGAATCTTTGGTAGGCTCGCGCCCGCGCGTTCGAGAATTACGAAAAAAGAATTCCGCTCTAATTGAGCGAGAGAGAAAGAGAGAGTTGCATTGCCCGAGTACAACCAAGCCCTTTTTTTTCTGCGGTTACCGTTTTTCTTTCTCTTTTATACTTTTTATTTATTTCATTATTTTATTTTATTTCATTATTTATCGTCGTTCGGGCATTTTATGTAGCGGGGCGGGAGGGGGGGGGGGGGTGACAGTGTAACACGACGACGTTGTCACTTGGGGGAAAAGACGAGAGCTTACCGTCGTCTGTCTGGTAATACGAGAAAGGAAAATCTGACGTTAGGTAATTTGACGTGTCCTTCAGCGGTTTTAGAAACATCTGGCGATTTTTTTTCGCATTTAACACGAATATATTCGTCCGGGTAAATATTTTTCTACGTTAAAACAAATTAATTTGACGTACAAAAATTGGTTCAACGTCGTTACATTCTTGCCTGTATTTATGGAGAATAAATCTTTGTGCGAGTGGAATATTCGGCGATCCGATGGAGGCACAGAATCGCTCTCGTATCTAAAAGGGATGCAACGAGGGGTGGGTTCTTCGTGTATTCCGATATCGCGGGCCGTCTCGTCTGCCTCGCGTTTCTCTCGCAAACTCCGCGTCTTCGTTCTTCTCCAGCTTCTCCCTCTCTCTCCCCCCTTGTACGGAAAACACCCTACAGACCCCTCCCCTCGACCTATCTTTCATCGTACGATCTCAACTCCGTGGCTACCGCAATCTTGTGCATAGTTGCCGATAGTTCGCGCATATATATATATATATATATCATGGGGAAAGGGAGGAAGTTTCGGGCGGGCGACATGAAGCAGTTATGCGCAGTCCTCTGCAACGTGTCACGAGCACCGCGTTCCACGCTATCATCCCCTGTGTTTCACCCCCACCCCCTCCTCGTGATATGACGTTCTTCAATCCGAGAATCGATTTCTCTTTTTTCATAAATGAAATTTATTAAATTCGAATTTCTATAAAACATAATTAGTTTGTACGCGTAATTAAAAAAATATGGGAATTAAATGAAAATTATTCTTACCCGAGAAATTTCTCTTTTTCGTTGATTCTATACACGATATTCGTCTTTCGCCAAGAATCTCATAGCCCTGTAAACCCTAATTCCGAACGTCAGTGGCCCCTTTCGTATCTCGCAGTTTCTTCCCGTTTAGTAATTCGCTTATTAAGTTGAACGCGGGACGAGAGGTCGAGGGTTATGCGACGAGTGGGCCTCGACATTCTCCCTTGAAGGTGGATGCCGCGAACGTTTGCTTTGAGGTGAAATATTCCAAGAATCGCAATGCCCCCTCTCTATGTATGTCTCATGGACCCGAAGAAGAGAGAAAGACCGAGAGAGAGAGAGAGGAAGATGATAAGTTCACTCTCCTTGCAATGTGGCAATTTTTTCACAAAAGGGTTTCAAGCCCTTATTTTCCACCCTTAAACGAACCAACAATTTATGTTTAACAAAATTCGTTCCATGATTCAATAAAATTTGTAATTCATATATTTACAATAATTTTTATTCCATTCGCGCCTTCATTATTTTAAAAGCATTTTCCATTCTCCATACATCAGGGAAATAGCCACGTTTTTATCGAAAATATTGTTCACGTTCTTTTCCTCGAATCGTTTTACGAATCGAAATCACATAAATGGACGAGGGATGATAACGGGAGATTACCACCCGCATATCGCGCGGATCCATATACACATATACCTATATACATCCCCATTTTCCCTATAAATATAGCTACATGTTCGAGCACTGCAACAGTCGCTGTAAAAGGGAGAGTTTGGTAGATGGACTGTCGAGCGCTCGAGACTAGACCACAATGCCAATAATCAGCCGAGTGGTTCGCGACCGACCCCAATAGCTTCATCCTTCAAAAAGGAGAGTGCGAGAGAGAGACAGAGAGTGAGTGGAGAACGCGGGGGTTGTACGAGTTGCCACAGAAACTCATCCCTATCCGAAGTGACGAGTTTTCATCCTCACTGTATTTTCGAATCCCTCGTTCTACCTTTTCGTCGACTATCCCCCCCGAATCATCCTGAATTATTGTGCTCTCGATGTGAGAGAAGCCTCTCGACGATGGCAAACTCCAAATTCTTTGCTCGGATATCACGTGCCCGGAAAATCCCTTGCCTATTGTATTCATAAAATCTCAACTACGTATAACTGTATAGATATTTCTATAAAGGCGTTAAAGGGTCGACGCATTCGTTCGCCCTTTTTTTTCTAGACTCCGAGAGACTGGTGAGAAATAATATTGTGACGTTCGAAATATCGTAACGCGACAAAAAACAACTTAATTATCGAAAATTTAGTTTTTCTGACGAGATTGGGGTAATCAGGGTTAGAGTTAATAATGTTTTTAATTATACGATTTTGAACCGCTACTACGTTTCTTAATGAGCCATAAAAAATGTCAAGAACGAGATTCGTTAGGGCACTTAAAAATTTGTCACTCGTAAATTTCGTATTTTTACTAAAATAAAAAATCGAAGCGATATACGTTTTTTACTGATAAAGCCCCCGAGGACAGGTAACCTCGTTTCTCGCTCCTTGGAATCGTTCGAGAATCGTATAATTAACATATTATACTGCATTAGAACTTTAGATTCCCGATCATAAACAAGAATATTTCGAATAAAATTCGCGACCATTTCTCATTCTCTCCCTCTTTTACAACATAAAAGAATTCAATTTGCTTATATCCCATGGATCCAACAGTTCGTCGAATAATTCGCGACGTGTGTCCGTGGCGAAAAGAAGAAGAAAAAGAAACGTAATTAATTGCGATTCGGTAGGTAATTACGAACGGTGACCGATTCGTCGTGTTTTTCTTGTCGGTACGAAAGACCATACATCAAAAATTCTCATCGACCCAGGGGTTAATATCCATTTTTGTCCACGGCCGTTATTCGAGGCTCTTTTAATTTGTAAACTCGCGATTCGCGCTCGTATATCCCTTTCCCAACATAGAACATTAATTCGCGATACGTTTCTAACGTTAAGAAATTTAAGGTCGTTCCGATATTAATATAATTATTCAAGGATCGATTTCGTTCACCGCTGTGCTCGGACGTGCGTACACATATGCGTGTGTGTAACATCGCCACCACACTAAAATATCTAATATTTGAGTTATGACATGGCTTCTGGGAGACCAAAAGCTAAATAACGAGAGAAAATAAATGAGAATAACGGTACGCGGTTCTCAGGTCATCAGATACATGTATATATATATATATATATACATACATATATCTATATATTGGGTCGGTATATGAAACGTAAGAGCATATAAACATATACGTTCGATCGCTGACATATCGATTCGAGTCTCACTCTCTCTCGTCCGTACAGCTCTCGGGAGATCGCGATCGATCGCGAGCGAATTAATTGTATCCGTTATCTCGATTAAATCGAGATCGCGGTTGCTCGCGGTAAGTCGCGTTGTGTATCGTTGCCTCGTTTGCCAACAGTCACATAAATACACACTATACACACCATTATATACACACATTTGCCGACGTGACTATAGCCATATTTTTATAACTATAATAACCACGTCCTCGCGCCACTATGCTCGGTGTCTCGCGTTTCAAATGAAAAATTAAGTCTCTGACGAGCGAGGTGTGTAACAGTTTGATATATATATATATATATATGTATACCCGCACACGCGTCTGTGAAATGGCAACTTGATTTTATTTCGTATGGCCGAGAGGAGATATATATACGTTTAACGAGAGAAAGGCGATCACATTTCATCTCATTAGGCCACGCGTTGGCTTTTGCACGAGGAACTCGTAGAGTGGTTACTAGTTTCGCGGTTACATCAATTTATAAGCATCGCTCGTTGCACGTATATCGAGTATACGTATAGTTTGAATCGTACGGGCACGAGCGTTGGGCGGAGACGCGAGAGATGCGAGAGTCGAATGGTCCTCTGCGACTTGCTGCTTATATATCACGGATAAACTCGCGGCCCGGTTAATTAACGCCGCCTCTTTTTTCATCATTTCGCGTGAAAGTTTCGTTCCGGGAACTCTGTACTAAGTACTACTATAGAATCGTATTAAGATCTGGTATATTTGTATATATAAATGTGTATAGATACACATATACGTACGAATAGGGACGATAAAGCGAAGAGAACTCGAATCGCTAATCAGCATTTAACTCGCGATCTCTCTCTCTCTCTATCATGCTCGAACTTTATTTCTTTTTCTCATTTATTTTTCGCATGTTTTCTCCCGATAGAAAAGAAGAAGAAGAAGAAGAAAAAAAAGAAGGAAGCGTAACGAAAGATTCTAACGTACGCTCGGAGTTGCTCTTGTGTCTCGCAGTGAAGGTATCTCTCGTTGCTCCTTTACCACGATAGACAAGAGAGTTACATATCTCGTTAGTATAGCATTTATATTCCCTCCAAGTGGCGCAGTCCCGTTTGTTCCAAGTGACAAAAAAGTAAAACTCGAACAATTAAAATAACTGTCTAATGCATTCTCGATTGCCCGTTTCTCAAATGATTCTGTAAATATGTATTTACAGAATCAGCCCGGTATGCCGTATGTCTCTCCGTGCAATAGCTGGATAGAAAAAAAATCGCCATCGATGCTCGTACGACGGTTAATATTCCATAATTAGGTCTAATGTAGGTATGTGTACCTTTTTAAACGTTTTCACTGCTTGAGAGAGAGCAACTTGTCGCGGGGGATCAGGATATCTAAGGTGAATATGTACGTGTGTGTGTGTGTGTGTGTGTGCGTGAATCACTCATAGTGGACGAGGCAAGATTGGTGAAACTTTCTTCGACTTCGCGTTTGCGTACTCGCCTATATACGATTAATAATATATATATATATATATATGTATGTTGTAATTTTATATAGCCGAGGACTTGTGTGTGTGTGTATATATATATTGCCATGTACCCTTTCGCATCACGTAACTTTGTGGCTTCGGGTGTAACGCAACCGCACACGACAAAAGCTCGTTAAATCCGTCGGTCCTTCCAGACTCAACGGGAGAGTCTCTGGCACGATATAAACGCAACATCGCGGCCGGGAAACACGCCCGAATCTAAGATTCTCTCGTCGGCTACACGCGCGGTTTTCCCCCTCGATCTTATATAGACTCTCGTTCACTTTGCTCGACTCGGATGCGATTAAGATTCCACGAGCATGAGCATCGCGATTCTTGGAATACTTTCCTAAGAGTTCCTTTCTGCAATGGCCTAAATGAGATACGTGTCTGTGTCGGTATATATATATGTGTATGTACATGTATAAGAGATGGTGAAGATAGACGTAAAGAAAGTTTTCCTGCCGTTTATTGACATCCTAGCGGATTAATTGCCAACTAAATTAAGCAAACTATGACGATTCGTCGACTTTTTTTTGACTGAAAAGTATTTGGGAATGAATAATGAAATATAATAATTAGCATAATAGTAAAATTGATCACTGTGATGGTTATATGGCAACGATAACGCGTAATTTATTCGAAAGAATAAGTTAAGGATCAGAGGTTAAAACGCGGGGAAAATAAAAATAAATCAATCATTGATTGAAAGTAGATTCACAAATTATTAATGTCAAGAATAATTTATCGATTTTCGAATACTTATTGATATTTTGATCATCTGCTGAGCCCATGGGTCGTAGGTACCCTTTTGTATTTCACTATTATGCTGTAAAATTGAATACTAAAATGTAAATTTTCGATACTTAACTATAAAAATTGGACATATACTGTACTTACGAGGGTGGGGTGAAAAATTTCCGGCCTGACCAAGAAAAACGACGTTTTAAAAATTTTTTTTGCTTTATTTTTCAACATAATCTCCATCAACACTGATACATTTCTCATAACGGTGTTCTAATTTAGTTATACCAGTTTTAAACGTGGACTCATGAAGCTCCTCAAAATACTGATTTACAGCTTCGATAACTTCTTCGTTGCTCTTAAATCTTTTACCGCCAAGCCATTTTTTGAGGTTAGGAAACAGGTAATAGTCGCTGGGGGCTAAGTCTGGAGAGTAGGGAGGATGCGGCATCAATTCAAACTTCAATTCGTGGATTTTGGACATGGCAATAATCGACGAATGCGCTGGTGCGTTATCGTGATGAAACAAAATTTTGTTCTTCGCCAAACGAGGTCGTTTAATTTGCACCTCGTGCTTCAAACGTTGCAATAACTCTGCGTAGTATTGACCAGTGATAGTCTTACCCTTTTCAAGGTAATCAATATGTATAATTCCTCTCGCATCCCAAAAAACAGTACCCATAATCTTGTTTGCCGATAAAATTGTTTTTGCCTTCTTTGGAGTTGCTTCCCCTTTTCCAACCCACTGTTTTGACTGTTCTTTATTTTCAGGAGTGTAGTGGTGGACCCAAGTCTCATCAACAGTTATGAATCGGCGCAAAAATTCGTTTGGATTACGCCTATACAGCGCCAAATTGTCGGTAGAAATGGTTTTTCGAAGCAGTTTTTGGTCGCGCGTTAGCAAACGCGGCACCCACCTTGCACACAGCTTTTCCATGTTCAAATGGTTGTGCAAAATATTTCGCACACGTTCAGCTGACATCCTACAGGTCTCAGCTATCTCGTGCACTTTCAACCTGCGGTCTTCCAACACTATTTTATGGATTTTCTCAATCATTTCTGAAGTTGTGACCTCAACGGGCCGTCCTGAGCGAGGCTCATCAGAGGTGCTCACACGACCCATTTTAAATTCAGAAACCCACTGCTTAATAGTTGAATATGATGGGGAGGAGTCTCCTAGTGTTGAATCCATCTCTTCTTTTATTTGTTTTGGTGTAAAACCTTTCAAATAGAAGTATTTGATGACAGCACGTTTTTCCAATTTTTCCATTTTCACGAAAACAACGGAAGGGTCTCGCGCAATGTGCTCTCAAATGCAAACTAACGTAGCGATTGGGCCGGAACTTTACATACAAGCTTGGTAGGAATGGTTCTATAGGACGCCACTCCAAAAGTAGACCTAGTGGCGCCATTTCTTGGTCAGGCTGGAAACTTTTCACCCCACCCTCGTATTCCAGTGAAGTTTTAATCGTTCTTCAAGCTCTAAGATGGATCGTAAATTTTCCGGCTTTGAGATATTGAGCACAATCATAATCAGCGACAAATTTCTGATCGAATAGGACCTTTTGCAATCGCCTCACGGATTGGGCCCCAAAAATCGACTTTTCTAGAATCGCTTTTTCTATACATTGTGAAAACGTATGTCGATAGGAAATTGCTCGCTGATCACGAATTCATGGGTTACTTTTCGCTCGCACGAACAATGATCGGTAAAAAATCGAAAAAACGTAAAAAAATTCAGTTTTTTAGGGATTGCACCCACTACATTCGCACTGTGAAAAAAATAACCATGTTTTTCGTACTGTGCGAAAAATTTCCCATCAAAATAAGCTCTTTTAAGATAATTTTTCAGTAAAAAAAATATTTCACCTGAATTAGGATATCCCGGGGCTATATCTTAGTTCTTGGCGAACTTTTTAAAAAGGATTAGAGAAATATCGCGTTTTAAATATTTTTCAAGCTCTTAAGGGTCCTATCTGATTGAAAATTTACCGTATATCACGAATACGAGTCTCACAATCAGTTATGAACACGCATTTCGGGCGGGGGAGAGGCAAGAAAAGAAAATGAAACGAACAGAGACAGAAGCGCGTCACGTACACGCGTTTTCGCTGTTATACGAGCCGTTCACGTGGTGAGCCGCTATCCATGCGAGTCATCGTGATCGCCGAGGGCCACACGTGGGAACTGGGTCTTTCTCCATCACTTGCTTCGTTACATATATATATATAATATCCTGCAACGTTCTTTCTGTACGCGTTGCCGACTCTCTTACGCTCTGCGCTCCTGTCGGACGCGCGAATTCCCCAAACTTCATTCTGACAGGCGAGCCAGCCGTAAAAGCGAGAAGAATCATCCGCCGTTGAAAACGCCGCCGAGGACGATATTCCCCTCGACCTCAAAGAGCCGAACGATTATCCTGCCCGATCGCTCCCGCGAGAATAACATTATTCCGGGTCTCGATACTCTTTTTTCTTCCACATATCTGCATAATTGCTACTCGAATACACGAATAATTCTTCCGAAACAACGAACCCGGTTCATCAATCAATTTTTTCTTTTGCTTCTTTCACGCATACAAATATACATTTTCAATCGTTCATTTTTTTTTACAAGCATTTCTTAAGTCGCAATTGATTTTTTTTCATATCGTCATCCCGATTACTTTAATTGACCGCCGGAATTTTAAATTAATTCACCCGTTTCATTACGCGTCGCTAACGGTGATGGTAGAAATGTGTTTTTCTTCTTCTTTTAAATGCCTACGAGAAACTATTCGTATTCTTCACCTTCGATTGCACGCGTTCACCAACTTTTTCAGCAATTACAGACGCACACTATCGTGCTCGCGTTTACGCTATATCCCTCGCGAATGCAACTGCTTTTACTAAACGATCAACGTTATACGAGGCGCGATTGGATATAAATTCCCGAACGCTGGACACGCGTAATCCGGGATGGGTCAAGTTTCCGTATGAAGACCGAGAATGATCTCGTTTGATCCTATCGCGATATATATACATCTATATGTATGTATGTATACATATATAGACCACAAGCATACATCTCGTTACGAGCAAAGTCCTTATAGGCGCGATAGCTCGGCATTTCAACGCTCGCAGCTGCAACGCATATTGGCAACGATCAGAAGAGCACGACTCCCATCGATTTCAACGGCTAACATTTTTTATCGATGTATTTTTTTTGTGTCCAACTTGTATTTTTTTTGTTCCTGTTTAATGTTGATCGAGAAATCGATAAATTTATAAGATTATCGTTCAATATTGAAAGTTGTTCGGTGTCGAGATACGATATTGGTTTTAAAACGACCCTTCGATCACCGTTCGATCGACGAGATTCGACGTCGTTTCCTTCTCTCTCCCTTACATACCTACTCTCTCTTATTTCCATCCTGTGAACTTGGTGCGAGCCCCGTTTTGGCCCCATCTCGCACGTGACTGGTGCATCAAAGTCCTGTTCGAAGAGTGACCCCGACACTTCTTCGCCGCAGTACCGCTAATCGACTAGCGCAAGGATAACATGATCTTGTCTCACTCTCTTTACTCGTATCGTATATGTCTATATACATGCAACATGTACGATATACCTAAGTATATAAAATGTACCGGGGATCAGAGAAATTCTTGTACGATTCGTCACGCACCTGACACATGAATCATACGCTCGGTGTATCACATACGAATAGTAAGAAATGCTTGATCACGATTTTATGCTATATAGAAATATACATTGTTGCGCAATAATAGAATGAAAACGGGACTGGGTGTTGACGTCAAGAGCCCATTAAATACATCTTATGTATAACGATCGTACGATCCGATACGATCAATATATTAATTATTAACCTTCTCAAATATTATCATAAATTCTCAATTAAATCCAATCCCAATCACCGCGACATTACACATTTTTATACAAAAATAATACGACTTTACGTATCGAGAGGAAACGAGACATTTTTGATAATCTCGCGCGGTAATGTCGCGGGAACTCGGTCAGAGTTTTCTAGCCCCGGAGCTACGATACGTAAGAAACGAGATTAGAGGTTTAACTAAGACGTTTAACGTATCCTTACGAGTGAACGCGAAATCTTTGAATAGCTGAGAGATCTGGAGTTAGGCGATTTGCGGCGCACTTCCGTTTCGGAGTTATCCTCGTGTTCAACCTTCCATATAAACATATATGTATATATCCTTATGTACTCTCGGTAATCAGGCATGATCTCCTGTTCGTCCGTGTCGCGCTGAGACAACGCCGTGACTTCGTATCTCTCTATTATATTCCGTGGTAACAGAAGCGACTGACGCGATGACGTACGTCGCGCTAAGACTGCAACACGTACGAGTACGTGAGAGAAGCGTAGCGTTCTCCTCGGTTCTCCCCCGAAAGAGGGACAGAAAAAAAAACCTCGGAAAAGAAAGAAAAAAAATTAAATACACACACGCGATACGACCCGCGATCTCAATCGTTCGAGAGAGAGAGAAGCCTTTTCTCTACCTCGAGCTCGCGTTGAAAGTCTTCGAAACTCACTTATAGAGCTCTCGCGAGGTCGTCGGACCACGCGGTGATGATCTTTTATCGGATATACATATATACCACGTGATATACGCGTATTATTCAGGACAGGATTGTGCTCGAGGAATAATTTTATTTATCTTTTTTCCCTTTCTTCTTTTTTTTATTTAAGAAAAAAGCTCGTGTACGTGACCTCGGGATTCGTGTCGGATCAACGCGTTGAATATTAATGAACGACGATTAAAAAATACACGGAAACCAATGTGATATAAATATTAATTAAGGACGCGTGGGAGAAATATTTTTCTGTTGATACAGCGAAACGAAATCGAAAAGTTCGATTAATAAATGAGTTTTTAATGAACCAGCGAAAATTATGAAAGACTCGTTAATAAAGGGCTGATGTACATCGATACCTTGGCACATCGACGATCGAACAACGTACGATCGATCAGTATTGTCCCATCGAACGATCTCCCGAAAAATCTTTCATCCGCCTCGCTTCTTCGATAATCGATAAAAAAGAGCGAGGAACGTGAATTAAATAAATGGGAAGAGGGGCAAAGATTGCATCGATAATTATATCGGAAGCACATCTGTTCGATGGACCCGGAGCGCCGAGATCACCTCACTGCTTATCTTAATAGAATCACATTTTGTACGATCGTAAATATCGATCTCTCGATTCGTCGACGTCATCGTACGCGACGTGTTTCGCGAATCGTACGAGTACATACCTCGCACTTTAATATTTGCCCTCGCGGCGAATTCGATCGTGGCGCTGACAGCTCGACGACGAGCGGAATTATAATGACGATACGATAAATTTTTGTTTTCATCCTTTCCTTTTTTCTTCTTCTTTGTTTCAGACGAATATGCACGCCTCGTTTCCGTACGACGGAAGTCGTGGAAGCGCCGGTGGCGGAGGCGGCGGTGGTGGTAGAGGCGTCGAATACGGCGCCGTCAGGCGTCCCGATGCACTTTTACCACCCCCGGGCCTCGAACAAACCGATCTCGTGCTACATACAAACCTCGTTGACGACCCCCAGGTGAGCGACGATGTACGTAATCGAACAATTTTTCATAACTTTTTTATATAGTACGTATTATATTTATCGCATTAACGAATGAATTTTAAATCTGACGCATTTAATAAAACCGGACTGTAAAAACGAGATAAATCCTCACCTTTGCAATTATCTTGAAAAGAAAAATTGTTTATTTTCGATATATGTTCTTTCAGAATTCAGTAGTAAATGATTTTTGTAAAAAACTAGTCGAGGAATTTATTCGGATATTGGTTCTTAGCCAAGAGTACAGACCGAACGTAGAGTGTGCACGTTGAATATCGAGCGTTTCTCTCGTGTAATTATTATCGAATCGTTCGGGAATACGCATCACTATACATGTTTTAAAAAATCCAATAATATCGAACTGACCGTTGAACCGGTAAAAAATAAATTTAAAAAATCACGCGAATATCAAGGGAGTTGGCGAGGGATCATCGATAAAACGATGAGAATGTCGAGTCCGAGTAAATAACGACGTCAAGAATTTAATTTCGTAACTTGGCCGATGTCTACCTTGCGTCTCACTTATTGAAAATGTTTCATAAACAAAAAATTGATAAAATTCATACACAAAGCGTACAAGATTAAAAATCAACATTCTTTTTTGTCTGTTCGTCTCTTCTAGAACACAAACGTCGACGACGGGAGTTTCATGAACGACCTGCCTCTTCTCAAAAGTGAGTACGAGATGAAAACGGGGAAATAATGGACGAGGTTATTATGGTCTATTGTTTAAGGCATGTTACATGTACATAGATATAATATTTAATACATAAGAGCGTGTCTGTGTATATTCGTTTACATATCATGTTCGTGTTCGGTATGTTAGCTATGCCGTTGTGTTACGAGAGATTTATAGTAACGCGAGGTACAAGGGAGAGACCCAAGGCTCGTGTCTTCTTCGGGAAGCCAAGTACGACGACGCCAAGAGTGAAAAATTTCCCGTGACTTACGGTCAAATCGTTCGGTAAAGATCCGCTTGTAACGTAGCCGACAGTCTCACCCGTACCGTATTTTCCCCGTTGCTTATCCTTGCATATAACGACTATTATGCGCGCGATGCGAAATAGCTTTAAACCGATACGAGAATACGAGAGAAAAGTCAAGGGAGAAATTTAACAGGGGAGTCCCTCGGGTAGACGAGACGACGGAACGGCTAGTAATTTTCATTCCGCCGTATATTTTATAGGCCAGGAAACGTGTGTATGCCAGCGAGGGCGTTCGCGTAGCTGCAAAAGCTTTTCTCTACGCGAATATTTCACGTGCGTTTATATACATATATATATATATATATATATATATATATATATGTATATACGTCATGCTAAAAGATTCGCGTACCGTAATTGTTCGAATGGCTGGAGAGCGAGACCTTGGCGCACTATGTAGGACCAAGAGGCATAAAGTATTATCGGGAGAGGTAAATCTTCGTTCTCTGGTTTAAAAATATTTTCACTGCAAAATTATCCAACCCTCTTTGAGTTATTCTACGTTTTCAATCAACGTTTTCCAACCTTTGCAATAATGCTTTTTTCCCAATTTATCGCTTAGAAGATGAAGGAGTGATTATTTTTTGTCTTCTATTTTAGACTCGCTAAAAACTATTCTCATTTTTGCATATTCATTTATTATTCGTACGAAATTTTTATATATATACATATAAATATATATATATATGTATCCACATTGTGGAGTTGTTTGCCCAGCGGCAAAAGCGTGCGTCAATCGTTCCGAAGGAAAAGAAGGCTGAATGGTAGCGAGTCTCGTGTCTCGGTGGTGATATGTGCTTTTCTCGTGGCACGAGACGCGCGATACGATAATGACGAGAGACGCGTGGATGTCGTCCGGATGCAGTCGTCGTAAGTCGTCAGTGGTATATAGAGAGAGGGTAGCCAAGCGTACACGAGCTTTGCCTCTATCTCTCGACGGGTTCCCCTATAAAGAACGATTTATGGGGTTTACAAAACCCTCTAACATATCGGAATAATATCTTCATCCTCCTTATATATATGTATATATATATATATATATATATATATCGTTTTTTATATATTATATAATTACATAATTATATTGTATATTATAATATATAATAATAAATTATAAAAATAAAAAGTAAATAAATATAATAAATATAATATAATAATTAAATATATTATTTATTATATTTATTTATTATATATAATAAATAATAAATATAATAAATAATATAATACAATATTTAATTATATTATTTACCTATTATATTTATTTATTTATTTATTTTTTATTAAAGAATAGATAATATAATTATATATTATATTATTTATTATATGTATTTCTTTATTTATTTTTTATTTTCATAATTTTTCTTTATATATTTATAAACATACGTCTGCTTCTATTCTCCCAGAATCGTCGGGTGTTTGGGTTTGCTTGCTCGCTTTCTAATTGTGTAAGAAATAATTGTGTATAATTTCTCACTGGCGTTTATCGAGAAAATATCGTTACGGAACGAACGAACGCGAGAACGGAAATTAGCGCGATACGACATACATATATCCGATTGTTATTTGTAATGCGTACTGGAGAGAACCCTCCTTCGATGTAAGAAGCACCAGGAATCTAGCACCGGGTGTCGAATTACAAGGGTGCATTCGCGTGATGAAAATGGGGGAAATTCGATTTTGGGGGTAGTTGTTGGTGACGTGTGCGTTATAGTTCACAGTGGAGTAAAGTTGCTAACGTTTTTGTACGCGCGTCACAAGGGTGTCACAAAGTTCACCGCACTCGGTCCTGGATTACCCGCTTATTAGACCGCGTTACGGTCGAAATCGGAAACCGAATTTTCTGTTCTGCTTCTTTTTTTTTTATTTTTATTCTTTTTCGCAAGTCGAGAAACCGTGCATGCACGAATAAAAAGAATTCGGTTTTTAACATTACAACGGAACGATTTTATTCCTCCCATTCGACTTGTTTAAATAAATTATTCGTTCGCTTGATTGAAATTGTGATGTAAATAAAGGCCTTTCTCGTTATAAAAGTTTAAGAAACGCGAGCTTGATAATTAACACCATCGAACAACCGTTCTCCCACGGTGTGGTAAGTATTAATTAATCGCTAATCAATAATCAACGTGGCACTTTTTATTTCCTAGTGCCGCGAGTTCGTTAATTATGTTCCTGTCGAGTGAGTTAGTTTTCCGAGATTTAATTTTCTTCCGTTACCCGTTGAAGCGTTTAGTCACGACGGGTGCTCGATTACCTGCTTATTAACCGACAACGGCCACAGGGAGGAGAAACGACGCCTATTTCATTTGCACCTTCGCTGCACCCTTTTTGCTTCGCGCTTCTCACTCCTCGTTGGCCTATGTACCAGATTGCACACGAGCGTACGCTCGGCTGGTTTATCCGACCCCTCCCTCCTCCCCGTTGCGCTAGACGAGTAAAGAATTTTGCACCATAACCCATACGTATACGTACGA
This sequence comes from Netelia fuscicornis, assembly GCA_946811545.1. Taxonomy (NCBI): domain Eukaryota; kingdom Metazoa; phylum Arthropoda; class Insecta; order Hymenoptera; family Ichneumonidae; genus Netelia; species Netelia fuscicornis. The sequence continues at coordinate 38,269,730 of OX328015.1, forward strand.
AAGAAAACGTGTACATAATAACGTCACGCGTGTCTCTAACTTTTTCGCCACGCCTTCCAAATTCACCGACTAACAAGTTCGGCACCGACCCTCTTCTCGTTTCAATCGTGCGCGAAGGGTTGAAAAGACCTCGCACGTACATCTACCCTTAACGCTACGTCTCCCTCATGAAAAGTTTCGTACGCACTTTTGGACACCCTTCTGTCCCGGGACTATTTTCCGACGTTCTAATAATACACGTTTCATACAATGACTGAATCCAAGTCACAATATTAATTTCGTGACAAACGTAATATCTTTTTATCTTACATTCTGAAATATTTTTGAAATCATTTTCTAATTTCTCTCGTTTTAATAATATTTATCATCCCACCTCGATCTAATTGAAATTGATAAAAGTAAATTTTATCGGCGAAATATTGTTTAATAAATATCGTATAAGGTGAACGTAGGGAGCTGTATTAATGGAACGTTTCTTCGAAGCACAATGGTACAAAAGTGTAAATGCTATTGAAATACCCATATACGTATACGTATGTATAAGATAGAACGTACTCAAACTTAACATGAGTACATATAGGGGTGTGTGCACACAACACCATTGTGCCAAGGTGTGAATGAAACAAAAAAAAACAGTGGAGAAAAAAAAAGTGAGTCGACGATGGAGTACGAAAGAGTGGGTACTTTGCCCGAGGCGTATCGGATTTCGGGCGTATTGTCATTGTAATTTTGCTGGCGGGTAGCAGTTTTCGGGGCGGTCCTCACCGCAGGGGTATTACGTACAGATGGCTGTTTGTTCGTACGTCACCGAGGGTTATTATATGCCTCGTTACGCGTACCTTACTCTCTCGTTCCAGTCGTTGGCTCGATCTCCTCGACACCTAATACACTCCTCGCACCCCTCGATGCGTCGCGATGGCTTATTTCGAAACTGACATTTCTCTTTTGCACCCCCTCGACTTTGTTACAATAATATCGAAACGGCTTTTAATATCTTTCAATGGACTCGAGTTGTAGGTCAGTAATATCGAACGCAAGAATTATTTTACAATTCTTGATATTATTTACAATTTTGTAAATAATTCGATTTCTTTATTTCCACGATGTAAAAATGTATTATTATTTTTCTACAGGAGGGACGAAAGGAATAAAGATACGTAACCGATAAATAATAATAATGTCGATTCGGTACCGTAGGGTCGACGGATACATAGTTAACGAAGAAATATGCGACGATTTCGAATTACTCGGTTGGACATTTAACAAGAGAGTCGGGATTGCAGCAGAGCAACGATGTAGCAATGTAGAGTGCGTATAAAGTATAAAATATAAAGTAGCGTGAATACCGCTTCTCAGGAGCCGGTTATACAATTACTGTTTTATCTCTCCTCTCTCGTTTCATTCGCTTCGTTGTCGTCGTCGAGGTTCGTCGTCGTCGTTGTCGCCAGGGCTCGTTCAACACACTCACACGCGAATCGAGACGTGCGTGCTCCAGTTTTAGCCGCGATCCGAAGAAGATCGAGGCGCCGATGTCGTCACGAGACATCTTCGCACACATTCGATCGATCCTTTCGCGAAATAAATTATCCTCGGGCTCGTTATCTCTGATAATAGAAAACGCAACCGTGAACGCGACGATTCGAAGAAAAAAGAAAAAGGAAGCTTGGGAAGCTTATTAAAAATCTTATAGAATACGATTTTACCTCGATCGTATTGCAGCCATTTTAATGTTCGCCTGAATGTCCTATCTCGTTGCCTCGCCCATTTCTGCCTGGATCGTGACGAAAGGAAAGATGAGCAGCGTCCACTCCACTGGTTTTCCTTGTTTCTTGTTCAACCTCTCTCTCTCTCTCTCTCTATCTTTCTGTTGCTCGTTCCGCTTTTTATCCCTATTGGAACATTAAATTTCTTAGTCACGAATACTTTCCGGTTAAGGACGCAATTATGCGGCAACTTGACGATACGCGGTTTGGATTTTTTGCAAATATCTATGAACAGAAGGAGAGAGAGGGAGAGAGACTCGGGATCTCTACGGTGTCGTGACAAAACAACAGATGGACGGAAAGAGTCGTAATACAGAAATAGATGAACATTTATGAAGTTAGATTTCAGCGAGACGAAAAGACCCTGCGGATTATCGAACCGAAACGAAGATGTAACGTCGTAAAGTCGGTGAGTTGAAACTGGCGTATCCGGCATTGCAGCGTCGTTCGTTACGGACACTGTGCGTTTTTTCCTTCGCCCTTCTTTTCATTTCTTATTTTCTTCTTTCGTTTCGTGCTCTCCCGATCGGAATCAGCGGATCGTGCGCTAGGCATACGCTATAATTAGTCGAAAGCCGGATCAAGACGGAGAAGTGTTCCTACCATTGGGAATAATTAATCACTCGATCCACTACGAAAGATTCTAACGAGCTGACATTCGAATCTTGCCAAGATACGTAATCACGATATCGACATACTTCGCTAAAGTTATTGCGTCATTGAAATATCAAAAATGTCGAATTTCGAAAACGAAAAAACAAAGATAAGCCTAGAGGATATTATTTTATCGCGTACATTTTCAACACGTCGATCGTAGCGACCTCCACCATCTTTGGTCCCGGAGAGTGGAAGGACAGTGCGCGAAGTGTAAAATCGAAGGGTCTAATGAAATTACCGAGGACCAATGCCAACTTGCCCTCGGGGTTATCCTGGGGTGGGCAGAGTTTACTTCTCGGTCCTTTCTCCTCGACGCACACGTTCATGGTACCTAGATCTACAGCCAGGGAACAAGGAGGGGGAGGGTGCTTTTCGAAGGGTTCGACAAGTCACACCCCAATTCAGCGTCACGAAAGAGAAATTCGTGAGGGAGAGAGAAATCCATGACCAATCAAGGTTGCGAAATAAGTGAACTAGTCTCTGGGAACGCTATTGGTCCTGGTTTCCGGCTGTGTTGATTGCCGAGGAAATTGTGCGTGAGTTAACAGCACGCGCTCGTCCGTTCCTCCTCCTCGTTCGTTTCTCTGGCTATCGGTTGGGGCAACATATATCCGCGCAAAACTGCGAAAACCCCTCGCTGCGATCGAAAAGGATTCGCGCCACGGGAAATTGCCTCTTCTCCTTCTTTTTTATACACATACACACGTATAGTTACATTCTCGCGGTTCACTGAAGTTTCTCTCGCTTCGCGTCAACCGCGTTACGCCGTGTGTAGCTCGTTATCCCTCGATCGGATTGCACAGTTCCATCGATCGAAAAAGCTGTTTCAACTAGAACAATAAAATAATTCTCCGTCTCCGTGTAAAATCGACACTTTGCGATGAAACTATTATCGATACGCGTTCAAACATACGTTTACAATTAATACAAAATTGTTTTCATCGTTTATAGACAAACTCTCCTCGCTTCATCAATTGACATTTTCCCGGAAGAAACAAATTTTCATCGCTATAACGAGACTGCCATTGTGTTAAATTATCGGAATTGTTTGCGTTGCCACCAGGTGAATGAGACTAAACCCCCGGACGGGTTTCTTCGTAATTGCACAATTCTCTCGTTGACTCTCGTAACCCAGCCTTGGCGGGTGAGTGATCTTTCCGAGACGTGTGCGCGGAGACGCTCACGTTGCATTCGCGATAAAACGTACCTATATATTCGATATTAGCGCGTTTCGAACAGCCATATTTATATACTTCGTCAGCTTCGCGAAGTAACGAAATAAACGACGACGATGAACTTATATTTATATACGTACTTACTTACCTACCAGCTGGTCTATTGGTCGATTCCATTTCTATACCTCGCTCGTTGTCTTCGCATCGAGAGATCGTTTTAATACCGTGGAATATTAATTTATCAATACGACTCGCGGCTTAATAATCACATCACATAATTCATCCATAAATCATGAACGTTCGCGTTTAACGCACACTCGCTAAACGTTATGTATAATATCATATACGCGAGGAGAGCTCGATGATAGCCGGGTAGTTCGTTCGTCGTAGTCATTAACGATCGGTCGCGACTATCGCGTCGACGTACATCGAGAATTCCATCGGTATTTTCAATCGCCCCCAATCGCGGCGAAGCGATAAAATTATTAATAATCTTAGAATCGGATATCGACTCACCTCGAACTTTTTGCTCACAAACTGGAGGAGGAGGGGGGCGTACTCTTTTTTTTTATCACTAATTATCGATAAAACGTGTGTTTGTCAAAGGTGTATAAAAAAAAAATAGCCGTTATAAAAAAGCTTACCCGTTAATCGATGCGCGGATACCGATCGATGGGAGCTTCGACGTTTGGAAATTAGATCGAGCGTATATTAGGTTCGTGACGGATTTCAAACGTTGCACGTGGACACTAGAGAGAGATCAAGAAAAAAAAATCTATATAGATATGCAAAGCCGCGAATAAATTATATTCCGACAGTAACTCGTGATCTCTCGATCGTTCCTCGAGAAAAAAATGAACAGGAAAGAAAAAAAACGAGACCGCGTGTTTTCTCGATCGATCGTGATCCATTAAGCGAAATCTTCTTACGACCGCGCGGATGAGCGATCGGACCGGGCTTCTGTCCAACGAGTTAGGATATTAAAAATGAAAAAAAAAAACAGAAAGAAAAAAACAAGATTGAGAAATAATAAAACGTCTAACGTCAAGCGACCGAAAATATGTAGGCTGCACGAGTCGAGAGACACACACGGACACACGTGGAGGAACGAGAGACGTGAGAGATAGTCAACGGTGCGAGAGATCTCTCGCAGTCGCGGCTAGATACAGAGGAGCCATCTATAAGGCTAGACACACGGCAATAATTAATTTTCAAGCCATCACCGACGTGGATCTCCTTTTCCGACATTAAATTTCTTATGATCCAAGGAGGAGAGAAGCCAACGATGATTACCGGTCTTGCACACACACACAGAGAGCCGCGGGCGAGGCTGAGCAACATCGAAGAGGGCTCCGACGCGAAGGGAGGAAAAGTGCGAGAGAGAAGCTCGCGCGGTACATAAGCAGCTCCCAAGAGCTGCCCCATTACGGCCCATCATCCGACCCGCGACTACCGGTTCACTCTCCTCTTCCTTCGTCTTCTCTTCGTATCTTAGAACGATTAAGAAAACGGACCGCCGGTGGACTTTCTGTCTTCGAGCTCTATCTCTCTTTCTCGTATCCCTCAAATCCCGCCTATCTCTATATATTTCTCTTCATTCTATCACCATTTTTCGTTATTCTCGTATCTACTTAACGAATATCGTGTTACCCAACAACTCGAAAATCTCATACACAATGCCCGATGACCCGTTTTACATAATCTTAGGCTGTATATGAATGCTGTCTACTTGCGTAGTACACTTTGTGACAAGCGTGACTGATAGACGCCTGAGTCCACTTCGAAACTTTGAAATAGATTAACGCGTTGTAGTTCGACATTCGAGAAGACCGGACGTTTTTAATCCCACTCGTTGAACCTTATTACAACTACTCGACGTAAAGTTCATTATCCTTTCTTTCTCCAGCTACGAATTTTCCAAATTTGAATTAACCTCTTAAAGCATTACGTAATATTTCGATGAAAAGAAGAAGTGCAAATTAGAATAACTTGATATCAGTCGAGGCGTAACATACGCCTCGAGCAGTGTTTAAAAATTGTTAACCTTGCAAAAATGAAAAAAAATGTAGGTAGGTGTTGATAAAGGGTTGTAAAAGCTCTTATATTTATCCCTCGCCTCGGACGATCAATAATCGCGAGCGATTTATCTATCGATACCAATAATCACACGGTTCATTACCGTTCGTGAGGTCAACGAGAGTGCATCGGTTGGTGCAGCTTCCTCGTATTACCTCTCTCTCGCTCTCCCTCTCTCTATCTTTCTCTCTCCTTCGTTCTTTCGAAGATACGAGATGTAACACCGGAGAATTGGAAAATTGGCCAATCGATTCACTTATCGCGTGTAAATATGAACCCAGGATGAGGATGATGAGGATGATGATGATGATGATGATGATAACAAGAAGAACAAGAATAAGGAATAAGGAGGAAGTTGCATGAACGAGGAATCAGCGAGAGAAAGAGGGAAGTTCTTGCATATACACGCGCTCTCTTCCTCCTCCCATCCCTCTTTCTTCCTCGCGATTCGTGCCAGACTTAGCGTTGTTCCTCGCCAACTTTCATTGATGGTCTTCAGCATCGCGTACATATACTTATACACACTTATATGTATACAACCGAGTGAACCAATACATACAAGCGTATTAACATCACTAGTCTTTTCGCGCGCGCTTGCCTCGTGTTACCGTTGCACAGCGAAGCAACACACACCTCATCGCTCGTCGTTTCCGCTGGAATGAAAATTACAGCAGCAGCCAACACACCAGAGCTTTGCTCGAGCTCTCCCGTTCGTTCCTCTCTTCTCTCATCTCTATCTCTACCCGAGAGCAATCATTATTAGCCTTCGCTACATAGCTTGAACGGCTGCCGTGTTGGTGCTACCACGAGAACTGCACAATGTCTCGCTTATATATACATACATATATATATATAGTTATATGTATATATTATTTTTGCTCCTCTTTTCGTTCATTCTGAATTCATCCTGTTCTCATCCTTTCCTACGGTCTCGTATCTCTCTCTCTCTCGTTCTTTCTTTCTCTAAGCGAGAGAGCGAACTTGTAACATCTCGAATAGCCCATTCAGGGGATACTCTCGCGCTTATAATCTGGTCAGGCATAAGAGAGCACGGAAGAGAGTGGAAGAAGAACGCTTCCGTTCAAGAATGAGAGAGAAAACGTTTTGTACGAGGCACAGGAGCTCTAAAAGATTCTCGTGAATGGGATTTGTAATACTCGTTGGTCTATGTGTGTATATACATATATATACAGATTTGTATGGGTCAGTTAGACTCGACTGTTGCCAACCACCATTGTACTACGAACATCGTACGAAGCAGGAAGTAGCATTACGACAAACCCTTTTCTTCAATTCATTTTTAATCATCGATTTGTTTCTGTTTTCTTTTTCTTTTATCTTTCTCTTTTCGAGATTTAGCCTCTTTGTTTGTCAGTTCGTCGAAATCTTGCATATAAATATTATTGAAAGTTAATACTGCCCCGGGGAATAAAATTAAATCATTAACGTAGATATACAAATACGAGAATTCGTCCCTGGGAATGAAACAAAAGTGAGAACCTTCGGGTATTTCACATAGAGATCTATCGCGTTAATGACTTATTAGTTACCGCATAAACGTGTTAACGTTCGCGAAAAAATGAAGGAAAGGAAAGAGAGAGAGAGAGAGAGGGAGAAAAAAATATGAAAACGAGAAGGATTCCACAAAGACCGAGAGTATATGTGGGATAAGTAATGTTCTATTAAACAAACGCCCGGGGATAGGGAACGCATTTTTGCCGCCTACGGGCAAATTGTCGCGATTTTTATCCGTTCGCGTGTGTCATATATATGTCGAGAATCGAAAGAGAAATATATGGTACACACATACGTATGTATATATCGCGATAAATAGGTGAGCCCTCGGGGTACGAAGTTCTCATTCACACCTGCCTCGTGATTTCATTAAAAGGTGTCTACATATATATATATATATATATATATAGGCAACTATACAGAGGTTGTGGTCGAGACGTGCCTTCTCGTCTGTTGGCTCAATGATCTCAGTTTGCTCTCTATATATATAACACAAGTACGTGAGTCCCGGTTACCAGAAAGAGAGATAGAGAGAATCTTTTCATTACGGACAGATGATATTAACGAGGCGGTCGCTTATTCCTCTCGCGAGCTTGCTGTCACTCTAAATGTAACGATGATTCTACCACTGGCATATATACATATATATATATATTCGTGTGTATATCGCGAATCGATAAGTCACGTGCTTCTCTGTACTAAGAAAAGAAAAGAAAAAAAAATCTAAAAAAAAGGAATATAGGCCAAATTTGCAAAATTATAATACGATCGCGATACGAAACTTCGAAATGACCGAATCGATTCGGTTCACATACGACCAGATCCATTAATCCTTTCGCGAGTCTTTCGGACCGCGTATAGGCATGAGTGTTCTCTTATGACTTTTTTTCTCCCTCTTTCTCTTCGATGACTAAGACACCTCGTAGCGCACAACTTTCACGCTGTGCAAAACGAAACGGGAGTTTATGTGATTTATATATATATATATATATCGCAAGCGGTTTCGAGACTCAGTTACTGGAGTCAACGATTCTTTATATACATATATGTTGCACAAGCATCGAGACGAAACACCTCTCGGACCACTCTTAATCGACAGTTAAAATCCAATCGATTCCCACGAGCCGCGAGAAGAGAGCCCTCTCGTGCGTTGTAACATCGTCAAAAAACGATTCTCTCCCCTTTCGACGAACAGATGAGGAACTCGCGGTAGTATTGAAGCTTTATAATTTCATTCGACTTCTCGCATTCACCGCAATTATTACAAAATGTAATTGCTGGTAATTGATGATTTTTCGAGACGTTGATTCGGTACGGAAACAAAAAAAAACGTCGGAAAGGATCGACCGGGAGGTGTGCAAGACACCGGAGCAAAAAGTTCATTCTTCTTGTCTTTTAAAGTCGAGAGATATTTAATTGTATCGTAAGTGAGTGAGAGAAAATACGAGATGCAAGAATCATTCGAAATAGCGGTATCGCCACGTGATCCGTGGAAACGTAAGGTGAATTTTTCTCGGGTAAGATCTCTCTTGGAGCAGACGCGACGAGAACCACCGAGTATTATTATCACGATCCACCGGCCTTTCGTTCACACCTTGGATCTCTTTCTCCTTCGTCTCTTCGTCTGAATGGAGATCTCCCGAGAGAGAATCCGAGAGAGGCGCGAGAGCACACGCCTTACGACTACGCACCGTTACATGCCGGTTAGTCTTTTCTCGCTTCCTCGATTCACCTTATGCTGTTTCTTCGCTGGTGCATCTCGTAATATATGGCTATCGAGCAACTTGTACCAACCCATTTGGATCTCTCTCTCTCTCTCTCTCTCTCTCTCTCTCTCTCTTTCTCTCCCTTTTTCTCTCTCGTCCGCTGATATTTATTATCCATTCTCGGCGACTCTCGCGATCTCTCGAATGAGTCTCCTTCGTGTACAAGTAAGTTTCGCGCGACGAGACTTTTTTATTTTCCGGGTTTGTCAGGAAGAAGGTGAAATAATTTTTTGTTTTCGTTAACGCGTTATATAGAGCTGAACCTTTTTCTTTATTTATAAAAAAAAAGAACGTAGTATGGGATAATATTGGTTCCTGGTGGTGTTGGAACGGACGCGCGGTTAATGGACGAACTCATGACAATTTTTAACGATAATGAAATATAGAAGACTTTATTATTCAGACTGCTTTACAAACTCTTTCTCCTCGCTTTTTCGACTTGCTCGCACGGCGTCAGCGTCTTAACTAACTCATCCCTCTCGCGCGCGCTCTGGTGGTGATCGGCGAAATGCTCGAGCCATCGTGGCGCCATTGTCGGTTTTTCAGATTCCTACACTCGGCCGTCCTGCGTCTCTTCATCCGCCCTCGGATGTGGCTCTTCAATGTCGCCTGCGTCGTCCTCCGAATCTGCGTAGTCAACCCATGGCTTCACATGATCGGCGGCTGTTGAAGTCTGCTTTGGGCCTTCGTGTTCTCCAACCTTTTGAACGAGATATCGATCATTGCGCAATACGCGACTGATCTCGTATGGACCGAGAAATTTCGACGCAAATTTCAGCCCTGGACCCTGCTGTGTCCTCTTGATAGCGACCAAGTCACCCTCCTTGTACGCTCTCGCCTTCTTTCGTTTTTTGTCGTAACTCCTTTTGTTTTCTTCCTGGATTTTTTGTACTCGTTCCTTCGCTTGGCATCGTACCTCGTCGCGCTCTTCTTCGAATGACGTGATAAATTCCTTTTCTACCATCTCCCGAAGCGACACATCTTCTCGTAAGCGCGGACGTACTCCAAACATCACTTGGAAAGGAGTGGATCCGATGCTGCGATGAAAGGAGGTATTCAGATACTGCTGCGCTAGACTTAAGTATCGAAACCATTCTCCTACTTTCGGTGCTGTTAACTTGGAAATCAGAGGAATTAATGTCCGATTAACTCTCTCGACCTGACCATTGGCCCTGGGTATTCCTGTCGTCGTTAAAACGTGCTCAATCTCTTCTTTCTTGCAATAGTCTTCGAACTCTTTCGCGGTAAACGCGGTACCACGGTCGGATATTATCCGGCGAGGATTGCCAAAAACTGCAGCTTGCTTGCTTAGACGATCGATGACTTCGAGCGCCGTCGTAGATCTCGTTGCGTAAAGCCAGGTGAATTTCGTGAATCCATCAATGACGACCAAAATGTGCCTGTAACTCTTCTTTGTTGATGGTAATGGGCCGAGGTGGTCAATGTGGAAGGTGTCCAGTGGCGTGATCCCTTTCGCAATAGCGTGGAGATAACCTTCTTGCTTTCCCTGTTTACGCTCTGCTACGATGCAATCGACGCAATTCCGTATTATCTTCTCTAGTTTTTCGCGCAACCCTGGAATCCAATAATCTTTAACCAAAATCGCTTCCGTCTTGGCTACCGAAAAGTGTCCCTTTTCGTGCGCACGTTTGATAATAGTCGAACGCAATGATCGAGGAACCACCAAACGTATGTCGTCGTCAACTTCTTTGAAGAGAACTCCTCCGCGTATGACGTATCCCGTCTTCGCTCCGTTCTCGACGGCTTCAACAATTTTCTTCAACTCCTCATCTTCATGCTGCGCTTTCTTCAGTCTCGCTGCTAGACCGTCTTCACGTTCGTCGATCAGCAGACAAGTAGGCAACGGATTCCGACTCAAAGCGTCGACGTGAGTCATGTTTCGTCCTGGGCGATGTTCGATTTTATAATTAAAATCTTCCAAGTAAAAAGCCCACCGCGCTATGCGCAAGCAAATGTCTTTCTTTTTCATCGTAAGCGCAAATGCGCGACAATCGGTAACGATCTTAAATTCTATCCCTAACAGATAAACTCGAAACTTTCTCAGAGATTTTACGATCGCCAAACATTCCAGTTCATAACTGAAATACTTCTCCTCAGCTGCGCTCGTCTTGCCGCTCGCGAAATACACTGGATGCCACTTGTCGTCGTCTGCATTCTTTTGAATTAGTACCGCGCCATAACCGTGTTTTGACGCGTCTGTATGCAATTCGGTTTCAGCGTCCACCCTGTACAAATTCAAAACGGGGCGGGTTGTCAACGCGATTTTTAAATTCTCGAAAGCATTTCTTTCGTCGTCTTCAAATCGGAATTCTACACCGATTCTCAAAAGATTTGTCAGCGGACGAGCTATCAAAGAATATTTGGGAATAAACTTTCGAAAATAACCTGTAAGTCCCAAAAACGCTTGGACTTGCTTGACGCTTGTTAATTCCGGAAATTTACGCACGGCTTCAGTTTTTCTCTCCGATGGTCGTACTTGACCGTGACCAATCACATGCCCCAAAAATTCTACTTCGCGCTGCAAAAAATTACATTTCGACCATTTAAAAATCAAACCCGCTTCGCTCGCAACTCGAAACACGCGTTCGAGGTTTTCGATTCCACTCGCATCATCTTTTGAGGGAATTATCAAATCGTCCATGTATGTTAGTACAACGCGCTCTTTGATCAGTTCTCGGAAAACAGCGTTGATGAATTTCTGGAAAACTGCAGGTGAATTACAAAGTCCGAACGGAACTCTGCGAAATTCATATTGTCCGTCGGGAACAATAAACGATGTGTATTTCCTGCTTGCTTCTTCAACTTGGACGTGGAAAAATCCATTCCGCAAATCTAGTGTCGTGAAAACTTTCGCACTTTGTAACAGATCAAGCTGATCTTCGATAAGCGGGAGGGGGTAGCGATCTTTAATAATCTTTTGGTTTAACAATCGATAATCAACGCATAAACGACTTGAACCATCTTTTTTCTTAACTAAGACGATCGGGCTAGCGTAATCGGAATGCGATTCGCGAACGATCCCGTCCGTCATCCACTCTTGTATTTGTTCGTTTACCTCGCGCTTTTCCGCTTCGCTCAGCCTACGCGCTCGCTGATATATCGGTGCGTCGTCTTTCAAAACAATCGTCATGCTAACACCCACTTCGCGACGTCTTTCCGGCTTGTATTCTTCAATCATACTCGCAATCTTGTCTCGATTTTCGCGCACACAAATATTTGACAAATCAGCTGTGTCGCTGTCGTTCGTTTCGATCGTTTGAATTCGCAAAACTTCGGGCATACTCGCACTCTCGTCATTCACATCGTCCAACGGTTCAATCTTGCAAATTCCGCGGGATCGGAAAAGTTTGACGCAATCGAGAAAATCGGTACCGATCAGGAGTTTGTGGTCTAACAATTCTTTTTTGACCACGTACAACCGAACCTCGTATTTATGATCGTCAATCTCCATTGTCGCGTTAAAGAATCCGGCCGTCTTATTAACTTCTTTTCCAACGCCACGGAATGGCGTCGGTTCACCTATGAGCTTCGGTTTACCCAACTCGACGTACTGATCTTCGCGTATAATCGTAATATCGCTCGCAGTGTCGATAATCGCGTCTACAATCATTCCATTCACCACGACGCATTTCGCTTGCTTTTGGTTTTTCGTCGAAGTGTCTGCAAGTACGCACGTTTTCTTCGTCTCACCCGCGCCGGGACATGCCGCCGCGATATGTCCGAACTTTTCGCACTTGAAACACTTTCGACCCAATTCTTTCGACGGACACTTTGGGCTTACGTGATCTCGCTCACCACAATTAAAACAGCGCTGTGCAACAGCTCGATCTTTTTTATTCACACTTGGCACTGTTTCGCGTTTTTCGCTCGATCGGCTCGATTCACTTTTTGCCGGCGTCTTCGTCGCATTTTGTTTGTTTTCGCTTTTCGCCGCACTTCTCGTCGTGTCGCTGCGGTCGCGCAGCGATATTTCTTCGAAGGCCTGGAGAAGCTCTGCTTTCGTCGTAAATCCGTGAATGCGCGCGGCGTCGCGCAGGTTGGAATCGGGAATACCGTCAACGATGTATTGCAATATCTCTTCCTCCGACAATCCCAACTTGTTCGCTAAGATCGTTTTTTCGTGTGCGTAATCGTTGAACGTCTCCGTCTTCTTCCAAGTACGCTCCTCAAAACGTCGTCTCACAGCGATTCTATTTGAGCGTTGGAAAAACATTCCACGCAGCTCACGCAACAGTTCGTTCGTCGTCATTTGGATATGCTCAGGCTTAGAGTGAAACCAATCTAACGCCCTCTCTTTCAGCCTCATCCCGATTAATATTTTCGTCGCATCTTCGTCTAGTCGATACGCTTCTTTCAGGAAAAGCACTTGTCTCTCCCATCTCTCGTACGCTTCGGTGTTTCCGTCAAAGAAACTCAGCAAATCTGCGAGCATCGATAGACTCATGCGCATGGGGCCTTGATCGTTGTGAACAAGCGTTCGGCTGGAAGTCACCGCGGGCCTCGGTTGCTCGCTCGTCGTACCTCGAGCCTCGTTGTTCGCCTGCCTCATGTGCGCGATCTCGAGCTCTCGTCGTAGTAACGCGACTTCGCGTTCGGCGAGTTCTTTTTCTTTTTTGTACAGATCCAACATGTATTGTGTCGAAGTGGCGCCTTCGTCGTCGTGTTCGTCTTGATTTGTTTCGGGCTGCTCTACGGCTTCTTCCAGAGTCGACATATCGAAACCCTCGGCTTTCGACAACCGTAGCAACAACTCTGCCTTATTGCCAACTGTCGATAGGTTTAAGGACGCCAGCGCTTCTTTCAACGTTCTCATCGTACATTTCCTCGAGTTTAACATTTTGTTGTTAATGTCTTTGTCTTTCACTCGTAGCACTTTCTCGAACGTTCTTACCCGTGTTTACACTGAGCGCGCTTCGCGCGACCTCTGCGTGTCCTCTGTGCGCCACCGGCGCTACACTGTACGCTCGACACGCGTTTGCCACCGCGTTTCAACACGTTCGATCTCGTCGTTTCGTCGTAACCGTTTTTTTTTCTTTCGTCTTTCTTCGTCTATCGTCTTTTGTCTATGCGTCTTTCGTCTTTCGTCTTTCTTCTTTCGTCTTACGTCTTTCGTCTTTGTTCTTACGTCTTTCGTCTTTCTTCTTTCGTCTTACGTCTTTCGTCTTTGTTCTTACGTCTTTCGTCTTTCTTCTTTCGTCTTACGTCTTTCGTCTTTCTTCTTACGTCTTTCGTCTTTCTTCTTTCGTCTTACGTCTTTCGTCTTTCTTTCGCACTTTTCTAAACTGTCGCCATACCTTCACGCGTTATCCCGGACGAGCCCCCATATTTATGGGATAATATTGGTTCCTGGTGGTGTTGGAACGGACGCGCGGTTAATGGACGAACTCATGACAATTTTTAACGATAATGAAATATAGAAGACTTTATTATTCAGACTGCTTTACAAACTCTTTCTCCTCGCTTTTTCGACTTGCTCGCACGGCGTCAGCGTCTTAACTAACTCATCCCTCTCGCGCGCGCTCTGGTGGTGATCGGCGAAATGCTCGAGCCATCGTGGCGCCATTGTCGGTTTTTCAGATTCCTACACTAGGTACATTCTCGTTTACCAACGTTCTTCAACTTATTATTAGTTAAAGCTTCTCTAAGATTCGTCCGAATTTTATTGAAACATGAAGGTAGGAAGGATTTCATAAAAATTGGAAAATCTTCTCGGGAAATATACGAAGATCTCGCGTTGTATTTCCGGGCGCTTTAAGCTCGATCGCTTTACCAATAACGCTGTCCAGCGCTGACCATGATGCTTTTGAACGGAAGCCTTGGGCGAGAGAGAGCGATTTCTCTCTTGATATTATTAAGCATTCCTTCGGACCATCGGACAACCCCGAGCGAGAGTTCCGTTCGATGTAACGCCGAACTATCGATACGTTAGGAAGGAATATTTTGCAAGGGTAAGAGAACGTTCCTTGCCACGTTTATAATACTTTGCGAATTCGATGTATAGAAGCACGATCGCGAGCGCGTATCTTGCGAATTTTAAATATTTCGTCAAGATATTGCTTCGCGAATCGTACGTTATATATTACGTAGAAAATATATATTATCGAGACGATCGAGCTTCGGTAAGCTCCGACCGCGAGAGCAACGAGACGGCATAGCAATTTGGCTTGTAATTCTCTCTCGCCGATGTGCGTACTACGTGAAAGTTATCGATATTACCGATCGCATCGTTTAATAATTTTCATACGTCAAATTCCACGAACGACGAATTAATAAAATTCAACGAAACAAAGTCTCTACCTAGAAACTTACTTAGATATTTCATCATCTTTATTACACATTTCGTTGATAATTTGATTTCTATACGTTAAAATAATTTACATTTTTTCAAAGCAGACGTGTAAATTTGTTTTTTTTTCAGTAATTGTAATTCATTCCTCTCGCGAGTGGACGGACTCTGGAGCATCGATATACAGACGTTAACGATTCACGCGAGCATTCCTTTGCCCTTTCACGGAGAGGCGCACGGTCTTGAGAAAAATCGGAAAAATTTCACGTCAATTATACGAGTCGCATTATTTCGCAGTAAATTTTTTTACGCGCATTGCACTCCTCTTATAATTACACAAGCTCGTATAACCGTCGTCGGTAGAATAGAAGAAAAAAAATGTGAAACATTTTTACGTATTCTTTTTTCTCGATAGTAGGGTAGACCGGGTACGGTTGAAACATTTTTGACAAAATCGCTTGCTGTGACAACATTTCTGACTCAACGTATCTGTAAGTCTACTTGAATGAAACTGTATGTATCTGGCTACAAATGGATGAGGTTATACCGACAATATTTGCACTACAAAAGCATCTATAGGTGTTTTAAAAAAAGTTGAAAAATGTTTCAACCGACCCCTGCACTGGGGCGGATGAAACAGTCAATGGGGTTAGTTGTAACATTAACAAATTAAAGAAATGCAACTAGATACATTAAACATTTATTAGTTAAAAATCACAGAATTGTTCATTCATAGATATTACTAATGATAAAGGACAATCAGTCATAATCAGTCTCATTAAAATTACGAAATGTTTAACACAACAAAATCAGCTTCTCTGCTGTAGGAATGGAACATATTAAAGATGTTATTATTATTAACAGAACATATTATATTATTATTAAAGAACATATTATTATTAAAAAACAAATAAGGTAACAAAAGCTTAACTCTTTTAACTAATAAAAACATAAACAAAATGTAACTTGTCCTCTGTTGTAAAATGAAAAAAGAAAAGAAAGACTGAAAGTAACAAAAACCAATACTAAAATGTAAGAAAAATGTCTTAGATCGATTCACAGTTATGGCACAAATAAAAACGATCACCAGCTGTACAAGCTTCGTGAGCCCACAATCGACAGCCTGTGCATTGCAGCCAATCATCTCCTGGCTTGCTGTTGCCATAGCTTTCACTGCAAACCAAACAATAATATTCTTCTTCTTCATCATCTGAAGACACTGTTGCCTTTTTAGGCACTTTCTTATTTTTATCTTTGGATTTTGAATTTAGTTTTTTTTTGTTTAAATTGCACTTGATCCCTTTTGCCTTCTTTTTTCTTTCTCTTTCCTCATTTTCCTTTCTTATTGCTTCTTTTTCTGGCGTATCTGTATATATAGTAGATTTTCTCTTTTTTCTTCCTTTGTTCGTCGTCAATCTAGGCGGTGCCTTAGGGTAAGGCTTGACAGATTCAGGTGAAAAAACTTCTAAGCTTGTCGATGGCTCTGGCGAATCTGTTTGACGATTTCCACTACTTTCATTTTCATCTAATGAACGGTTTACCGGAGAATTAAGTGAAGACTGTAAGTTTGGATTTGATTGAATGACTTCTTCAGTCAAAATGGAAGGCCTTCTAGCCGGTGAGGGCGTAGGGATGTCAACTTCAAGGGCAGAATTTAGTTCTGCTAAACCTGCGATGTCATTTATCGGTTCCGTTTCGTTTGGATTTGGTCGATCAGTCGCAAATGATGGTGCAAAGTCAAGATCAGTAAATAGGTTGCGGTTGAATGGACAGATGCCAGTTTTCTTAAATCCAGCCTGAATATTCGCCAGAGTGAGAGTTAATGGCATTGCATTAGCCACAATACTCGGTATATCATAAATGCTCATTGTCTTGCCAGGGTGATTGCGCATCCAAGCGTCACATTGCGAATTTATAGCTTTTTTAAATGGGCCATACACCGATCGATCAAGTGGCTGTAATTTGTGTGAGCAGTGTGGTGGAAATGATAGCAATATAATTCCGTTATCTTTGCAGAAATCCAAACAGTTTATATGAATGTGAGACGAATGGTTATCCAGCACGAGTAGAACCTTACGGGCAGTTGAACAGTTTGTGTGTTTTTGAAAATGTTTCAAAAATAACAAAAAGTCATCACCTTGCATCCAACCCGAAGGGTTTGCTGTGCCCACTGCACCTAATGGTCCATCTCTTATGAAGTGATCCTGGTATCGGACACGCGGGAACACAAATAATGGTGGTATGGCGTTACCCAAGGCATTGGCTGCGAAAGCAATTGTGACGAGAGTGCCCCGCTCCGCTGATGTTACTGATCCAACTTGCCGAGAGCCACGTTTAGCCACTACTTTATTAGGCGTCTGAACAGTTGTTACACCCGTTTCGTCGACATTGTAAATATGTTGTGGCTCAAAATTGTACCTGTCCATGACTTTCTGTAGGTTGTCGTAGAACGCATCGACATTCGTCCTATTAAAACTAGTTGCTCTTGACAAGCTAGTTGCTTGTGCAGCTCGTATAGAAAGTTCTGGATTTCGAGTCATAAATGCGGTGAACCAATCTTCTCCAGCCATTTCATTTTCATTCCAGCTATGCGGTCTCTTTATGTTATACTTTACAGCTAACTCATAACTTAATTGTTTCACTACTTTTGGGGACAGCCCAAAATAAATGTCAGCACATCGTATCAAGAACTTGGATAGGATCTTCTCTTGTTCGTCTGTGAACACTTTATTATGTGCTACGTACCCCATGGATGTTGATACACCACTTTCATCCTTATTAGCTTCTCGCTTCTTTTTATATCGTAGTAGGGTCACGTAATTAATATTGTGTTTGTCGGCTGCATTTCTTAGAGATATCCCATTCTTTAAGTCTTCATATGCATTCATGTACTGCGATATATTACTCTGCCCTTTTGTCGTAGTCCTTATACGTTTTCGTGGCATCTAAAATAAAAAAATTAAAATTAGTCGGGGTCGGTTGAAACGTTTCATCCGTCCCCAAGAAAATTGTTACAACCGTACCCGATACACGTTTTTGTATATTTTGCGTCATAACCTCCAAACTGAACAATATAAATAACATTACATTGAGCCTATTTGCACTCTAATATTTAAAGATATTATGTCAAAAACAAAAATATCCGTAACTGACATAGTTTTTCATTAAATGACAAATAATTAGCACGAAAAATACTTACTTTTGCTCTCAAAATAACAATGACCCCGCTCACAGGCGCACGACGCGTCTCAAGTGACGCCGACTATTGTCGAGCATGTTCCGACAGGAAAGCCGCCGCATTCACTCCTTACTCCCTCCCCGCTAACTCTTGTAGTTTTCGAATTATGGACGTTGTTACAACCGTACCTTGTTACAACCGTACCCGGTCTACCCTACAATCATATTTTAACGCGATCGCGAATATCCTCGATCACTAAAACAGTACGCAAAGTTCTCACGCTCTTCGAAAACATAAAAATAAATAAATAATAATTCATCGATACAAATATTTCGCCAAAAATCAGGCCACCTTGTCCACTCTTCCGCTAAAACTCGTTTTTTTTTTCAACGCGAACTCGAGTATTCGGCCTTTTTAATTTCCGCGTGCGTTTCAAAAATTATATTTATACAAGCATAAGTAATTTAACGTGTAGCACGGAAGAGATCGTCAATAGTCGCTATAATTGCTGTAATCGAACGAACCGAAGGGCGGCGAAGAAACAAAATTACAAAAAAAAAAAATATACGCACATAAATATAGGAAGAACCAGAAGAGCGGTATGTTGCTCGTTATTAGTAATTCGAGTCTCATCGAATCGCTTCGGGAATGCCGCTGAAAACCGTAATAAATAAATAAGTGGAGGGGGGAACTCTCGCATCGCTTTTGCGCATGCGCACACGATCTCTCTCGTGACCGGTAACCGCGAATAATTAATGCGTCGCGATGAATATTCTCTCGGCACACGATGAGCAATGTAATCTACTCTTGGGTTGAAGCGAAGGGCGAGAGGGAGGGGGGCAAGTACTACCCCTCTCGTTTCTCTTGTGCGAAAAGGCAAAGACGAAAATCGCGATTACGTCGTTAAATTAAGCTCTACCCGCCTTCGTTCTCGATTATTATCATTATTATTATTGTTATTATATTATCGTGGATCGAGTACGAGACAGGCTACTCCCCAATTATGCAATAATCTCCGTAGCCCGTTTGGTAATTCGTTATATTTAATATGTAATTATAATATAAATATATAAATATGTATAAATATGATGATATATACGCGTTATGGCTACGTTGTGTATGTACGTGTCTTTTGGTACGGTTAAAAGAGTTTAAATTTTGATGTTGCAGGTATTAAACAATCGGAGAGGGGCGAGAAATCGATGTTATCGGGTAACGCACAGCCGTTGGACGTTTTCTGTTCGGTGCCTGGCAGGTTGTCGTTGTTGAGTAGCACGAGCAAGTACAAAGTCACGGTCTCCGAGGTACAGCGAAGATTATCGCCACCCGAATGCCTCAACGCCAGTTTACTCGGTGGTGTATTGCGGAGGTGAGTTGCAAAAAAAAGAACCATTGTTACGATTAATTTCGAGAGATGTAATTAAAATTTCAAATTATTTTTTTTTTTTCGATCACGTATCGATTCGAAAATATCTGTCGTAAATTCTTCCAATACAAATTTAAATTAATCGTCCGCGATTATTTAATCAATTCTGTCTAATAGTAATTGAAGACCGGAGTCGAAAGAATCTTAGCTGAATTCCTTTAGCTCGTCGTAATAACGTGTTTCTGATAGCAAAGTAGGGAAAAAGCTGATGTAACTTATGCTCATTTAGAAAATCGCTTATATATGTAAATGAGTTTGTTCGAGACAGAGAGAGAGAGAAATGTTGTAAGGGAATCCTCATCGTACACACTCCTTCTCTCCCTCTGTCTCTCTCTCTTTTTCTCTCTGGTCGATTGAATGTACGAAATGAACGCTCTCCTGGGATATCTTCGTTTCATTCACGACTATAATTCTCATTCTATCTTTCCTTTCTTCTCGCTATGTCTCTCTCTCTCTCTCTCTCTCTCTCTCTCTCTCTCTCTCTCTCTCTCGTGCCCATTCATACCCATGTATTATATATAATAATAATAATAATAAGGGTATTAATAATAATAATGACTGCAACAATAATAATAATAATAATGAACGGCGGACAGTTGAGAGACAAGAGAATCGCTCGTTCGAGAGCTCTCGACTCGGACTTCCTTCTCTCTCTCTTTCTCCTTCTCTCTTTTCTTTTCTTTTCTTGCTTTTAACAACAGTTTATGTGCACCGGCAGCCAAGGCACCAAACAGACGATTATATTTCTCGTATATATCGCGCTTTGCTCGGTGTGGTTGCCCCCGCGAGACTCAGCTGGTTTATCCCGTTAAACATTCAAACACCATTATACTCGTCCCACGCGAAATACGAAAATTCACACGCGTATGTCCCTCCCTCTCTCTCTTCTCTGTGTACAGTTCTAAATAACTCTCGCGATATAAAATCAAAAAATTCAATATCGGATCGTCATACGCGACTTTCTTGGAATCTTTAAATTCGCTGGACATTAAAATCCATCGGGAACAAGACGAGGATGAAATTATCGCATGTTCCTAGTGGTTACCAAATTTAGTGGCTCGCTAGCTTCGAACTTGAAAGGATTTTTATGTCGTTGTATAAATCAACGAAAATTTCGGTAAAATTATCCGAGTCGCGCTTAGGTAAAGGATGTTGCCTTCGAGAGAATAATTTATATGCGTGCTACGTGTGTTCGTACGCTCGTGTGTACATTTATGTACACATATGGGGCGTTCCATTTTTAATCCGCGAACTTTGCCCTCTGGAACTTAAATCCTCATTTTAAATACAGTTGTTAAAACACCCAATGACACGTTGTTTTTTTGCCACACCGCCTATTTGGCCGGAGCATACGAAAAATATATGTATATATAAATATTTACATATACACTTGTACAGTTTAGAAAATGTAAAATTCTAGAAAAAGTTTAAAACGTAAAATTGTAGAATCAGCCAATAATTGAAACACTGGTCCTCTCGTCCAAATCTTTAATCTTCAAGCATAATCTCTTCTTCATTCTTTGATCGTACCAACATATGTTTGTGTGTGTGTGTATGCGCGCGCTTCTAACGGTAAATTATAATATACCAGGTTTTTGTAACGCGTTCAGAGGGTCTCGCGAAGATCCTCGAATACTCACTGACAGGGCTGCTTCTCTGATTTATAACTCAACTGGTTTTACATAGCTATACATAAGGAGCGAACAACCGTGCACAGCTGGTGCATGTGCATAGTGCATTCGCACGATTTTATCTGATTTGCGAGGATTTCTTTTTTTTCTCTCTCTCATTCTCGTGATCCATCTCATACGAAAGATGATCGTTCTCGCTAGAGAGGGAACGCGTAGATTTTTTGTTTCTTAGAGCAGGAGGAAATATGATGCATTTTGAATAAAATGAATTTACTTCAATGAGAACAATGTATACGAATGAAACTATACAATTTTGATTCTCAATAATTTGATTTTCAATAAACGAAAGGCTTCCTTTTTTTCTTAATTGAATAAACGATACAACATGATTCGTTCACACGACACATAATATCAAAAAAGATAATTTCGTCTCGGAGGGAAAATTGACAATTCCTTGGTTCTTTCTGAAAGAGGAAATATTCCAAGTTCTGAAGATCTCGTTACCAAAATGAGATGGCTGTAGCTAGCAGCGAGAGTCCCTCCGGGAAAACTAACGATGCCAGTGTGCAGGAATCCACCTCCAAGATTCGTAGCGATTCCTTGCGAGTAATACGAGGACGTCGAGGATTCCTATATAGATTTACTCGTTTCGCCACGATCCTGATCCTTTATCTCTCTCTCTCTCTCTCTCTCCTTCTCACTGTCTCTTGCTATAAGTAAGCAGCAAAGGGAAACGTTCACGCAGCGAGAAAACTGCGCGACCCTGCTAAGATTCCTCTCGCCCGTACCAGAGGCAACAAGGCACACCCTGCGTCATTGCAAACGGACTTGACTTTATTCCTCGTTCAGACAAGCCTCTGTAATGAGCGAAGTACGCTTCTTGTCACGTCCGGAAACTCAATGGCGAAGATATCGCCTTAAATGTGAGAGAAAATTATAATCGGAAGTGAGAGAGGAAGAGAGAGAGAAATTTCTCACAGGACGATGACACGTGCTGTGCGTATGTCCTGGACACCTTGAGTTATCAACGTAATAATCACGAACTCACACGACTCGCATCAAAATGGCGATTGACAGCCAGTGTTTATCCATCCGCATATACACACGCTAACTATTTATACTTATCGCACTGATATACACATACGTATACGTGTCAAAACTTTCGAAGAAAAATGAAAGGATAATTTCTGTGAGAAAATTTCCTATCGGTTGTTGAATGAACAAAAGTGTATGTACGACGATAACTCACCGATATCTAGAGAGGCAAAAACATATCTCGGTCCCGTTATAGTTGGACCTAAAACTTGGGATGATGGATAGTCGTGTCTAGGGAGAGAGAGAGAGAGAGAGAGAATGTAACGAAGACCACACTCGCTCGAGCTTTTTCTCATCGCTCGAACTGCGAAATATGCACCAAACCTTTTTGTTAATATTATTTCTGTATCCTTTGGCGAGGATATGGGTATTGGATGTGCGCATGCGTATAAAGTGCAAGAATTTCTCAACACCCGCCATGACGAATTATGCAATTTTTCGTTTTTACGTACGAATTTTTTTTTTTTCATTCGCTGAATTTCTAGGAATTTCTTTCTCAGACTTCTTGCTACGGTCTTTTATTTCTCTCTTTTTCATTCGCACTTATTCCTTTGATTCTGGCGATGCGAAACGCGATGATTAACGACGTAATTGTCATTTCGAAATTACGCCTTGTCGGTTCTTTCTCTCGTTTCTATTAGCTCGCGATCGGTTATATCGTCGTGTCGCAATAGAACGAAGACGGAAGTTTTTTTTTTACTCTGAATGACGCCTCTGCACAATCGTTTTGTTCTTACGTTAATTTTATAACTTGCTTTGAAATATGTTGTTACTTATCAATTTTTTTTTCCATTCGCAGAGCAAAGTCGAAAAATGGAGGAAGACTGCTGAGGGAAAAACTCGAAAAAATCGGGCTTAATTTGCCGGCTGGAAGGAGGAAGGCTGCCAATGTAACGCTCTTAACGTCCTTGGTGGAAGGTGAGTCAACCTTGAATTTAATTAGAGAATAATTACCTTCCGATTTTAATATAAAAATCGTTTTACGTCATAAACCTTTTTTTTTCTAAAAATATGAAAATTAGAAAACATTTGCCAGAAGATCGAGTCATAATCTTACATCGAAATACTATCTGTATCACAGGACTGTGAGAAGCGAGTCTTTCTCGTGAAAGACTAGAACTTTCACATTGCAAAAGAAACGATGAAAAGTAAAAAAAGAAAAACGCCAGGTCTCCATCGCTCCGTCACGCCAGTATCGTTGACTCTGTGAAGAAACGAAGACTCCTGTTTGGTGGTCTCTTCGTCGAGGAGATTGATGACTCTTTACCGAGACTTCGTGTGCGTGCGTGTGTATTATACATTCATTGCAAAGGAGAATGAGAGACTCTTGGTATCCACGCTTCGATTAGTGACAGTGAGAACACTCAGGCAAAAGTTAGTGTGTCCCATACAAAATTTTCCATATTTTCGAAATGTCAACGCTCATCATTAAAAAAAATTCGTGACGATATAATCATCGTCAAAAAAAATATACAAAATTTCAACACGATCAAACATTCATAAAAAGCGTTAAATTCGTAATTTCTTGAAAATTTTCCATTCGACCAAAAGTTAAAAAACTAAAACATTAAAGAAACAAAAAATAAACAAATTTCAATAGGAACAAACATTCCTAAAAAGGAATTATTCGTTATTTCTTGAAAATTTTCCATTCGACCAAAAGTTAAAAAAAACGCTTCTAACTCACGCTCGATCAAAATTTCCTCCCTTCTTTTTTAGTAGCCTAACAAAAATGTGCGAATCTCTACATTCGCGCGTTTACCGTCCAATTCAGACCGAGAGATTGAGACGTCAGCGATAAATAAAGCTAAGATTCTACTGGTGATCGTAATAGTACAGACCAGCTTCTCTCTCTCTCTCTCTCTCTCTCGTACATCACTACGGACTGCAGCACGATTGGGCCTTGGGCTTTCCTTTTTCGCATCCGCATAGCCCAACACTGTCAGACACGTTAAACGGAAACGCTTCTGGCGATTTTGTATATATATACCTATGTGTACCACACGAGTGATGATTCGCCGACTTACGAACAAAAAGCGTTGTACCTCGTAACCAGCTGTACTATACGGTGTACACATATAACAGTACAGATATGCACACACACACACACACACACACATGTATATACATACGTATCTATAGGAACGAAATATTTCTGGTTGGATCTCTCGAGGGTCTCCCCATTCCGCATGAGCTTCACGAGCCGTCGTCGTTTTAACGATGCTTACCTGTAAATCTATATACACTCATATATATATGTATATAAATGATATATATATCGTCGTAGTTTGTTAGGGTGTTGGTGCGGACGTTGATTATAATTTATGAGCGTTGCTGTGGTTCAGGCATAAAACATTGCTGCACTGGCCCCGGCGTCTCTTTTTCTTTCTCTTACCTTTTTCCTTTCTTCGCTTTCTCTCTCTCTCTCTCTCTCTCTCTCTCTCTCTCTCTCTCTCTCTCTCTCTCCCTACAGGGTTTCCAAACCTACCGCGGTAGGTGAACACACAATGTTATATATCTTGAGATTGACCGTGCTACGGGCAGCATAGTTGCTTATTAATAATCCTTGTTCCACAAGAGCTGTATATATAACATTTCGAGGACTGTATACATATAAATATCGATACACACACATATATATATATATATATATATATATATATATCGATCTCTCTCTATATATATATATATATATAGACAGAGAGAGAGCGAGAGAGAGAGAGAGAATCGTCGGACAGGAAGCTTTCGATTCGTTAGTCAAGAATACATATATATTTTCTTGGCTAAAGAATCAAAAGCTTTCTATCCCGACGATTCTCGTGGTCCAATCGAGAATGAATATATATCGAGAGGTATCTCGTATAGACAGAAACGATATTTTTGTATTCGAGTATCGAAGCGACGACTAATCGTTGATCGACGATTACAAAGTTGTTTCTCAAATTATTTTTCGAGGCAGATACGGAACGTCACGTTTCCAACGCATAATACCCGGATTCCTTCTTTTATTCGACTCGTTTCTTTTTTTTACGTTTGTTCGTTATTCTCTCTCTCTCTCTCTCTCTCTTTCTACTCACGAGTTGCACGAAAGCGTTATATTTAAGCGAGGTTTAATTCGACGTGGCATGTGATCGAGCAGTATCCAAGCCTCTCGCGTTTCCGCGCTACCCCCTGGTGCATTATTCGATCGCCTGTCCGAAAGCGTTACATCGTGTACCGTCGAGACTGCGAAGCCGCGAATACAAGCATTCTGATATCTCTCGTGGGAATACGAAGAATTCTTCAGCAACGAGCCTGACACAAGTCGCCGAAGCGATTTTGCGATATATTTGCGAACGAGAGACACGGAGGAAGCGCACGAGAGAGAATTTTTCTCCCATGCCAATATTTTCTGTCTAATCGCATTTTACGAACGGGAGAAAATTTTCCTTCGCACAAACGCAACGGTTCGTTCGTTCTGCCGAAGTCAATAAGACACTCGTATCTATACAACACGCAATGTAAAACCGATGAAGCATAATACACGTTCGACGCCCACTAGGCCGATCGTTGAAAATCATCCTCGAAGCGATTGTCGTCAAACTAAACGCACCTTGTCGCACTTCAATCGAATTCGCCGACGCGTCGGCAAACTTTTCTCTTCGTTCGACGTACGAGTCACGATGATTTATAAAAATAACTAAAATACAATAATAAACAAAAAAAAAACAATACGTTTTTGCCATTAAACCGCAGAGTCTGGATCGTTTTACGGCGAGTGCTTTGATGCCTCGAATCTCCCGCTAGAGTTATATATCGATATACGTATTTATATTACGTATGTGTATGTGTGTGTGTGTGTGTGTGTGTAATGCGAATAACCCACGCGGTCAGGCGTACTTTCGTCTATACGTGATATTCGCGGTGGAAAATTTCATCCGTATGCACAAGCGCGAGACGTAAAGATTTGTTTTTTTGTTTAACTCTTTTATTTTGTTTTTTCATAAACACACCTGTACAGCATCGCGAGAGTACGAGGGAGAGAGTCGATTCTTCGGAGCACGGTCTCCTCCGGACGAAAAGAAAGAAAGTGTGGGAACATCTTCACACGGTGAACGTTGGGTGCATCGTCCAAAGGGACTGAGAGAGCGTGTGGAGAAGTGTGTTCGGGTGAGGAGATTCGTGCGTAAATTCATGTCTGATTGCCGAGTGTGGCAAGTGATGTAATACGAACGTTTCTCTCTTTCCACTTCGTTTCTTTTTCTTTTTTTTTTTTTTATATCGTCTGTCTTTGTTTCTCTCGCGACGAGAATGTTCGAAAGACTTGGGAGAACGCCGTTCACTCTCGTATGCATCGAATGAAAATGGAAGGATGGAGTGTAGATAAAGTGAAGAAGGAGACGAGGAAGGTAGGAGATAAGGAGGAAGATGAAGTGCCCGGTATCTCTCTCCTCGCCTACGCTCGCCAGCAGCTAACCCAAACGAAGGCTCTCTTCTTCTTCTTCTTCTTCTTCTTCTTCTCGGTCTTTCTTCGATTTCTTCTTCCTCCTCCTCTTCGTTTTATTCTTATGTATGTACCTGTCCATTCCCTTGTTTCAGTACGCTAACTTCTCGTTTCACGAAGACCACTTCTTACCTCGGTTCTCTCGCTCCTCGTCGAATTACGAGATGTATCAAGAGAAAGGGAGAGGGCGAACGAGAGAGACTTCGTCTTTTCAATCGATTTCGAGAAGACTTACGTACGAAGTGTTCGAGGTCGATATTTTCGTACAGTGGCTTCAATCGATGATTCTTATCTCGTTCGTTTCCTCGAGGTTGGACAGGATTACGCGATGGAAAATAGAACGAGCGAGTGAATAAAGTCGAAGAAATTGAGTTCGAAAGGTGGAATTAGGAAGCCTACTTTTACCGTGTATTTTTGTCTGGGAGCTTAAGTCATTTTTATTTTCGGACGTTACGCAAGTATACGATTATTATAATCGTGATTAATCGTTATAATCGAACAGTACGATAGAAAAATTGATTATTAATAGTACGAATTTTATTATTCAAAACTCTGCGAAATATTTCTATGTCCTTTATCAATTTCGTGTCGTGCGGACTTCCTTCAATACGCGGCCATTCAATTCCGTTTAGCTTCAAAGTTCTAATACATCGACAAACGTTTCTACGAGCGTTCTATTTTCGTGACGATGCTCCGAGACACTCACGTGTTTCAATTTTGTTTTGAATATCGTTAGAGTATTCCTCTATCTCTCTCTTCGCTTTCTGGGCAAACACAATGAAGGGGCTATTGCGCAATATGGAAATAAGAGTGCGCGATGCGTGTGTGAATGGCTCTCGCAAAATTTCTCTTTCAATTCGATGGCAGTTTGAGCTCGTGTCGCGTTCATCGTCAACAGAGAGAAGCTCATTTCTCTCTTTCTCTCTCCTCGCGCAGCTCGCACCTTTTCTACTCTAATGTATAATCGCCTTTCGTCTCACGACGAAGACAATCACGGAGCATGAGTCGTTGAATCGTGGGCGTCGCGACGAGAGAAATCTCTTTATAGAGCTGAGTCATATTTTTTTTTTCGTTTGCCTCGCTACATTACGCGCGCGCGTACGACAACTTTGCGCGACGGTAGAAAGAAATTAACATTGGCGAAAAATTGCGAAGAACGAGGGTGTGTAACGATGTACGAACAACGGGATTTACCCAGCCACCTGACGCAGTAAAAAAAAAATGTGCGTACGTTCCTCCCGAGATGTTCTTTTTCTGGCTCTTTCTCAATTTCTTCTTCTTCGCGCCGGTACGAATGTTCGCCACTTGTTAACTGTACGGTCTCGGCAACTCCAGACTTTCTTAGCTCGTTGTTTGGTCACAACGTTGGCGGAGAGAACGAAAGAGAGAGAGAGAGAGAGAGAGAGAGAGAGAGAGAGAGAGAGAGACAAGCACTATCCTCATTTCCATACGAATAACGAATGATCGATTTACGTTGGCGTTCCTTTGGTCCTTTCTTCCTCCTCCATCTTCTTCTTTCTTTTTCTTCGAGGTTTTCTTTTTTTTTCTCATCGCTCTCATGAACCATCGTACGTATATCGGTACCTCCTGGTGCATTGTGCGCCACATGCGTATGTATTCGCGAATGGTGGAAGAAAAACTTTGCGATCCTCCTCGCTCTTAACCCGGGTGGACCGAGAGAGCCAGATATTATTATCTTTCTTGCGATCGGTGACTCTCTTCGAACTCACGAGAGGTCCAATTATTTTCACGGGTTACCCTGGTGAAGGTATGCAACGTGCTTCACGTTTGTATATATACATATATATATATATATATATATATATATATATATATATATATATATATATATATATCTTGAGAGAGAAACGAATACTCGAGAGAGTCCATTGTACACGGAAGAGAATTCCCGAAATCTTTTCCCGGAGCTTGGCGATCACTCCCCTCTTTTTCTTTCTTTCTCTCTATCCCTCGTAACTTCTCTCTCCATTATCGAAGATAATGGAACGTCATTTGCGGTCTCTCTCGATACGTGATCTCTCCCAAGTAAGTAGGGTGGGGGTAAGAGATCTTATATGTGTCTTAGAGAGAAACACGAGGAAGAATAAATTTCTCGATCTCGCTGTACCGAACCAAAGGTTCTTGGCAGATCGATCGAGAACCGTGAAGATCGACGTTATACGTATGTATCGTCGATTGGATGTCGATCTTGCCAACCCGAGACAATTTGCGGGTTCTCGATCAGGACGCACAGCGAGATAAAACAAGAGAGAAATACGTCGGTGAAACGAAGTTTGCGCGAGCAATTTTTATACTACGAAGTATACGTTGTTCTTCATCTTCTCTTTTATTTTTTTACGTAACGTACTTGTATCGTTTTGTAATTATTCGAAACAAAAAATAAGATCATATTTTACTGGGATATTACTTGTATTATGAAAATTTTATTATATTTATCTGCGAATAAATGTTATATATTAAATTGTATAATATTATATATCATATAATATCATTATATTATATTGATATATCATTATATTATATCATATAATATATTATATGATATAATATTATATTATATCATTATATTATATTATATAATATATTATATGATATAATATTATATAATATATTATATGATATAATATAATGATATATCAATATAATATAATACTATTATATTATATCATATAATATAATAATATTATATCATATAATATAATATTATATCATATGATGATGTTATACTATTACATAATAATATTATTATTATTATATAATAATATTATTATAATTCATATATCATATTATAATTATAATATAATATGATATATTATTATAATTACAATATAATATAATAATATAATATTATATTGTATTATACTATATTATATATTATATGACTAGCTTATACCGTATTTTCGTTAAAATTATTTTGCGATATTCTGGATTAAAAATTTGCACTTCTCTGGTAGAAAAACAGCCTTGTTATTTTTTCTTAATGCACCGGGATACAATTTCGAAATGGGTCGGGTCGGAAATTGCGCCACGATGTAACGTAAGATTCCATAAATCTTCCACCGATGACGGATAATGCGTTTTCCTCATAACGGTGAATCGAACTGGATCTTATGTTTCTTCGGACGTACCTAGGAGGGAAAAAAACGAGCGGTCAAGCTCCGTGTGAGTTATGCAATATTATCTAAACAATGCTGGTATTGCTACCGGCATCTGGCGTAAAGGTAACTTCAACTACTATATACCCGAGCCACTTACCTCCAATTTGAACATTGTGTCTGGTAACATTTGCTACGAGCTTCTCCCCGATCTCTCTCCTTGTATCCAACTGAGCGAACGTTCAGAGGCTGCGATTTGCATGAAAATTAGACAAGTCGAAAGTTTAACGTTGCTACTCCCGTCTTTGTCTATTTGTTGAACCGAACGAGCCCAGCAGCATAAAGTTTGTTTCACAACTTGTCTCATTGTTATATAAAAGAAATTAAAAAAATCTTGTCCAAATTGTAATTAATGAAAAAATTGTATTTTTTTTTACTTAAAATGTTTTCAAACGAAACAAATAAATTGCTTGTCCGTTGTCTATGTGGCTCTGGAAGTTTTATCGTACGCGGCGTTACAAAGTATCCCGTAGACTTTTGTTTTGACGAGAATGAATTTACGCACGCGGAGCGATTGTAAATTCATTCTTGAACGCTCGACGATGAATGCTCGTCTCATAGCCCTCGAGAACCTCGCATCAGCAACCCCGTCCACGAGCCCGCGTACTCCTTTTTCCCTCTTTCTTTGCCTCGAAATATAAGACCTCGTTACCGGATTCCCGAGATCACGGGCAATTGTGCGTGCACTTGGGCTCGCGGTATAAATCGTTCTCTTTCTCGCGAGACTTTCACGTTGCGAGTTCGTTAAAAAAAGCCTAACAATACGAAAAAAAAGACAAAAAAACGTGTAACGAAAGACGAGCCGATCTCGAATTGCGATCATTTTTAGTCCGGAAAATTTCGATAAATCGTGACTCGGTGAGAAATTATAACTGCGAAGGGTCGATCGTCGAAAAGAAAGTAACGAACCCGAGGTTTATACTTCCGCGTCTGTACAGAAGTTGGCGTACACGTGAAAATAATTAAAATCAAAATAAAATGAAAGAATTATTCTGTTGTACCGAGAGCGGATACTACCGGGAGGGCGAAGGGGTGAGAGTGCGAAATTGGATAATTCGTTAGCCCCGGGCGATCGACTGGTAGGTACTGGTCTCTCTTTTGCGACTGAATTTTACCCGCCAGGCCGAGAGAGGAACGGTCACCGGAGGCTTGGCACGACTCGGACCAAAAGCCTGCGGGTGGCAACATTACAATGCGTGTATATATACATATATATATATATATAACATATCAATACACGTTTGTAGTCGCGCGTTCGTGTAATTATAATCCCAGGACCGAGCGAGAAAACCAATGAGAGAGACGAAAAGAAGGAAAAGGAGAATGAACGCATTTCGTTGCCCGAGGTGATGGGCGAGTCGAAGCGTAAATAGACAAGAAGCGAGAAAGCTACGCGACAGAATAGAATTAAGTCATCCGGCGATCTTAAAAAAAAAACGTCGATTAAAATAATTTCGTCGATGACAGGGATGAAAAGAAATTAATTGATTTTTGTTTTAGTTTTCTATCGGGCTACGAAATAATTTTATCGATATAACCGAGGAAGAGAAGAATGGCTCTCGAAGAGTGTCATCATTATCTTGTCAGCGATGCCGTCGACGTGTGTCACTCCGTAGTAACTCGTAGCTCAAGAAAAAGTGTAACCATCATTCCTTTCCGTTGCTACTCTCCCGTTGTCGGTCAACTCTCGTGTTCTCGTTTTCCTCTTGATGGCTAAGGAATCATTGTAAAGCGAAGAAATGTTATTAGGACTATACTCCAGGGGCCACGAGAGAATTCCAAGATTCTGAGTACATTCGTTGTATGTTGTTGGGTCGATGGCGAATGACGATTTAACTGATCAATGTTGTAACAGCCCAGCTAGAGATTTTTTTTTTTTTTTTTTTTGATAAAAGAAATATTTTCCAGTTGTACAAGATATAATAGGCGGTGTCTCTCTATGTTCGATAACTCTGAGAGGTTTTCGTAAAAATATCTTAAAGCCGCCTTGATTTTCCTCTAAATTTCCAAAAAACCTGTTTGAGTCGATTTATTTTCGGTGTGTCTAGAGAAAAGTTCATCGCTAATGGAAAAGGTCGACAAAGTTACCGTGGAATATTTTTGTGAGAGAAGATATCTCGCTCGAAAGAAAAATTGTTCCTGGCGATTTTTTTTTTTTACTTTTTTGAGAGATGTTCCTAATTTTTGACAAGTTTACAAGCAATGAAATAAGGGAAATGTATGAGGAGAGGGTTAAGGGATAAAATAAGAATGTCCAAGAGCTTGTTCCAAATGTAGAACGCTCGTTTTGTTTTGTCGTTTCAGGTGAGGCTATTCACCTTGCGCGAGACTTTGGATACGTCTGCGAGACGGAGTTCCCCGCGAAGCAAGTAGCCGAATACCTGGGCCGACAGCACTGCGAACCCCAGGAATCCTACAGGAGAAAAGAACATCTTCAAGCGACCAAGTGAGTAGAGTAAAATAACTGGGGTAAAGTACTCCAGTTTTTATCGCGAGGTCTTTGCGACACGTGCAGGCGCGCTAAATATTTTAACATTTTTGTGTCGTGCCTACAGTTGACGAACTACAGACTCACGCTTGCAGAGAGAAGAGAGAGAGAGAATGAAAATAAATGGATTCTTTTCGTTTGATTTCTAGACTAATCACCAAAGAGCTGATGGATCTTTTGAACCAGGACAGATCGCCATTGTGCAACACGCGGCCGTCTCACATCCTAGACCCGATTATTCAAAGACCTCTAACGAATTTCTCATTAATATCGCACGGTTTCGGCAGCCCGGCGATCGTTGCAGCACTCACAGCGATACAGGTAATTTATTTCGTCCAAATTTTAATCAAAATTTCACCTAGTTTCTAATCAATTCTACATTAATTATCGCGCACTCGCATTCTGATCGAGTGACAATAAAAATGAGATACGTCATAAAATACCTTTTTTTCTGTTTTGATATTGCAGAAGTTCCTAAACGAGTCCCTCAATTATCTCGAGAAGATGTACCCTGGAAACGGCAGCGGGGTAACGAGCAGTCAACAATCGAATCTCGATGCGAACAAGAACAAGGAGGTCGCGTTGATGAACGATATGAAAAAGTGACGCCCGGAAGACCTGCCTACCTCGAACGTGGTAACCTCGATAAGCCACTCGTGGCCCTACAATTGATTCGAATTCGCTCAATAAAATTGGAGAGCGAAGTCGGTCGATGAGAGAAAGAGCTAAACATACACGAACATCGAACGAGACACATACACGAGAACAGACAAGATCATTGGACCACTATTAACTTGCTGCTGGTGCAATACGTTGTGCATATGTGGAACACCTAGAATAATGTTTATTCGTGTAAATAGGAAAATATCGTGTATGTCATGTATACGCGTATGCGTTTCTAATTAATCGCATCGCGTGGGTCACGTTAGAGGTTGGTTGGTCTAAAGGCAAAACGAGAAGGAGAAGACGTGAAGAAGGAAGAAGAAGAAAAAATCTTGTGAGAAGCTTTCTCAAATCCTCGCGAGAAGGAGAGAGAGAGAGAGAAAGAAAGAAAGAGAGAGGCGTGTTAAAACGGAGAATCAAGTTCTCGGTTGTGTACAGAAACGACGAAGCGCCAAGGGAGAATTTTGTCTCGTACGTGAGACATAGAAGCTAGTTTCGTTGCTCGCTCAATCGTTCCCTTTCGCGATCATTTCTTTCCTACCTATTATGATTCTGGACATGGTCTTACCTCCTCGACACAACTCGCCTCGTTCAGACTCGATCGAAAAGTTGCACGAATTTTCTTCTTTCAAAACGATTTTCTAATTTTAAAAATAAACAATTTTTTCTTCGATATTGCTCGTTACGAAATTTCTCTGAAAGTTCTGTTTGAAAGAAAGTGCCAAATTGCAAGGGTGATTTAAACTCTATACGTCGATTTGGAGCTTTTTCCAGAGTTCTGTAATTTTAGGGACGTTGGTAACAAAAATTTCATGCAACTTTTTCGTCGCGAGAGAAAAAAGAAAAGCAAAACTAAATGCGCCGTAAGCCGTCCGAGGCTAAAGAAGAAAAAGTATTTATGTGAATGATGAATATTCTTAATATCCCCTAACGCTCACTTCTAACTAATCCGACGTCAAATATAATCCAAGTAGAAAAACGGATCGGTGGTGGGGTTTTTTCTTTTTGTTTTGTTTCCGCTCATTCTTCTTTTCCTTATTCTTTCGCTCTCTCTCTCTCTCTCCGTTTTTCTCAGTCGCACTGCACACCGCGCACCATTCCCGAACGAATACGCGTTACAATTATCTCAGTATTCCTCGTGAATTTATCCAATCGAGCCCATTTTTATACTAATAATATTACGACAATTCCGATAATCGTGCCAATGCAAAGAAAAACTTGCCATTTGAGATGTGCCAATCTTTTTTCTAATTTCTTGTTCTTTTTGTGTTTTACTTTTTTTTTTAATCTTCTGTTTTCAATTCGTGTCGATCGCAGAGAGTAAAGATGCATCACGTACAAATTCTCAACCAAAATGGAAGCTAGACAACTTCCGAATTTCAAGGTCGTTGAACAGCCAAGGTCATAAATTAAAATCTCCCTAAGTCAAGTACTTTAGAAAACCGAACAGATTTTCAAGAAAACTTACTCGTTTCGTTGCTCCAGCGCTCAAAAAAAAATAATTCTTGATTGAGACTTTATACGTGTCGCATCTTCAAAGGGGTTGGAAAAAAAAGTATGCGCTAGGGAGGAGGATCGAGACGATAATAAACGTGCAAAAAGGGAGTAAACTGAAAATACGTATTTACGTGTATAATAGCGGTATTACGAGACCGGAATTAAAATCGAGACAGGAAAGAACGATGGGGGCACGATTCAAAAAATACCGCGAGGATATATCATTGAATGTGCATTCGGAATCGTGCTAATACGAGGGCGCGTTGAAATAAAGAAAAAAAAATCGTTTGAAGTACAATATCAGGTGAACCTGAGACATATCTAACTTTGTAACTAAACTTTAGTTATATATACATATATATATGTATACACATATATATACATATATATGCGTATATATATTATACATAATAAATACATATAAATAAATATATATATATATATTAAATCGTAAGTTAATACTTGAGAGCATTTGATGTTCCGAGAAATATGTACAGAGCATTTGAATCTTTCTTGTGATATAATCATATACATTATCTCGCGGTATCAGTGGATAAACATGCTACATTCCATGTTTTCTTTTTTTTTCATAGGAAAAGAAACAAACGATATTAGCGAAACGTAATAAAAAAAAACAGAAGATCCGCAGCGCACGAGCATCGACGATTCTCGCAATGACATTTGCAAAAAGAGAGATTATGCATTGCGCGCCAAGTCGTTATAATTATTTTACTACGCGAAGAAGCCCGTTGTTGTCGCTTCAATCGCGATCGGTATTCGCGAACGTGGAGGGAGGAACGATTTAATTCGTCGGGATTAAAAGACGAATTTATTTCTTCTGTGTTCTCTCTCTCCACCTTGGCCAAACGCTAGCCGGAGATTGTAGAGTTAGTTAGGAAAAAAAAACACTTGAACTCTTTATTTTGACTCATTGACTAATTAGAGGAACTCTTTAAACATTTTAAGATCGAATAAATTAATTGATTATTTATAATCGAGCTAGACGAGAGTAGAAAAAGATCTTTTCTACCAGAATTTCTGTGCCAACTGTGAAGAATGTTGTAGACTATTTTGCCCCTTGTCCCAACCCCCTGAACCCACACCCTCCCTTATCCCCAAAAAAATCTTCATATCTTTATTAAATATATTTGAATTTTAGTAGTATATTATATTCTGATATTAATACGGTTCATTTTTGTATATTGGTGTGTGATAAATAAATAAGAATATTGTTTCTAAGCAACCTACATGGGATATGGTATCAACATTTATTTTATCATTACCGACAGAAATTTGTACTTACTGTCTGTTGGTTCGCGAGCTTGAAAATTCGCCATGTCGATGCTACGAAAGCCAAGGTAGTAGTTATCGACTGGCGGTAACTTATCGACCAATCGTAAATACTCAAATGGTAACGAAGATTTCTACTATTACCGGCTAATATTAGAGAGTTCGTTTTGAAGCAAAACCGATTACATATCTACGATCATAAATTATTTGTCGCTGGTTAGTAATATTACTTTCTCAGCTGGCATCTCTTTATTTATTTTAACTTGTATTTTTGTTTCGTTTTTTTTTTTCTTTTCATTTCATAAGGCACATAATACATACTCCGACAAACTTTTCACAGATGAATCTGAAAAAAATTGGGAAAACATCCGTGATATCGGACGGTACATCATAACGGCAGTCACAGTTTTGTTCGTTTGCTGCAGCGCGGAGCAGCGTTTTTTTTTGTCTATTCAGCTCTCCCTCCTCCTGTAAAAATCACTCACTATTTCATGCATGTATTGTGTACTGTGGGCATTCGGATAAATATCGAGCCAACGTGTTTACGGAAGCGACAATCATGAGAGAGACCTTGTGTCTCGTCTCCCGAGCTTTTAATACAATTTTTTTTTATGTCAACGATGTCACGAAGAGATTTCTTTCTCATTTGATATTAACCAGGGATAAAGAAGCTTATGGAAAAACAATGGATATTTCTCAATAAGATCTGAACCACCGAGCGTGTGCAACCAAAAAAAAAAAGATAAAAATAGAGACGCACACGATCATGAGCGGTATACTCACATCAAAAGTCACTTCACGATCCGAGATCTGAGAGAGACGAAAAAGATTTCAAGCCACAAGAGCGCGTTCCAACGCGACCTGCAGGACCCTTCTATAGACCTGATAGAAAGATACGCAAATTCATATTATGTCGATTAAAACGAAGTAAGAAAAAAAAAAGTACAACTGCTGACTGCAAGACATTGTTCTCTTTTTTTTGTCTATTCTTTTTTGTTCTTGTAGAACAACGTTGTAAGCAACGATTTAATCGTGATCTATCGATCACACGTACACCTTGTTTTCTATTAGAATAACGAAACTCATTTGCTTACGAATTGTATTTTGGTTTTTTCAACGTTCAATGTATCTCCGATTTTATATATTTATATATACGTGTATATATATATAATAAAGTGTGTATATATATATATATATATATATACATACATATACATATATATCTATTGTGTTTATATGCGATGGTACCCGATTTTGTTTTATCGTCGATATTAGAGTCAGAATACTTTTGGTTTTCTTTATCATGCCGTTTTTTTTTGTTTCTTAATCTAATTAATATGTTTTTTTTTGTTCTCCGTCCAATAATGATTTGTTGTTTACAACGTTATTTCATTCAATTCGCGGGTGCGATAGTATTAATCGTGTATACCTTTCGTTCGTTTTCATCAAAATGATAATGATATCACCAAAATTACGTACTTTATATGCCATTGGTTTATTCCCCATCTCGACCACAGTTACATATGTCGAAGGTGCTGAGTCGATTAGAAGTTAAATGTATTTTAAGGATGTCACTACGCACATTTTTTGTCTGTTTTTTTTTTTCTTCTTTTTTTTCATCAATACGTTTGTATTATCGACCTACGTCGGTTGGTTTGTTTTATTATTAATCGTTTTTTTTTCACATTAAGTAAACGTATCTAATAAGTTCTTGTTTTTTGTTGTTGTTGTTGTTGTTGTTGTTGTTGTCTGACGTCTCTTTAATTATTTATATGTATAATTAAACCACACAGAACAGATTTGCTTCATATGTCTTTAAAGTATCTAAATACGCACTTATCGTTACGTAATCCCGTAACGTTTTATTAATCTAGGATAGTAAATGATCGACGTCAGGGATTGTGTTTTACGTTTTTAAAAAGGGATCTGAAAAAGCGCCACAATGATTTTTCTTTTCTCCCATTGGAAAACGGATCCATTTACTGCGACACTTATTCCACGTTGATTTCCTCGTTCGTG
Organism: Netelia fuscicornis; assembly: GCA_946811545.1. Taxonomy (NCBI): domain Eukaryota; kingdom Metazoa; phylum Arthropoda; class Insecta; order Hymenoptera; family Ichneumonidae; genus Netelia; species Netelia fuscicornis. The sequence goes on from OX328015.1 coordinate 38,307,935, forward strand.
GGATTTAACGCGCAGTTTACATGTTTTTGATTTTGTTTTCCGTTTTGTTTTTTTTCCGTTCGTTTGGTTGTTTTCTTTACAAATTTCTTGAAACGCCTGGGAACGGACTGCGGCTACATGTTTTTTTTTGTTTTTGTAAAGGGGAAGGAAAACGATCAGAGACATCGAGTATGGAAATAAAATTTGGAATAGACATTTTGGGAACGAGAAGGAAGAACAGGAAGCTGCAAAGTTGACAGGAAAAAATGCTCGAATCGAGTATTTCTTGTTTTTTTTTCTGTTTGTTTGTTTTTTTTTTTGTTGTTTCTTTTTTCTAGGTGGGAAAACATGTGCTTTTACTTGGTAGGTCGGGAATACGGAGCGGAGCGATAGCGCGACGTCGAACCCGCAGTTGTTGTAGTCTTGTACGATTTCCAAGCACGGCTCGATGATTCGTCTGCGAAATTTTATCGATGCACATCGATTATTAAAGAAGAAAATTTGCACACATTTATTACCACCCTTGTCAACGAGTGGTGGAACAATTTTTCTTTTCTTTTTTTTTTTTATTTTCTTCATTCATACGGGCAAAACGACGAAAGATCTTGACGCAAATTTCGTCGTTCGATCGCGCGGTTGTTTCTTATTTTTTTTGTCTTTTTTTTTTGTTCGGGGATTAATTTTTTTTAAAGTAATCTTTAACACCGATTAAATGGGCTACCGTGAATCACGAGTTTACGAAAGTTACACGTTTTTGGGTTGCCGATTAGTTTTCTCGCGCAAATTTGATCTTTTTTTTTCTTCTCGTTGTTGGCGCTTTGTTTGTTCTCGTTTTCGTTAAATTTAGAACGCATTTAAATTAGATTCGTGTGCCAATGGCGAGACTTGGAGTTTCATTGCTTGAAGCACGCATGTAATTATATTTACGAACGATGCAACGTGTTCGACACGCTTTTCAGTGCAAATTTTGCGTTGATATTTTTGTTTGTTTTGGTTTGTTTTTTTTTGTTCCGGATGAAGAAAATTTACACGATAGTAATAACGTAGGGAAAGTTGATAACGTAAAATAACTGATTATAATCGTACCTGGATAATCCGACGTCTCGTAATAATCGTGAGACGAATGCGGCGCTGGTTCGTCCTCGTACTCGTAAGTCGCGTGTCTCGAGGATGGATAAACGTCGTCCCTGGATGATTTTTGAAATAGGAGAAAGAACGACAGAATATATATGTACATATATATATAAGAAAACGAGGAATAAAACTTTATCAGAGACTAATGATAAACGAGAATGAGAAAGCACGAAAAATCAAACGACCTGGAAAATATTTGCTTTTTTTTTTACTAACGTTGCTGACGACGAGTAATGACGATCGCCGTAACGACTGCTGGTGCTCGACGAGCCGTAATAATCGTAATCGTGATGAGATCCACCTCGACTACTGGGCGGTGGCGTTGGATCGTCGTAACTATAAAAAAATCGACGGTCGACGTAGAAACGAAAGAAGAGATAGAAAGAAAAAAAAAGGAACGATGAAAATTTATTCGCAGCTTGGGCGATACGAATCTAGAAAAGGGGAATGAGAGAAAGAATGATTCACCCGTAGCTCTGGTCCATGGCGACTCTGGCACGATCGAGAATCGAGAAGACCTTCGTCTTGGCTGGCACGGGACGACTTATCGGCCCGCGGGACGACGGTGGCGGTAGGATCGTCGCTGAAATAGATCGAGAACCGCGAATTACGATACGATCGTTCCGAACGATCGTGAAAGAATCGAGAAAGCGAGAAGATATGAACGAGTCTGATTTCTTATTTATATCGATTGAATATTGAACATAAATGTGAAGAAAATGTAATAATGTTAATGGGGAAGAAAGAATCATTTTCGTTTTTTCTTTACCAATCCGCGATGGACCTCGGGAGGAACGAGGGGGTGCTGGTCTACTGCTCGGTCTCAGTATACCACCACGTGCCGATGCCCGTCTGTCTTCGGCAGAGGACGGCTCATCCACCATGCTTAACTCCATCTCCCGCATCTGTTCCTGTCTTATATTGTCATTGTTATCCGGAATCAAGTACTTGCGTACCTCGGCGAGGGCGAACGCGATTCTCGCGTGCGCCTCGGCGGGCGGAGCGAGGGCGGCTATTTCCACGTGGAGATCGTCCGACAGATGAGCGTATTTCGGATCCAACGACAGACGGCATTCCTCCTCCTGTTGAAAAAAGAAATTCCTCAACGCTCCCACTAAATATCTAGCTTCTCGCTATTAAAATGAAATTAAAATAAGAAACTACCGCCAGAATTTTGTTGTGATAATTATTGATAAATTACGGAGATATAAATATTAAATAATCGAGAGAAAAATCAACGATCATATTTAAATCGTGAGATTATTGTTAATCCGTGAACGAAATGAGAACGACGCAATCGTTGGTGTAGAACCAAAAGTGGACAAAAAAATTGGAAGGGATGAATATATGAGGGGTGGTTGGTAATTGAGACGAAGCGTTCTCGAATCGGAGATAAATTGGGTCGGATTATATGCACACAGTGAGGTAAAATTGTACAAATAGATCGTGACACGATGGAAGGAAAAGTTGTATCAGTAGCGGATGGAGTATTCTGCCTGTCCTTGGATATCCTAGAGGGAAATATCTTAATGAAGGGAGAATATAGATATACGCACAATACCAATAAGAAATGACGAAGAATGAGGAAAAAGTAGATAATGTTTGCGATGGTCCTCCGGTAGCTTATGCAAATTTAAATATTCGTCGAGTGGTTGAAGAGAAGGGTACTGGTGCTATCGACTCCAGAAATAATGGCTAGGATATTCGAGTGTTAGATCTTTTTCCTCTTGAGCAAATAACGAATGAGATAAAGTGTATAATTTCACGAACGTAAAATTGAAATTTCGCGACGAATTTTGCACGTTGCACGGTAACGATGAAAATTCTCATACGAAATTTCATACCACAGTCACGTATTTTCCTAAAATGGAACATTCGGTCAGGTTGTTTTTAGGAAAACTGGTAATTTTCGTTGATCAATTATCGATGGTTCGTTCCTATAAACGAGACGATTCGTTATCGTGTGATAAGCCCGTACTCAATAACACGTGTGATAACGCATCCGGGTGAACCGGAGGTAACAGCTATGCTCGACGAATGCATATATGTATCTCTAGTCGGATGCGATTGCGCATGCGCAGCACTCGTTTTATAGCGTAGAGAACGATATAATTATACTAAAGCCATGCCAGGCCGTAAGTTATGTAAATATGTATATATAGCAATGACTGCGATAATTTGTAAATAGATATGGATCTAGCGTATGATCCGTAGGCTCGTTAATCACCCGGTATACGTTTCGACCCCTTCGAATTGCCCACCCGTTATATCTTCATCCCTCTCCATTCGTCAATAGGACGAAAGGGATGCCAATTTTTTCATCGTATTGAGAAATCATTACGAAAAAAAATTCCTCTCCATTTGTCAACAGGGTGGAAGTGATGACAATTTTTTTTATCGTATTGAGAAATCATTATGAAAAAAAATCCCTCTCTATTCGTCAACAGGACGGAAGGGGTGCCAATTTTTTCATCGTATTGAGAAATCATTGTCAAAAAAAATCCCTCTCTATTTGTCAACAGGGTGGAAGTGATGACAATTTTTTTTTATCGTATTGAGAAATGATTATAAAAAAATCCCTCTATATTCGTCAACAGGACAAAAAGGATGCCAATTTTTTCATCGTATTGAGAAATCATTTTGAAAAAAAAATCCCTCTCTATTTGTCGACAGGGTGGAAGTGATGACAATTTTTTTTATCGTATTGAGAAATCATTATGAAAAAAAATCCCTCTATATTCGTCAACAGGGTGGAAGGGATGACAATTTTTTTTATCGTATTGAGAAATGATTATAAAAAAATCCCTCTACATTTGTCAGCAGGGTGGAGGGGATGACAATTTTTGTTATCGTATTAGTGAAAAATTATTATGATAAAAATTAAGGACTTTTGGTTTTGGCATGCTCGAATCGATCGATATAACGTTAACGAGAGATAATAGTGTTGTCACGCGGTCAAGCCACGGATATACGATCGGTGAGTGCGGTTTACACGATCCTTGATGAATATAAATTAAATCGTTAAAGGTAGATGAGAAACTATCCGATGGAGTGTATCAAGTTTGCTGTATATGCATTTCCATGGGGAAATACACCGGCAATATCGCGCGATATTGATGACATTAATTGTTTAGACGGGAACTTTCGTAATCTGTTTATCGAACGCTCGTTTGCCCCCCTCCCTTCTTCCGGCAGCTTCAATAAACAATTAGTCCGCCAAGGGGAATGCACGCTTGCAATTTGCATTAAATATCTAGATCAAAATTCATCCTAATTATGTAGTGTCAAAGTTACATACGCGAATTGGGGAAAATTGAATTCACGAAAAATTGTGCTCTTGGTCGTGGTGGACTTTATTTTCAATCACCCAACTGCAAATAATTTGTAATCTCTTGGAAATTAATTAACAAACTGGAAGTCTTATTTTGACATCGTAAATGTCATTTTTGAAAAAATGAAATTAAGCGAACGATCATCGTTTCCATAAATGTTCGAATCGATTGACGAATTGGAATCGATATGTGGCCGACTATGGATCGCAAGGTTGTGAATATCGAGGGGTGGGAAAATTCTATAACGAACTAGAATTCCTATTTTGACATTTTACATGTCATCCTTGAGAAAATGAAATTAAGCGAAGGATAGTCGTTTCCATAAATGTTCGAATCGATTGACGAATTGGAATCGATATGTGGCCGACTATGGACCGCAAGATTGTGAATATGGAGGGGTGGGAAAATTCTATACAAACGAATCTTGTACTTTTTGCTGATTTAGTAAGCTAATGCGTCGATGCCTCGACCAAGAAGGTTTATAGAAACTACAGAGAGAAACTGCAGTGCGATAATTAGGTGCAAGTGTATAACACTCGTACCTCGGACCACCCTATCTCTCTTTCTCTCTGACTGTCTCTCTCTCTCTCTCTCTCTCTCTCTCTCTCTCTCTCTCTCTCTCTCTCTCTCTCTCTCTCTCTCTCGCTTGGATATAGCGTTAATCCCCAAAGTTACGGTTACTGCCTCGATAAAGCTTACTTATCTACTCCGTTAAACTGGAAATTTCCCATTTGCCCGACCTTCTGCTGGCCCGACCTCTCGTCGAGACTCGAGTATGTACATACACCGGATGGTCATAGCTTTTACATATTCTCACCGAGAGAGAATTGTAGGAAATGCGGGAAAAGCTATATCCCACCTACGTTAATCGAATCTCTCGTATGAAATTTTTCTCACGATACCTTGACATCGCCAATTTTATATTAGCGTCAAAGAAATTAATATCCATTTCTCGTTCCGTATCAAACTTTACGTTACGTATATTTTATTGCGGCGAAATAAAGAACGATGAATGCGAATATTTTTCCTATAAATACGACACTCACCTACGTCACAGTCGGAAAATTTCATCCGAATCACGAGAATTCGATAAATCATTCTCGGGTTATAAAACTGTACGAAACACTATACGTGCCATATGGTGGATGCGTTCGATACATCGAGGCGTCATAAAAGCCACGAGGGCGTCGTATAATACACAACGTATGCGGTCAATTTTCACGGTTCGATGAGAGAACGAGCGACAGTGAGAGGAAAGAAGATGAAATATAGGAATTCTCCTATCTCTTCATTCGAAGAGATGGCAAGATTATCGTCGCGGTTACACCCTTCGCTCACCAATAATGGGTTATCTTATTCTCTCTCTCTCTCTCTCTCTCTCTTCTCCATTTCGTTACATACATAAAAATAACGGAATCAATCATACTTTCCGCGAGTTACGTCGAGTCGCGAAGTTTGAAGAAAAAGAAAATTTCAAGACGTAATGCGACGTGCGAGAGAGATAACGCACTAGGGCAGTTTCAACGAGAAGAAAAGGGCAAGAATGGCGACGGGGAAAAAAAGGGATAGGGATATAGCTTTTGGGGATCGATGGAGTGGACGACGAGAGAGGATCTTCGAGCGCGAATGGATATTTCTATGGATAGCGAGTGCTGCCCGGAGGGTCCGGGCCGTGTTATCGAGCGTATCGGGATGACATCGGACTATAAAGGGCAAAAAGGTACGATATCGAAGTATCGATGATAACGAAAAAGGAAGAAAATAGAACGTACGAAAAAAAGAAAAATTCGTAAAGAGGTATCTCAGAAACTTCCACATGACGAACGACCCGGAAAAAGTCCTTTGTCCGTGAACTGATTGTAAAGTCACGAAAAATAAGAGAAAACAGAAATTCCCAAAAGTAAACTAAATTTCGCCGAAAAAAAAAAACAATGTACTTTACGGAACAAAAAAACTCTTTCATACGAAACGCGCGTGACAATTTGTCCGATAGTCGAATATCGACGATCGTTATAAAAAAAAAAGTAACGAGAAGGTATTTTATTCAGGAAATCGGAGAATCGTGTCACACCCGATGTGAAAAACGATTTGTTCAAATTGGGAAACAAATTAAAATATCAAGTATCCGTGCGACACTCGAAAAATCAACACGATTTTTTGAATTCCCGAAAAAGAAGGAATAAAAATAAATAAGCGGGTGTGAATTACGAATAAATAATGAACCTAGGTGAGATATACGATTCGTTTGCGTGTACACGTTCGGTCGAAAAAAAAAGTCGGACGGATAACTCGTTACGAGATTCGAGGCAATGAGCATTTTGCGTCCAATTCGAATCTCACTTTCACTCGTATGGCGATGAGAGATAGAGAGAGAGAGAAAGGGAGAAAGGGAAAAAAGAGGATCGCACGTCGGTGCATGCACCGGCAAATAACATTTTCCATTTGCCAAAGTGCGTTACGACCCAGTTAATCCCTTTAGCGAGAGTGTGCCAGCTCGGAGAAGGAATACGCGGAATATTTACATGCATAAACATATACAAGTGTAGATATAGATATCTACGCGTGTGTGTGTATGTGCGATAGGCGTTAGGGATGGTTATACCGGAGCAAGGGAGAATTAACTAGGCCGCGTGCACTGAAATTAATTCGAACGTGATTAAAGCTACGGTGAAAATGAAAAGAGCAGCCCTCTCCATCCTTCTTCCGGTGATGGTATACACACCGGAAATGTGCAAAAGCACATCCTCGCAGTGTCAGACCTCTCTCCCTCTCTTGTATTCACTCTGTGCTATTAAAAATTTTCAAAGCCACGATCGAACGAAATGCAACGAGGAAGAGAGACAGAGAAAAAAGAGAGAGTGAAAAATGATTTCTCATCAATATCATCTTTATGCAGCTCGTGGAACTGTAATTAATGTGTGTATATATGTGTAAAGCATTCTATGCTTTGAGAGGGATGATCGATAATGTTCGTTTCTTTTTTTTTAAGCACATATACACGTACGAACGAGGTTCTTGCTCGTTTGCCTGAAAAACGAGGCGAATGATATGCGCTGTGCATATTTCGATTTTTGCCATCTCACGGGGTGGCCAACCCCTACCCCGTCTCTACTCTTGTTTCATTTGAAATCTTTTCTACGACGAGGAGGGTGTGTATTTGTGCGAGAGGAAAAAAGGGAGGAATAGAGGAGGAGGGACAGGGTCAGACATTCGATGAGTTGACCCAACCTCAGGGACGCAATTCTCCACCCTCTCTCATCCCTTTCCCTTGCGTAGGGTGCAAAAATAGAGGAGTGATTTTTTCATGAGTAGAGTTGAAAAAAAAACCGCTAGAAAAGCTTAACCATCTCTCCCCCCTCTTTCTTTCTCTCTCTCTCTTGGTATGAGCCGCGCGATTGAACGACGTCATAAATCACGATCCGCAAGGATTGGATAATTTATGACGTCGACCAGGAGCCCGGTACGGTAGTTTTAGTGGTGAAAAAACGACGCGATAGATGAGAGAAATAAGAGAGAGAATGAGAAAGAGGGAGAGAGAGAGAGAGAGAGAGGCGAAAGCCTACGGGTGAAAAGTTTTGCCTGAGCGACCGATCGTACCTTCTCTTGCGGAAAACTGTTAGCCATCACCCTAGTTTAGTCGCTCGCACGAACCTCCCTCCACCTCTCCTCCTTTCTCTCGTACTTTTCCCCGTAATGAAAATGTATCGGACGACCGACGATCGCGTCATTGAAAAATGACGGATTTGCCCACGAGGTAGATAAACCGAAAGGCGAGAGCCAGTAGGTTGCAAATATATTCGCGAAATTAATTAATCATTCGAGAATAGTCCAGCCCTTCGGTAGAAATTATTATTTCACGTTCTTGATGAGATATTTTGGAAGTTTCGTTACGAAAGGGAATGAGGGGTCCGGGGGAATTCGTGAATATATTATTATATCGGTGGAAGAGTACACGTGACAAAAATGCCTGCGTAACCTCGCTGCCGGAAACCCGTCAAAGAAGCGAGCCATTAAAACTTTGCAATGACGCAACGAATTCAAAAGAGCACCAGAGAGAGAGAGAGAGAGAGAGAGAGAGAGAGAGCGCGAGAGAGAAAGAGAGAAGGGGGAGGGGCAGGGGGTGAAGCTAAGGGGTAAAATATATACGAGTAGACGAGAGGGAAGTAAGTAAAGCGAAAGAGGATAGACTTCTCTCGGTTCATTAAGAGCCTCTTATCTCCCGCGAGTCTATCTCTATCCGTGCTCTCTCTCTCGCTCTCATTTTCCACTGCGCTTTCTACGTGCTGTCTCCCTCGCACCGCGAATTAGTACAGTTATTCCAACTAGCGAGGGGAGTGGACGCTTTTACCAGTACCCAGTTGGCTCTCTCTCTCTCTCTCTCTCTCTCTCTCTCTCTCTCTCTCTCTAAAGAAAGAGAGAAAGAAACAGAGTGAGAGAGAGCCGGATGATATTTTTACGTACGCCACGCGCAACCCGAGATGTATAACCTCGTGCGAATGCATCGGCGTGAAAAACTTTTTCCACTGGCCGTACCAACGGCGTTCAATTTTTTTATCCTCTCACATTTTGTTTTTTTTTTTCCAAAAAAAAGAAAATTCGAGCACGAATGAGTATTCGGAACATCTTTCCCCGGACACGACGGAAAAACGACGGAAGGGCTATTACCCTTTCAATGAAATTTTTACGATTTTGTGAAAATAAAAATTTTTCAATAAACGATCGATAAAGTCTTACGACGAATAAATTACGTATGAAATTTGAATATTCACTGAACATCCGGTGATGGAAAACATCCCTTTAATCCACGTTTTCATAAATTCGATGAATTAAACTTCCACGCCCGTTTCTTGTCAGATTTATTTAACGATCCAATCCGCGAATAACAGTCGCTCATGTCGTAAAACAAGAGCGAAGAGTCATGACGACTAATCGATTCTCTCAGCGTTAAATAATAGCGGGAAATATGAAATCTCGCGGGGTTAACACGCACGAACTTTGCCAATTTATATTTTACGAAGGAAGTGAGCGAGACGAAACGTATGTACAAGAGGTGGATGAGAGGGGATGAAATCCTCCTTCCATCGTCTCATTAAAGCAAGCACCAGATGTCGGCTATTATTACCTATGCGCCACTAGCTTCCGCGACTGGAATAATAATCGGTTGTGAAAGGCTTCTCTCATCGCCAGACTAACACCCAAGTGCCCCTTTCTTCTCATGGTGTACTCGCTTTTCAAACCCTCTTCCCACCCTTCAAAACGTAACATTTCCTTCACCCTCCCCCCGACTGTTCCTCTCCTACGGTTTTACGTCGAGTTTCTCCGCGTCTTTCCTCAAACGTAATATTCCCATATCCACGAGTTTATTGGCTCGCGTGCGTCGGTCGCGCAACGTTGCGAGCTTATCAAATCCACGAGAGTTTCAACGAGGAGACGTATAATATTATCGAGAGCGTCGTGAAAACCGAGAGAGGGAAGTTGAGGGTCGAAGAGGAAGGGGTTGTGCTTACACCTACTGCAAGTTCTCTCTGTCTCGCTCTTTCTCTAGCTACCCCCTCGGTCTCCTTAGGGACTGGCGCTTTATTATACGACGCATAAACTCCTATGACAACGATGACAATGGATGACAACGTTCAAACACCTGCTCACCCAGGCCTTGCTCGTAGTTTGCCAGTACCTAAACCAAGTTAACCCTGTGGCTAAGAAGAGCACCGCCACACTAGGAAAGTTGTAGACCAACAACTGATGCATCTATAGTGCGTTGCAACGAGCTCCTTTCTAACCGTGTACTTCCTCCTACCGTTGTTTAAGATCGTAGTTTCGTAGGGCGAGGATGGCTTTGCCTTGTCTTACCTAAGGAAACGTTCATTGCGGCAAGAACGACGAGAAGCTCTTGGCTTGTTTATCATCGTTCCTGGCTTATTGCGGGAGTTTTTACGTTCTTGGTAACGTCGGATAATGCTTGAGAGAGATACTGCGATCTTTCCCGTACACGATACTTTGTTTTCGACAAAGTGATTTTTTCAAAGGGTTTAAAAGATAAACGATCGAGCTTGATCGAACATTTTTTATTTACGTTTAACGATTGTTTTTTGATATTTCGTTCGAATTTTCTCATATAGGCTTGCTTATTTATCCAGTTTCCTTGTTCTAACGGGAAATAATGTAAACGAGAAAAGATTTCCAAGCTCGCTACTCGATTTGTCCGACCGTACTGTCCCTGTGAAAATTTCGATTTCCACGCACTCTCGTGGGAAAAGTAGATGAAAGACAGGGACTTATTCGACGATAGATCGAGGGCAGGTGTTCTTACCCCCGTGAACGTCATCGTCGCCATACATTGATGAAAAGCCTTCTCCCCGTATCGGAGGAGCCTCGGAACGAGGAGAAACGAGGCGGTAGTGAGCAAGACGATATTCTCTCTCGGGGGAGGAAAAAAAAGGGAAGCTGGAGCTTTCCTCGAGACGTTCTCTGATACACGAACTCGTGAGGAAAGAATGAGAAAACGAACGATGAGAAGAGAACCGAAAAGAGGAAGAAAATGCGAACGCCGAGGAGAAGAGAAAGAGGTAGAGGGGATATAGGAAGATAAAAAGTTTCAACCTAGAGGCCTTATATCCCGGGACTCCTAAATATAAGAAGTCGTAACGATAAATCACTCCGGGTCTCTATCCGAGATTTTTCGATCCGGGATATGAGAGTAAGAGTGAGAGCAAAAGAGAGAGAGAAAGAGAGAGAGAGAGAGAGAGAGAGAGAGAGAAAGAAAAATCCAAACCATTTTTCCCCTCCGACTGCGGATATCACTGAAGCTGAATTTCCCTAGAATAACTTCGAGCCTCGTAGGTCGGTGTGGGTGCCCTTATAAGACATTTGCCAAACCCCCTCGTGCGCGCCCTTTTGCCCTTCTCGGCCTTTTCATCCATTTTGTTTTATCCATTTGCTACTTTCCCCCTCTCTCTCTCTCTTTCTTTCTATTGGTTGAATTTTTGTTTTATACCGGAAAGGTTCGATCGTTCCCAGCGTGACCTCGCGTATTTTCTAACGAATAAAAGTATTTTCGACTATTTTGCGTATTCGTGATTTTCTCCCTCTGTTGACGCTCTCTTTCCCGGATATAGCTAAAGGGCCATAAAAGACAAACCGTAAAGAAAACCAGAGAAGGAGAGATAAGGGAATGGGTGTTTTTCCAATCGCAAACTGCGAACGCCTCATTGAAAAAGTATGAGTATCCGATTCGCTATATCGCGTATAACGGGACTGATAAAATAGAATGACCCATATTGCGATTAGGGACGAGGTCGTTTTCCTACCCTCCTTTTCCTTTTTTATACCCAGACCATGCCCAACTTTCAAAAAAAAAAAAAAAAAAAAAAAAACTCATCTTTATCACAATTTTCATAAATTTTCCAAACTTTCACAAAGCTAAAACCACAAACAAGATCGCGATCGACTTGAAACCCCGACAAACCCATCGACGAATCAAAAAATCAATGAAACACGATAAAAAAAAAGAAAATTCTTTTTAAGACGATCTTTAATCCCACGAAAATTATGATTTCTCGAATGGAGGAAAAGAGGGAAGATATAATCGGGACTGCACACGTGAAGAAATAGGAAAATAAAACAATGCCGCGTGTATGAGAATCGAAGTACCGCCGTGAGCTATCGGTAGTACACACTGGTCGTTTCTTTTTTGTACTTCCCCCTTTCTGAACAAGAAATAAAAGTATGAAGGTAGAAGCGACAGTAGGAAAAAAAACTTTTCCACCACATCGCTCTTGTATGATATACCCATACGTGCCTGGATGTACACATCTATATACAGATATCGGTGGACAAGATTGTTTTTTGCCTTTTTATTTCGTGAAAAACACGAGAAGTGCGATCCTAAAGGGGAACTTTAGCGAATGGATGACAGAGACAGAGGACTTTTCGAACTCGTGGTGAGAAATATACGTGTGTTCTGATGCCACGTACCTTACATATTTGTATGTGTGTGTGTGTGTGTGTGTGCGTGTGTATAGATGGAAAGTCCCAGAGGCGAAGGTTGGAAAAGCCGGGGGTGTATCTGAAAAATCCTCTTTTCCTCGCGCCCACCCCCCGCCCATTTTTTCGCCTCGACGCTCACGGATAATAACTTTACAGTTCCGGACGAGGCCGAAGCGCGCGCGAGAGAGCTTCCATTATCAGAGTTATTTGATATATATAAAAAAAAAAAGGAAAGAAAAAAAATGGTAGAAGAAGAAGAAGAGAAGAGGCGAGAGAACGAATGAAAAAGAAAAATGAAGCCCACAATGACTCTGACTTCCCCGTTTTTACTACGGTACACTTCGGGTAGGGCCTTCATCTGTCTGCGGGTCACATTTCACGCTGGTGCAAAAAAGAAAAACGAATAGAAAAGAAAAGAAACGTAAAAAAAAAGGAAAAAACAAAAAGAAGAAGAAAAAAATGAAACGAAAGCCTCGAAGAGAGAGAAATGCAAAGGAGTGCGAAAGCTCTGATTTTTATTCGAATGGCTTGCGTGCCACGGACGCTCTCTCGAAAGCGCGACAACCCCTCCGGTGCAATGTTCCATGCGCGTGGAATTGAAAATATGTTTTTTTTAACTTTGAATTTTCTCTTTTTTGCTTTTTATTTCGCTGAATCTTGCACGCTTCTACCTCGAGTTGGAAAATGGAGGGTGAGCGAGGGGGGGAGTGTTAACTGCGTTTCGCCAAATGAGAAGGAAGACGGGGAATAAGAAGAAGGGTGGGGAGTGTCGCGTGAAATTACAGTAGCTACGAGCACGAGAGATGTGACACCGTATTTTATAAGTTTAACGTTTGCCATGGTGTGTCGCCCCGAGACTTGTGTGTGTGTGTGTATGTGTGTGCGCCGGTGTTTGCGCCACGCGCTTCGAAGGACGAAGATTTCAACGTGCACCCTGCGATGGTGCTTTCGGCGGAAAGCTACCGGAAGTGAGAACGAGAGAGAGAAAGAGGAAAGAGAGAGGGATCACATTTCGCGACGATAAAACTGTCACGTTTCTGTGGCCAACGTTCTCTCCGTACCGCACACACGCTACGGAAAAGCCTACGGCCTATTTCTCCTAGATATACTTTATTTTCCCTTATCGCGAGGGAACAGACGTTCAATGCGCGAATTTCTACACGATGGGCGACGAGGAACGACATATTTTGTCGGTTCTTCGCTATTTTTCGCGATAGACAAAAAAACAGGAGACAAATTATTTATCGTACGAGTAAAAATGAATGCGTTGAGGAAATATTGTTTTTTTTTTTATTCGTTATTATAATCGTGGCCACGTGGTATAGAAAAAAGCGCGCTCGCTATTTTGAGATATAAAAAGTGAGCAAGAATTGACGAGGTAATCGGAAATTATTTTAGATAGACATTGGGCAATTGTTATTGAAAAAAGCAAGAGTGACGTCGTATTTAAAATAATTCTTTCTTTGAATTAATAGCACCTTCAACGTTTTTAGAGATGCGAAAATTGCATGAAAAGATAAATAAGCGAAAACGGTCTTCTCGATAATTGAATTCGCGATCGAGGTAGAAAGGGGGAAAAATCACTTCTTAGTCGGAAGGAGGGAGGTCAAGAAATAGGTTCGAAAAATGCAAATGATCGTAAAAGCGGGGAATATATATTGTCGGGAGGAGCTTGGGTAACAACGGGCACACACAAAAGTTTCCTACCTTTTGCCGATCCTTCATAGAACCTCGACCGAGAACCGCCATCTTGCACATCGTTTCCTCCTGCAGACGCTTCATAGAATTTCCTTTGGGCCCAAGAAGCTTGCCAACGAAGTTGAACTGTAACGTAAAAGCATAAATTCTCGATATACCAAGAATTATACGATCCACGAGAGAGAGAAAGAAAGATGAATTACTCTAACATCCCACACGAATTTTATCTCCCCGTGTTCTCCACTTTAATAAACACATTAACGAAAAAAACAGTTAAACGCACGAGGAACGAAATTAGAAATTATCACCGAGCTCGCAACGTAAAAACTCGATCCTCTGTTTTATTAATTTCACTATTTTCTATTATTCTTCGTCGGTGTGTTTCTATAGAAATAGTTAGAGATATAAAACGTAGGGACAAAAAACTTCGTCCTGGTAAATGGTTGGTGATATAAAATTTGCATCCCTTCCTCCCATGGCCCATAGAGTACCGCACACAAAACGAGTCGTTTCACACACAAAACTCGACTGTACATTCTTTTTATTTTCACGTTCTGTCCACACAGTGGGCTAAAACAATTCTTGATTAAATTTCAAGTAGCGAGGACAGGAAATGAGATAGAAAGAGAAACAGGGAGGTAGGAAGGGAGAAAGAGTGTGTCATAGCAGGGTACAACTGGAATCTACGGTACAGGAGTCCAGCAGATTATATTTTAATTAATTCGTAGGATCAGCGAGTCTCGTACTCAACACGATACGACAGCCCTCGCTCAGTGTTGATTATATCTTTTTTTGTTCACCCTTCTTTTCGTCACCATTCTGTCTGGAGTGAGAATGATGCAAATCTCCAGCATCGTTTTGCGGTTGGAGGGAGAGGGTTGAGGATGATAACAAAAAAAAAGTGAGAATATAAAAGAGTGACAGGATAAATTTACATCTCGTAATAGTAAACTCGACTACAAACCTCTCGCCAACACGGAAATTAATTAATTATTCTTTAAATTATCTCTAATCACTATTTGTTCGTGTTTTGTTTTGATTTAATTCGCGATTCGTTTAATTGGTATTCGTTTTGTTGATGTTCATTCCTTTTTTATCCGTAGCAGAAATAATTGATCGACTATCGAAGGAATATTCTAGGGAAAATGCGAGCGAATCTTCGTTGAAACGTGTTTTGCCAAGCGGGATGTTTTTCAAACGATGAAAAATATTGCGTAACTAAACGAGATTCGAGCCCGTAGAATTCTGGATTGTTCCACGCTTATGGATTCGAACTTCCGGAAGCATGTTTTTGATAAATATGATGGATAATACACAACGGGGATCGTATATCTGCATTATTCATATTTCGCATAAATCATAACGCGAATTCAGGTGGAGGAAATGCGGATACGCGAATGATATCTGAACACGGTTAGAGGGAGAGAGAGAGAGAGAGAGAGAGAGAGAGAGAGAGAGAGAGAGAGAGAGAGAGAGAGAGAGAGAGAGAGAACAGTTATTCGTGTGATTCACGGGGAAAACAGCTTGCCAAAGGTTTCGGCCCGTGCTGAGGGGGGAACGCGTGTATGGCCTACGATAATTATCACGTTCACGGAGCCGTGGTATAACCGGGTGGGAAACAACGGAGCGTGGCGTGCGTGCGCGCGAAGCACCGCGAATTAGCGTGCGTGCGCGCGCACCAAGCTGCGTTCGCTCGGTCGAATTAATCGTTCCAACTTCCATCGGATCTGGCTTTTCCCACGTGATCGTCGAGGATTATTCGTGACAAAAAGTATCGATCGTTCGACACCAACGGTTTCCTACCTACGAGGCTTTTCGCCAAGCCCACCGGTGAATTATGGGGGAGGAGAGGATTCTTCTTGAATCGAGACGATTTCTCTTATCGAAATATTAATTCCCTTTTAATTATTCGACGCAATTTATATCCCACGATTTTATCTCCATCCAGGAATCAAGTTTTATTATTATCGTCAAATTTCCATCGCAATAATTCGCCTTTGTATATAAACGTATAAACTTTGAATTACAATCGAAAATCAAATTTTTTAAAGATGAAAATACTTCAACCGTTGGATGGTGAGAAAGAAAGAGGGAGGGGAATAAATTTCAGAAAATGTTCCGGATGTTATCTATCCGCGTAATCTAAAGTAGCGCAGAGGCAAGGAGAGAGGAGAGGAGGCTACTGTTGAATACCAGTTTAAGAATTCACAAGATATCTTGCGAAAGTTAAGTAACGCGACGGAGACGGCACATTTCGTGGCTCTCGTTTTCTGCCCTACTGTCTGAGACTTTCCCGGAAATCCCAAATTGAAACTACGCTGAAGATTTTCAACTCTCTCTCTGTGCCATCGCTGTGCGCCATCCTCGTGTCGTCGTCACCGCTGCCGTCGCCGCCGTCGTCGTCGTCGTCGCCGCCGGTTTTCGCGTACGGTCCAAAGCGACTATTATTATTAAGTGTAAGCACTGAACGTAGATGAATGTGAGCTAAGGAGAGAGAGAGAGAGAGAGAGACAGAGAAATCTCTGGTGGGTCAGAAACGCGACAGAACTCATCGTGAAGAAGAGCTTTCTAAACTTGGCGGAGGCGAGAATTGTAATAACGTTGGGGCGAAAGTCGGTTGATGACGTTAGCGCGTATCTACCGTGGGTGAGGAAGAGCCGGGTGGTACGAACGTTGGTCGGTGCGAAGAGACGCGTTTCGTCTCACTATCCGTCTCTCTCGTTTCGCTTTCAACGTGAAACGGCTTGCAGCTCAAACTATAATGTTCGCGATGAGAGAGAGAGAGGAAGAGAAGGAGGAACAGAGTGAAGAAGAGAGAGTGAGATAGACGTCACCGGTCTCGTCGAAACTGGAACCCCCTACCCGCGGTCCAGAGCTTTTGCCAGCTTCTCGATCTTCTCGTATGATTGAAGCGAGAACCATCGGGCCGTGACCGACGTCGAGAGCGAAATAGGGACGCGGAGAAAGAGAGACGGCTACGTCCGATCAAAGCCAGAGATTACCTAACGCGATGTTATACCAACCCTCCCGGCAATTCCCTTTCTAACGGTATTACCAGACCGGATATTGCGAACAGAGCCCGAGCACATTGCGGGATCTTCGTCTCTGTTACATCTGACACGTAGCTATCCCTAATGATCCCGACCGTACGCTGACGAGCGGCTAATGCGTTTTTTTTCTTCTATTATTGTTATTTTTTTTTCACTAAAATTATCATTTTCTACCTCGCTCGTAAGGAAAACGTTATTTACGCGAAAATAAAAAAATTCACGAGCTTTTTTTTAAGCCGGAGTAATTAAAATTTGCCCACAAGTCGCATAATCATACTTAAAAAAAAACTACGCGTTTTTGCAAGAGCGTGTTCGTTTTTTTAATTTAACAACGTTGTAATTTGGTTAACGATGAAAAATGACATATTTTTTTAAATAGAAGTGTTTGATAATATTCGATGGATTTTAATTCGTACGAAGCAAGTGAGAATGTAACGGCCAAATTTAATTGTTAACTTCTTTCCGTTTGTTATCGTTTAATTAATTACGCTTTGGTTTATACGTGCGACTTCATTAAAATTCTCGACGATGCGAATTAAAATATTTTTTTCTCAATTTTATTTCATCCGCAAGCGACGCTCTCGATTCTCCAGAGAAACGAATATTTTTTAATTACTCCGTCGTACCTGGGGAATTTGTTTTAAGTGCTAGTACGGACGCATCGTCGTGGCTATCGAATTTTGAATCCAATTTACCGTGAATAAAAATTCGCGATGATGTTTTTGGCGAAATATCGAAGGGGGATGGATGCAAATTTTGGCGACAAACTTTGTTCGTGGTTAGAGTCGTAACGTAGCTAATCATATTCCAATCGGCAAATATATTCGAGACGGGCAAAATTCGCGGCCTTCGCGATGTATATTTTGAAAGGAATAAATTTTCGGAGCGGCGGTATGTGCGCAACTCGAAACACAACGTTTCGTGCCACGAGTGGCCCCCGAGGCTGAAATGAATATTCCAGTTCGCGAGGGATTCGGTCTGGTTAACAAGTCAAATGACTGGTGCGAAATGTTGATCATATCTCCAAACTCGATGGCGCGTGAACAAAAGTGAATAAGACAGAAAGAACCGGAGAAACAAATTCACAAATGAAAGCCCTGGAATGCGAATTGGACAAAGTCTAAGTTGGAAAAAGCAGTAAAAATAATTTTCCAAGATAAAAAAGATCAATATTTGTTGATGGTTATTTATTAAGTCTATTGTTAGAAGGAGACGAAAGATGAATAATTATTTAATCAGAAGATAAGTTTGGGAAATTTGTCTTTCAACCCCTGTCCATTTCACCCCATAAATTCACTCAGTCCCTCCAATTCCTCCCTCGAACAAATCTAACCTTCAAGGTCAATGAAGCGCGAGGACGAAAAGATATTTGCGAGCGATAAATCCGCGTGTACGCGTACCGAGTACATGCGGTGGAGAGACAGGTGAATCGTGGAAGAGCAAGCGGTTGAGTGACGTACGAGCTGCGAAAGTAGCTTTAGATGTTTCCGCGTACGAAAAGGGTCTACGGGGGTTCGGGAGTGAGAGATCGAAGGTAGCGAGGTAGGCGAAGGAACGCGCGACCCCTGGCGTTTAGGTACGTCACTTGGCTCATTCGATCGTTTCCGGTAACGGTACGTAACCGGATGTTGAAGGAGAGGGAGGAGGGACGCTGTCGATCCAACCACCGTGGAATCGACGATCAATCACGGCGATTTCAGCGTGAGGGGGACGCGTGTGCCACACGGACCGTCGACATCGAGGGGATCGACGACGACGGGAGACGGTTAATGAAGAGGAAAGCCCTCCTAGCGAGTTCACGATAAACGCGAGCCGAATTGTTCCGACTATATAGCCATCGATCTCATTGAACGCGGTATGAACATCGAGTCAACAGGATGTTGACAATAACAACGCTTTCAAACATTGACCTCCTTCTCATCCTCATTTCGCGTATTAATGCTTTCGGATACGATTAAGCTCCCACTGCCGAGGGAGACCCAACGATTTATGCTAATTATGGGAAGACTCAGCGACCCGGACCAACGAAAAATGGAAAATGAATTCAAACATGGCAGAAAGTTTCCCGATTGAAGGAATTAGTCGTAGCGATAGTCATGAGAACAGAATTTAAAAAAAAGTACACAAAAACTTTGTAAATTAGGCAAACCAACGGTTGCCACTGTCTTATTCATCGTTTTTCTCTGTTATATCCGGTCTGCAAAAACTTTAATTCTTTTCTCCCTCCAAGATTCGTACGGATTGATAATTCTCCGAGCGGAAGAATAAAAAATGACTTGCATAAAAAGTGAGGAGAAAAGTTTCCACTTCGACGTACGATTTCCATTTTTTCATCTTCCGGGATAACGCGAGGAAACTGTTAAGAAACGGATAAATTTTAACGCAATATGGAACATCGACGAGGCGGCATCGGTGATAATGCTCGAACTTGGGATTAATCAAGATTCGTCGAGGGAGATTGAATTCGTGTGGAGAGTACGCTAATTAATGTCGGGCCGAGTAACGTCGAGGTTTTCGTACGAGTCCGAAGGGGGTTGTGAGAGAAAGGCCGTATCTTGTACGGAAATCATGGGGTATTGTTAATCCGGATGGCGGTGCCAGTCCGACCTCTATTATACGCGAGCGAAGTTCCGAGCGTTGAATGAGCCCCGGGACTTGGATACTGTGCTAATTGGACCGCCGTGGACTACGCCAACGGTCCGAGACCCAGTGTCGAAGAAGTTTGCTCCGAGAATCTAGGAGATGAAAAGGCTCTACACCTGGGCGCGCATGATGCCAAGTTTGAACACGCGACGTATATACTACATCTCCGTGTCGAGGTCACTAACAGAGATCATAGGAAGTCGACGCAACGTGTAGGAAACTGGGAGGCCGGCTTTAGGTATCACCAACGTCCGACGTTAGAGAACGTGCGACGATGGAATCGGTGATAAATCAAAGCTTCCAGAGGCGCTGAACCGGCTCCAACCGCGGACATCAGCCGCGACGTCAACGAAACACCGCCGGCAACTGCGAGCCAGCTGAGCGAGATGAAGCGGTAAAGAGCTTTGCTTCTATTTGCGACTTGTGATTTACCGCGGTAACAAGGACCGCGCGGCGGTCTGACAAACAAGAATTCTACCGTGGGGGATTTGTGAACGAGATCCACGTACCGAGCTAAATTCCACGGAAGAATCGAGTCATGAAGCCAACGATACTCAATTTCCTAATGATTCTTCGATGATATTTTCATTTATCGTTGGAAAGGCGGAAACGTGGAGAGAATGTGATATCGACTAGGGAGGAGGGAGAATGAATCGTAGGTAAAGCTCCTCGTGCAACGATTCCCTGGGATTGTGAGTCGAACCTCAAATACGATGCTAATTGTTGGAGCTATTGGAATTGACCAATCGCACAGACTAACGAGTAGTTAGAACTGGATCACTCAAATTATCCCAATTTCGGACTGTTTGCCATGCGGAACGAAGTAAACGATGAAACAACGCTCGGGCAACCTCCCTTTACATCAGGTTAAACGTTGATAGGATACACTGATTAAACAGCCCTATAAATATTCTGGTCAGGATCGAAATGGGAATCATTCGTCGTTGCATTTAAATTTTACCAACAAAAAAAAAGCCAAAAGAACAAAGAACCAACTCGCCAGACGCGTATATCCCACAACGATCTGAAAAACGTCGAAAAATCCATCGAAACGTATCAAAATTACTCTACAAATCACACCCCGTTGTATTCGCCAAATCGTGATAACAATTTTTTTAATAATAACAAACAAAACAAAAAATTTGAAATCATTCCGCGCATTTATTCACTGATAAGTTTACTCGTTCGTCTCTCCCGTTATCGCGTCAAAATTTATCGAAATCCGTGAAAATTTCATCCACCTCCAAAAAAGCTTTGATCAATTCACACGCTCGATATCTTTCGGCTATCCCGCACAGACAACAAAACCGAGCATTATAACGGATACGTTTTCCATACATTGGAAATCTCGGTTCACCGCGGGTGGTCAGGGAGCAATCCAAAAGTGTTGCATCAACTGCACGTGCGCGCGCGAGAACCGCGCGATGAGGGGGCGAGGAGAGGGGAGGTTGCATCGCAACGCGGGATGCATGTATTATCTCGGTATTTCGCATTAAACTAAAGTAGTATCGCGAATAGCAGGGAAGGAGGGAATCACACGGTGTGCGGCTTTTCCGCGTACGGTTGTACGTAAAACGAGCTCGACAGGGGTCCGGGCAGGGGAGGAGGAGGAGGGGGGCCAGGAGGTTGGGGAAGAGGGCACGGTTACCACGAGAGCGGCACGCCACACATTGCAAATGTCTCGTTTCTCTCGAGTTCTAATTTGAACGCTTGCTGCACTCCCTGCTTGCGCGGAGCGTGAGAGGAAAGAGGGGCGTGGGAGGTGCGGAGAAATGGCTCGATCCAACCCGGGTACCGGGGAACATACATGCGGGATGCTGGGTGACGACGGAGAGAGAGGGGAGAATGGAGCATTGCACCTAAAACGACAGTATCGCACAATGATGGGCGGACCACTCGGCCTCCCGGAGCAGAGAGAGGAGGGGAGGTGTTTACACACTGTACCGGGAAAATTATTTGTCTCGTGAATAATCACTATCGGTTCACCCGCACCGAGAGATACCTGTAATTTTTCCCTATCTCTCTCGCCCTCTATCGGCTACCCTCGTCCCGATTTTCTCTTTAGTTTCATCCGCCACGCGACAATGTATCAATTATCCAAATTCTATCTAGTCTCTTTCCCGCTCTCGTTATCGTTTCGCGTTAATTTCATCAAGAGTATCAGCGGGACAATACTGTTTGTCGTCCGGGTATGAATGTCATCGCGTATGGAAATTCGAGGGGATGATAGAAGCGAAAAATACAATTTTATTTTATTTTTATGGAGATTGTAAATTTTGTTTCGTCCCGTATCCTAGTTTAGTTATCACAATTCCTCTTGGGAGATCACGCAGGCGTTGTCAACGTCGTACAGTGACGTTCTCTCGTAGTTTTCTTTCCCTCGATATTATTCGTATATTTATGGGGGAGGAGGAGGTGGGAACGCGTCGACGAAGTTCGAGATGGTGAATAAAGCTATCTCAAGAGGGTTCGGATCAAACGCGAGACGGAGAATGATTCGGCGATATGTACGGACTTTATTTCGTCCCACGAGACAACAAAGAGGGTGGATGAGTTCATTTAGGAAAGCTTGGAAAAGGAAGTTTGCGAGAAAGGGTGGAAAAGACGAGCCTGTATAATCAAGAGGGATGACTCGACTCTGGGACGGGCCAGGTGGCACGAGGGAAAATGAGCGATAAAAGAAGAGAAGAGGATTGTTTCGTTACGACTAGAGATAGTTTAAACGTTCTTGGAGACACTTGCCAGGTAACTTGATTTATTGCACGGCGTCAAATGGCCAACGAGTACGAGAAATATATCGTTTCAAGAGAGAAACGGCCATCGCACGAAATAGTCTCGAAACATAAATACGAGGATGGAGGAGCGTGCGTGGGACGCGAAATTTAGCAGTCTGGCGACAAAACAACTATGTACCTACGTCGTAATAATGCGGGAACAGTGAGCGAGCGTATCCGCGAGACGGATTAAAGAGAGAACAATGAGGAATGGCATTAAAAACTGAGGAGGTAGAGAACACTCGCTTCCTGACTTAATAGCCGGGAGATCGTAAGACGCGTTTCATAAAACTCACGACTTTTCGATTCCATTGTGCAATACCGGTCGACAATGATGGTAGCCTCGACAAGAGTACGCGATGGAACGAGGGACGGAAATTCCAAGGATTCCACATTTACCGGGCTTTTCCGATGGTTTAATGTCCCGCGAAACGAGGGGTTCTAGTAGCGGTAACGTACAACCGGGTGAAAGCTGAAGAATGAAGAAGGTATGAAGAATCCTCCATTGCTCGCATACCCAAGAGTCCCGGGTTTAATCGGATGCTTTTTCTTTCTCCCTCAATCTCTCTTTCTCTCTGGTTCTCATTCGCTACCGTAAAACCGCAAAACTCGGAAATTCGCCGTACGAATAATTATCCACCCCGACGATGATTCAATTAGTAGCAGAGACGCCGAGTGGCTGACAAGAGTCAGACACGACTCGAGGCGTTTTCAGGACAAGACGACAATCAAACGTTTCACGTGCAACGATAAAAGGAGAAGGATGGGGCGATCTTAAGATAGACGCGAACAAAGGATATATTCACTAACGTAAAACGTAAGTTGTGCCACCGCGCTGACAAAAAGGACACCGGTAGTGTATAAAATGGAGAATGAGGGAAAGAGCAAAAGAAAGAAAGAACATCTATATATCTACTTCGCACTCGAGATATACTACTACTGGTGCTGAGGGAAGATCCCACAGCAGACCAAGTCGAGGTAGAAACAGTACGGGAGCATTGGCCCACCGTGGAAGAAGGGAAGCTGTGGTAAAAGAAAGAGGGCTTGGGGATTCACTCGAATACTTTCTTTCCATGTGAGAGTAATGAGGTCGAGACACGGCGAGGAGCAGAGGGGATAAAGAGAAAGAGAAAGAAAGTTGGGAAGAAGAACGAGGAAACAAGCACCACCACAATCAGCGGAGCCAACAGAGCTTCGCGACTCTCAAAGTACCTTCTTCTCACTTCCAACTGTACCAGACAAACGAAAACCGTTTGTACGTACACGTTGAGAATGCGTTATAAACATAGGCGATAGCCGAGTTTCTACCTTGGTGTACTATCGCGCTTCGGAGGGACGAGGAAAAGGGAGAGGTTTGTTCCCTTCATCCACTCATGAATGAGACAAATTGTTGGCTGTCTCGAGATAGAAGAGGTTTCTCTAAGACGTGTGAGCTCTGGGTGGAAAACACATACATATGCAAGAACAGCAAGGGGAGTGAGTAAAGTAACGGGTGTGAGGGTGAGAATGATCGGGGGTCGGAATGGAAAGTGGGGTGGAGGAAGTCGAGATACGTGCGAGAACGTGAGAATGTACAGGTCTATATAAATCTTCCTCTAACAACCCTTGCCCTCGTACCTTCTCGCTCGCTCCACCCTACAGTTTCTCACTTTCCGACTCCTCGCTCATTCTCCGTCCGCGACGTGAAAGCATCGAACGAATTAATCCTTCGTTACTTTTCGCAATCGCGGAAATTGGACGGGCAGGCCCTCCCCAACTATCAACGTTGGCATTAACGAAGGAGATTTGTTCGAAGGTGATGAGAGAAGTGGCATACGGAAACATCGTGGAAGGATCACGAGAAACGGAAAATTTTACGAAGTCGAGACGCGTAGTGCCATCAGCGAAATAACTTGCCATTTGATATTTACCGCCCGAAGGAAGCGGCTGTATACCATGCCCGCGCGTGTTACACGTCATGATACCGGATGCTCATGGGTGTCAGAGATCGTAGCGCACGTAGCGCCTGGCTCTCCACCAAAAGCTTCTCTCGTATATGGAACTCGTAACAGATGGTACGGAGAGATTTTTTAAGAGGCGGACGAGCTTTAGCCCCGTGACGTTCCCTTGACTGCGGTAATATAGCCGGTTAAGGGGGATAGAGGTGACGGCAAAAAGCATCGACGGAAGAGGGATTCCAGTCTGGAGTCAGCTTTCCGGACCTTCAGTGGAGAATAAAGTGGCAAACGATTGCTCCGTATTGCCAACGCGCACGCTGATACCTACACACCTGTCCTGGTACTCGACGGGTCTTTTATGCTCGGCTGTCAACATTTTTTATGATGTTCCTCAAGGGATTCGTAATTTGACGACTACCACCAGCGAACGTTTCAACAGTTGTGGATAGAACGAATCGATATTTACGTCATGTCGTGCGACACCAATGTGGTTTAAGTCGAAGGGAATGCTGTCAAGTGTTAAACAGGCATGTAGGAAAAGCACATGTCCATGCATAACAGTGCTGTGATCAAAGTGGCCAATGGTAGAAAGGAACTGGAGAGCAACGATCAAGTGTGGACGTGGAAAATGAACCGGGACTGGAAGAGGGTCGTGCCGACGAATGGGAACGAGAACGAGGCAGGTCGATACGGAATATATATTCGAGGAAACACATTGGAGCTGCAATAGCACTACTCAACGAAAATCTGAATTGCGAATCGGAGCTGAAGTCGGGAGAAATGCTACAGATCGGGCATGTATACACACATTCGTATGTACCTCTGGCCTCAGGGAGGATGAGCTTTTGTGCACACAAACAAAAGTTTGGGAATACATTCGCTCTGTATAAATTTCCAGTGAATACGATTATCGTAATTATTTTTCTAGCCATTATGCAATTTTTTTGCCTAGTAATGGTCATGTACTGGCGTTTTGAGGGTTTTTTCGTCGACACACCTCTTGGAAAATTGTGGACAGTTTTTTTTCACTAAAACCAACGTTTCTTGGATATGATAAAATCGCAAATTTCTTGTACACTAAGAATATTATAATAATTTTTTGGCTCATCGCAATTTCTAGGTCAGAGGGTGAGAGAACGTACGTCATTTTCATTTTAAACGTAATTCTGATTGAAATACGTGCCAATAAAGTAATTTTCACGACCGAAAACGTTGAACCCCTAGAGGCTACGGGAACGACAAGGAATAAGGTGGAAGCAGGTGGGTTCTGAGTGCAAAAGTCATTTTGCGAAATATCCAGGTAAATTGACACCGCGCGAGGGCTGCGCGAGGACAACCAAGCAGTAAAAAAAAGATCTTGAAGAGCCTGCTAGCGAAATTGCAGAACTTCTTTCCTAAATTGTCGCTTTTCCAGGAAAACGTTGTGAAACTTTGTCGAGGTGTATGGTACGATATGAAACGACCGAGCTCCGGCAACTGTTCTCGTCTTATTCCGAATCTTAGAACTTCTGCAATAATTACAATTTCGAACGTGACCATCTCGTTCGCGGGAGTGGTATTCCACGATATTATAAAAAATGTGAACGACGCGACAAAAATTTCTCTATTTCTAATAATAAAATTGTACGATAATTACAAGTATGTAAAAGAGGGAAAAGCCAAGTTTTCTTGTTATTAGAAATGTGTCCCTAGGATATCCTAGCTAGTCGAGGTACCAGCGGGTGAGTAAAAAAATAAAGCACGTAAGGGACGACGTGTCTAGAGAATCAAGGAAAATTCTGGTTCGTACGGATAAAGGTTGCGGGGAGCCTTTCTTCGTAAAATTGGTAGTCGTAGTAGTTTGTACAGCGACCGCGAGCCATCCTGAGCACGCCGGTGTGAATCGATTCGACACAGCTGGTGTTCGCATTCAAATATTTCCCGGTCTTTCCAATTTTCGCGTGGTTTCTCGTCCGACTCTGTTCTTCTCCAACGACCTCTTCGCTCTTCCCTTTGTCCGTACAAAGAGACAAATCCGAACAAGACACAGCGCGCGGTAATGACGCAAGGAACAAACCTCGAAATGTTGGGCGAAAGCTGTGCTTCGTATTAAACCGTACAATCTCCTGAAACGGGAACGAGACAGTTTAAAAAATAAACTGAGAAGATCGATCGAGCTTTTCCAAAGCTTCGCGACGGAGTCTTCGATGAAAAGAGAATGGAGTCGTTCGTGAAGCTATCGTGGGAACTTTTATGGGGTGTTACCGGAGTCTCAGGAACGAGAGAGGATGAAAGTTAAGGGCGCAAAGGGATGAACGCGATATAGCGAGTAATGGGAACGCATCCACGGTAGAAAGATATCGATGAAGAGGGGTTGGAAAATCTCGGCAATCCAAGTATCCATTTATTTTTCCACGGTAATCCGTTCGAAGGTCACGGAGCCCTTTCTACGATCCCCGAACTTAAAAGAGTAACTGGATGTGTTTGGAATTAATCGCGGTTAGCACGATTCAAAATGGCCTTCGATTTGGTTCATGCGTTCTGTCGAGTCAGTTACCACACGAGGGATGATTTCTAGAGCGGAACGTGCCACGAGATAACGGTGAGGGCGACCTTTTTGACTTTTGCGGGTTCCATATTATCGGGGTTGGTGACTGAGTGCTAAATTTTTCTGGGCAGCTGCCCTGTTTTCTCTTGGCTGGTTCGAGAATCCACTTACCCTCCTCGACAGTCCGGTAGAATTTCACGTTTCACGAAGTGCCAGACCTCGGCAGTCCTTGAAGCGTCGGACCCTCGAAGCCAACCCTATGGGCGATCAGCTCTAAAAAGCCGCTTTCCACGTCCTATCCACTTGTATTTTTCTATTCGGATCGTAACGCGTGGGACTTATTTCACTGTTTGTTCGGATGTTTAATTGACATCCGCTTTTCTCACCATCGTGGCGCAGTTGCAAAAAGGATTTCCGTGTTCGATTCGAGCCACGTAAATGCAGAGAGAAAGAGGGAGGGAAGAAAGAAGGAAAGAGTTTGCGAGGATAAAAATAAAACTGGGGAATTGATCAATCGAGCAAAGTAAAAATATCTAAATGCGTTCGATTCCATCCAAGAACTGTTTGCAATTTCGTACTTTTGTCTCGTTGAACTGGAAATTCAATTAATAAACGATGCTTTTACGAACGATAATGGAGAATATCAAGAAACGGTGAATACTAACATTTTACGGAAATGCTTTGATCGTTGAGTAATACCGCGAATAATGTTCCCCCTTCGATAGAGCGAGCATTGATAGAAGAATCATATCTCGCGAGATACAACGAGAAAGCTTATCATTGGAAATCGTTAACGGACCGAAAGCTCGGGGCAAAGTCAACGAAACGTAAAACATCGGATCGAGAAAGCAAGAGGAATCGTTGAAACGGAGAAAAATATATCTCGGAGTTTTGCTTGGGAACAATGTCAAAATGATTTCAAGGAGAAATTATGGAATTAAATATATCTATACATGTAATCGAAGTTGGCGAACGAGCGGTGAAAGCTGTAGGAGAAGATGAAAAGCTTCGCTATCGCGAGCTCACCACCTACCCTAGGACATTATTATCATTTTCCGAAAAGTTTCTGAATGTCGAGGCGGCGATCGACTCGTACGAACGTCCGGTGGACTCGCAAAGTCCCGATTTTGCACCGTCGGAAAAATAAGCTCGGAGACGAAACTATTCCATTTCTATCTTTATCTTCATCTCTCCCTCTCCCTTGCGCGCGCGCTCTCTGCGTTTCCGTATTCGCGAAGGAAGAGCTACCCCGAGTTAAACTCCGCACGAACATCGAACGATGCGGTACACCGACATTATCGCCCAAGTTCGAGAATATAATTTCCTAGTTCAAGGAGGAGGTCCATAACGTTCCTACGGAGAGTTTTGGTTTGAAACGAAGGAGGAAGGCGATAGATCCAAGTGATTCGGTGGCAAAGGAGAGAGTTTATCACGACCGGATGACCGAGAATTCATAGCCGATGCGTTACTTTGGCGGAAACCCACGACGGGAATCACGAGGGGGAGGAGCGAAGAAAAATATCCCAGTTATGGGCAACCTTAGAGACGAATCGAGCGTTAATTATTGGCACAGCTTGGTCTCTCTCCCACCGACGTACGTTTCACGGGTTATTAAACCTAAAGTGGCCAATAATTGGGCAATGGCCAAAAGGGAACGACTCCTTCTCTCGACTGTGAACTCGGCACGTGGACCCGAGAGTTTGTAATATTCGACGGAAGTCATTCAGGCACGAGCTCGCTCGGCATTTCGCCTCGATGCCGGATACAGTTATCGAAACTAATATACGCGAAAGAGCAACGAGAGGCAAGATCGTACGTATTTGGAAGATAGGAGAGGACGAGCACCGGTGAGTGCTCCTCCAAAGTTAACATTTGCTGAGTAATTACCTTGGGATGTTCACGAACCGGTACGAGTACCTTAACCGCAACTCGAATTGGCTTCTCTCGATAAATGTCCACGTACTTCGGATCTCGCAGCGGTTTCCCGATAGCTTGAGTCTTCTGGATCTCTGCAAAATAATGAATGAACGAGCATTACTTTTTCATCCTTGCCATCAAAAACAACTATAGACAGCTTTTCTTTCTATAGAAAAATGAAGATCCTGGAACAAAATACGATTTATGATAAAGTAATATTATTTTAGAAAAACTGTCTGGCTTATACTTCATATTTCCAAACATTTGAAACGCTGATTGTAATCAGAATCAAGAAACCGATCGGTCGAGATCAAATTCCTTCGATGGAAAACAACTTTACAAAACAACAATCTTCTTCCACCAAAATATTTGAATACTTCGGTCGTATTGTCGAAATTATTTACAGGGACGATTGGGGATAAAACAAAATCATCCCCCGACTGAAATGAGAGTGTATCTCAATACCGATGGTGGAGCGAAGTGGAAAAATGAAAGAGAAAGAGGGAATAAAAAAGGAAAAAAAGTACAGGAGCGGCAAAGAAACGGCAGCTCGTAACAATGGTTGATCAAGCACAAAAAACTTCCTCCCGATTCATCCCTACGAGCCCTCGCTCGCTCGGTCTTCCTTGATACAAACCCTTTGAAAAGTTGATGCCACGGGCGCATCAGCACGAGCCGCGCGCTAACACCGTCGAGTAGAGCACGCTGTTGGCTCGAAAAAAAGAAATATCCACAAAGAAAAGAAAACGAGTCACTTGCTTCGCTATCTTTCCCGGGGATGCGACACCAAATCCCCCTCTCCACTCCCTTCTTCCTCACTTCTTCTCGACCAACTCGCTGTCGCGCATCTTTTTTCAACAAGCCGTCAGTATTACGGTACACCGGCTTTGGGTGACACAGTGATTCCCGTTTTGCGAGGGGTGTTTGAAACTGCGGACGTGAGTCACAAGTATATAGTAACGTTCTTTGGCTTGGCCACTGTTGAAAAATTCGGTCTTCTTCTCTCGCGTGTGTTTTGTATCCATCCCTGGTGGCCCTGGGCAACGATTCTTTCCTCTATTTTTCCACCCCCGTTGTACGACGACACATCATAAATGGCCTGTGACACATCACGAGCTCACGAGAAAAGTATCTCGGTTCCGGTAGGTCGTGTGTACTCCCATCCTCGTTCTTTCATGTTTTCTTTTTCGATCCTTCTGGAAAGAAAAAATACGGTAAATCTCTCGGACGGACGAGCAGAGAGCGGCCACGAGCGCAAGTGTATGTTTGCGACTGTAGGGTGTCGAAGGGAAAGAGACAAAAAAAACATGAAAAAAGAACGGCAAAGGTCGAGAAGGGAGGAAAAGAGAGAGAGAGAGGCGTTCGAGGGTCGAAATTCGGATCGAACATCGAGAGAGCCCTCGATGCGAGAACGAAGTGGTTCGGCATACTCGATATACGCCCGTTGGCTTATTCCTCGAATGAATTCGGGAGATATACGAAGTTACAAGAATACGAGAGAACGTCGGTCAAGCTATTCCAGGGGTGAGACTCATTCATCATGCACGATACGAATGATCGAGCACCCCTCACTGTTCCACGGAGATATTCCAGGCCCTATCTGGGAGGGTTGCTAAAAATTTCTGAACTTTCGTACCATTTTGTACGAACGAGTTTGAGAACGGTGTTCTCTTCGGGAAATGTAGAAATCGAGGACGTAAATGGAAATTTGGTTATTCTTGATTTTCGTTGAATTTCCCTTCGCTCGTGGCTTTTGCGATTGTCAAGGATGAATGCCGTAAAGAAAAATCCTACAGTCCTTGCACCCAGTCAACTTCGAACGTCGCACAGTATTATGTATGTGGAAAGCGAGTGGATAACTTTTCACATAAACTTTGTATCCGTAAGAACCTCTTGTGGCTTTGCTTTGGAGACTGCCACAGCGAGTTGCCGTTTACTTCGTGAGCTTTTCATACGACTCTTCTCATTTGCGTGAACGCTACGCGATATATAAAATTGTCTTAGATATACGGATCGTCGCACGTGTTTAATTTCGATGAGACAGTCGTCTCGGCAAAATTCTGAACACGGATAGTAACCCCTTAACCTACAACTACGGGCATAGCCCGTGTACGATGATCGGGCAAAGCATAAATATTAAGGGCATAGACCGTGTACGATGATCGGGCAAAGCGGAAATATTACGGGCATAACCCGTAGTACGATGATCGCGCCAAATATAAATATTCGCGCCGGCGCCCTCTTAAAATTATAAGTATTTGTGAAATATTTTATAAGTAATTAAAACCTGATGCAATAACGTAAATATTACGGGCGTAGGCCGTGTACGATGATCGGGCCAGACGTAAATATTACGGGCATAACCCGTAGTACGATGATCGGGCCAAATATAAATATTAGCGGCGGCGCCCTCTTAAAATTATAAGTATTTGTGGAATATTTGATAAGTAATTAAAACCTGATGCAATAATTGTAGTAGATGCAAGTACTACAAAAAGTTTATTTATACAAAAATCAGTAATACAAAATTAATTGTTAATACAATTCTCACTGCTTTCATCGCGTATTCTTTTTGCTGAGAACATTTTGTGGGGTTGCCTCTCTAGAATTTATGAAAGTAAATTTCGACGTATGAATTTCGACCAAGAATAACTTGAAACTGACCACGATGCGAAGAGATAATAGGAACGTCTTACCACGAGCGATGCCCGTAATATTTACAATTGGCTCGATCAGGGTAGGTATTACACAAGTCGTGCGAATGGCTCGAAGACTGATCGATCATGTTTACGTTTTCGGCCCAAAATTCTCGAACGTAAATCATAAGTTAAGAGGTTAAACCCAAAAGTTAGCTTTTCTCTCCCCTTCCTGGCGACAAAATTCATCGTGGGAACGAAAAACATAGCGTTCTTTTCACGAGTCTTACCGGTCGGAACTTTTTACAATCCAACGAATCTAAACAAGAAAGTACAAGACAAAATCGTGACCATGCATGTTTCTGTTGCTCCGACGAAGAAAGAGCCATCAGCTATTCTCAGGGCGTCGTTATATGGCAGTTAGGTCGATACACAATCGAAGATTTGGGGAAACATCGATAAGCGACTCCTACCCTCTGGCTAGACTGGAACGACCAGCTGTTAACGAAGCGTTTGGCCATGGGGTGGTACTCGAGTCTAGAGTGGAAATTATCGATTGGACTCTCCCCACTGTACGATCCTTGAACTACTTCACGCACACACATCCTTGTACCTAAACAAATGCATTACAATTTTCTACATACACACATATGTGGTAAAATATATAGTTTACTATTGTGTTACAACATCAATTTATAGAAGGTAGTAGGAAACGCGTAAAAAATATTTGAAATAGAACAAAAAATAATAAAATTATTAAAGATACATAATAAATTGTATGCAATAAATTTTTAACATACGATATACCTGTAAAAGACAGGTTTTAGTGCGTATAGAAAAAGAATGAATCTTTTATAGCAACTGGGTGAACATGACCATGGTCGTATTTTTCGCTTGCAGCGTTAACCCCATCCGTCCATTTTCTACCCTGTATAATAAACCAGCTCTTGTCTACCGCGCGTTCAGTCTCTCCCTTTTTATTTTCTCGCGAGGCTCTTTGTAATAAGAAAAAACGAAACCTTAACCGTACCAGACGCCGAATTGATACCACGAGAGACACGAAAAGGGAATGTGGAATCAACGAGAAATTCGCACGGTGGATTAATGCCAGGGTGATCCTCTTTGCCGCTCGACGAAAAATTGGGACGGTAAAACGCATCGACCGCGTTTTCCTCATCGTTTCATCGTCCTCGCTCCCGATTCCGTTTCCTTCCCTTTCCTTAACTCGACCGAACGTTTAAAGATTCTCTCACTGGCTCGACAATCGCAAAAGTCATCGAGGGTCAAGGGATTTTACGCCTTGTCTCCGTCATTTATTCCATCCAGGTGGGAGAGTTTGCAAGACCAATATGGAAGAGTGGCTGTTTAGGAGGTACTTGGGCAAATAAATTTTCAAATACATATGCCTCGAGGCTTTCGCGCCACGAAAATGTGCAAACTTTTTCGCGATGTTGCTTACGAGTTCCTCATTTCGTTTTAATATGTAATATGTCGCGGGTTGAAGATTCTTTTTTTTTCTTCTTCATTTTTATCGTTATCTTGCTTTTTTCCCCTCTTACTTTTGGGGTAGAAGTAGGTAGCTTTTGGGGAGAACGAACGGGAGAAAATGTGAAATAGCATCAGCGGTTGACGGAACACGGCCGCAAACTCTCGAGGATGTTATTAAAGATGCAGTGGAGAGGAGAGATACAGAGGGAAGAGAGAAAGCTTGTGAAAAATTCGTGCTCGAGAAGACTCGCGAGGATGGTGTTTTTTTTTTTTGCGACGCGGGAGAGAACGTATCCGTGACGAGAGCAAAACGATATCAACGCCTATGCGAAACGAGGATAGAAGTCGTGAGTGCGACGGATTATATATTACATCTTCGCTCGTGATACGAAATTCGTAAGGGTGAGTTGAACATGGAATGTACAAAAAAAATAAAAACGAACGAGCGAACGAAAAATCGTGCAAAGGAGAGAAAATAAATTTGTCATCGTTACGTAATTGCGAGGGAAATAAAGAACGGAATCGATTTTAAGAATGTGACAAAGCGATATTAATTCAATTTTTTATTTGTACCTCCCTGTGCGATTGGTAAGTATGAAGGAAAAATATTACTAAATAAAACATGATATCAAGAAACTCGGCTGTTAATGAAAAA
The DNA here is from genome assembly GCA_946811545.1 of Netelia fuscicornis. NCBI lineage: Eukaryota > Metazoa > Arthropoda > Insecta > Hymenoptera > Ichneumonidae > Netelia > Netelia fuscicornis. The sequence continues at coordinate 38,341,691 of OX328015.1, forward strand.
CTTTCTGCGAAAGGAAGTTTTTGTCTCGCGAAGCGGGGAAAAAGAAGAGACCGAGCCGGAGACAGTGAGATTACCGAGGAGACGTCGAGAGAAAAATTATACTTTACGAAAGGAGAGATGGAGAGAAAGAAGGAGAAGAGAGAGAGAGAGAGAGAGAGAGATCAGAGTGCACCCCCGAAGCGGCACTCGGCCGAGAATATTATTAAAGATTCAGAGCCGTTCTACAATTCGTAGAAAAGAGACGAGAGACGGAAAATACGAAAGAGAGAAAAAGAAGAGCCGAGAGAGAAAAGAAAGAAAGAAAAAAAGAATCGAGTCTGTGAAGTCTTTACATTTCCCGAGGCCGTTCTCATGTGCAGTCGGAGTCCTTTGCACATTTTCACGTGTACACACAATGCGCCGGGGAAAAAAACCTGAAGTAACACCGCTTAATTAATACTCGCTACGTGAAAAAGAAACAATGGAAGAAATAATTGTTGCGCCCTATTTCCTAAACGAAATCTCGTACTGTCGTCCTCGTGACAAAATCACGACAAAGAATCGACGAAATTCGTTTGAAAAATATCAATGCCCTTTCGAAATTATTGCCAAGCATCGTGTCAAAGAAAAATCTTTACGAACCACGTGAAAGCTACGAGTCGATATCTCGAGTGAAAATGTTCAGTGACCGTCGGTCGATCCCTAAATAAAAGGAAAAAGTCTACCCTCGGAAGAGAACCCCACGATATTTTACAGCTTCCACGACAATTCTCACAATTCTCGTTCATTGGGTGAAACCAAAAAACCGTCCGGGGAGTCATACAGTTTCCCGGTTGGAGCGACCGATGTCTCGTACGATCGCAGGATTTCGCAAGGTCGTAAGATCGTTTCTAGTATGACCGGGAAAAAGTAGGGCTTATCCGTCCAGACGCTCGGTCGTGGATATCAGCTCCGAAAGCTATTGCTAACCCAAGTTTATCGGGCATAATACCTGCAAGGAGGTATATGTGGATTCGAAACTGCGTCTGGAGCAAAAGCTGAAGAAACATGTTACTCGTGCAAGTACGCGATACAACGTCCATTCGTCGTTGGATATATCGTATCGAGACGCATTATCTTTCGGATTACCGACAAATACAGACTGGTGTACTCAGGCTTTTCAGTACTACTATCCTTCCTCGCTCTTTTCTCTCGGCACGTGAAACGTGCTTTTTCTTTCAACCTCGGGGCAGAACGCTGGTATGCTCGGCTGGAAACCATCGTATATCCGTTAAAGGCTCTCCCAACCATCGAACGTACGCGAAGCTACTGCAACATGCTCGTTGTTCGAAGCTTCGCAGAGCCTGAGACTAAAAAAAAAAAGACAGTGTGTTGCCTTCGTAGTGTGCGAATCGTTGTCCTCGTGCCCATCGCGTTACGTACGATGGAACAGCAACGTATGGAACATCGTTGGCTGCTTTCATTTGCTGGTGTTTCGACGTTTCTGTTCAACCTCGAGGCTCTCAGCATTTATTCTCTCTATCCAGTTGCTCTGCCTCAAGAGAGGGGAATTCACTGCGGCCTCTCTAACGTAAAACGTTCCGCAACGAGACCAGCGAGTCGACCCAACGGCAAGAGAGGAAAATCGAGAATGGTCGTTCCCAGCTTTTGCCCGGTTGCCTGTCGTAGTAGCGATACCTGGAACAATTTGAAATATGGTCCAATGTACTCTCAACGTTGGGCTCTACATGTGTGATACACCGAGAATTTATATACCTCTTTGCTGGTTGCATACATACCTGCATCGTACGAATATCCATTCTTCCTGTCCCTCTCATGCAGAGATATATTTATGCGTTTATGATGCGCGCGAAAAGCTCTCGTTCCTATCCGGACGATATCAATATTCTCACATCGCAGAACTGACCCGACTATGCGTTTTCATCCTTCTCGCGACCTCAATGGGCCTCGTGTTTTATCCGAACGCGCTAAATTCTTTATTGCCCGATGCAAGAATTCATCCTTTATCTCACTCCGACTATCTTCCTTCCTTCTTCTTTATGGATATTTTTTTTTATGTATCTGCATTATTTTCTCCCCCTCTTCTTATCTTTGGGCGCTAAGAACTATTTCCTTTTTTTTATGACGAATATGAAACACGTTGGTGATTTTAACAACCGTCGGGATTAAAAATAAGAAAAGAATTCTGAAATTCTTGACGTTGGAGTGAAACATTATCGAGGATGGAATCTCGTGGATGATTTTTACGTTTCACCAAACGGCGGTAGAAGTACGGATATTGAAGATAGAAAAATCTTCGGTTTAGATTCACACAGCGAGGAAAGAGTGTGCGAAGCATGGAAGGAAAGAAGCGACGAGGATGGTTACAAGGCTGCTCTTGAATATCGTCACGTTACTTGAAAAGAACGGCTCGCCTATGAAACTCCCGCGTCGCGCCGCAATCAAGAAGGCAAAGTGTGCGTGTGGCGCGACGGAATTTATCAATATTCTAGAAATGACTGGTCTGAGCACCTCTCGACCTCATCGACCGTTCGGTTTTCTTCTCAACGTAATGCGTTTTTGCCTCTACGTACACAATACGACGTTTACCAGACATTTTTTTTAACGAAAGAGTGCTCGTGTCTCATCACGTGTGGGTGTGTGTGTGTATGGGTGTGTGTGTGTGTGTGAGCGCGTGTGTGTGTGTGTGTTTCTCTTTCCTTTCTTCACACGTTTTTATTCTCTCCTATCCCCCTCCCCCTTTTTCCATCGACGCGCCTCGCTTCTCTTCATCCCCCGAGGAATTTCAATTTCTTTAAAACGCATCATGTTTTATCGTGAATAAAACAATATTTCACATATCTCGCGTCGCTGGTGAGATCGGTTCGCCGTTCGCGTTTTACCTGTCTCCCGATGGAAAATCGCTTACATCGATCCGGGCACACCAGCGGAGAGAGAAAGAGAGAGAGAGAGAGAGAGAGACAGAGAGAGAGAGACAGAGAGATTGAGATTGAGAGAGAAAGAGAGAGAACGCGGGGGGGATGGAACGTATAACGCCCCGAGGATCGTCGTTTTCGTTGTCCTCGCTCTTTCATCAGGCGGGTCGAGGCAATTTTCGAAAGCGTCGAAGGGATGAAAAGAAGAAAAAAAAAGACGACAAAAAAGGAGAACGCGAAGCACGAGAGAAATTCTGCCGGGCACACGAGAATGCAACGAGCTGCTATCTTCCCTTTCTTTTATCTATGTTCCCGCAACTTTTTTTTCTTCTTTTGCTCATCGATAGAGATCGAGCGAACAACGGTGCGACGTGAACTTATGGCTATTTTTTTTTCGTTTTTCACACTTGAAAGTGCAACGTCACACGTAGGACTTGTAAAAGTTGAAACTAATTTTCGAGATTAGATGGAAAACATTGGATTAATCATCCAACGAGCTGGAGTAAAAAAAAGTACAGTAATCTATTTAGCATGACTTCGTTTATCACAGCCAATCCCTATTAGTGACGTCGATGCAAATTCGAGTTTGATTTTCATAAAAATAACTGTGAAAGTCTAATCGTTTTGTACGACTCCGATTAAAGCGAACAATCGCTTTGAGTGACCTAATTTACTAAAAATCGTCCGGTTAGAACAACTCGCGTCTCAAAACTATTCATAATTTTATGATGAATACCTCGCCACTCCCAGTCCCTTTCCTCTTCCATAAACGTTCGATTATCCTCGCGTAAATCACTTAATGGTTTGTCACCTTTTGATGGATCACTATGTTAACCTGTGATACGCGAGCCAAAATGGGTTGTCGGTCTTTACAACGATTTGTGCCTAGTTCTTACTGTAAAAGAAAATCTAAAAAACTAAATTTAAATCACAGACGTTTTACACGAGTAAATACAATGTGTTGCAGTTTTAATGATTGTTAGCTAAAGGTGTATCGGGTTTTAATTAAAACTAGAATATATTTGATTGAAACATTTGTTTACTTCTAACAATCGTTCATTATACAGAAATATTAATTAATCAAAGAATCACGAATAAAAAATCAAAGTAAACAACAACCTTGAGGGTCGTTCTATCCGGATTCCTTTGTATTGCGATATTAAAAAAAGAGATTAGCGAAGGTAATCTTAAAATTCCATGACCAACCCGGAACAAACCCCCTGACCTTTTTCCTCAGCAACCTGGAAGCTCTTCAACCACATAAAAATGGAAATTCTTTGTTCGATGACCATTAAACCCGATCGTTGGTCTCCACGTCTTTGAAACGAACGTAAAAGAATTCTCTCGATCCTCATCTCGTTCCTGACACAAAGAAACTCCTCGCGGTGGGTAAAAGACTCGAAACGAGCAGGAAACCGGAGTCCTGGCGATGCTCAGGTGAAAAAGCGACTAAGTGGACTATTTTCTAACTCGAGGAGGAAAGACAAATAAGGGTTGAAAAAAAGGAAGAAAAAGCAATAAGAGAGAGAGAGAGAGAGGGACATAAAGAGAAAAACAACAACGAGAAGTCTGCGACATCGTAGCTGCGAAGAAAAGGCAATTATCCAGCTCCTTCCGCAAACGACTTGCTAGGTCCCCGCCCGGTTTCACCTCGCTCTTCGTCTCGTGTGTCTGGCGGCTAAACGAAGGCTAGTCCCTCTATTCTTCGTCCCTACTGTTTTTTTTCTCTTTCCATCCTCTTACTCGTCTCATCTCCTTCCCCCCAACCGTGCCCTTTATATGTTTCCACGTTCTCCACAAACCCCGGAGAATATAACGAGGCAAAAAATTCAAACACTCCGCGAATCCGCTTTGTGCTCCGCAAACTTTCCCTCCTCGTTGCATCCTCCGGAGGGGCAAAATACACGATGATACGAGAACAAGAGAAGGAGAGAGGGAGAGAGAGTGAGAGGAAGACAAACGAAGAGAAAGACTGAGATACGACACGGAGTGCTTCATTTCGAGGGTGCAAAAAGGGATGAAAACTCGACTTTACTCTGATAATTACAATTAATAAGTAGCGCACTCGTTGAACAAATTGAACAAGAGAGAGTGAGAGAGAGTGAGAGGAATACAGAGAAGGTTTGAGCCAGTACAAAGGCCAAAACGTAAAATGATAACGAAGCTTGATACTCCAACTTTTCAGTTATACTAACGTAGAGGCGGATCTGCGCGTTTCTAATTGGAGAAAAAGGTAGAAAGTAACCTGGTGAATACGGAATAATAAATGACCCTCGTCAAATATTACCACTGATATTCAAACGTGCGTGGATATGCGAATTTCCATACTTTAAGTTCCAAACCGGGGGGGTTTTAATAAGCTGCGATATTTCACGAAACAAGAAGAACGAGGACACGAGACAGAGAGAAAAAAAGGAAAAGCGAAAGGTTCTATCAGTCTTTTTAAAGAATTAAAAAAAAGGAAGAGGAATGATTGTCGATAAAAAATGAAGATTAACGAGATGGAATCGGGGTAGTAGTTAAGGGTACGTCGTGGGTCGTGAGGCAGCTTGCACCGATTTTCAATTGGGCCAGAGGACCGGCCGTCGGAAAAACGCGACGGCAGCAGCAATGGCACGACCCTAGCTACTAGCTGAGGGGCTTGAGTTCTTCCCTAGGCGAAGGAAAATGCGATCTCGTGGAAAGGGCGAGGCGTGGAAGCGAGAGTGAGACAGAGAGAAAAAAAAAGCGAATAGGCAGAGGGTGAACGGTGCTGGAGCAGAGCTTGAGTATCGAGACTTGATTAAGGAACTACGGACGTGGCTTGCGTAATTGCGACTTATATTACTCGAGAAAGAATAATAGCCCGTGAGCTCGAGCTCTCCGCGACGCTCTCTCCCTCGTTCTTCTCATCACCCCCTTCGCGTTCCTCTTTCTTCAACTCCCGCCCTCCGTTATTGCATCACCCGGAAACTAAAGAAATCGTTCCGCCGTGGAATAAAGAGAAATTATGGTCGCAAATAAAAACGCTCTTTGGGGAAATGAAGAACAAAAATAATAGAATTAACAATGTTTTTTCTTTCTATTACGCTATTACGAATTATCGAACGGATTATTACAATTTACGATGCAATTACTCAAACATTCGGACTCAAAATCAATTCCAAAAGGAATTCGCGAAAGGAGAATGATTTTAACAAATCGTTGAAAATTGTGGGAATGAATAATTTTAAGTCTATTTTCATTATCGAGCCTGATGAGAAAAAAAAAATGAAAGTAACAAAAAAAAGATGAGTCGGAGAGAACGGTCGATCTAGTTCTAGGCCACGGTCTTGATAAACTCGAGGAACTAGAATCGCGAGAGGGTATTTCAGCGACACGGACATACACATACACACACACACATGGACGTTGGGTTCGCGATGCTCTCGTTTTTTCTCGGCGTACAACGAAAAGTCATCAAGCATCTTTAACTATTCTCGTACCGGGTACCGTTCAGTCTCTCGCTGCCGATGTTTGGCGGAGTCTTTTAATAGTCGTCAGCCCAGTAGTCGAATTCTAAAACGACTACGCACACAGGGGCCGATCCAATTAATTCCAATCCGGAAACGTCTGGGAAATTCTAGTGAAATGAGCCGTATGAGACGATTTACCGAAGCACTCGCATACACACACGGTACCTAGTTAAAAATCGCAAGAGGAAGAGAGCGGGGGAGAGAGAGAGAGAGAGAGAGAGTAAAGAAGAAGAGATGAAAAGCGCGTTCGAATTCTCATTTCAAATCTGTCACTCCTGCCACTTTTTGAACAAACGTGAAACGAGTGACAGGGTGGAAATGGTCCTCGGGGAAAAAATTGGCAAAGCCTCTCGGTATGAAACGAAGGCCGGAGGGAAAGAAAAGAGGGGGGAGAAGAAAAAGCGACGAAGTACAGAAATGGCAAAAACGACGGGGCAAAGATGAGAAAGGGACCAAAAAAAGAGGTAGAGGGAAGGGAAAGGAAGAAGAAAAAAGAAGGAGGAAAGATTCGAAGCTGCACGAATGCTGGTGTGCATGCGGTCATCGATTAAATCATCCGCGCGGTGAGCGTGTAGAGGAAAAGACGCTACGACGATTTTTCACCGAAGCTTGGATCCTTGCCAAATCGAACTATCGTGTCTCGGGGACACTTCCGGTTGCTTCCTTTTTCTTCCTCAATTTTTGTATTCCTCGTTCTCACTCTCGGCTAACCCTGACTGTGCCTAACCCATCTTCGCGGTTAGCCAGGAAAGCGGCCTAGTGGCCCGGTTGTTAAAATCCAACGCCACGACTCCAGTGCGAAACACCTGAGAATTGAATTTTCATTATTCAGTTAGCTTGCGGAAGATTGAATTGCCAGGTTTTCCCGCGAGGGTGTGCTGGAGAGCACGAATGTTTAGATAAAGTAAGAGTGGAAGAGAGGGAGACACGGAGAGATAGTGAGAGAAGGCGCTGTTCTTATTGCTTCCAGTTGTGCTTTTCCAAGACTCGGAAGTTTAGGGAGCCCATCGAAGAAAGCCACCCTTCTCTCTCGCTCTTTCGCTCGTCTCCATGCCACTTCTGGCGCACTCGGAGCGTTGTTATCGTCAAGTTTTGCGGTTGAAAACGGTCCATCCGAGCGAGAAGCTCTCTCAGCTAAGTAGATTCTCGTAGACGTGTTTGGTGAAGGCTCGACGGACTTGGGAATGCGGGAGCACACATCTTCGGCAGAGAGATGAGACGAGAAAATAGGAGAAGGAAAGCCACGGCAATGTGGGAATGTAGGTGGGAGTTGAGACAAGATAGAGGAGACTTGGATAGACAAAGAGGACGTTGAGCATTCAACACTTGAAATTAATTGTATATTAACCGTTATAGGGCATGTATAGCCTACTCGAGATTCTACCGAGGTTGTATATATGGTAGTATGCTAATGCTTCTACAACTGAAACTAAAGCATCGCGCGAGCTAAGCCACCAACCCAACGCTTTACTCTCGACGTTGTTGCACACGTTGCAATAACTCACCGAGGCCATTTTCCACCTATTCTCCCCGTGCTACTACCCCACTTTGAGTTTAACTCCGGAGCGTGCTCATGAGGGGAAAGGGAAAATCGATTATTCCGTGGTTAATTCGCTTCGCGACAATAATCCTCGAGCTCCCGGAGGAAGAAGTATTAACGTGGCCCAAGAGAGGACCGCTCGTCCAGTTCTCTTCACTACCGTTTTCAACTACTACGTCCTGTCGGAGAGTTTTCGAAACTAAAGTTTTGGCGGTAAAACCTTGGAAAAGCCCCTCGTTTCGTATCTTCCAGTTGAACGGTGAAATTTCGGTAACGATCTCTCGACTCTGCGAGTCACTAAATGCCAGAGCGCGTAGTTTATAAATTCCTCGAAACTATTACAGGTAGATTTGTGAATGTTGGAACAAAGATCGTAACGTGATGAATGCCGCGACGTTTGAACAATGAGAACGTTGAACGATAATCGGTCACGAATTGGAACTTTCACTGGAGCCTTCGACCATTTGTTCCGTAGGTACCCTCTTTTGCCCTGGGGCTCTATTATCTCAGCTATTATTCGTTACCGTTCGATAATCGACATCGATTTTCTCTTAACGCTGTTCCTCCCTTTCTCTCTGTCTCTCTAACTTGCTCGCCTCGTTGCTCTTTGTCCAATTATCTTCACTTTCCTGCCGATCTGGAGAGCCGACTTCGTTTTAGCTCCCAGGATGTAAAGGAAGAGTCCTGTATAATTTTCAAATGAATGTACAGAGAACACTGTGTAATTAGTCGATAATTGTTTCTTTGTTGTTCTTAAATATCAATGTTCTCCACATTTTACAATCAAGTAATGAACCATTATAATTCTGAAAAAAAAAGAACATCTACTTTCTGAAGTAATAAAGCTTTCCTGAAAAGTTTTGATCACAGCGCAAACACTTAGAGCTTCACCAGTCGAGTGTTCTACCAAGCGCAACATGTAAGAAAGTAGTCAAGCCAAATCACTTTAGAACATAGAACATAACTCTATAAAACATAATTGTCCAACAAAACAAATCTATAGGGATAGCGAGAACGGCTGAAAAATCTATATTAAGAAGAAACATGACTAAATCAAGTCCTGCGCTTGAGCTAAATTTACTACGAAATTATAATCTGACCACCCGGGGAACATTCTTTTGCTCATTTGTCGCTGACGAGACGTAATTTCTAAAATTGTCAAGCCCGATATTATGTCATCTTAATTAGAAAAGGTGGAATCGAGCACGATTGGGTCGTCGACAACGAGACCTGTAAAGTTTCACGGTGAAGGTCCTAAAGCCGAGAAATACCATTCGTTACAGACCAACCCAGCAGAGTTATATAACGTTTTTGGAGCAGGAGAAGCAAGCTTCTCGACGAAGCTATCCTTAAGGATGGCCTATTGGTTCTAGTTCGCCCAAACCATCTGTATCTCACCCTGCTTGGTCTCTCCCTCTCTTTCCTTCTGCCTTGTCCTGCAGGCGTTTCATGGATGGTCGTTTTCCTAACAAGTTGTCCAGAACGAAACTCCCAGAGGCTCGTCGTACCCGTTTCCTGTGCAACGAAAACCCTGCAAGGACTGCGTGGACTCACCCCCGCATGCTTTTCTCATCCTCCATACATATATATATATATATCCTTTGCAAGGCAGAGGGATGAAAAGTTTTTGGCCACCGTAAATTTATCGGCTCTGTGGCGAGGCGAACGAGGGAACCGTTTGCCGGCGAGTAACGAAGAGAGCTTTAAAGTCTCCGACCGGGACGTCTGTCGAGCGGCGTATCTGTCCCTACGTTCCTCTCGCTTTTTACCTCGCCACTTTTACGACGAAAAAAGAAAAATCACGCGGCTCTCCGCGAACCTGGCGTTATGAATGAGACGAGAGAAAAAAAGATGAAAAAGAGCAAGAGGTCCGGGTCTATTCCTTTTTAACAATCTCGAGAGGACTGAAACGCGACGTGCGTTACCTTTGAACGTTTTGCCAACTCGTTTATGATACTCCGAGATTCCATTCTCATACAGGAAAAATCAACGTTTTCCACGAAGATATATGAAAGCTCGATTTGACGTGCTAATTTGAAATAAAAAGGAAGAAGTATATATTCGACTAGTGGGTCAAACGTGGCTGAACTCGATTTAAAATCCTGTCACTGTTAAACGTCTTTCGCCGAGAAAGGCGTTGGTCGTGTGAGATGCGAGTTTGATAAAAAAAAAAGAACACGTCGATGGGATTGAAATAACGAAATGGGATGAGATAAAACGGATTCGATGACACGTTACGAGTCGAACGAATAATCGAGAACGAAACGTATCGCGTCGAGGGGCTGATGTTTACAAAGGTATGAACGATTTCGATTCGAGACACCGATCGAACGGACTTTTATACTAGAATTTCGTCGGTTCCTCGGGACTGCCACGTGTCAAACGATATTATTTTCCTATTGGTGCTTTATCCTATGACGGCGAGGCGATTTAACTGCCCTCGTTTCGAAAGCGTATTTCGACACTTTATCCATCGGGAGAAAAAAAGACGATAGTCAAAACGAACAGGAAACGACAATTGCTGCCAGTTTTACTTCCCTAGCTGATGCGGTCTGTGGACAAAAAACGAAACATTAAAAAGAATCAAACGCAATAATTTGATAATTCTCTTCGATCCAACTATCCCTCGCGAATCTTAGTAAATCTGACTTGTACGAGGATCGAATATTGAATAGAAATTAAAAAATAAAACAAGCCAGCTACCCAAACGAAATGGTGAAAGATCAATTTTTTATTAAATTCTTGCCATCGTCAGAATCGTCGATAAAAATAAAAGACATTCCACGAAGGATGTTTCGAATGAAATATTCATCTTGGAATGTCGACACGTCGCATCATTATTATCGGCGTACGACGATAGAAATATTTTCCCTCTGAGAAAACAAACAAACAAAAAAGCTTATTCCCGGAAAAGCTTGTAAAATCCAGTGTTGTCGTGGTGATCTAGCCAGGAAATAACACGGGAAAAACAATAAATCCGTCGGGATGGCAACGGGGGATGCAACAAAAAAAGGAACAATAAAAAAGCGAAGTATATGGAAGGCGAACGAGGTCAGAGTGGGCCATGACAATCCGCACGCGAGGAAGCTTCCATCGGGCTACCACCCAGCCCGAGGCGTTTCTCTCTCGGGGGAAAAATTTAATAAATAATCCTGCGTCGAACGTGACGCATTGCCGATCCTGTACTACGTAAATCTTGAGGGAAACCGTGGGCTAAAAGAGGCAGAGAGTTATAAAGCCCATAGATACGAGAGAAAGAGAACAAGCAAGAGAAAGAAAGATTCGCTACGACGATTTACCACAGCGTGGATGAGAAATGAATCGAAAGTAAAACGAGGACGTGCGTTACGTTTTTTTCTTTCTTATCCTCTCGTACGCCTCTTACTTTCTCTCTTAAGATAGTCCTATCGTTACAGCGTTTCCGTTAGATTTCACTGAAAATTGGCAGAAACGTTCTTTGATGTCATATGTATATGTATGTAAAATTTCAGGAGCCTTTATCGACTCAAAAATCACGATATTTATTCTTGATAATCGTCACTTTTCGCAATCTCCCATAAGAGCACGTGTTAAATATCGCAACATTATACAACGAGTATCTCGATCATTTGGTCGATGAAGCCTGGTGAAACTTTGCACACATTTTTATATGATATCAAAGAAGCTTCGATTAGTTTTTATAACAGATCTTATGAAAAACAAAATTCATGATTTTGTTTGTTATATAACAAATAAACTTTCCGTATGATCAATTTGAATTTTGAGTATGTTGTTCTTTAGTAGATTTGCAACAACTTTTCTTAATGAACTTTAACGCTTGGATTACTTTCAATGTGAGAAAAAACGGGAATACAATTTTAATCCCCCACCCAACGACAGGACTACCTTAAATTTATCCGAAACAATGAAAGAGGACAATAGATACAATTTTTCGTACGACATCTATCGTCCTGAAGAATTATTTCTATTGTTTTTAGAGACTAGTTGCATCGTTATTTTAAAGTTTCTTGTACAAAGTAAATTGAATGAATGAAGAAACAAAGGGAAAAAAACAAGTGTAAAAAAAGAGAGTACAGTATCGTGTGGGATCTGAGAGAAAAGAGGAGTTTAAGGGAAAGTGGGATTAGCGATAAAGAAGACAACCTACGATACGTGCCCCGAAACAACATCTCGAGTTTAACGCCTCTGTTGTAAAGAGGATTATCCGTATTACAAACTCAATTACAAATTCCGGGTATACAAGCCATGTACGAGAGGATTGGAGGTCAATAATTAAATTCGCGAGGGGGCGAAAGCAACGTACGTGTAATTACATATCCTTCATCATCGGCGAGCCTGAACCCACCGAAATATCGTTCGTCCAACATCGCTGGGTTAACTTTTAACGTTGAGAAAAAATGTATTTTTACAATGTCGGAATGAATAAAAAATATCTCGTTGGACGGGGGGTCAGCGAGAGTCAATGATGAAACTAGCCATAAATAAACATCGAGTGCAAAACTCAATGTTTACATATTAACGAGGAAAAGTAAAAGAACAAAAACAAGTTTATGAATAATGAATAAAGGAGGAATTTATGAATGGAAATCTTAATAAATCAACGACGAAAGCCTGTGTCAACGTGGAAAATTGGAAAATCTTGTTTAATTCCTTGACGACGGTACGTGTGTAAATTTTTTTATATTTTTTACCCGTCGCTTGGAAAAATCTTACGAAAGTACAAAACAGAAAAAGGGTCGAGTTTCGACTGTAGAGTCAAACGTAAGGAAACTCCACCCTTGTTTTTCAGGTAATGTTTGAAACGGTTGAAAATCAACGATCGTCATAAAGGAGAGTCTCGTAGCTTGAATTCTCTTTCAACCCCGGGAGAGAGAGAGAGGAAATCAGACGGAACATGAAACGGTTTCAACGATCGGCTCGAGTTTCCCGTTTCTGCCTTTGTCAGCGAGTCTCGTTAAGCGTCAAAACGAGGTAATATGGAACTCATTAATATCAAGGCACGAGAACAGGCTCGGGGTGAATCGTACGGTAGAAGAAGGGAAGGGAGAGTAAGATATTAATTTCGAGAATTGAAATTTTTTTCCTCGACGTTCTCAAGCTTCTCTCTCTCTTTCTCTCTCGAACCGCCCAAGTGGCGCGGTTAGTCCGAGGACAGTTGGAGAGTTTGCACGAAACAGGGTCAAAGGGAAATACGATTCGATTATAACGTCATTTTGAATGGTCCAAATGAATTATACTCTGGAACTTGAAGGAGAATCGAGGGGACGAAACGTCTCGAAAGCGAACTCGCTCGCTAATCACTTTTATTTGACTGGTCCTCGATGGTTTGCTCACTTCGACGACTAAAATCCTCTCCGAAAATTCAATTTTGGCCAAAAGCGTGGGCCAGATGTTGGCGCAGCCAGCGGTTTTCTCGCGACATCGATTACTCCTACTTTGTCGGATTTCGAGTTTATTAACGAGCAAATGAACTGCGTCGATCGCGAGATTCGTGAGAGCGGGTTAAATTTTGCCTATGTCTCCTTGGATTTGGCGACAATTTTGAAAATTGCGCGCGAGAGAGAGAGAGGGGGATGTGGAAGTAAGGAAGAAGAACACGATAGATAGAGAAGTCGTGAACGAAAAGAGATGAGAAAACAGAGAAAAATCCGAAGGCTAGTTTACTCAGCAGCTCCAACGACTCGATGGATAAAGAAAGCAATGAGATATATAACTATATCCACGAGTGAAAACGCTTAGCTCGCGAAAACAAAAGCGTTCTCTCTTTTACCGTATCCAAGAAGTCCTGAGAACTACCCGGGTGGAAAGACACGTGAAAATAGGGAGGGAGAAAAGAGGAAGACAGAAAGAGAGAGAAAAAAAAGTGCCTGCGAGAGCTGGTTGGCGAAGATGTTTGGAGAAAACGGTAACGACCCGAAGTACCGGAGTGAGCCATGGATGAGAATTCCACTCTTCTCGTTCGCTTTCTCTCCGTACCAATCTTCTTTCACTTGACTCGGCGTTTAAACCTCCCTAGTGAATACTTTCCAATTCTTTATCTCAACGTTTGACAATGATTTTTATACCTAGAACTAAAAATAAAAGAAATTTCACAAACCGAATATCCATGAAACTGACGAAATTAATAAAAACACTGACTCACCGAGGTTAATTTAATAATCTCGACGATATTAAACACAATTTTCACAGACGCTCCAAATATTGATTAATTTTCCTCCACACGAACTCGTTCAATTTTCCAAACGAGACTCTTAGTTGAAACATAATGGAACGAAAAGCTTCATAAATCGTCGTTCAACTTGATTCATGCCCATACGTCTTCCAGCCGATTACAACCGATCCTTGGATATCTAACGATCCACAATGAACATTGTCTTAATTCTATCTCGCCAGAATCGAGACAAGAACGATGAATCTTGATAATGACCGAGAAAGGAACATTTTCTCAAATGGTACAGAGCCTAATTCTCTCCTCGGTTCGTAGACTCGTACGGATTTTCCTCAACGTTCGTTATAACGAACGACTATGAGGCACCCAAGATCGAGGTTTCGTGATCTCGAAAACGAGCGTAGAAGGATATCCAACGTACCCAAGAATATGAGCAAGAGTTGGAGGTGGTGGTACGAGAGAAGAGGAGGATGGAGGTGCAAGAACAGGCAGAGCACGTCTTTCGTTTTCTGGGGAGGTAAGTTCGCTTTCGACAATGGTACCTCGACACGCCACGCTCCGGCGAATCTATTGACCGTGCGTACGATTCGATTTCCAGGTTGAATGGCGACGAGAGCCGGACAAAGGATATTCCATCGCATTGGGTTCAACCTCTATCTCTGACCCCTTTTCCTCTCTCCGAAGCTATCATCTCTCCCTCGTTCCGTTCTATCCTTCTCTCTCTCTCTCTCTCTCTCTCTCTTTCGCGTATCGTTCATCCGCACAGCTTCCAAAGGATGATTAATGGCCTTTAAATGAACCGAATAATCATGAGGTGGTTCCTCTCTCGGTCCTCTCGCACCCCTCTTGCTCACTGCTTCTTCCATTGGTCCGTTATTCGAACAAGGAATTTTACAAAAAACAACGCTTACCACGTGTTTTCTCATGGTAATTATTTACAAAAAACAGCGATTATTTTTCTCTAGAGCGTGTTTTCTCTCGTGCGGGAAAATAGATTAATGTTTCTTAATCGAGATTAATCTTGTGACGCAATTTTTACAAATTCTTCATTTCGCGAGATGGAATAGAAATTCATTTAAGGTAGTCCTATCGTTACAACATTTCCGTTAGATTTCATTAAAAATTTGCAGAAACGTTCTTTGATGTCGTATGTATATATGTGTAAAATTTCAGGGGCCTTTATCGTATAAAAAATCACGATATTTATTCTTGAAAATCGTCATTTTTCGCAATCTTCCATAAAAGCATGTGTTAAATATTACAACATTATACAACGAGTATCTCGATCATTTGGTCCATGAAGCCTGTTGAAATTTTGCACACATTTATATATGACATCAAAGAAGCTTCGATTAGTTTTTATAACAAGTCGTATGGAAAACAAAATTCATGATTTTGTTTATTATATAACAAATAAACTTTACGTACGATCAATTTGAATTTTGAGTATGTTGTTCTTTAGTAAATATGCAACAATTTTTCTTAATGAACTTAAATGCTTAATTCACTTGAAATGTGAGAAAAACCGGGAATAGAATTTTAATCCCCCACCCAACGATACGACTACCTTAAGAATTTATCGAATAAGGGCAATATTTCGAGAATATCTCCACCTCTTCGAGTTCCTAAAATGAGACAGATCTTTACAAAGTTCGAACGATTGGAAGAAATATATATATTTGACATCGATTCGTCTCATCCGTCTCCATCGCGTGCCCAATAATTTTCTCTCGATCTATGTGCGAACAATGAGAAAATTTTTTCAGCGAGGTTGATGGGAACACGAGAGAAGCAGAGGGAGAGGGAGAGAGTTCGCGAGAGGTTTTTCGGGACAATAAAAGAACGTCGAGAGTCAGCGAGAAAACTGCGAGTGATAAAGGAGCGAGAGAGGAGCTTCACTCATCTCGATTCTCTTTGTAAAAATTCACCAGCGCTTGCAGTGAAAAACACAATGCGAAACGCACAATGGGGCAACAGATAGACAGAGAGAGAGAGAGAGAGAGAGAGAGAGAGAGAGAGAGAGAGGAAGCGAAGGAAAATCTCTATTTTTTTTCACTCCGCTGTTTCGTTGTTGTCGGGAGCAAATGGGTTGGTACTCGGGATATTCTTCATCGAACGTTGCACAACGAATCGTATCTCTCTCCCTGGCTCGATACAACAACGAGTAAGTATCGTAAGGTTACTTACAACGATTTTCCTTTATTTTTGTCCATCCCCATCCACGTGTAAATAATTTTTACTCCAGCACTCGCGTTACTTTCATCCGTGATAACAATTCTCCTGCGGATTAAAACTTACAATGGGCAATTTTTTTTCAAACTTTTAGGTTTTTCCTTGTTTTTCCTTGTTTTTTTTTGTTTACCTTTTTTTCGCTGTTCTCAGCGACGTCGAGAGAAGAGTGCCGTTGGTACTCAGCAAATGCAAGAGCTTACACGAGTCGGGAATTTTCGCGTTTCGCGATCCGGATGGGTGAAAAAAAATGCAGAGGGAAGGAGTGGGAGAGGAAAGCTCGCAACGTGTAAAAGCGACGAAAAATAACAACGAGATAGAGAACGCGAGAGAGGAGAAAAAAATAGGGGCGGAAGAGAGAGAAGGAAATTCGAGGGGGCGGAAGAGAGAATGAAAATTGAACTATATTGGCAGAGAGAAAAAGTGTAGTGGAGCTTTACATGTTTTCTATACGAATAAAGATAAAAACGCTCGTCGACCTGCGTGAGTAGGTTTGAATATTATGAGAGAGAGAGAGAGAGAGAGAGAGATAAAGATGAAGAACTGCATCATCGGATGAAACGCGAGGGTATTATTCGCCCCGGCAATCATTCGCCAACTCTCGATTCTGGCCTCGAAACGCATATAAACATCCAAACAAATATCACACCCTGAACGTATTGTTTTTTTTTTCACGTTCGGTCCGTTATTTTCTCAATGAATCCAAAAAAATAACAATATTTTTTGCCTTTCCTCTCTTTTCGATAGGAAGATATACACAAACACACACACACACACACCCACACCCACACACATACACACACGCGCGCGCGCGCACACACACACACACACACACACATGTAGTACGAAAGCGTACGAAAGTCCCGGAAATATCGCTCGAACGTGTTTCAGCGCGGATTTCAATTCACTTCCATTTCCGGGCTTGCACATAGGAGGGGATGAAAATACAGAGGGGAGGCCAACAAAATTGACGAAGAGAAGGGTGGAAGAAAGCCAAAAAAAAAAAAACATGAAGAAAAAACCATGGGTACGAACGATGCGAGTGGCGAACGGCAAAACATAACGTCGAAAGTCCTACGCGACGGACCGTGAGAGGAAAACTACCCTTTTTTTTTTGTTTGTTGTTGTTCGTCTCTACACAACTACGAATTTTCGCGCCGCACTCTACCATTCCGCAAATATACAGATATGCGTATGTAACGTTCGTAAACAAAATAAAATGAATGAACAGAAAAATAAAAAATTAAAAAAAAAAAAAAACAGAAAGAAGGATCGGGTTGTACGAATGAGAACGGGAGGAAGGGCGAAACGACTCCGCTGTGTGACACTCGATTTATCCGGACCGGTGACTCGAGCCAAGCTATAACTATATTCGAAACATGCATGTACATATGCGCATACACCGGAGCATTGCGCGACACTCTTTGCTCTGTGCTGTACACGAGAGTGAGAGTGAGGGAGAAAGAGCGGGAAAAAAAAAGATATATACACAAGAGGAGTCCGGTATACCATACGCAAAACGCATGGTAATAGGACAATTTCGAACAACGGCTGGAGCAACGAGCAAGAGTTGTACGGTGAAGAGGGAACGAGGAGGGTGGATGAGAAAAAAGTTATTACCCCCGTTCGCGACTGGACAGCCTGTGGACACTCACAGTCCGAGTATTCGGGTCCATATTCGCGTAGGTTTGCAAAATAAAAATGGAGCACGGTGGTAAACCGTAACAAAACAGAAAAAAAAAACAAACGCGGAGCTACCGAACTACGCGCGTCATATCTCACGTATAAAATGTGCGTCGAGGGTATACACGGCGTGTAATTGACCGGTGTTAGATACATGTTTTCATCTTGTTTTTTGTACGGGATGAGTGATAAGCAACCGGGTTTGGATACCGAAGCGAATTTTTACAGAGTTTGGTCGCGCTACTTTAGTGAAAACTCGAGGGAATTAGAATCATGAATCGTGGCGTTTGTACAAGAGAAATCTGTTTGTTTTGTTGGATTATTCTTCGTTGTTTGTGCGGGCAATTGTTCGTGGGTCGTTGATCGTAGGATGTTCGATATGGAAGAGAGTTTCCGCATGGGAATGACAGAGCCAAAATCCAGTGAGAAGTTTTCCATATTCGCGCGTGAAGTTTTCCTTTTTTTCCTTCAACGTCTCTCGCAATTCGCAACTTTTTGCACGAGGTTGCATCCGGACCTTGGCAGGAAAGACGAGGTCTCTCGGTGGTAGATTCGATCCTTGCCAGGCGTGTCCAATGGCTTAAGAGACGAAGGGAATCGGTAGGACAGTGGCGCACAAAGTCCTCGACAACGAAGACGATCCGGGAGACGGAAAGTTTAAAATTTATCCGAAGGGATGTTCGCGACCCCTTCTTCTATCTTAGTTTCGCTCTGTCGTTTCTTTCTCACCCTCGTCCCTGGAATTTGTATACTTAATCGAATTAAGTTTTCTCAGGGCGTCGCTCGTGGCGCTCGCGTATACTCTTTCTTTCTTACTTGCGCTCGATAGTTGAAAGAGAGGAAGATTCATGGAGACAAGGAGCCAAAGCGAAGAAGAAGAAGTAGAAGAAGAAGAAGAAGAAGAGCTGACAATGGAGGAAGAAGGAAAAACTAACGGGAGAAACGTGAACACGCCTTGGGGATGCGGAAAAAGAATGAGAGTGCAACTCGAGAAATGGACAGAAGAGAGTATTGGAAGTAGCAAGCCAGTCCTGGATATACTTCCCTTTTTCTTTATCTCTTTTCCCGTGTCTCTCCTCCTTATTTCTTTATTTTACGAACCTCCCAGTGGAAACTAAAAAGAGAAATCAACCAAAAAATATTCACTCCATCCGTTCAAAATTATTCCAAATACAATCGTACAAAAAAAAATTACTTATCGTTTTAAACGTTGTTCCCGGATGTACAATTCTATTGCGATAATGAGAGAACAAAATTTGTGCGAGATACTTGGGAAATTATCGATGAAAATCTCCGGACAACCGGGCGATATGTCGGAAAACAATCGACCCGCATCGACTCGTTAATATACAACGAAATATAAAATAAATAAAAACAGAAACGATATATATCTGCGTCCATACGATTTGATAAATACCGATGCCTGGCTATCCTCCCATACGATACCACTATCGGAAACACAATTTGGACTGTATGGGGGAGTTTGCATCACAGCCGTGAGTGGGCACTGCGAAATGCAAAAACGAATTGGGAGCGGTGGAATAGCGAAGGCTCGAGAAGGGTTCCATGACGTAGTATGATGGCTGGAGACAAATAACACCGGGTCATTCGTTTCGATCGAGGGGAATAAAGATATAAAAAATATTTAAAAGAAAGAAACCAAAAAAAAAGAGGAAGGAAAAAAAATATAACATAAAAAATAGAAAAGCCAGGCGTATAGGAAAGAGAAATTGCACATTCGAAGCACGACCTGTCGTCCAACGTGGTGAAAAAAAAAGAGGGGAAGTGCGCGAGGGGATGAAAAAAACAAGTACGTTAGCTGGACGAAAGCCGGGGAGAACCGAGCCGAGCGGGAGTGTGTAAGGGCTGACAGTCGTAAATTCGCTTCACATTTTACGTTGTAAAATGTAGGTGTACAAAATATCGATTTCGTTCTGCGTACGGTGGTGTAGTTTACGGATGGAAAATATACGCTTGGAGTGCAGAGCCCGGATCTGTCGGATGAATTTGGGCGCCCGCCGCGACAGAGGCAAATGCGGAAGTGTAATCGAACTTCGACAATCGTAATTTACCGCGAAGGGGGATATGGTAACAAAAACAAAAAGAAAAGTGGAAGAGAAATCAACGTGGGACTAGTGAACGAGAGGTAAACTAGTCGAGAGAAAGGAGAGAGTCGAAAGTCGGTTTGGTTCTCCGCAGGCGAGAAAAAAGAAAACCGGGCGTGGGACGTCGAACGATCTGGAAGATTCCCTCGAGCATCGATTCTACGGAAAGAAATAAAATTAGAAGAAAAAAAGATAAAAGCAAAATACGTACTTCCTCTCGTACGATTGGAAATTGGCTATTCCGTAGTGACGAAAAGGTGAGTGAATTGGGAAACTGGGTTATTTCGTTTGCCCCTCGACTAATTCACCAAGTTGAACATTTGCGCTAGGATCCAAATGGACATTGAGGAATTTTCATTTAATTATTTCACGACGAATCTGTGGATTTGGAACGAACGATTAATTATTACTTGCGATAGGAATTCCTGTTCTAGCTTGTAAATAATAAATCATCTATGACTATTAGCAATATTTAACTATCGTTATAACGTCCCGCAATTTCATTTGCTTAATGAAGATTCGTAGAAACGATAAATCGTTACTGTTACCCGGAAAAATAAACATATCCACCTGTACGTGAGATTTTCCATCATCATCCGTGGAATATTCCAGAAAATTATTTACATATATCCAAGAAATAATAATATTCTCTAGCAAATATCAAAGCGATAAAGATCCCGTAGACATTTCCAAGAAAGAGAAAGAAGTAAACGTTACAGTAATCGTGTACGCAGGATTGAAATTCCTGTATTAATTTTGATATTTTACAATTTCTCGACGGAGGTAAAATTTCGTTTACTCGTGAAGTAAATTCGTTTTCGTTTACATACATGTATGACTCGTTTCGTGAAAGCTTGGAAAATTAATTAAACTCAAATATATAGGTAAAATGACGGAGGTCGAGGGAGAAACCAGTGAAGACTTCGATGCGGTGGTTATTTCGCGAGCGTGTACGTAGCGAGACGGGCGACTGATTTGGGATTCGTGGAATATTATATATATATAATCTTATATACAATATGTAAATATAACGTATATAATGAATCCAAATCGTGCACGCGTGTATTTCTATATGTATGGGTGAGCAAACTAAGCTTCGTGGGATTTAATTAAGTGAATGTCGCGACGACGTATGGAGGATAGGAGAAACGGACAATATCTCGAGGGCAACGAGCCCGACCATCTCTCCTCGTCGTCTGTACGCCGTGTTTCCAAGATTTTCGTTGGTGCACTCTAAGTAAGGAAAACAGCTCCGGTACGTGTACGTATCCGCCTTGTATGTACGTACGAGTTTCAAAGCAGCGAAGACACACATGTGCTGCGAGCAGTTCTCAACCAGAATCTCATGGCTCGGTACGAATTTATGATATCTCCGTAGGTTCCTACGATGGAAATCACTCGTTATTTGAATAAAATCTCGAGACGTGCGACAAGATCGATCGAACCTCGTCCTGAACTCATCCTTCGGTTTTTCCTTTGAGACTCTCTGACCCAGTCGTCGAATACAGCTCGCAAATACCCGGGATACGCACGAGACGCATACATTTTCTTATACGAGGCGCGTGTTGAATGGGAAAAATCGATAAGAGCCCAGGCAGGTTTTGAACAACTTGGTGATGGGTGCTGGAAAGAAAAACATACAGAATCGAGGATAAAGTTTGGCTTCGTTTTTACGATCGTTTTTTTTACTTCTTCGATCTATCTTGTAAATCGATCGGGGAGATAAATATACGAGTAACGTACGAAAACTCGTCGGAACTTACGTGCTTGATAAGCCAAGACTGGAAGGGATGTTAAAGTCGAGAGGAAAAAGGGTTTTGAGAACGATTTCTGATGTGGTGTAGGATTTATACGTATACGTTGAAGATCCGATGTGATTCTTTGAGAAGCGATGTTGGATTGGTGAGACGGTGATGTAGAAGTTGGGAACATACGATTTTGTAGCGTTCTCATTTACAATAAGAAGTTTTGAAATTCTATCCAAACAATTGTGTTGCGTACTGTGTCCTTCCAATTTCAAATAAATGGAGAAAGACAAATATAGAAAAATTACGAGCTCCGTGCAAAGTGGTTTCAGAAAAGAGTTGTAAAACCTCGATGAACAACCTCGATTGTTGCATCATGGCTTTGGATATATTTAGTTATAAATATACAATGCCCGAGCTTCAATGTCGTTTCTATCAGACGAGATATCCTGTAGTTTAAACTTTATCCAATTGGAAATTTTGGTTTTTGCTATCTGGCAAGTTTGTCACCTGCGGGTCTGCTAGTCTAAGGTGCTGCGCTGTATGCGTCACTTGAAATTGTTTGATGCGTGTGGAAGAACCTGTTAAATATACTAAAGGAAGATCACACTTAAATAATGGTCGGTGTAATACAATTAGGAAAATTTAACAAGATAATATTACAAACCTGTATGTAGATGAGAAAAAATAATCCAATGGAATCTTGTTCCAAGGAAAATAAAATGAAGCGCATCGATGGTACACATCCCTGCGATTTCAAGTATTGGCTTTCTGCGCTGTTGAGTCGAGCAGCAATTTTGTTTGCTTGCAAGTCGACACAACTCGTCGATGATAAATATTATTAATTGTCTTGCAAAATTGGGCTAGTCAATCGACTTAATAAGAGCCAAAGCATCGACATAACCTCAAAAAAAGTTATTGAATATTTCTGCCATACATGTTTGGTAAAAAAGCAAAATATCATCCGGTGCATACAATGACGGAATTCCTCACGAAATTCTTCGGTTTTCTTAAAATTTCAACCATCTCCGACAGTTGCTTAATCGAAAACTGCAACTTTCTTTTTTGCACACGATGAGTTTTGCCTGCTCAATGTTGTACGAGTGCAAACACTTGACGCCTTTGAAAGTTTTTCAAGAACCTTGAAGTGTATATTTCTAGAGGTTATGTTGACATTTTGCCTGTACCTAACAAGAAGCCAAAAAGGAGAATTAATGTTCTTTTTCACTCCTCTGTAGATACTCAGAACAAAATCTCTGTCTTGTACATAAATCTAACCCTCATTGAGAAAATAAAATATGATAATTATCATTGTTTTTGAGTGCCCTAAGTGGTTTGTGACTACCACAGTTGTACGTGTCCTGTGATTACAGTCATTTAGTCTCTCTTTGTCAACAAGCCCTCGATAAAATTGCATACAGGAAAAAACATTGTTGCGAATAACAAATCGATACGTACATACAGGTACAATTTAACAACACGACACTAACCTTGATCTATGAGGCGAAGAGCGTTCGGCCACTTCTGTGCATCGAGGGCCAGTTTTTCCTGCAGCAACTCGCGCACATATTCGCCGGCTTTGTCAACCTGATGATCCTTTTCATCGCGTTCCTTCTCCAACGGAATTCGTGGTTTGCTGTCGCTGCTATCGTCCATCTGATATTTATACTCGCCGTTGCTCGACCTCTCAGCCATCTTACTCGTTCACAACGGGATTATAACGTCCGTAAATCAACGCACGCACACGCCAAACTGTACGAATTGGATCGTTTTCACACGTATTCAAAATCACGATTGCAACAAACGTTTCTCAACCACGCGAGGGATTGTCACTGCACGAGCAAGAAAAGGACGCGCGACTGTGCGAAGGATAGTTAATATGGCGGGCATGAGCGGTGTTCGAGAAGACACGGGAAGCGGTTCGTGTGCGACAAGTGGGGCGCATCTCACCGATGCGCGCCGACGCCATCGACCAATCCGGCTTCGTATTCCGTTGTAGCGGAAAGCGAACCCGGCGTTCCAGCAAACTCACAGCCAATCAGAAATACTAACGCAAAACTTCCATAAGTAATTCGAGCTCACCATTGGCTCTCTTACAAGCTCAAGATCCAATCGGAATGTAAGTAACTAGTATAATCGTATAGAAGAAACGACTCCACAATAAGAGCGGAGAATTACGAAAGTTCGTGCACAAGTGAAGGAACGTTGTTACGATAGCTGCATAGGTTAGTTAAATACTTTGATAATTCCGTACGATCGGATTCTTTCTCATATCGTGTCCTCGACATACAACGAGGAGTAGCACTCATCGACTAAATCGAAACCCCCTGTCCTGTAATAAAACGAGTAAGTCGGCCATAATTCAACCCTTTCAACGTGTTTATTCACATCTCGTTTGGCCAGTTGCAACTTCGTAAACATTCACCTAGTGTTTGAGTGAAGTGTGGGGGAACGATAGATACGTTCCTGTTGTGCTTTTTGTGAACGCGGAGGAACGAGGTAAAAATTCACAGTATATTTATATACGAAGAGCAAATATTAGCTGTCAGTGAACTACAATCCTCTGTCTGTGCTATGTGTCATCACGTTGTCGTGCATGGGAACATATTTCGAGAATTACATCGAGTCTAGCTTATTGTACGTTGGCCATACACTGTTTGTCATCTCAAACGCATTTCAAAGTACATGAGAACCCATATCAAAATTTGTTGCACAATAATCATTTCTGGCAATATAAATGTACATTCGTACGTAAATGTCTGCGGATTGTCAAGAACATAGGTTATTCATACTTAGCACTGACACATCGAGTAATTGGATCTCGTTATGCGATGACTGAACATTGATAATACGAGTAATTCGGAGTGACGTTTAGCTAGCCAATTAATGCCTGGTAGGATCTGTCGTACGATCGCCCGATCACGTGGGACAAGCGATGTTCATTATCACCAATGTGGGTAGTATATGTCGTGCCTGGTTGAAATTATAGGACGATAACAAGAACAAATTCATGGTCGAAATGTGGAATTTCGTTGACGTAAACATTTTTCGGTAAGTTATTTAAAAAAGAAGAAAGGATAAATTTAAGGGAGCTTTCCAGTGTGAAATTTTCAAAAAATCGATTTTTTTTTGCTTTATCGAATAGTATACACTCTTTTCGAAGAAGCAGAAGGGATATTGTATGGACCTGGCATCGCTGATTGACCGTAAGTAAACGATTTACCTAAAATTTCCTCACTTGAAACTTTGAACGCGTTTTTCTCGAAACAGCATTTTTCAAAACGGTGTCCAACTTGGAGGGCAGAGCTTTAAAGCTATCGAGTTGAATTTTTACACAATATTCTTAACGTCATTGTTTATCGTGCAATGGAAGCTTTTTTTTTGACATCTTCCTATTTTTTTGTAAAAAAAAAACTGCCAAAAAAAAAGAGCTAAAATCGATACTTTTTGTTCAAACTGGCGCCATTTTTGCAAAAAAAAAAAAAGCCTCCATAGCACGAAAGCCAATTATATACCGATCAATAATCTTTTTGTGTTTTTTGTTTCAGATAAAAATTGTGCCCCCCAACGTGGACACCACATCCAAGTGCATTTTCTGCAACAATTGTTTCATCATTTTTATAGATATTAATTAATAAATAAATCGATCTTTAAAAAATTGTTTTGTATTCTTCAATACCCAATTAATATACAAAAAAACCAGACCGATTAGATTATTTTATCTTTAAAAAAAAAATCGCGAAAAACAGCGATTTTTCGGGCTGTCACACTGGAAAGCTCCCTTAAAGAAAATACTAATTTGAGAAATATTTGTTAATCAAATCACTGTCCTGTTTCAGGTTTTCTCTTTAGCAAAATCCTAATGGAACCAATGAGACAAGGATGATGTATTTTTATCGTTACTGACGAAAACATTGTCTCACGTTTTTCACAATGTCAGTAGTGGGATGCAATGTCCTAGATTCTCGATGAAACCAGTATTGTGAACGTGATATTGCGAACAATACATAATAATTCGCGTCGCGACGGAAAAACATTGTCATGGGATTGGGTGTTTCCTTACAAAGGGAAGATGCGACAAGCGGTGTGTCTCTGCAGAACTGGAGAGGGGTCGCAAATTTACGGAAACAATTGCCGGCGACAATTTACGCGACATCTCATAACAGCCAGCGTGGAAAACAAGTGGACGTTGAACGAGGTCTTGTAGTTTCCTGAACCTCCGAGATGAGACAATGCGTAGCTATGAATATAGGAAAAAAGGGTGGCTTACTCGTGCCCGGCTGTTGCACGTCGTTCTCAACGTAAACACATTGAGAGTGAGGACGAAACGCGCGAGTAGAAAGCCAGTTATATACGCGAATATTTGAGACAATAATCTTTCATATTTATCATCGCTGTTTCTCCTATGTTTCGCAAGATTTCTCGTTCAACCCTCCCACTAGTACACAAGATATACTCGCGTATCTCATCCAAAGATATTTCTTTTAAAAATTACCTTCGACCCGGAAAGATTGAATAAAAGTTTCAATTTTTTGTTTGCTTACATTTTTCATATTTTATGTTAACAAATTCAATTCTCGCTAGGAATGATACGATTAGTTTTTTTTTTCTTTTTATGAAACGTGACTTCTTGTCTCCGGCAAAACGAAGTTTGATAGGACGTTGTGCGAGTAAGCTCGCTTCCACGCCACAAGAAGGGAGAATACGGTTTTCTCTCGCTTCTATTTTCGATCCTTATCCTTTGTCCCCATCGCTCTCGGGTTGGCGCGCGTAATCGAAGCTCGCTCAACGTCCCTCGGGACATCGCATCGCAGCCAATATCGGCAATCGTGGTAAAGGATACAAACGACCATGGAACGATACATATATCGTGCACATCGGAATGAATTTATCAGAACGCGACGTTCACATATTCTGTCCTCTGCATACTACAAAGAAATATATAAATAACATTGTATTAACGTTACATTATATACTTTTTCAGATTGTTTACATACTTCAGGGATTCCCCCTGCCAGCCACTACTGCCAACTGCCACCAGGTGGCGTGAAAGAATCTACGGGGGAACAAGGGCCCACGAATGTTCCCGAACATAATCGAAGGAAGCCGAGATGCGAGCTATAGGGTAGAACACCCAGTAGTCGGCCAGGAACCGGTATTCAGCCTCTGCCGATGTTTTGTATGAGTGGGAAGAGTACAAAAGATACGGTTTGCGCTCTTCTCACTCATACAAAATATAGGCAGAGGCTGACTACTGGTTCCTGGCCGACTACTGGGTGTTTTACCCTACGTGTTCGATTTTTTGATAAAGAACAAAACAGCGTTCAACTGTGGAAAAGAGTCGAAGCAGCGGAGAAGGAACAAAGAGAATGCAGATTATTTAATACTTGTACGAGAGCGCTCTTGTGTGAGATAAGCTAGCTTGTACAAGCGGATAAGCTCAGTCCAGGGAGTTATGTTCGTTCATCAACGAATCAGCTAATGATTCGATACGAACATGCGCACACGACAAAGTGTGAGACGTCGTACCATTCGTATTTCATCACACGTGAGCGTTTCTTGTCAAAGCTTACAAAAGCCCTTGGCACGCTACGCGTAACAGCGTAGAGTCGTTGAGGCAGGCCAAGACACGGAGCTTGCAGCGAGGTAGGGGAAAGCGGAGAAATTATCGATTTTTCACCAACAGCTGAGCGTGCGTAAGGGCCCAAGGCAGGGTACACGGAATGTTTTGGTAGCGGAGGCCATCGCTACCCTCCTCGCTAGCACACTCTTGCGTTGAAAATACGAGTTCGCGGAACTCGTCGCCTCATGTTCATACTTGTGCGATCCTTTGTCTCGTCGATAAACGTACTATACGCTACGTTCTATACAAAAATTTAGAAAATCTTAACTTTACGGTAGCAAAATTCTTTTAGCACACATACATACTTACGTACATTATAAATTTAAATAACGACAAATTCTCCAACGCTATTGCTTAAAGTTTGTTATGGGCAACTGGTAGTTCGATACAAAGTGTATCAAAATTTCCTGTCGTTTATCAACATTTTTCCTCAAAAAGAAATGATAAAGAAGAAAAAAAAATGAACAGCACAAATTTCTTATTCTCGGTTTTCTCGTTTCGAGTATCGCAAAACCGAAGTTGCAATTTACGCGGAACCACGTCGAGGAGTTTCCACGAGTTTTCTGTTAAATCGTTTCGCCAGATACTATTTTGCCATGTACATAAATTGATATATACATATACACGTAACACATGCACACATTCTTCTTCCCGTCTACCACGGTTCGTGGTACGTAACGCTCAGCCCTCCTTCCATCCCTTCAACCCCCGTGGTCCGATGCAGAGAAATATTTCAACCCCCGCATGAATAAACGATCCACGAAGATAAACTTAACCTTTTCGTCCTTAAATATTGCAAAAGTCGAAACGCTCTCCTTACACTCTTTATTTTTTTAAAACACACACACACACACACACCGATACGTAACCGATAGGAACGAAAGTGGATTATTCTTCGATGCGTATTTCAACTTGGGAAGTGCAGCTTATAGGAATTTATTTATTTCGCGCGAGGAAACCAACGTGGCTAGTTTCGAATAAATTCTGGATTGGTAACATATCGATCGATGTCTCACCATGCACGATATTGTATTAAAACAGTTAGAATTGTGAAATTTTGGTCAAAGTCGATTAAACTCATCGATCAAAATTGGTCGATTCAATTTTTCTCGTATCGTTTAATTCGATAAAATTACGAGCTTTCCAATATTGTATAGTGGTTTGTGAAATATTCAGAAAGTTGGCGCACATGCCTCGAACATATAGTAGAAACAAATTTTTTATCAAACCGTGGTAACTCGGTGTTTTTCAATCGATTCCCATAAGAAGGCTCGTTCATCGAAATCCCCTGGCATCGATGTTATTTCATAAATCAGGAACCGTTTCTTCGTTTCACGCGTGTTTTTCTCCCTTGATGGCTCAATCTCCCTCTCGTCCCACCCCTTGCCACCTTTCTCCTTTACGTGACTCTAAATATTTCAGGCAGACTCGTGTATACACATGGTTTTTCTCCCACGTGCTTCTCGAAACTTGGCTCATTGTCGGAGAAACTTGAAAAACTATACTACCCACCGGGGAATAATTCGCGTTCAGTGGGATTAAAGGAAAAGAGAATTTTTTTTGTTACTTTTTTTCTGCTCCTTTTTTCCCCCAGCCTCTCGAATCTTGGGGGAACATTAAACGTTGGGATAATCGAGCTATTTCTTCGACAGGAAGCTCTTGATGGTAAATCGGTAGAAGCTCGTTTGGAGGTTTGGGAAGCAGCGTGCAATTAATATTTAAGCCAGTCAGACTCATTTGGGAAAGTACCTGTGGTTCATCAATTCCATCCTTTTCGTATGCCATTTATTTGTTCGTTATCTTTAATTCAAGTACAAAAACATTGATTGTCTCCATTACGAACATATTTAATTGATACTGAATTAATATTTTCTCTACGAATAAATGTACATAGTTAAAGAAACAAAAAAAAACCAGATGTGGAAATTAGAATAAAAATATGTAAAATAGAATGTTTATTCTCAGAGTGTCTTGAATTATAAAACAGAAATTTTCGTATCACCCTCGAGACATCCATAACCGCCTTGAATCGTGACTCAGGCTTGTCAAACGGTCTCGGAGGTCTTATTGGATAACAGGATTACGGGCAAATGAGCATCAAATCTGGAAAAGCTTATTCCAGATGGTCGAGCTTATAGCGAGGGTGTAGAAGGGAGTGAGGTTGTGTCCGTTTGATAACTCCCTGGCATCTCTCTCTCGCTCTGCTTGTTCGACCAGTGGGAACGTTGCGCAGTTATCCGCCAGTTGCAGATGTCCGGTAAGAGTGAAACTAGCGAAAGACAGGTCCCGGGCAAACACAGTATTCATTTCTGCGCGTCGCTACGAATGTCTCTTCTCTCGTGTCTTCATTTATATTTCCTCTCTCCCTCCTCTCAAACTCCATTTTTAAACAAAACTCTGCAAATTTTAGACAAACCCATTTCTCCCTCGTTATATTTCTTCATTTCCACTGATTCGTTCAACTCGACAGAAAAACAATAATCTTACAAACGACTGAGAAAAAAACAATTTATTTTATTCTCCTCGTTCGAGCGAGAAATTTTTAATTATTTTCTTGTATTGTTTCTTTTTAATAAAAATTCGATGATATTTAAACGTCATGTTAAAGTCGAAGAATTCTTGCGTTAGCCTCGACGGTATTTCGACTGTCTTGACATTCCTGCTGGTCGCCCGGGCTAGAGGTGCTGCATGGCGAGTTTTGCTGCCTTTGGGATTTTGGTCGCGAAAGCTTGCAGACGTTAAACAGGTCCGGGTGGGTGTCTATATATATATATGTGCCGACTGCCCGTCCATTATCACGATACGCTCGGCTTAATCCCAATGCAGATATAGAGCCATAAATCCAGCGTCGAGTTTCTCTTCGTCCCTCTCCCTCTCTCTCTCTCTCTCTCTCTTCGGAGAAGATTTTGCGTTTGCTCGACGAGTGAATTGCACGGAAAGTGGCTTTCAGAACGATCCGAAAATCCGTTATATAATAATGATGCTCAGACGTATATAGATATAATAATAAAAGCGAATTCAATAACGATAAATCGATCGAGCTTTCCTTTCGTTCTGCCTCGTCCTCGCCGTCCGATAATTCGTTCCTCTTTATTTTTCCATCGTTTTTTTCTTCCCAATTTTCCGATTACATTATAACGCGTAGGGCTAAATAAAAAACATAAATAATTGATGAAATTTGTTTATCGTCCTTGGGGTTTTAGTTTTGTATTTATGATTTTTTTGTTTGTTTTTTTAAATTTATTTTTGAGAAATCCTTTCGCCCACGAATCTCTGCGAATAATAACTTTTCACACCGGATTCGAGGTAAAGCTTTTTTCCGATACAGCGACTCCTCTCGCTACTGTCGAACGAGCGCACACGTGTTAGCAATCTCTCGAGGGGTGGAAGGGTTTCGTGTACACGATCGTTCATACCTCGCGATGTAAGTAAACTTCGATACGGCATTGTCGCTCGAGTAAAAATGCATTCGGTCGCACGTTGGAAAGTGCAGAGCCGGGGGGGTTTAAAACGATGATCGAAGATAGGGAACGAACGAGACGAGGGAAAAAAAAATTCAATAGATGAAAACACAAAAAAAATGATTTTTTTTTCAATTTTACTAAAACTTGCCAGGAAAAAAATTCCCTCGCTCGTAAATTAGAATGTTCGTGAATAAAAGATTTTTAATTATTATAATTTTTTCAGCGGACACGCCTGGACGAGTGGGAGGAGGGAGAAAAAAGTACAAATTTTGTTTCATACGTTCGTTGTTCCCTTGGAAAAACAAGCGAAAGAACTGCAGTGAAGTACGGAACGGCGATAAAACGGTCGTTAAAGGAATTATTGTGGCGGTAAATGACTACGTTATAAAACACTGAAAATCCTCATAAACGATCTAACATTTTGCTCGTATATAAATTTTTTTGTTTTTTTTTTCTCATTTCAGTTCATGCAAAGTTAATATTTTTCATGCACTGGTACAACGGTTATATCCTGGGAAAGTGGATACACGTGCAGATGGTACAATTTTTTCGAACGCAGAGTTCACCGAGTGTGCATAAGCGACAGAGAGAAACAGAGAGAGAGAGAGAGAGAGGTAGATAGAAGCAGGAAAAGCGAAAGAGACACAGGAGTTCATACGGTAGGAAATGATAGGCGTTGGTGCAGGCGACCGGAAGACTTAAGAGTTAGAAAGGTTAAAGGAGGAGTTTCTTATACGGTTATCAGTAAATCCATACAATGGCTCTGCATCGAAGCGTATAATCGAATGTCCTCTCAGTTTCATCCCTTTTTCTCCCTCTTGCCAGAGTTTTTCTTTTTCCTTTTTTCCCCTCGCCTCTCCAGAATTTCTTCTCCCTTGCCGTATCGAATTTTACGAATGATGACATCACCTTCCACATCCCTAAACTTTATATATCTTCGAACAAATCACCGGATACCAAATGATGCAAAATACTTAAGAGAAAGTAGGGAGTTTAAGGACCTAAGAAGCTATAAATTATTATTTTACGAGGTGAAAGGGGGTAGGGGGTTGAAACGAATAAGGGTAGTTTGTATCATTCTTGCGTCTATGAAATATTCCTATGCGATTCTCGATATTCTTGGGTTTCCTTCCGGTTGCGATTCAACGAAACGCGCTTTACGACTGCCCGGATGGATGCGAGTACTTGGAAATCTGGGTACGTCCGATCTGTAATTGTAGCCCAGTCGCATCCCGTAGAACACCGTATAATACGCCCTAAAGTGTATATATGTATATACGTAAACGCCCTATAGGGTCGATATTATTGTACGTGGATTCTGGATGCGAGGAAAGCGACTGACCCTTCGAGCTCGAGCCCGCTGTTCGCCTCGCCTATCTCGCGGTTTACAGCTTGCAGTTCACTGCGGTATAAACGTGTACCATTACGTGTTCGAGGAAATGGTGAGAAGGTGAAATGAACTAACTACGTCTGTATAACGTTAAATTCTTCGTCTCAAAAGGGCGCATGTCGTATGATTTTACACCCCAGAAGGGACCAACGTACACCCTTAAGACTGTAAGAACTCGATATATGTATTATGTAATGCATTAAGGGAAGCTCCTAGGGCGCACGAGGTTGAAGGTTTACGGGTAATACGCCGCGGGCACTTTGTGGTCAATGTAATTGCTTGTGCCCACGTATTTTCGTTTCGAAGACAAGTTCATTTTTTTCCTCGTTCAATTTTCCTTCCAAAAAACAATTCGAGGTTTATTGGTAATTTCGAGAACTATATATACGAGTATTTATACATTTGTATATATAGAGCGAGATAGGATTGTTTCAGGCATTCTGTTTTGGCTCTCTCGAGATGTCTTTCCTTACCGACCGTCGGTAAGACGAGCAACAGAATGGCCCCTCGAGTATACGATCGCTAGACACGTGTTACGACCCTCGATAATATTCGCGGGTGTGACTAGGAACCCGAACGAGAGGATAATACACAACAAGCGGTAACGCTGTTTGTGTATTCGTAACGACGAGACTCGCGATATTAATTCGATGTTTCCATGGAAAATAGCGGTCGCGAAAGCACGAAACGGTTCGTTCGACGATAGCGCCGAAATGTACCATCCATTTTTGTTTGTTTCTGTCTCTCTCTTTTTTTTTGTACTCGTGTTATAATTCGATACGGTGTTCGTACGAGTTTTCATCGTAGGTGAGCAAAAATTGACGAGATATTATAAAATATTCGTAACGACGTTAAAACAACTTCCCGTAGGCGATCGTAAAGTTTGTCTGGTAATTAAAAAAAGGGGTTGATTTTCGAGTCTAGATGAGAGGAAAATCTAGTTATTTGCTAGCTACGGACGATTAATTCGATAATTAACGCGATGATAAAAATAACAATTAAAAAAATCGAGACAACGCGACGACCTTTCATTATTTCGAGACATTTTTGTTCGTTTGTTTGTTTGAAAAATGAAAATAGAATGAAAACCGTTGGAATAAAATTTAATACTGATAGAAAGAGGTTAATAAATTGGATTCTCGATGAGAGAACAACGGCGTGTTATGGGCGAATGGCTCAAGGATGAAAAAGCGAGGAGGAACGAGCGAGCCAATGGAAAAAAGAAACGAGCTTACGGCGTTGCGTAATTTTCTCTTTTAGCTGCTTCTACGAGTGGATAGAAAATCCAACGGCCGTACGAGAGAACGATAAGAAAGGCAGAAATAGGGGGAGATAAAAAGACGTAGGAAAGAGGAGCGAGAACAATTGGACGAGACCTGCATATAGTTGAGTGTGCGCGTTCTCATATATTTATATACAGTACCTACGCGTCTATAAAGACATAGAAAGAAGAGCCTAGATGAATAAACTGTTAGCAACACTCGCCTACTTGCGGTAGAAAAGAGAGAAAGAAAAAACGAAAAAAAAAGATAAACCACCAGAGTTGAACTCCGGATTTTTTTTTCGTCCATTCGAATGGAAACGGGGTAAAACGGAACTGTTAAAAAGCTCCTCCTTATGTCTACTTGCTTCTCGAATCTGGAATAATAATTTACATTATGGTTACAATTTATTCGACGAGTATGTTTAAAAATAATTTTTTAAATATAAATCCAACATTGCGACGTGGGTAATTTTTCCCCGTTTCATTGTCGTGTCGTTATTTCGCGTTAGTCGACTTTATCGCGCCCGAGTCAAAACTCAAGCGACGGAATAGAAGCAAGGCTACTATTTACCTACGTTCCACCTTTTTTCCTCGCACTGCGGGCACACGCCGCGCTATATACGTATATATACTTAAGGCAGCCTCGACGTACGACGAAGGTTAGGCCGCTGACGAAAAAGCATTAGTTACGAAAAAGCGACACCGGAGAGCGACCCGACGTACGACCCAGTTTAACTCTTTCTTTTTTTTGAGTTTTTTTTCGTTAACTCGAACGTACATTAGGCATATGCGTATATCTATACCTGTCGTAGGTTGAAGGATTTCGGTGCGAAAATCCGCAGCTCTACTCTCTTCCTTCGAGTTTCTATCCTCGAACTACCTCATCGTAGTCCCTCGTACACACGTTTTTCGTGGTGTGGAATTTCTCTTTCTCCCCGAGTTTTTTCTCTTTTCTTCGCAACCCCTCGCATTCCCCACCCTCCTCGTTGCACCCCTGTCGTCCTTTTCACTAGGGTTGAGGAGCGGGGGATCGCTGCAGAGGCGAGACGTCGTGCACTATGAGTTCGTGAGCAAGAGTTTGCTGCACTTGCACTTGGACTCGCTGCTTTTGTACATTTACAGGTACATATACATACACAGATATATATATAAATGTACAAAAGCAGCGAGTCCCAAGTATGTACATATGTATGTGTGTATACATACATTCATATGTAGTTTCTCTTCTTGCGCCACCGTGTCTCTGTCTCTCTCTTTCTCTGACGAAAACTCCCAGAATCGTTTCTCTCGTGTGCCAGTACCGCAAAACTCTAGCATGCCACACGTCCCCTTTATTTCCCACCTCTCCACCCCTTCCCTTCCCATTGACGAAGAATAGTCCTCTCAATACCCGCGTCTGGTAAAATTGTTCAATTGAAAATGTGTTTGTATACAGTTATATATGTGTGTGCGGAGATTGACTTGGTTCTCAAGACGCGTGTCTTTCATCGTGTAGCATCTTGATAAGATTCCGGGGCAAGAGGGGATTTCACTTTTCGAACGACGACGCGATGACGTGGACGGATTGCGAAGTACGAAGATAATGCGAGGAAAATGTTGAGGGGGGGGGGGGGGGGGGGGGGGGGGTCTGAGGGTCAAAGAGTTGGATAGGTCGATTTTCTTTGAAAAAGCAGAAATATACACTACCGGCGGAAAGTTTCCGGACAAAAGTTGAAAACAGTGCCGAAATGTTCTTTTATGCCATTTCGCCGGTAGTTGGCCTAGGCCCATTTAACCAACGCCATTTTAAAGAGCAGATTTCCCCTCATTTTGGCCTTTTTAAAAAATTTAGGATTTTTTTTACAATTGGCACTCAGTTTTGAAAAAGATAATTTTTGGTCGTTTTTTTGTTCTTTTGCAAGTGGACCTCTTTTGCAGTAAAATTTTTTTTAACGAATTTCTTTATTCATGCTCATAAAGGGCGAAGTCTAAGCTTCAAGTTCATTTTTTAGAAAATTGTCTACGATTTTTTTTCAAATATATGTCGTTTTTTGAGAAAAAATAGACAATTTGAAAATTTCTCCATGGGACGAAAACGATAAGGTTTACAACAAAACCTCAAGATGGCAAAAAGTTGTATTACTTCTTGCTGAGTTCAGGAGAATTTTTTCAGATTTTTTTTTCGCAATTTTGTTTCCACCTATTTCAGGTCAGTTCGATTGATCTGAATACCATGAAAATAATAAAATTAAATTTTTTACTTACATCGAAGAAACCTCTGAAGAAACCAAAGTGTAATATGTAAGTAAAAAATTTAATTCTATTATTTTCAGGGTATTCGAATCAATCGAGCTGACCGAAAATAGGTGGAAAAAGAAAAACTGAAAAAAATTCTCCTGAACTCAGCAAGAAGTCGTTCAACTTTTTACCACCTTGAGGTTTTATTGTAAACCTCATTGTTTTCGTCCTATGGAGCAATTTTCAAATTGTCCATTTTTTTTAAAAAACCAAAATGAAGGGAAATCCCTGCTCTTTAAAATGGGGTTGGTTAAATTGGCCTAGGCCAATTACCGGCGAAATGGCATAAAAAACCGTTCCGGCACTGTTTTCAACTTTTTTCCGGAAACTTTCCGCCGGTAGCGTATATATAGAAAAAATTTTCGATGAAAAATTACGAATTGATGTGAAATTTTAATCACGATTCTCGGTACGAATTCGATCCAGCTCGCTCTCCTTTCAAAAAAATTCATAGATCGATCACGCGTAAAGTTTACGAATCAATTCGCTATATGTAAAACGTTTCCTCGCTGGTGACATTGAAATCAAAAGAAAAAATTGAAAATAAACAAAAATTACAATTTTAATTTGCATCTGACATTTGCATGTTGTCGAAACGAAAAACAAATCTATAAAAACGTCAAACCGGACGAAACGTTGCGTCGACGGAGGAATACACGCGCGCGCAGTGATAGATTTTTCAGATTCGTAAAAATCTGATCGATGGTGGTGCAGACTTTCCGTTATATCGAAAAGGCAAAGCGTATATATGCATTAGTGTGCAGTGGCAGCAGAGAAAATGCCGAGGGGGAAAAAATATGTGTAAATCATGAAATCCATATAAGAATTCTCTTTTGAGGGAATCCCTTTCGATATATTCTTTTTCTCCCTCTCGCACCCTGTCTCTATCTTTCTCTCCCCCTCTCTATCTGTGCGAGAACGAGATGTATAAACCGATACGCGATATGCTCGATATATTCGATGTTTTTTGAGTGGATCATCCAGACAGCTTCTTTATATATATCTATAGCATACATATATATCTATAGATTATATATGTATATATAGGTAGATAGATAGATAGATAGCTCGTTCGTTCCTGGCCAAATATAGTAACAATATTATTGCTGCATAAACGAAAAGTGGTACGTAGACGGTGTAGAAGAAGGTTCCGCAAACCGTAAAAGCGAGTGGCAACCCCCGGTAGTGGAATCTAATTTTGGTAGGTGAAGAGGAAATGGCAAAGTGAGAGGGGCCGAAAGGGGGGTGGGGACAGAGAAAGAGAGAGAGAGAGAGAGAGAGGGGAGCGTAAATATTTCAAGCGATGTTGCATCTATACTTACCAGTTTGCTTCCTCCGTAGCCGTTATCTCTTGGCCGTCTCTCGCACACCGAATAGAGGAATAGGCAAGAAAACGAGGTTCTAAAATTATGCAGTTGATTTCCGCATCGGGCGTTTCACTCTTTCACCTCTGGCTGTTGTGCGCATCGGGTCAACAGTAGAACCCATCACTCACATTATTATTTCAGAGATAGGCACATACGTTGTGATACGGAGGAAAGGGATATAGGGATATATATAGGTAGTGGCGTAAACGAAAATGGGGAACGGCGGCAAACTAGCCAACAATAGAACCAGGGAGGCTGGCGAAGGTGCAGTCGAGCAAAAGTACATTTGACTTGCATACGTTATTCCTCTTGTACCCACATTTCGTACATTTGTTTTGTGTATGCGGATTGTAAAATGCCTGAAGGACGTGAAACACAACTGTATCATATATATATGGTTTATATACATATATTCATATATATGGTAACAATTTATAGATAAAAAAAAACGAAAAACACTCGATTAAAGGAGGTTTTTTGATTTTTCACCCAGATTTTCTCGACCTTAAGTGGAAAAATCGTTATTTCAGGGTTTTCGCGTTTTTCTCCTAGAATTTTTGAGATATGGGCAAAAATAACGTTATATTCCTCATCAGCGACGAGTTTCCGATACCGTAACTACCCTACGAAGCCTTTTTGGACGAAACAAAATTTTGACCCTGGGCTGGTGCCAACATTCGTGATCTACTTTCAGGATTTTGGGGGTCCGGAGGGGGGCCAAATTTGTTTTCGTTGAAAAAGGCTTTGTAGCAACATTTCGGAATCGGAAATTTCCCGCGTAACGCGAATATAATGAAATAAAGGAGTTTTGGAGTAAAACAAATTTTGCCCTCATTGCCTAGGCGTTTTTTTGCAGGTCCCATGGGTTCTGAAAATCGCGATTTTCAAAGTGTCGTCCCGACCACAAAAATTGAGCTATCCGGATGATTCTTGGCTGGTTCTCGAGTGCTCGGCGAGTTCTTCAAAAAGTTATTCGTGAAATTTTCTGTCGGACGATCATGAACAGAGATAGAGCGTCGCAAAAAGTCGATTTTTCGAGGTTTCGCAATATCCATCGAAATTGACCATATTTGCATTTCGGTGAATTTCAATCCTTTCTCAAGCTCTAAGAGCCTTTGTCGATCGCAAATTTCCCGTACAACAAGAAAATAACGGTTTTGTTTCAGAATTTTCAGATGTTATCGACCTTAAGTGGGTAAATCGTGATTTCGGGTTTTTTGCGTTTTTCTCCAAGAACTTTTGAGATATCAGGCAAAATAATCTGGCGTTTTAATCCACCACTTATGCACGCCTATTGAGTTTGTCTCGTGCAATTTTCCAAGAAATATCTAATTCCCCTCTGTCTCCACCCCATCGTGGCACTCGAACGACGACGAGAAGAGGAAGGCGAGGGAGGAGAAGACTGGGTTAAAGGGCGTGAGAGATGAGAGTTCGCTCTTGCCCTTTCCATAGCTTCGCTGTTCTCCGGCAGTATGCGGTTGATCGAGACCGGGGTAGAAATGACGAACGAGGGTCTCTGCTTCCCTCAAGAAAAGCCTCGGAATCCAGCGAAAGCAAGAGAGAAAGAGAGACAGAGAGATAGAGAAAGTGAAAGAGCCGGCACCAAAAACCTCACAAGCCTCCAATCCCTATTCATATCTATAGATACGAAAGCAATATATAAAGATCGTGAAAAAAACGGCACAGAAAAGAATTATTCGACAAACATACAGAGACAACCATCTCACTCCCAGTCCTCGGTTTAAAAAATATACGGATCTTCCGCGTCGGCTTTTTACCCTTGACGTTTCGAGCTCCTACATTCCGATTTTTTCCACCCTCGGTTCTCGGGTATTTTTCGTAGCCTGTAAAAATCCATCCACGCGAATAGACCTAAATATATGCACGAGGCCCTATATATTTGTTATACACGTATACGCGTAACGGTTTTGTATTTTACAACAAAATTCTGAGAGCTCTCCCGTGTGTCCCGCGGGAAGACCGGTTGGAATTTTAATCTAGGATTAATCCATTACTCTCGCTAGAAGTGAATTCCCGGAGGTACCAAAGCATTAAAATAATTGTTATCTTGGGCGCTGGCTCTGCTCCATTCTTTCCCTTTCCCTCGTCCGCGCCCTTTTCCCTCCCCTGCCGGGGTACGCGCTCTCGCGAAGGATAATTCGCGAACCTCTTCCGGCGCGACGCTGCGAGATCTCGCGGATCCTCTAAAATTCTTTATGTACTTGTCTACATATATATATATATTTGGTACTCGATCCTACTCTCACCCTCTGGCGAGAGGGCCCACCCTCTGTTCCGACTATATAACGCATTATTCGCACATTACTATGTAAATTCCTTTCGCGCTTTCGCGCCTGGCTGAGAATACCGCGCGAAAAAGAGGAAAAGAGAGAGAGGAAAAAGGGGCGAAATGCCCTATAGAGCTGCGGAGGTGTTGAAACCCACACCTCAAAATATACAATCGAGTTTCAAGCTTTTTAATTCAAGGTTCAAAAATAGTCGTATGAAAATAACCCATAAAATATCATCGACTCAAAATTGGTTCACTTAAGACGGAATTTCTCGCTTACTCGGCTCTATAGTCGACGCGCTATTTTATCCTCTCTTTTCCCTTACCGGCGAAAACACCAAGAAAAGCAATCGCGATCCATCGCTAAGTAAATTCAAACTGTGTCGTTGTTTGCCCGGACTGAGGAAGGGAGGAAGAGAGTGTTCTCCTTCTTTAGCTTCCGGTTTACGCTGATGTAAAAAGCGTAAGGTTGAGAGTGAGAGAGAGAGAGAAAGAGAAAACTGGAGAGGAGATGGGAGATCCAACGTCGCGAATTTCGAACTACATGCCTAGAACAGAACCGCGGTTCGTCCCGGGGCAATAAAACATTAGCCAACGAAACTCGGAAACTCGTTTAACCTTCCCTCCGTACTTTCTCACGCTCTCGTCCTATCCCAATCCTCTCGCTCGCTTACTCCACCTTCCTTTTTATCATCTCTCCTTTCCACTGTGCAAAGATTTGCCCGATGAATTAACGTCATGCAGAAATCGCCCTCGGGCTTCGTCGATATAGTTTTCGTGTAGATAGATCGTATTAGTCCGTTACACCGGTCCGTAATACATCATCCTGCTTTTCGCTGTCCGACGTCTCACGAGGAAAATCTACTTAGAAATGGAGCCGAGAAAAAGAACATAAAACATTGTGATCTCGTCAAATCGATGGAATAAATATCGATGTCGTACGTAACTCGTGTGTATCGATAAATAGAGAATCCTTCAAGTTGATGCTCGACGTCGTCCCGCGCTCGAGAGAAAAATCAACGGCTCAAGAATTTTTTTTTCCACCTCTACCGTAGAGAAAGCCCCATTTCTCTCGCGATATCTTGCTCCCCGACGTTCCAACACACGCGTCTCCAACGTACCGTTCGAGATTCTTCAGCGTCGAGTATCTCAAACAACCGCGTTGTCGTACAATGCTGAAAGATTGAAGGTCTTGTCGAACAAAGTGCGTACTCGAGGTTTCACGAGGGAAGGCCGGGCGTATGTCAGACATCATGAAAATGGAGGTACCCACTTTATTACCCTCCGAGAATGAACGATGGGGAATACGCGACCCTTATTTCCAAGAGAATTATGTACACCTACGTTGAAGCTCGTCTTCTACGAGAGAAAAACCAAGAAGCAGAAAAAAAAAGAAACAAGAAATAACACGAAAATAAAATAAAGAAAAGGTTCTCGAAAGAATCGAGAAAATTCCAAGAGGGATACATCCACCTTTAAGTAGGATTAATTTCGATCAGCGAGTCCGACGAAATTCCTCGAGCGAAATTCTCATTTCCCGTTACGAAGAATTCCGTTCCGCTTCCATCTGGAAACTACCTAATCTCGTTTGCTGTGGTGTTCCCATATAGTGCAGGACATTTTGTCTTATATATACATATATTTTAGTACAAAGTACCGAGGGTTTTCTCGTCGTTAGCAAAGGAATGCCACGCAAGCTCTTCCTTGTTTCGTACATCTTTAGTCCAACGGTATCTCTCGAGCCCCTCCGTATGTCTCTTCTCTCGCACCGGTTGATTCGTGGTATATATAAATCGCTCTCGTGACGCATTACCCCCTTGGTCCTTATCTCACAATCAGAGAAGTAAAATTACAAGCTGTAGGTGAGCAAGATATACAATGGTATAGAAGTGGTGTATTTTCTCCTCAGGCAGCGAAAGACGGAGCAAAGGAGCTTTAACGCGAGCACGACGCTACCATCCACCTCAAACACTCGACGACGAGGACAATTCGCATTGTAGCAAGTACCTATCCAGGACTTTCCCGGTTCTTTGTGCATTCACGCGAATCTGTTCTCGAAACGTCGGAAAAATTGCCAAGAATAAAATATATTTGTTCTTTTTTGTTTTGTTTTTCGAAATTATAAGAATACGAAGTTTTTAGTTAATAAAGCTCGTCGGTTTTATAAACACGAATTTTAGTTTACAGAGTTGGTTTTGCAGAGACGAGGTTTTCTTTCGTAAATATCGAATTTACTCGCGAACAGAAATAACTAGGGGGATGTTATATGGACGATGTTGAGTCCAGAATGGATGGAACTATACGAGTTCAGCGGTTATACAACTTTGGTGGGTTAGCGACCGGTTTGATTATCTCTTGTTAAGGGATCATACCTTATGGCTGGGCTTGCAAACGACGTACTGGCAATAAATATTTTATACGATTATGTGCCTCACTGGGAGAGCGAGGAAAACCTGTGGAGGTTTTCCTCTCTCCCAGCCTGTGGAGGTTTTCCTCTTACCCAGTGAGGGTCCACAGAGAGAGAGAGAGAAAATGAACGAGAGAATAAGGGTTGGTTAGGTCAAACGAGAAGGGGTTGAATGACACCGTAAAAAAATTGTGGTTTCTGTTAAATTACATAACGAAAGATCTTACATATTTTCCCTTACTATTAATATGGTAGCAACGAATGCAACTCATAAACAATAACGAATACAATTATAAAAATGTAATTAAACGAAATGAAAGAAAAATAACATTTTCGAGATCAATCGACTCATCTCCGTCATGAAAAGCCCGTAGGGTTCGCGATGCCACAAAGATAAATGTTAAAGAAAATGTTTGTACGTTTTAGCAGAATCCTACATATATATATATATTGATGTAGGTATGTAGAAATGGTTTCGATATGCTTCGGGCTACGCCAAGAAGACATATAACCCGTGCAAAGCTAGCTGCGGAACGCAAGTATAACATAACTATCAAACTCTTGGGCAAACTGTTGCTGCGTGCTGCGGAGAGAGGCGTTTCGTGTGCCAGTCGTTGCGCGGACGGGGTGAGAAGGGCTGCAGGGGTAGAACGTAGAGAGCACCACGAAGCACCGAACCGACGAGGGAGCCTCGCGAAATTAGATCGGGGCAGAGAGAGGGATGAAGGGACGTTGGCGACGAGCGAAAGCCGAGCGGGCGATACCAGCAAGAGGGACAGAGGGAGAGAAAGGGAGAGAGATTAAGCTTATACTGGTAGGTTACACTTCCGACCTCGGCGAAATGAGGGAAGACAACTCTGTCTCGTTTTTGTGACCTTTCTGTATGAGAGCTCCTAAAATTCCTTTAAATTAAGCATATTTGCGTTAAAGCGTTGGATCGTGAAGGCAAGAGGTTTATTTTTCTATTTTTTTTTTTTTTTTTTTTGGTAAATTTTATCCTGTTGACTCTTTCGTTGATAGAAAAATTATTTAAGACAATTCTACAAATTAAAATATTCCTTATTAGACTTTCATCGTTAGAAATTATTTAACAAATCGGATTCGATTCTGAGTTATTATTTCGTCATAAATTCCCACCGATAATACTTATCGTCGAATCTTTTTAGTAAATTGAAAAATAAAATTCTATCGCCATTATTATAAAGAAATAAACACATTATTCAACAAATTATTTAATAAAATTCCACAAATTAAAATATTCTATATTAGACTTTCATCGTTAGAAATTATTTAATAAATCTTAATCAATTCTGAGTAATTATTTCATCATAAATTCTTACGGATAACACTTATCGTGGAATCTTTCTAGAGAATTGAAAAATAAATTTCTATCACTATTATTGTATAGAAATAAACGCGAGATTGATAAAAGATAGCCGGGAGCTATCTTTTATCAGTCACGTGTTTATTTCGAGGAGGATTCGTATATAATACAGAACGTAGAAATTCCATGATGCGAGGTTGTGCATTCGCGCGTGTAACGTTTCACCTCGTACTATCCCTTTCTCTTCTCGCGAAGGGATATTAACGATGCGGCGGCCAAGCCGTCGGTAGCACGAACCACTCATAAATCGGCCTGGGATGTTCCACACACCACGACCTGTCTCTCTCTCTCTCTCTCTCTTTCTCTCTCTCTCTCTCTCTCTCTCTCTCTCTCTCCCTCTCCCTCTCTCTCTCTCTCTCCCTCTCTCCCTCTCTCTCTCTCTCTCTCTCTCTCTCTCTCTCTCTCTCTCTCTTTCTCTCTCTCTCTCTCTCTCTCTCTCTCTCTCTCTCTCTTATTCTCTCCCTCTCAGTACCGTCATTAACCGGAAACACGTATGTCACATTTATTTCGAGCAACCCCCGCGTGTATATGGAAACTCTCGCTCTCTCGCGAGAGCTGGTTACCGTACCAAAACTCGCATCAGTGCTGCGCCACTCGAAGAGATCATATCTATATACGTGCATATTTAATACCAGCTATTGGTAATATGAAAGTCGTTTACGATTGACGAACTCGTGTATAATATCCGAACTGCCGTTCGCCAAATTCAACCCCGTCGATTCGCGTATGTGTGCGTATAATCCGTAGCCACCGGGGAACTCGTGTATAACATCGCGAATTCTCCCATTTTCTCGCGTAACCATGATTCACAGGCCACCGATTT
The DNA here is from genome assembly GCA_946811545.1 of Netelia fuscicornis. NCBI lineage: Eukaryota > Metazoa > Arthropoda > Insecta > Hymenoptera > Ichneumonidae > Netelia > Netelia fuscicornis. Next base: position 38,385,839 of record OX328015.1, read on the forward strand.
TATTGACCGTTGCGACGAGGAGAGAATGCTCCGTGAATGCATGGGAAAGAGAGAGAGAGAAAGAAAGAGTGAATGAGGGAGAGGGTAGTGGGGAACTACCATGACTAGCAGGGTCGCACCCTCGACGCGCCACATCCCTTATGACCAGCGGGATCACGAGACCCATCGCACTACTAGACCGCCGCTATCGCGATGCTACGCCAAAGGGTCACCTGTATATACAAGACTATGTGATAGGAGCGTAAAGGTATCTTCGTATATACATATATAGGTATGTATATATACGCCAGGAGAGGGTGGATTTTACACCGCGAATGGACGACAGAGGGTGCGATACTTTACCCTCTCTCTCTTCTTCTCTTTCTTTCTCTCTCTCTCTCTCTCTCTCATCCCTCTGTGCACTTGCCACCCCGTTTCACCGATCGACATAACGCGATCTGCATTATTCAAAGTGCAATGCCATTCACGGTTGAGATAGGAAGGAGCGAGATGGCAAAACGCCCGAGATCACTTACGTTGCATTACGGATAGATCAGTGCTACGAAAACTCGGTATTCGGTCATATTTTCTCGCTACGGTCGGCTTGTTCTCGAGATTTTTCGTATGTGTGAGTATGTTTTTTGCATTTTTTTTTTGTGCACACCACCCAGCGGGTACTCGCGAGTTTCTCCGCAGTGAGAGAGTAGAATGGGAGTTAAAAAAGTGTATATAACGACGGAAAAATGGGGGAGGCTTTTATGGAAATTTTATTTATTTATGAGAACACTGTCAGTGAATTCGTGATCGCGCGAGAGAAATCGTCGATGCGGGATTTTCGTGATAAAATTTCAAAAAGCGAATTCCTCTTCCGTTCGACGTTTCGACCAATATAACAATGATAATATAATCATTTTTGGGGAAACAGAATTCCGCTGTGATAAAAATATCGTTCGCGATTATTATTTTTTTTCTGTTTTTCGACTTTCGTAATTCTTTCACGACCTGAGAAAAAAAATTCGGTATGTCTCGAGCGAAACAAATAACGTTCGCATGGTTTGCGCTCGCGGACTTTACGAACGCCACAAATCAACCTAAATCGTCCCAACGGGCAACAAACTTGTTTACACTTGAAAATCGCAATTTTTCCACATTTTTCCGTCAACGTGGAGAATAAATGGCGTGGCTCTTTTTTTGTCCCCGGACCGTTTCGTATTTCAAGAACCGCGTCGCCACCGAAAATATTTCCACCCTCGTTTTGGAACCCCACTGGATTCGGATTTCGTCAATTTTTTGTCTCGAAACAAAAAAAAAGGAATAAAGACAAAAAAAAGGAAATGTAATTTTTTAAACTTTCGTACGACCGATAAAAAAAATTAGATCGAATGAAAAATGGAACATTATCATATTCACTGGCCGAAGTCGTAATGTACGCGAAAGATCTTATAGATATGCGTGGTCTGCCATAACGTACAACTCGTTGGCATGGTTATTATTCCGATCTTCTATTATTCTACCTATAATAGAGAAAGTTGGCTCGTTCGAAGTAGAAAACCGAAGGCGAACGTATCTTCGCGTCGTCACGGTCTTCCGTTACCACGTACGATCTAACCCAGAAAGAGAGAGAGGGAGAGAGAGAGAGAGATAAAGAGCGAAGGATCGACGAGTCTCCGGTAAAACTTTTAATCCATCCTAACGATCGTCGCGCAGTGCCTATAAAAATCCTCTCGTTCTCCTCGATTCGCACGATCATCCCCTCCGAAAACTATAGACATATATTTATCCACAGGGGGATCGAAGAAACACAGTTTTATCTATCTCTTCATACACTGTTACATATTTAACGACTCGTCGATATATTCATTTCTCTGTCCTTTTTTTCGTCTCGACATAATTTTGACATCGTAAACGGAAAGGTCGTATTTTCTATCGCACGATTTTCGAATTACAACGAGGTATGAGATGATGATTTTTATCGGGAGTTTGATAAATCGATACTAAAACCGATAAATTGACACGTATGTATTTTTCTTATTTTAATATATACGTGTAAACTTTTCTTTTCGCTGATGTATTGGAAAATGGAGGTTTCAGCTCTTCCACCCCCTAAGCCAAGGGGTTGAGAATATTTCTCGATATTTCTATCGATAGATTTTGAGCGTTTAACGTAATTCTCGTACACAGACACAAAGTTGGTATTTGATATGAAATATTGCACCGTTAGCTTGAAATATAAAGGAGAAGACTCGTTTAGTATTTAATAATGGAGAAACGTAGAAGCGAATCTAGCTCTGCGACACGTTTTTCCAACGAAGGACGACAAATTGTACCGTGCAGAGGAAATCCACTGGATTATTTCCTCTCTATCTCTTCATCTCTCTCGCCATATTTCGCAAGAAGATCGGAACTGCGAAACTGGAGAACCAAAAAAGAAACGTTCCACCATTTCCTGACGTTTCGTTACATTCTTTATCGCCATTCTTTCTTCGCGCGATAATTACGACCGATCGCGTACAAAAAATCTCGGTCGAAGATTTTCGCATAATATTCGAACATCGAACGGGAAACAATCGTTCATTCTTCTCCTCCCGATGAGATACTCCATCTGTTCTTATTAAAATTTATCGTCTCGACCGTACGCCGGTCCGCAGTCGCGCGAGAATACGAAAAAAAAGAAAAAGCTCGAAGCGCGCTCTGAGGGAAAAATAGAGCCAAACGTTTGTGTAACGTATCAGAAATAGTGGCGGGATATGTAAATGCGTCGTTTTTCATTTTTTTTCTCTATTCGCATACCTATTTTGATCGATGGGACTTGATAGATCTATGAAAAAAAAGGGGGGAAAAATGAAAATGAGAAAAAAACGCACGGAACAAAAAAAATCCGAATATTTGAACGATAACTCCGCTTCACGGCAGCTGGGAGCTTCCGAGTTTTCAGAAGCGCATACAGTCGCGTATATAACAAACCGTTAAAGAGAGAGAGAGAATCCAACAGGGGGATTGGTTTTCCACGTTTTTCCGCCGAACATATTTGAAATACGGTAAAATATCTGAGCAAGCTCTCTCACGGAATCGGGAGAGGAAATGCTCGCTTCTCCCTCTTGTATACCTACGTTTCCTATAATATATATATGTACAAAACACGCAGACATATGTATCCGTAGTGGAATGCGCGTTATTCCAGGCATCGGTTTTCATCCCCCACGTGACATGCGCGTCACAACGACATCCCCTCTCACCTCACCCACAGGCTTCTCTCGCATTCGTACAAACGCACGTAGAAACAATTTTCAGGTGATATCCCCTCGAGTGAAAAAAAAAATCAAGGGGATGAAAGAAAGAGAAGAAAGAGAAAGAAAGCCTGGGCGTTATGGCATCCAGGGCTGTTACGCTGAAAAATATGGGAATTTTATTTTTCATACACGAGCGCATACGAGTCGAAAGGGCAAAGCTGATACGAGCGAAAGAACTACCCTTACCCGACCCACCCTCTTCTTTAGCTCATCCCTCTCGTGTTACTTTGGCGTGAGAAAGATGCGAAGAAATAGACGAGTGAGTCGCGCACGATACCGAGCACTGAGAAGATAGAACGGACGACCATTAAATATCCTCTCTTGGCAAGTACGGATTTTCATTTCACCTCGCTTTATTTTTCTTCGCATTTTAGCATCGCGCTATATTCCTCGTTTCTCTTACGATGCACGCGATGCGAGGTATACAACTACGTGGTATATGTCGCGTAACGTTTGTTCGGACGTTCCTTCGTCGACCGTGTGCGAGAACGTTAAGGGGATGCGAATGAGGGAGGGAGTTGGATGAGCTTCCTAGGGGTTGGATTTTCTAGAGTGAAAATTCGGAGAGGCTTTATCACTGTATTTCATCCACGATGAGACGCTTTCGTTCTCTCTCTCTCCCTCTGTGTGCCTTTCTCTCTCTCTCTCTCTCTCTCTCTCTCTCTCTCTCTCTCTCTCTCTCTCTCTCTCTCTCTCTCTCTCTCTCTCTCTCTCTCTCTCTCTCTCTCTCTCTCTCTCTCTCTCTCTCTCTCTCTCTCTCTCGCCACAGAGCAGCTCTCCTTCTCTTGGTCGTCGAGTTAATTGAAATTAACTGTTACATGTTGCACGAAACGTCGAAGGGCTACAACGTCGTGCAAATGTTACGTAGTCACTGATATATATCTGTATATTCTCCAGAGTATATTTCTAACGGTAAGAGCAGAACCCGTGCACAACCAGTGAGAGAGAGAGAGAGAGAGGGAGATCGACGCATATCCACAGCTAGCTTTAACTTTTGATGTCCCAGTTTCAGGGAGATCGCAACCAACCCCCATCTACGACACAGACATTTCAAACTCGACCACGTACTTCCCTCCCCCTCTCTCTCTCTCTCTCCCTCTCTCTCTCTCTGTCTCTTTGTCACTGGACGATTCTCTCGATCCAACAAGATTTGCATTCGACACTGTAACTACTGTACACTCGCATAGTTCTGCGTCCACCCTTCCATCTCCCTCTTCCCTATCAACCTGTCCCTACCTCTCGTTCGTTCCGTTACTGACAATAATAATTACCAATTCCCCTCCCGCTTCCTCGTTCTGTAAACTCCCAAATGTTTGCTACGAGTAGTTTCCTTTATGAACTTCTCCATGGTACAAGGACCTTGGAAAAGATTAATTCGTCGAATATCACGAACTAGCGTTTACAAAAAAAATTAATTGTACAGTTTCACTTGGCAAACTTTGATTAATCACAACTTGATTAATACACCGACCGTGTTGATATCATAATCTCATTAAATTTAACGAATTTCGTTTTAACGATGAACGACGTGTTTTATAATTGAGTGTAACTATCGTGTCATTTTTTTCACTGCATATCGTGTTATCGTTTTTTTTTAATTATTTCCTCGTTATATAACGAGCTTAACATTAATGGGTCGCTGTAAATGTCAGGACGATGGAATTCTCGTATTTTACACGAGTGAAATGTGAGAAAAACGAAGGGGTGGAAAATAAATATTGCTTCCCTCTACGAATATTCTCACCGAATATAATAGTTGGGTGTCTCTCGTCGCGACACCGACGCGCTTTACTTCGTATTAATCCCCGATCAATCATTCCTTTTTATGCTCGTTCATTCGCATCTGCGAACGCGTAACTTCCCCCGATATTTCGATGAGTTTGCCAAATACCAGAGACAGCTCGTTACCGCGCGATATCAAAGTACAGTGAAATTTTCTTAGAGATTCTACCGGCTGGCGTTCGTCACAGTCGTAGCGAGGCTCGTGGCGTCGTCGTAAGTGTCACTCACCCGAATATAAACACGCTCATATACTCATATGTATGCTTATATATATATGTATATAAAGTGACAGAGAAAGACATAAGTGCCAGAAAATCGTTGCCGGAGAAAATCGTAATTCGCGATTTTCGTAAGTTTCTCTCTGTGCCGAGTGAAATACGAGGATGTTATCCCTAATAGATAGTTTGCCAGATCTTATATAATTTTCGTCCGTACGAATATTCGATTATTTTCGGTCCTCGTGTATTTCTGGTCGCGATTCGACAATATTTGAAATTCTGTTTTCATGAATCGTTCCACATTGAATTTTCGACATATTTGATTAATTATTTTTCTAATTTTGTTTTATGGTTGATAGAAACAGGAAAAATAAGAAATTTTTTTCTTTTTTTACGAAATATGAATTTATTCGTTGAAATGATTTTTTTTTTCAAATCGTCCGTGTAGAAAGATTGTAGACTAAAGTTTAAAGCGTTACATGTATATGCAACGTAGGTACACCGAGGCTTTCGATGCGCGTTCTCTGTGGCTCCGCTATCAGCAAAAGCTCTCGGGACAGGAAAGCTTTCGGACAGCAGCGGCAGCAGCGGCAGCTTCAGCCCCGATAGTGGCGCCGTTCATTCGACGGTGCGACGCCGAGCTTTCCGACGCTTCAGTCTCAACCGTACGACCCACGCAACTGGTTGCACGTAGACGGAGGAGTCGAACCCGAGCTCTCTCGCGGGGTTTATATCGTATACACGAGTATCGTACCGACGCGAGCCAGCGCACGTCGGTCGTTTCGCGGAAAATTTGCGGGATATCGAGTGACTGGAAAACAAAAGAAAAAAAAAACATCAAAGACTCGAACGACGGATAATTTATTTATCGCCGTTCGTAAAAACGTCGAGTAATCATCGAGTGAAATCTAGAAGTGTGTACCACTTGTAGGCAAGCGAACAAAAAAAAAACAAGCGGGACAAAATCGAGCGAACGAATTATTTTTGTGATTTACGTTGACAAAATAAAATATAAAAATAAATAACATCGAGATATCGGTGTGATCGATAGATCGAGTACGTCGACTCAACGACCGTTTTCTCGGTGGCCTCGGTTTTCTTCTCGCGAGTTTACGATTTATAAAGAAAGCAACAATTTAAAAAAAAAAAAATAAATAACAATAAAAGAAAAATAGAAAAAGGGAGGAAAACGAGAAAGAAATTATTTTTGGAATTCCAGGGTCGCTGAAACGGGCGAGCGACCGGCGCCACCGCGAGACTAGTGAACTTCTGAACTCTCTCTCTCTCTCTCTCTCTCGTCTCTCTCCCGTGCTTTCAAGCAGGGTGAGAGAGAGCTGTGTGATTATTTTTTTCTTGTATTAAACTCGCGTAAACGAGAAGAAGAAAAAAAACGGATCGCGGGTCAGAGCTTCCGGTCGCTGGAAGCGAGATTCGCATGAAGATGCACGTGGGTGAGGAGGATAATGAGATCGGCGGTGGGCAACATGCTCATCAGCCACATTACGGTCCTTACAACAAGCATGGTGAGTGATTTTCCATTTTGTTATTTTTTGGAATTTTTTTTTTTTTTTTTTTTTTTTTTTTTTGAAAATGGGCGCGCTTATCATTTCGTTCGGGGCCACCCTTGATAACGTCTTAGAGTCGTAAAAGCGCATTGCCCGACTTCGTCGGAGCTCGTAACGAGCGTAATAATTCATGAACTCTACCCTGTTGAACTTTTTCGCAATGCCAAATTTTTTAAGCCCGACCATTTCGACCTCGCGTTATTATCAATTTAACTGCGTCGTTTATTATCGCGGAGTTCGTGCAACGCAGTATCATTACGCGGTTTGAAAAATGCATAATATTCCATGGTACACGTACGGTACTTTTCCCCAGCTAAATAATGGTCAACCCTATCCCTTTTTTTTCTTCTTTTTCAATTAACGAATAACGATTTTTTAACGATGCTATCAATTTTGCTACGCTATTGATCGCACTGAAAGAACAGTAACTTCGTTATATTCACTGCACGATTCGATTCCCCACGAGCATTGCCTATATTTCTCTCTATTTTTCACGATTTCAATAATAATACAAAATTTTCAATTTGAGAAATTTAATTTTTTCGTTTTTTTTGCTCTTGTTTTCGGGGAAATAACATTGACTTGTTTAATTTTGAATATTCACGAGAATGAAAAACAAAAAACAAGTTTTGGTGCATTGAAGAATTCATAAGCAATATGAGAATTTCAGCTTGTATTTCACAGTGTATTATTTGTCCGCACGAAAAATTTTACTTCGTGGAAGCTGATAAACTTCTGCCGAAATGATATCAATTTGATTACTCGATTTATTTTTTAACCACCGTTTCTCCCATTAATAAGAGTGAGCCAAGAGTGCCCTTTGCCCTCTCTCTCTCATCTGCTGTTACTATCGTCATTCTCAAGGGTTCCAATAAAACCGAAGCGAGGCCAACCCCTTCATAAACCGCACTGTTAACTTTAATAGACTATGGAGATGAAAGAGGTGAGTGCTCCCTGCGCATCGCCCGGGCCATAGAAAAGATCAAAGCTCTCTTTCTCTCTCTCCCTCTCTCTCTCTCTCTGTCCCTCCGTTATAGCGCGTTCCAGGTCCTTTTTCGGTGGATTGCCGTCCTACCAGGATTCCAGCGTCGTAAAGCATTTGTCGAATTTCATTCCCACGAATTAAAAGATTAAACCCTTTTTTCACTTCCGGTACTTTTCCGTATCGTTTTCTTTTCTCTCTCTCTCTCTCTCTTTTTCATCAAAGGGATTATACCTTTGCGATAGTCGAGTAATTATATCGTCACGCGATCGATCGTGTTCCACTTTGAACAGATTTGAGATTCCTCCTATGTAACACAAGCTCACATATGTACGCACATATACATATAACATTTATATAGCTATGGCTATTCGCAGGCATAGCACATACGTATACACATTGTCAAAGATTCGATAGGGTGTAAATCCTGGCATGTAATCCAACGAGCTCAGCTCATCGGATCCCAAATCTACGTGGCTGGTAAGGTTTCCGAGCTCCAAAGTTTTCCCTCTTGCGTATATATATCGGGTCGAGTCAGTAGGGTGAGTGTTGGTGGCGGCGGGAAACGGTGTGAGACCACGCGGAGAAATGCCGAAAACGTGTTACGTGGCTTCGAGTCTCGTTCAAGCTTCTGGTCCGCACTCTGTATATTCCTCTGCTCTCTTTGGAGCTTTAGCCCATCTCACGCTTTCTCTCTCTCGCTCGCTCTCGCTTACTATCTTCTCTTCTCTGTTCTGCTCACATTCTCTCTCTCTCTCTCTCTCTCTCTCGCCACGCCTCACTTAACTCCGCCAAGTGGGTAAACCCTCGGAGAGCCTGGGCCGAAACCCCTCGCCCACCCGATCCCTTCTTGCCACTCTTCCATTCCGCTCCCCCCACCTACTTTTCTGACTCGAGTGCACAAACTGCCAAGAGATTTCGTATACAGAAACCGTCGAGACGAGAAAACACGCTGAGAAACTGTCTGTCTGTTCGATAAACTTGAATATTAATCCGAATGTATCGTTTCCGAGAAAATCCTGCAATTTTCCGTAACTGTGCGGAAGGTAACTTGACTGGAATAAATTCGTATTCGTCGAATTTGTTCTCTTAGCATTTCATTCGTTCGTTGGAAAATATTCTGTAAAGATTCTTTAAACCCGGACTATCAATTTTTATAAAATTTTCAATTTATAATAAAAAAAAACGTCATTTTTTTCTCAAAGTGATTTTTTCTTGAAGTTATTTTTAATTTTTTTCCCTCATTTTTCGAGAGTTTGAGATAGCTGGAGATTGTCTAGCGAGTATTCTTCGTGTGTATGCGTGAGTCAGCGTGTCAAAGGTAGGGTGAACGCTATATTGTACTTGTACAAGCAACGATCCAAGTGTCAGGCAGTGATAGAGGTCCGTGTATGGTCAGCCACGATTCTCGCCTGCCAGACCTCGGGGATAGCTGACCTCGCCCTGTTCCCTGTTTCCTAGCAAGTCTAGTAGCTTGCTATGGGGTAGCCGCCAAATTCACCAACCGCTTGTGGATAGGCCCCTCCTAGCAATGCCATACGCGGTAAGCCGTGAGCGAACGCGCGTATGTTATGCACGGGCGAAGTGGTTAAGCCGCGTATGCCGTCAGACGATATTCGCGCGAAGCGAGACTAACGGGTCTTACGAGCTTAGACCAGATAGTTACTCGTCTTGAAAATCTTACGGATTTACGATAATTTTATTTGAAACTTTTTTCTATCCATGCGACGTTTTTAATTTTCCTTTTTTTTATTATTATTTTTCATAAATTTTTTTTAATCAAAGAATTTTTTTTGCGTATAAACGAAAGAGTGAAGACAATGTATAAATTGGACGAATTCAATATTTTGTGCCGAGACGTTTATTACTATTTAGTGTACCGCAAAGGAATTTCCCTTTGGTGCGATGTTCGTGGTGCGGGATAACACCTTGCCCAGATAGAATCCCATCGACGAAAGGTGTTTGAGCCGAGATACCATCAAAGAGGCTCGCTTTGAGCTCGTACCGATTGATCCAATTGATAAAGGTAGACCGAACGACGATTTCCCAAACTCCGTACAACCATCTATGGTTCGAGTGCGAATTTCCTTCTATGTATTACTTCGCTCGTATATAACGCTCTCTGATAATGTACGATACATGGTAAATGGAACATGTATGTGCATCCGAGAATCCACGACCATTTGGTAAATTCTAACAGAATCTCGAATGTACTAGTTTCGTTCTCACGAATATTCGACAATCGATTGACAATCACGAATTTCAACAAATTTTCATATCTCGCGACGAACTCTCTAATAAATATTTCCCCTCGCACGATATTTCGTTCCGGAACGAATTGATCGTTTTTGTTTTACGTTTCTTTTTTCAAAATCCTGGTTGTAACTTTATTTTATTCGCAGCACTTCTCGAAATGCATCACACTTTTAACGGCCCCGGGCGAGATATTCTCGTAAAACGTATTTTCGTTACGAATTATCGTTAAAAACTTACCCTCGAACGAGCGAGGGCTGCGCGCAGTGAACTTTGCCGTGTAAAATTGATCTGATATTTATCGAGGAAACGGCAGTAACGAGAAGGGGTAGGCAGGGTTGTACGAGCGGGTGTACCGCGCATTTAAAAGTCGACAGTGCATGGGGCGTCTCGCGGTAATTGCGCTTTCGAGGAGAGGCGTGTTAATGGGATCGGTAATTACTTTATGAGAGAGAGAGAGAGGGAGAGAGAGAGAGAGACAGGCCTCTTTTTTTCTCGCACTCTCATCCTCATCCTCGTTTTCTCTCGCATCTCCGGCATTACACAATTTTTTTTTATCCAATAGAAATATCCGGATTTTTAGGAGTTCGATGGCGTAGACACATATGCGCGAATACAGTAGGAGCGTTGTTCCCAATTACGGTGCGAAAAGCTAAAGAAAGATCGTTAAAAACTAACGGGGTCGTTAACTCCATTATCGATGAAAATGGACCCACACGGTGGGTTGATGAAAAACAAAAAAAAAAAGAATATATCTTGTTTTTTGTTAAAATCGTCGAAATTTCTGTAAAAAAAGAAAGCAACAAAAAGCATAGAAAATCGCGTTAACGCGAGAGTGGTACGCGGCTATCGGGAGGAGGGATGAACTCTGAATACGCTTGTCGGTTTGGAAAATTCATTCCTCTTTCCATCAACGTCGAGCACCAGTGAGCGCATTTATTTCGTACGTTGACGTTACGATGCGTCGGTTCTTGTTATTCTTTTTATCTTGTTTATGTTCGTGCTCTTTTTTTCTCACAGGGTTGACACAAACGATAGCGAGTACGAAGCGGAAATTAGAAAAATTCTCGGCTACGCGCAGTTCGCCGGTGGCGTAAATTCCCTTATATTGTTCGTCCGACGTGAAACGAACGCTTATAAAATGCACAGAAGATGTAAAAATTGTTTCTTTGAAAATGATAACTTTTTTTCTTCTTTTTTTTTCTCATATACCGAACGAGGTAAATTCAGAACCGAATTTCGTCCGTAAAGGACAGCGTATAACTTTGTGGCCCCCATAGAAAGTATCGAATATCGGAAGTATCCTTCGCGTGTTCGTGTCGGACAGTCCCGGCTTCGCTAAGTAAACTTTCCTTGTGTTGGAAGGTTACCCGTCCATTTATACACGGAACGCTTCGTGTCGAGACGACCACCTGTTAATTAAAAATTCATTTTATTATCCCGCGCGAATTACCAAAATTACAAAAGAAATCGAGACTTTGGACAACTTTATTTAACGGAAATACAAATTTGATTTAAAAATATATTTATGTACAAAAGGTTTGGATGAGTCGACACGGAAAAGCCCATATACTTGCAACGATGCAACCTTCCACAGGGGCTTTCCGGTTAGCCATAGTCGATGCTACCCGGACTATAGTTATTACACATATCTATACGACCTGTGCAGGATCGATCCGGTGGACAAATTCGCCAAGGGGTTAATATCGAAGTTTTCGAACGTCGATCGAACGACGAGGGAGCAAAGTATGAGAGCGAGACGGCGAGAGAGGGATGAAAGTTTGTGTATCGCGAAGGTGCCCGATATACCGGAAACCCCCTCGGTACTCGGCCGCTACTATGCTTCTTGTCTATACGTGCAGCCGTCCGTGCTCTCGGCAAACTAAGATATTCTACGGATATTAAAACCGTGCGGGGCCTTCTCGAGGCCGCCACGAAAATCTTGCTCTCGTGCAGTTTCTCTATACATATACGTATATAGCGACAGTAAAGTGGCAGCCCCACCCTTCGTCCACGATCTACAACTTTCCATATAACTTTTATAAATATATTCGAGTTGGTAGGAGAGATAGAGAGAGAGATGCCTCTCGAGTTTTAGGCTGGCACAGCAGGAGCCAGTTTGAGCATATATCTGTGAAAATAATAGTTCACTCTCGGTATATACACGTGGCATGGATAGAGCCTCGTATTTATATGGTTAATATACATGTATCTCCATAAACTTTGGAATTGGAATCTAAATTCATCGTTCACCCGGAGTTGTAACGAACGCCAAGGGTCAGGAAGCGAGTGTATAGTTGTCTTCCAGTGGGAATAAAGAAGATAGAAATGCTCTGGATCGCTCGGATAGCAAAGGATACGTAGTCACGTTAGTGAATCAACCTCCACGTTGTTTCGATGGACGACGAGGTAACGTTCGTGATGGATTCGGCAATGGGACGAGATAGAGAGAGGGTAACGAAACTTTCGAGCAAATCCGTATTAGTGGATGACCACCCCTCTTTCTATCCCTCTGCTCCTCATCCGACGTTGTAACGTAGTTTCGTCAGTTAATGGGTTTAGCCGAGAGAAACCTCCCGACTGCAACCGAGGAGAAGGTGGTGGATGTATTTGCACGATCCTAACGTACACTCTTGCATCTTTGCCTCGTCGTCGTGCCAACCCCGTTCCTTCCATCCTACGATAGATCACACCGACACAATGGACTCGTATCGTCTTCGCCCGCAGAATTTTTCCAGGTTTTTCTGACTCGCTTCGCGCGCCCTTCTCACCCCGAGAACTCGCGAAAATCCTCATGGGACATGGGGCGAATCGTTTAACCCGAAAGGTTAAAAGAGAGAGACGGAGAGAGATAAGGGATGAAAAAAGCAGACTTCTTCCGGGCACTTACGGTTCTCGCGTTTGCATCCTAGATTCGTCCAGACCCTTCCGGCTTGCGATAACGAGAAGACTCATTAGCGACGCAGAAAGGACCTTGCCCACCCTTAATATCTATCGGCCTCTTTTCATCGCCATTTTATTTTTATTTTTATCTCGTCGTCTTCGTCCCTTCTTCGACAAGCTACCGATGGCCGACCGCGATTGTTCGTCCACTCGGACGTCGCGCTCTTTACGAACAGATGTCCTCGTTAAAAACACGTTTATCCTTCACTTCGTATAAAAAGAAAGTCATTTTTCAACTCCATGGGGTGCGAGTCAGGAACAGGCACACCCCTAGTCTCCTCCGATGAATTATCTCGTCGTTCTCCGATTTTTTTTTATCATTATCAAGGTTTCACCCGAATGACATTTTTCCTCAAACGTTTAATCGTTCGTTACAAATATTTTCCAGAATCGTGGAAAACAACGTTTGAAAAGACTCCCGAAGTTTTTGCACCTACCACATGGCAAAGCGTATCACCTCGTTAATTTTCATCCCGTCTACGGCTTTTGATAACGAAGATAATATGTAGATTGCTAGAGTTGGAGTGACATCAGCATCAGCGAAATACTGAAAATTTTCGTCACGACGGACAAAGTTGCAATAACCTACCAGCGGCAAGCGTATGACACACGCAAAGTTTCATCTTCCTGTTACAGTTTGCTAGATATACTCACTCTCTTTCTCTCTCTCTCTCTCTCTCTCTCTCTCCCTCTCTCTCTCTCTCTCTCACTCTCTCTCTCTCTCTCTCTCCTCTATACTCTCTTTCTCTCACGTTTCGTCTCTTGCATCTCCGTAGACGAACAAGGCGACAAGGCACGTGCTCTGGCTGTAGCTAGGCTGTAGATCTAACTCACTGTTCCACTGGCTTGTTCTCTTCTACGAGTTCATTTTGTACATACTTGCCTCTACACACACAAACACACAAACACACCCACACACACAAATATACATATAGACACTGACACATGGGGAATACGATGCACGAAAGCGAATTGCACGGTAGATATATACGTCACGAAAAGCTCATGCAACTTTAAAGCTCCGTGGCAACACGACATGTCCGGCGAGCTGTCGTTCTCCACCAGCGTTCACCGCGTGTACACTCGCCCGCGTCCGAAAGCTCGACGTTCTAGTTTTTTTTATTTTTTAAATTTATTTTTTACATTGTTCTTTCGGTTTTTCGTTACTCACCGATCCATTCGTCGAGTTCACACGGTGGTCGGCGCGCTATTTGCACGTTTCGTTCGCTTGTACGACCTGCATAAGAAAATGGCAGTGATTGTGCGTCGGTGGGTTGGAGAAATCCAGCTCTATTGAACGCGTAACATTGTAAATCTCGACCGTACCCGACCATTCTTCTCCGATCTTTCTATCTTCGCGAATAAATTAATTTCATACAGCGGTGGATCGTCCTGTTGTCTGGTTTCGATTTTTTGTCCCTCGTATAACGGTAAAAAAAATTGAATAATAAAAATAATAATATAGATATGTATGAACTTATATAAAACTGCGAGGAATGGAAGAAGGTCTCGTTGGGAATTATTTATCGTTGATTCGATGAAATGACATTGTCCTTCTCTCTCCCTCACTCGTGCATTCGTTCTCGTTTCATTGTTAGGACGCGTATCGGGATTTGTCGAACAATTGCATCGCAATCGTACCGCGATGCACCGTAATAATACATCCCTCGTTAATTTGTTTGTTATTGGCTGGCTATCGCAATCCTCCCGTGCAGCCACACTCGGGATACTTCCCGGTTGCCCGTTCCAGCCAAGCGCGAAATGATAGGAAAAAGCTGCTCTCGTGTAATTTTCCAACGTACAACGCGACGGTGCCGGTATCCGGTCACCGGGGTGGATAGAAAATAAAATTTAAAAAACGAAGGTTTGTCGCGCAAGGTTGAGCATGGGAGGGTGGATAGGGGGTTGGAAAAAAAATAGATTAAAAAATGAGAGAATTTAAATATCGGGTGTCGAGCGAGTCCGCGTAGACCGCACCTGCGGTATATATAGCCTGTTCGTGGTATATACACAGCTAGATGGTGACGGGGAGGTTGGTTAGAGGGATGATGCTGGCGTTGACTGGCAGTACACAAATCGTTATCTGGTGGAGCCAGCAGGTGACGCGTTCTCTCGTGGGCAAACCATCCCGGCAAACCAACGAGAACCAAGCATACCGCGAGACTCTTCCTATCTCTATCTCTAGTCTCGCCTCCACCCCTTCCAACCAACCTCTCGACACCCCCCAATTTCCACCCTCACCTCCTCCCCCGCCTCCTACGTAATCGAATGGCCGCGAGCGTCAATTACTGCCGCTGCCAGTGGCACATCTCGAGCTCTTTTCCCTACTCTCCGCCTTCGAGCCAACCCTCCGAGCGTTTTTCATCCTCGGCAAAAAGCCCATTCTGCGAAATTTCTTTCTCATTCCCTTCGTCAGATTTTTTTTACTCCTTTTTTTTGGGACAATATCATTGACTCGCTTCCATCAATCGACTTCTTTCTCGTCGACTTTGTCAAATATTTTCGCTGCTCAATCTTTCCCCCGGCAATGTTACGAATTCAATGAGGAATTATCGCTCTACCGTTGCTCCAGGGGTGCGACCAACCCTCTACGAAGTATGCACAGATACACACATACACATTGCGCGAATTATGAGCGTATAAAACCTGAGCGCATTTACAGGACCGATCGGATTAGTGGAACGAAGTAGTCGAAGCTGCGGGTAAAAATCCCAGGAACGTAAAAGAGGATAAAAGGGAATGAGGAGAGAGAGAGAGAGAGAGAGAGAGAGGGGGGGGTGCCTAGGCCAGGATGGAAGCGTTGAAAAAACGAGTTAAAAAAGTGAATAGCGTAGGATGTAGAAAGGCCGCAGTTTGTTGAAAGAACCGCGAAGTAGTGGTACTACGAAAGGGCGGTACGGATTGCACACAGCACTCGTTTCCAGCCGCAAGACCAACTCGGTATTTTCTCGTGCGCGCCCTATATCTCTCCCTCTCTCTGTTGATCCGTGTACGTGTTTGTCCGCCTTTGACCTAGGTCAATTTGCGCGGCGAACGCTTTAACATTTCAGTTTCTCTCGGTCGCTACCATTCTGTTACTACAACTACCACTATCTACCCCCCTTTACTAAAACCAACCCCTTCAACCCTAGCTCGTAACATCGTCCCGTACTCGCCAGAGGCGTGTATTTTTAATTTAAGATCCCAGTGCTTTTCCCCTTAAGCCCCTCCCGAATCGACCGAATTCCATTATTTATGCACTCGGGTGTTGCGAATCCTTGCCCCTCCACCATCCTTCGTGGTCGACCATGCACACGGGTTTTACGACAGGTCGAAAACTCCGGATGAAACTCAATGAGAGACAGAAGCCGTTCCTTTCCAGGCTGTAACGAAAAGAGAAACGAAACGGAATAGAAACGAACTTTCGAAGAGGGACGAGGTAGAACGTTGTGCGTTCTACGACAGTTGACAATTTCGAAAAAAGGGGTTGGTTTCGTTAAATAGAGCCACGTTTCGTTTCATTCCCATGAAACCGTACGTTTATCAGTCGAGTTCAACGGTTCGATCTATACCCGTAGGATAATTCAACGCGACGTAGAGAAATCCTCGAAGATCCCTTTTCGTACTTGGAACGTACGCACGTTTCGTCTTAACTCCCGTACAACTTTTCTTACGAGTATTCGCAAGTATAACCCACCAAACCACTTGCTCGGGTACCTGTATCCTTCCAAGTTACGGTAATTCCGTTATTCCTCCTCGACCCTCTTCTGAGTAAGCTATCGAACGATCGGATATCATAGCTGGGGCAGCATCGTCAGGGTCGGACCGATGATCACGATCAATGTACATACATTGACGTTACGAACCCATCCCCTCCTCCTCAACGCTGTACACCTCGACGATCGCACGGAACGGCGGTGATGCAACCATCCCCCTATTACTATACCACCCCAATCTCCCTCTTCCTCCCGCTCCTCAATGGTAATTCGCCTTGTGCAACGACCCCCGACCGAACCACTTTGCCACCCCTTTCCTCGAACTCCTCACCACTACCACCACCAACCCCACATCGTCCTATCAAAATATTTGGCTGTGCACGGACACCGCACACACAGGTGACTGCTGATCCAGTTCCCACGGAATTTCACCCTAATGCGTTACGGTTACTCCCAAGCACTTCGCGTCTGATTCCGCAAATATTTTTCATGAAGCCCCCAACTCGGCATCTACGAATCGTCTGTTCGTTAGCTGACAAACCGACGCGTTTCTCACCTTGCGGGAAACTCAACTATAGAATGCGCCTAGCGTTTTCAACAAGAAATTTTTATTTTATCATCAGGTACGTTCTTTCTTTCTTCAGTCTCTCAGTAATTTTCCTCACCCCTTTTCCTTGCCCGGGTGCTTTTCACATCTCTCACTCTGTATAAGACCTTTCCCTGGTACCACGCAACTGAGCTTTCATCGTAAAGAGCTCTATGAAAAGCCTCTCCACCGATATCATTTTCTACAGGGAGAACTCGAGATCTCTGCCTCTTCTTCCTCTCATCCCTCTAGCCCTCTCTCTCTCTCTCTCTCTTGGTATCCCCCATCGACAAAGTTCTGACACGGAAATCTTTGAGGGCTCTCCCTTTCTCTCCTTCACCGAGGCGACCAACCTCGTCGCTTAACCCTCTTCCATCCTCGACAAGCGGTACCCCTCCCCCTTTTCGTTTCCCTCCTCGACCCGTTCTCTCACGGTAGTTCGAGTGCCAGCCCCGAGAAGCCTTTTGGCGTACGTTGTAAACGTCGGAATAAATTATTTTTCAACGCTACGGATGAACTAAACGCAATGAATATTCGCGCCGTTGGTACGAGCGTACTTCAAATATGTTTTTATTTTCCCATTTTTTTTTTGTTTTCCTTTATTCCCTTTACCTTTGCCATCTCGAACTCTCGTCGGATCTTTTCATCCTTCTATCGTCGAAATAATTCTCGTATCGTTTCGCGACACTCGCACCATAGGAATCGATCCATTCGTCTCTGATTGCCACGCGAACGATAGAAACCTTGCCCTCTCACGTACCCACTTTTACCCGACAATTGATATCCGCAAGAGATATACTCGCGTCTCGACTCGATGAAGAGTCTTGGAAAGTACGAACGAGGAGTCGCATCCAACACAAACGCTCGGATCACTTCATCCACCCCCTCCCCCTCTCCATTTCCTCTTCAAATAACCCCCATTCCTCTCGCGAGGGCTTCTCGCTAGCACCCTTCACTCCTTCCTCCGGTTCGATAAATTAATTTTACCCCTCTCTATATCGCATATATATATGTATACCCGAGACATCCCACGGGCGGAAAACGCGAATAGAGAGCTAATGGAGAGGCGATATTAACTATCTTGAAAGATGAAACCCTCTTTCGCCCCCCCAGCCAACCCTCTCGTCTCTTAGCTCCAATTCAATCTCATTTACAATTCAACGATACCGCTTCGGCGTTCCGTTGCTCAATCGATATAAATTGCCATTTCTCAAAATTATTTTGACAAACTAGTTACTTACGCCTAAGGCTCAACGCTGAATTCAAATATTATTACCAAACATATTCCCCCGTCGCGATTATTTTTATTCGATCGAGTGGGTTCGTGTCCCTCGACCTTTATTCTATGTTTTTTCTGTGTTTTTTTTCCTAGTCCAATGGCTGATCGAATCGGATCCGAAGAGATTGATCTCTCCCTCTCTCGTTTCCCTTCCTTTTTTTTCGTCCACTCATTTAGCGAACGGGAGAATTCGAGATTTGCCGCAGACACGAGAGAATACCTCGATTGAGGAGAAAACGGGAGACACCGGGAACATGCTCTTCGTGTCCGACGAATAATGAGGATCGTCTTCCGCGGATAGAGAAGTCATATATATCGTGAATGAGAGAAAGAGGGAGAGAGAGAGAGAGGAAGAGAGGAAGACAGAGAGAGAATGACTAGAGAGCAAATTCTACTCCGATATCTCGGGAAAACGATCGTGACTACAACGATTTTCCAACGTTAGTGCGCCCCGCGGTCTTGTTCAGCCCTCCTCTCCCTATCCTTCGTACCAACCCCGCGACAAAAGTTCCCTCTATTCGTGTCTCTTCGTCGCAGTCGAGAGACTGGAAATTCGACGTTTTAAGAAAATTACTCTCGTTCCACCCCTTGATCGGAGCTCTCTTTCGAATCGTCGAATGGATACCGATTCATCGACTTCTTCCCTCGACCCACCCCTATATATATATATATATATATCTCACTCCCTCTCCCTTTCTTTTTAGCTCTGTGACGGGTGGCGTTACCGCGTACATTTTGTTCGCCGGAACACTTTCAACGATTTCTCCTTTATCGCATCACCCCCTCGATATTCTCCATCCAGAGATTGTACCTCTCTCGCACAGAAAAAAAACCACCCTTCTCCATCCTCGTCTCCGTATTATGTTGTGACAATGCTATCGTATAAATTGCTTTTGGATGACCGCCTCGGCATTCGTCCCCATCTCGCTCGAGCTTATCCACCCCCTAGCCACCCCCACCCCTTCTAGTTAATTATTCAAGTCAGTCAGCAGTTTTATTCGTTGTTGAATTTATTATTTCTGCCACGTTCGCGATTCGAAAAATAAAAGGGTGGTACATTCTCCTATCGTTTTTCCTCGTATCGCGGAAAAAAAAGAGATGGAAACCCGCCACGGCGGTTAGAGCGACACACACATACATAGATGAGTGTGTGTATATACGTAAAAATAGAGAATAAATGAATAATCGTAGACGGCCGAAAGAAAAGCAACGTCCCCCCTAGCTACGTGTATAACGTGTCGCGCGAGCAAACCGCACAGCTGACAAAGCATAAATTTTCGACCACTTTTACCGTGTGCAACGGGCGCACGATTTACCTATGCATCCTTCGCAATCTCCATCCCGCCCTCCGACACACCGTTTCTCTCCTCTGTGTTTTCTGTCTCTACGACGCTACGTTATCTATCTATTCATCAGAATGTTTTGGAACATTGCCATTTGGCCCGTCTAGGGGACCGGTGTACACTACGGCGTACGCCTCGTCTCTCGATACCGAGCATGTACAATCATCTATCCCTCCTCTTCGCCTCCTCACTCCCTCCCACCCTCGCTTATCCGCCTACCGTCGTATCATATTCAACGAACGCTGATCGGTAAAACGTTTTCGAGGGTAGTCTCGACTACGTTATCGAAACTGTCCTTGCACCTGATCCACGAGAATGAAAAGCAAGCCTTTTAGCTACTGATTCGAGTACATTGGCCGATAACTTTGTCACTTTGTGATCAACTTGGAAACTCAAATTGGATTTAACTTATTTGGAAAAAAGTGTGAGACGATTGTTTAAATAATTTGTTTTTTTTTATTGGGACAGATATATCTTTAGGTTTGTTATGGTTGTTTTGTTAGGGCTTTAGGGTTGTTTTGTTATGTTTGAAATAGTTTTTAGAGAAATGTAGCGATGAAAATGAGTTCGTATACCTAATGTGGGAAACAATCCTCTCCCTCCTTGCCCACCTTCCTTCTTATCCGCGAAAAAGCGCATCGACGCAAAACCGCGGAAACTGCAGCGATTTTTCGTGGCCGATTCAGGCCAACAGGCTGCAGATATCTCAGCAGGTATGCTCCCGGGACTTCTGTACAATGGGACAAAGAAAGCTTGGCGGACTAAACCTACGATGTACGGCCGAACCGAAATGCTGTACATTTTCACTCCCACGAAGTTGCAACGTTTCTCAAGCCTCGACTTTAGTTCGACCCGACATCCAAGATCCGAGTTCCGGATAACGAATCGACTCTCCTCCTCTTCTTCCCCCTTCTACCTCGTCCTCGAATCTTCTAGCTCCGGAACGAAACGCTTTCGTACCGGGCTAAGGACTCGTCCCGTCCACCACTGCCGACACTGGCAAGACGGGTTTGGCGCAATGCGCGATAACGAATCAATTCCCTCGAGGTACGCGAAATTCTCTCTCTATCTTTCGCTTCCTCTATCTATCTTTACTCTCTCTCTCTCTCTTTCTCTGTAACGCTTGATTCCTTTCTCATTCTCTCGCTCCGATGGAAAATATCGATCAGGCAACGTTGAATTGTGCAAAAGACATTTCGAGGTACAACAAGTACCTTTCGATCTGCCGATTGAAGGAATTCCAAACATTCTCGAAATACTTTACGCTCGATGACTTCCTCACGACGTTACGTGAAAATATCAGCCACACCGCAATGAGTCGTTCGATCAGCCACAACCCTGTCGAATAATTTATTAAAAATTTCAATCTTCGAGATTCGAATCGAAGATCGAGAGGAAAGTTTCGTTCGAAAAATCGTAGCCCAGAGCGTTTTGATATCGAAATGTCAGAAGCCACGAGTTATCACAAACCGCATTAGTCCTTCAGTTGTCTACCTCTGTCTTTCCATCCTCAAAAACTCTCCATACGTCGAGTTTCATCCCGTTGTCCAGAGAATCATGACAGATGGACAAACTATTGCATGAAAAAATAAAATAAAATCAAAACTTCGCACTCGGTCTTGATTGAAAAGTACTCGAAAAAATCGTGTCGAGGATTTCACAGTCAAAACGTTTGATTCGTACAGAAACTAGAGGACGTGCTCGATGAATCGCTGTTTTTTTTTCGTATCGTTTCATAGATCTCTACCTCATATTTTGCACAGGTTTTTTGCGGAATGGATATTAGTAATTGGAAAATGGTACGGACGTACCGGATGAAAGTCGCGTTGTCGAGGGTTGTGCGATCGGTGAGTTTGGTGGTTCGATTCAAATTCTAGGCAGATATTCGGGCGCAATTCCCGTTTTACAACGAGAGCGAGAACGATTTCCCACGGCTATGTAGCGACATTGCTTCGTCGCTCCGGCGTTATCTATCGACAAGTGTGTCAGTGTTCGTTGACATGGAAAAAGCTGGAACGTTACGTATCAATCTCTCGCTTCCGTCGTAACCGTCGTCATGCCAATTTACGAATCGATGACGATCGTGACATTCCCGGTAATATTATGATCCTTTGTCGTAATAACGCGTATTTCCAGTTTATTGAATAAATTTCTCAAGCCCCTCTTTCCTCCTGATCGTACAGATTTAGTCTTAACAACCGAGTTTCATTCTATTCCGTACCAAGAGACCTCTTAATATTCTCAAAACCTACCCTCGAAAATTGAACCACCTTGAAACTCCGTGACTTTCATCCCCAAATTCAGGAACGACATCGAATTTCACAACGACACCGCGCCAGTTTCTTCTCTCTCGCTATGCGAATATATCCGTTACGTTTTTGAGGGTGCGAAAATATACAACGTGGGGTGGAGAATGAAAGTTGTATAATAATGTCTCAATCTCACGACTATACCGATCCGTTCCCCCGATCTCATCCAGGAGTCGTATTACCTTCCACGTCATCCTTCGCTTTGGTCTTTACTCACGAAACCACCACCCCGTGTCTCTTTCGCTTTTAGACGCATCTATTAAGTTTAGTCCCAGGCGACTAGCTGAATCAACTCCTCCAGGTGCAACGTAGCCTTCCTCCTCGCGCTATATTTCCGTAGAGACAGTAGGATGTTCAAAGCAGGACCCGTTTCATGGCTGTTTCACGCGTCCGGACCGATGAGTACGTACTATCTATCCTTGCGAGTAGAACGAAAGATGGGTCAGGGGGTTGGTATAGAGAGGGAGTAGTGGGTGAAGTGGGAAACGCTGAGATAGATCAAGTCGCAACCACAGCACGATCGTGCTGACAACGAGAAGACAGAGGCATGTATGGATGGCGCCTCGGAGCATTCGCGAGATCTCTCCTCGGTGATGCTTCTCTATAGTTACGAATCCTAACCCCCCAACCCCACCTCTCTTTCTCTCGCTCTATCTCACTCTCACTCTCTCATCTCGTTTCTCAGTCTGCATTATATATGTATACATCGAGCTTCACCCCCTGAGGCTTTACGTGACATTTCCATCCGTTCGCAGAATCTCTGTATGAAGCTTTAGCTTCGCCTCGCCCGAGTATCATCCGAGCGTTATATATAGCCTGACCTCTCGTATACGGGGGTTTCGCATACGTCGCTCGATGGAAAATATTTCGTACGCGAACGATCCTCGAATGCAATTTTTATTATTATTACTTTATGTTCGCAATGATCTTTATTTTGTTGTTTCTTTTTTTTTTGTTGTTGTTTTATCGTTTTTAAAATTGCAACGATTTTTGTCACGCGTTGTACGGGCGAGAGTTACGTGATTCGGGCTTCGCGAAGAAATTACTTGCAGGACAGATTTTTAGTATACGCGTAGGGAAGTCTATAGATATATGTGTTTATTTGTAGGAGAAGGGTAGGGGGTGAGTATTGTATATCAGGCTGCCAGGCGTCGCGTCATTTTACAAGAAAAGAAAAAGAAACGAGAGCTGGAAAAGTTTCTTAATAACCGTGCCCTGTTCGCCCGGTTCGCTTCGCTTCTTTTTCTCGCCCCTTTTCCTCCCTCACTTGCTAGATCACAACCCCTCGGTGATCGAGTGAAACACAAGATACGTTGAGAAATGTTTGAAAGCTCGAGCACCACACACATGACCAACTTCTTCTTCCACGTCTCGTTTTATAGCCCAGATGAGTTTTCAGACGTACGACCTCGCGATAACCTTGAATACGACCTTGCGAAAATAATATCAGGATTGGTAGGATTTAAAAACAGTTCTATAGTTAATATAATTTTTCCTTCGCGAACAATCGTAGCTTTACAATTCTCTTCGCTCGGATAGTAATTTCTCTGTACGAGAGATTTTCGGTTCTAGCGGTTAATGCTGGCATGCATGCATCGAGAACTGATTTAACAAGCCACTGGATGATAGAGGGAACCGAGATCTGAAACCTCCCTCTCGCGCATCACGTTATCGAGTTCTGTGGATAGTTTCCACAGTGGGCGAGGGCGCGGCGTAGCGAACTTCGAAACCGAATTAGTCGTCCTCACCCTGGTGTCTGACTAATACGGGCATATACTACTTCGAATCCTGCAACGTCACGAAAGGCTCTCTCTCTCTCTCTTGCTCTCTGTTCCTCCTACGTACTATCCCAGAGATCATTGTCAGTAGGTATTTCCTGCACACGTAGCAGAAAAGTGGATCAACC
Source organism: Netelia fuscicornis (assembly GCA_946811545.1). Classification (NCBI taxonomy): domain Eukaryota; kingdom Metazoa; phylum Arthropoda; class Insecta; order Hymenoptera; family Ichneumonidae; genus Netelia; species Netelia fuscicornis. The sequence continues at coordinate 38,409,969 of OX328015.1, forward strand.
CCTGGAAAATTCATTAAATATTTAAAATTCTTGCCCTCTACAAATTCCAGAAATAATTTGATGAATAATTTTTCAAAAATTTGCTTAATATCACCTCGTTATTTCAACGAATCAACAAAATTCTCAATATACGAGTTAACGTTGATTTTTCGTTTGATTTTTTTAAACGAAAGTAACTTTCATCATTTATCAAGGTTTTATACAGTGCACGAGCTTTCAAGCTAACGACCCTGCATTTCAACTGCAGATTTCCCATTTCCTTAGTCCCGAACGCTTCGTTCCTACAAAACTGTCTTTATAACGCCACACGATCTATCTGCATAGTCCCAGTTATTTGTTATGTCTATGCTGACGTTTCTTACTCCTTTCTTCGCATATTCATGGCGATTTAAAAGTTCAACGAGAACACCCAAACCCTCCCTCCGCCCGTAATGGAATAAGCTCCAGTGCCTCTTTCGTTTTCAGCTCGAAAAAGCTGCGGCGGAATAGAAACGAGGAGAGAGACAGAGAGGAAAAAGCAGGGGAATAGAGATCGTACCTAAACTCCCACAGTTTCGGGGATTTCCTGGTTGAACGAGAAACCGAGTGAGAGAGAGAGAGAGAGGAGAACCCTGGAGAGAGGTAGGAAAAAGCGCGTCGCCCACAGTCGGGATTCTGCCCTATCGGGGTTAATTTGAATCCCGTTGTTACGTGGCTGCCATTTCCGGAGTAATAGAGGTGTATGCCCTGGGTTCGGCCAACCAGGGGTTGAAACGAACAAAAAAGAAGCAAAAAAAAAAATTGTAGGAAAAGAAAAAAGAAAGTCGAGTGGTCCTCTTTTCCGGGTCACTATAGTAGCAGCTACGTTCCTACTATCACACACTCGCGACCAGTACCATTTCCATACCCATTTCCACACACTTCCGGTCCCACCCCCTGGAGAGAGCAAAAGAGAGAGAGAGGAAGAGAGAGACCCATTTAACTCGACGATTGTACCAGCCCGTCTCGCTGGCGACATTCGCTCGCGTGGGCCGGTGAGAGGCCGAGCGAAAGATTGCCCTGGAAAAATTCGTTCTTCATAGATTAAACCTGAATTTCCGCCTTTCGTTTCTGTTTTGTTTTTCATCCGACGAGCTTATTTTTCTTTGATTTTTTTTATTATTATTCTTATTTTGATTTTTTTTTCTAATATTGTCCTTCGTTCCACGTCGAGGGAAAGAATTCGCGGTATATGCAAGTCAATTACTTTTCACTGGCGACACGCGCTTTGTCCCAAACGATTTTTGCATCGCGCGACAATCGAGGTTATAATTTTCGCGTGTCCGATGAACCATCGTCATGGGATGGATCGTGGTTATAAAGTTGTTTACCACGTTGAGCGTCGAGAATGAAAGTGGAGGGTTATAACGGGCACGAGGGGTTGTTGTCGAGGAGCTCTCTTGGGTCTCTCTTCGTTAGAAATCCCTCGGCTAATCCCGATTATACGACCGAAAAAAAAGAAAGTCTCGTAGCACGGGAGAAGTTCCTACGGTCTCTAACACGACGAGAAAGTTCATCGTCGTATCTCGTCTCGATTTAACGCTCGTCTCGAACTCAACAGCCCACCATCATCCCTCTTTTTATCTTCGAATTTTTGTAAATTATTCATTCTCCTCTACCGATCGTTATCTTTCGCAAGAAAACATTCCTCGTCAATAAGATCTTGTGTTTAAAGCGAATAAAAAAGAAACAAAAATAAATAAAACCCCCACGAATAATCGACCAAAAACCCATTCGTCTTTGCCAAGCGCAGCGAGTTTGCTCGCGATGTTTTTTGTTGTTGTTTTCGTGGAAGATCCAAAGCCCCTCCTCCTCGCCTCGTCCTGTCTCTACGGCGTAGTACAACTTGAAGATCGAAGAGGTAAAGAGACTCACTGACGTAACACCGACTCATTATTTTAAATTAGCGTTATTAATGAACAGACTTTAACGTTCCTTCGTATTCGCGTGACGAGGAATGATTGATCGTGTTAAAAATCGAGAAGCGGTTTATCCCCTCGTGTAATATCGATCCTTTTGCTAATTCGCAAAAATTCCGCCCAACAAACAAAACCGAAAACACGAATAACGAACGAAACAAATTTTTGCCTTTCGCGCGATTTTTATTGTTTTCTTTTTTTTGTGTTTTGCCAAATTTCCATTCGTCGTTGAATTAAAATCCAACGAACGATAAATAAAAGCAGTTTGTACCGGGGACATCCGTTACAAGCTTTTTTTCTCTCGTCTTCCTCTCCGACATTCTACAACCCCCTTTCTCTCATCCCTCCTCATCGTCTCCAGTTATATAACAATGACTCACGCACCACTGGTCTCAAATGTGTAACTGAAACTGTAACTCTGGCAGTACACATTGTATATAGTTTCCTTTCACCCGAGTCTCTAAGGTAAGAAACGCAAAATAAAAAAGAAAACGAAGAGCAAGAAAACGAAGCAACTTCATGTTATTATCGTAATTAACGAAGCGAAAGATTTCTGAGGTAAAATGAATAACCTGCTGTTTTCAATGCAGCAAAAGTAGACGACCAAGTGGGAGAGAGTGCGAGAGAGAAAGAGAGAGGGAAAGTTCTGTATGTGTATACGCGTGCATGTGCGCCAACAGAACTCGGAAGTTAACCCATTCCCCTCTCCTTTTCTTCGTCATCTCTTCTCTCGTCGAGAAAGGAAAACCTCAACCGCAACTTTTCTCGAGTACAGTGCTCTCTCGCGTTCTCTCCCACATCCTTTCGACACTTCTCTCTCTCTCTCTCTCTCTCTCTTTCTCACTCTCACTCGCTCTTCAACCTCTCCCCTCCATCTCGACAAAAACCCTGATGAACTTTTCTTCTTTCCTTTTTACCTTCTTTTTTCTGTTTTCTTCACTTTGTTGTTGTTTTTTTTTGCTTTTTTTCTGCTTTTTTTTCTCTGTGTATTTTGCAGCCGCTCAGGGGGCGCCACGAGTCGGGTGCTCTAGCAGGTTTACCTGAGGGTATAAAGTTGTTCGTCATCGATCCGAGTCCCTCTCTCTCTCTCTCTCTCGTTCTCTCTGGCACAGTCTCACTTTGTACACAAGAGCTCAGATCCCATCTCGTCGTTGACGATTTTCTTTCATCGCTTTCGCGCTCTCTCGAGTCGCTCCCACGAGGTTTCCATCGATGTTACCGTTGAAAATGCTGCACTCACGTGCGTGCCACAATCTCGCAATTTTCTTCGTATTTTCCTTTTGTTCCTCTTCCCTCTCGATTCTCGCTGCAAAAGCAACGATGGTAATCGAATTGACCCAACCGTGGCATTTCTTGCATTCCGATCACCGGCCACCATCGGCCCTCTCGTCCAACGAAACTAAAATCCCCCTCCCTCTAAACTTCACTGCACGTAGGTGTAATCAAAGATCGATTCGATAATCCGTTGTTCTCTGGATAAACTTATTTTCCTCGCGTACGGGACGACACTCGCGGCAATTTAATACCATCCCTGACTTTTCCAAGCGTTATCGGTTATCGCACCTTCTCTCGATATTCATTAATATTCGGGTCGACAATTTTGATCGAGATTAAAAAAAAATCGAATTAAAAATTTTCAATTTTTCTCTTTTTCTTTTTTGTTTTTAATTAAAACATTTTAATATTATTATCGTTTCAATTACGGTAAAATAATTACCGGCTTGTTCCATCTCCGTTGCCCTTTTTTCTTTAACGATCGTGCAATTAACGCGTCTTCTTAATTAGGTCAGATTCAATTTTCGTATATTTTCTTTTATTTTTACCGAGATTTACTCTCGCGCAATTAATTTATCTCAAGCTAAAATCTGTTGCTCTATATACACCTACCGGTCGGAGGAAAAAGGCGAGGGGGTGGTAATGTTTTCGTGTAATTAGAGGATAAACGATAGTATCTAAAATGATTTAATTCCCGGCTTGAAATTCCTCGCCGTCGACAGCTGCGAGGAATCCTACTCGATTATACGATATAGTTCGCAGGTGTGGCTATGCACTTATGCGGCAGGTTACACATATATGCGAGTGCATACTCGCGGTGAGATGTGACGGGTGTACTGCGACGCTTGCGTGAGAGAGGGCAGCCTATCGGTAATTGAATTGACCAACTCGTACACTCTCGTCTATACGAACATTCGGAGGCTTCTCGATCGCTTTCCCCATACCCGAATCCTCCTATATATGTACCTATATCGTAGATAGATGTGATATCTATATATAGGTAGATGCACTCCCATGTGCACCTCGACGTAATGCACCAAAGATTGATCGAATTTCATCAACGAATGGTTTACCAGGCAGACGCGAGGGCTGTCGTGCATCGTTCAACCCCCTTTATCCATATATATATATATATACATATATATATATATATATATATATATATAGACGCACGTATCTAGCAATCCGTTCGCAAAAGTCGAACTCACCGAGTCCTCGATACCGTTTCACGTCCAGCTATAGTTTCGACAGTGTATCATACAGACGGGAGTACTGTCAACAATGTTACGGATTTGTGACCATACCTTGCATCGAATCGTAACCAACCCTGTAACGCGAACACGAGTATAGCTTCTTCATTCTCACCCCTCATCCTTTAATACCGACAGAAATTCACGTTCCAATGAAAAATCCCAATTTGCAAAATTTATCGATACTCATTCCCAATTAATAGTTACTGTATCAATTATTTTGCCTTTAATTATCGACGATTATATCAGCGTTCTTCGTTCCGATATATCAACGCGCGTTATAAAATTAAAAAATCTCATCGCTATTTTCGTTACGTTGTAGAATCATTTTTTATTCAGATTCTTTTTTTTGTATCGAAGATGCACTGCTCCGCATACACGAATAATGCAAATATCTATATACATACAGCATATATCTATATATATATATATATATATACATTGTACGTATGCGTTCACCGTGTACATAAATAATGTTCGTTTGGCCAAATGAAAGGGGGAAGTCGCGAATATCTCCCGTGGCCCGGGGTGTTGGAACATACCTATAATTGGAAAAAAATGTAATTAGAGAGCGAGCGAGAGAGAGAGAGAGAGAGAGAGAGAGAGAGAACTACGCGGTGGATAATGGTGTACAACATGAAACTGTTAAAAAGTCCGTGCATCGCTAGAGTTTCCGTAACGCACATAGCTGCGGGAAATATGAAGCAGCCTGCCGATGTAGTGGGAAATCTCGCGGGATTGATTTTTGAACGTGGTGGTTGATAATGGTTCAATTATCGATTCTGTAGTCGAACTACGTCTGCTCTCTCTCTCTCTCTTTCTCTCTCTTTCTCTCTCTCTCTCTCTCTCTCTCTCTCTCTCTCAATATACATATATATAGATGTATGTATAATATTATATGTGTCTATATAGAAAGAAGCATCTACCTCGCAATTTTCCACCACGGTATTACCCAACGATTATCATATATTTGCCAGGTAGAGAGAACCGAGGGTGAAACACCCTAGCGAGAGCCTTCGGCCGACGCACACCACGAAAGCCTCTCTTTTATCATGGTAATGGAGCACACGAATACGCAGTTACACGAGAGTTCCAATTGCGATTGAATTGTTCGCCGATCGCCCCCTTTGTTTCCCCTCCATTCAACCCTCGATCGACCCTACGCTCGACGTGAAAAATAATAATAAAAGAAAAAAGAAAACGAAAAAAAAAATCATCGCGACTTTTCAGCTTCATCGTCACAAACGCTTTTAATCGACAAAAAAAAGCACTTACTTTTTACGAATTTCCGACTTTCTTTTTTCACGCGTATTCCATATTGTTCGTTCGTACGAGAGAAATGAATCGAAATTCGTCGACTAGCGAATATTCCGTTTTTACCAATTTTTTTTTTCCCTGGGAAGAAATCTGCAAAAGCTCTCGACGCGCGAGATTGGGAAAGGAACTCGATTGACCTGGTAACCTTTCAACGTTGAGCTCACTCCAACCGGTTATCGCGACGCTTCGCTGATTCTGATGTATCTGCCGGATGATATCGCATTCCTCTGGGAATTTCCTTCGATATTATTATAACTATATATAGATGCATGTACGAAGAACCGACGATCCAACCAGGTTCTTCATCATTGGTGCGTTTCGCGAGTCCGTGAGTCTATGTCCTTTGACGAAAGACGAAGATACGCGATATAAATATAACGAGCGTTGTAGAGAAAGCACGAAGTGGCAATGGAGCGTGATACTAGAGTGGTTGTTCCTCCTCAGTTGTAACGTTAGCGACGAGATGCCACGCTAATAGAGGAAGGTAGCTTCAAAGGACTCGCTATCGCTGGACGACTCGAGAGAACATTACGCGAACGTACGATCGACTAGGTATATGGTAAAATTCCACTATCGATGCACTCAAAGATGACGTTAATGGAGCTTCTACCTGCTACATTCCTCCGGAAAATTGTATCATTAAAACATCGTGTTAATTACGACGATAATTTCCTCGCCGGCAAAGGCAAACACTCGTTCTCCTCGTGACAATTTACTTTGTAACGGAACAATTTGAATTTTGGTCGAGGGAGTAAACAAATAAAGAAAATTCGAATTTCGTAAAAGGGGGTTGATAAGGGTGAATTTACCTACGGTACTTTTTGCGCGGTGGTAGTTTCTCGTTGGATGTGATTTCGTCGAAAAAGTCGTGAGAGCGAGTCCATGCGAAAAAATCGTATCGATTACGAGCGTTTGTTTTTATCTCGGGAGAGAAAAAAGGACGAGGAATCGAGGAAAACTTTATAGTTAGACGCATATATAAATCGTTCTGTTTACCATTCCTCGCGAACCTCGAAAAATATGTTTACGACGTGGGATCGGTCATGCACTTGCTTGAATTAATCGACGTAACGAATGAGATAGCGAAACTTTTTCCTGCCTTTCATCCCTACTCTTTTGTGTAAACAAAATAGGCAAACTCGCCTTCTAATAGCAAATATATCCTTCGTACGAGATGAGATATATTTCCTATCTGAAACTCTTCTTCTTCTTCTTCTTCTTCTTCTTCTCTTTCCTCTTCTTCTTTCTCTCCTTCTTCGTTCTTGTTCTTCTTCTTCTTTATCGTCTTTCTCTCTCTCTCTCTCTCTCTCTCTCTCTCTCTCTCGCACTATATATTTTTCTTGTAAAAGGCCAATATCATTTATCAGAGGATTCGCCGAGAGGCAATCTCAAGTCGGGAGAGTCGCGCGAGCATCGATTCTCAATTACTCGATCACCAGCTTTCTCCTTCTCTCTCGCTCTATTCTTTGCCAGCGAACGTGTATTCCACGCATACAGTGACTTCGTACGCGTAGATATACATGGACACTTTCCTTCGCACTCTTGGTAAGAGATTGGAAGGGGTAGAAAATAGGGTTGGGGGTGTAGCAAGGTTATATCCCATTGGAAAACTTGCCCGGGACGTTATAACTCACAATTAAGTTTATGTGCGTCGTCGGCTTATGGCCTTAGAACCGGCACGAGTAAGCTAGACAGAAAAAGAGAGAGAGAGCGAGTGAATCACAACGCAAGCTTTTCGAAAAGCTTCACCGAAGGGAGACCGAGATAGAAAGTCAAAATTAATGGGCTGTATGCGTAGAATAGTTTTGCCTCGAGCTCCACGTTCTGTTTCACCTCTCGTCGGTACTCTCCTCCTCGTTCGGGCCTTTATATCAACATTGTATAGTTCCCTTCCTGTATAGAACGAAGAGCTTTATTTAACCCGCTCCTAGGGCAAACTCGGGTAACAAAAATGCATGAGCATCACAACGCGCGACAGACAATAACGCTTCCTATGTGCCGACGAAAGCTTTTTCAACGTAGGAACACACGTATACCTCATCCTCTTATATGTGTCGTTCATAGGAGGAGTTGTCCTGTCGTACCAAGCAACGTGGAACAGGTGCTTCTGACTCGCAGGCTGTGGCGAATTTTCTCATAGATACGAAAAAGACCAAATGATCGTAAAATGTAGGTTCTATTTTCTATATACACGTATATGTAACTTAGTTGAGCAACCTCCCCAAGAAGGAAACTCCTTGGTAGCATCAGGGTCGTGATTAGCCCTCACCCTCTTCGGAGAAACCATAAATCATCACGACTCCGTACTTCCCGGCGCAACATTACGGAGGATAAAACGACAAGGTGCGGTGGTATATAATCCATCTATGGGACTCTTCAATTTTCTACCCGTTTACCCAGAATTTCATATCTCACGTCGTTCCACCTCTCGCGTCTCTTATTCGTACGACACGTACGAAACTTGCAGACGAGCTTTTTATTATTTTTGCGCGACTCGTGCAACCCGGTAACAACAGAAGTCGCGACGAATTTCACCCCTGTCGCTTATCTCCGACGAGATATAAATCACTCTTTTTCTTTTTCTCTCGATCATACCCTAAACGATAGAACCAAACGCTATCTCACTTTCGACAGAAACATTTCCTCGGTCTGTCACGAAATAAAGAATTTTAGTTACTTCAGCAAAAATTTTGTTACGAAATAATGAATTCTTCTTTTTTTTTTAAATTATTTCTCGAGGAAAACATTATTCGTTGATATTAAATTCTCAAGGGTCGTAGGGAAATACCAAGGGTTGAAAATTGTAATATTTTGAAAATTCGTACCGTCGCGTCTCGGTAAGCAATAAATTATATTCGTAAAATTACAAATTTAAAAACACAAAACAAACTGTGGATTAATGAAACAAACACGGTGGTTATGACTCTGCCCAACCTTGTTCCGTGGCACGGGGTGTGTACACTATACAATTTTCCATCGTGAATCTCGGAGTATAAAAGCTTTGCTCTCCTGCTCGCCGCTGCCGTTTTCTCACTCCGGGCATAAAGGCACATCACGTCCACGTTCATTTAATATCAAGTACCCACGTGCCAGAGAATATACTACACACGCGGCCTCTGTGGCTTTATAACAGGTAAAGTTTTCCTCGAGTGAGAGAGATAGAAAATATACACGTGGGAGGATTGCCCCGTACACGTGTGAGCAAAAAAGGGACGAGAAAGAGTGTGCAACAGCAGCTTGGGTTGAAGAAAATTCAAAACTTTACGACGCTTCTTCAAAATGAAGAAGCTCCTCCTGACAATATTTAAGAAGCTCGTAAAACACCACATACACAAACAGAACTGGCACCTACGCACCCCCCCGACACCCTCGGTGGTATTTTTCCTCGAGACACAGCATCCAACTTCTTCTCTCCAGCTCATAATTCTTCCCCGGCATCTGTCTCCCGACCTCCGACTTTCCGTCATGAGATTGCCACTCACCACCTGGAATACGGAATGAGCGTGTGGCGTAGGTACTCAGCCCTCGAACAAGGGATGATGCAAAATATGGACCTAGTTTTCTTGTCTTTTTTTTCGTTTGTTTTTATTTTATTTCTACCCTTCGCTGTTTTATCCGGAGTTCATTATTTCTAAGAGGCTAGTTTTCGGAACGTCCTTCATACTTTTGGTGAAACAAAGACACAACAACCCTCTAAATAATTAAGAATGTTTTTTATACTTTTGATTAATATTCTTTTCTTGTTATTTAAGGGTACACCTTTATCCTTCATTTCAGTGACAACTAGCTCTGTCCCTGGTTCAATTAATCACCGCATAAAAAAATGGGATTCGATCAGGGGTATTGTCGAATCAGCATTGAGCGTATGAATTATTGTCATCGGAAAGAGGATCGAGTGTTCGTCGAGTCACCTTTATCTAGCTCCGTATTATGCACTCACTGTCATTCCCATACGAAAACGTCTAAGTACTCACACTCCCCTGAAGTACCCGTCGTATATATTCCTCCCATCTATAACAATCGTCACCCTCGTTCCCTGAAAGCTTGGTGTGGAAGAGCTTGGAAGCTCTTGCGTCCGATCGACCCCATCGAACTATGAGCACGTCGTGTTATATGCATATATATATATATATAGAAAGAGAGAGAGAGAGAGATAGAGAGAGAGAGAGAGAGATATAGAGAGAGAGAGAGAGATTGCTTTTTTCTCTTTTTTCCAATCTGTATGAACGGATCGGGGGGAATCAAGTGCCCGAACCCCGTGTGAGCTCGTAACGGTGATGACGTTGGTTAGCGTGATCGCTCGACATATATATATATATATATATATAGATATATGTGTAAAATAGGAAGTGCAGATTACAAGGTCGATACCACACGGTGCCTGGCGCCGAGATATCGAAACAGAGAGTCAGGGATAAGGAGGGTCTCATTAATGGGCAAGAGAGCCAGCAGGATTTGAGTGACGGCTGAAAGCCTCTTATACCGAATTATATATATATATATATATATATGCAAGAGTACGTACGTATCCTATATCGCCGAGTATATAGAGTTAAGTAGGGTAATATGGATCACCAAAATCATCATATACGTAACGATCTAGCTTCAAAGTCTGGATAAATTCCCATTAGAATTTTACTGCAACGATACGATGAGCCACGATGTGGAAATTCTTCTAAGGAAATTGATACAGATTTTTCCTCTACTCCATTTTAAAAGCCCAAATCAAATTTCCTCGCCTTGACATGAACCAAGCCTATCTCGAGCGTCCACTTTCTGGTCTCACTACCAGGTTGCCCAGGGTTATATTCGTCTAATGTGGAATATCGATCGAGGGCCTTCGATACATAAGCATCAATTCCACTCCCTATCTTTCTCTCTCTCTCCCTCTCTATCTCTCCCTCCCTCTCTCTCTCTCTATCTCTCCCTCTCGTGCTCAGCGTAAAATAATTAATGATACGCCGATACGCATTTACGTATAGAATCAAGCTTCGAGAGATACTACAAAGTTACCATTATGTATATTATAGGTAGAGGTTCCCAGTCAGCTATCGAGTGAGAGAGAGAGAGATTTAAAGAGAAAGAGGCAGAGAGAGAGATAAAGATAGATAGAGAGAACGGTGTACATTATCGCCCCCCCCCCTTTCACCATCTCCATTGCAAAATAATTATCGTCTCGGTTATTGCACGCGCATGCTTCTATGCCTCGAAGTAAACGATCGTATTATGTATGAACGATACGTTACAATCCTATAATATTCATATACCTACGTATGTACGCGTGACTATTGCGGTTACCGTTGGGTTTCGGTTACGAGCGATACTTACTTGCTAAATGCATACGTATAGATACCTCTCTACCCCCTTGGCTGGTATATAAATATCAATATATATATATATATATATATATATATATATAGCGAAACACGTACGAAACGAATGAGCATTGTCACATCCCCTTTGTCTCTCCCTCACCCCTTGGAGAACCATAACGATATTCTATTATGCAGTTAGGTACAGTGGACGTATCTATTTTCAATTATCGTTCCAATTTATGATAATTAATTCTATCGTTTACATATCATTCAACGGTTTTGTATTAACGCCAACGACTCTCATCAAACTCGATCGAGCTTTATAGCCGAAAAATCATGATTCGATCATTCATTACCTCGTCCAATAATTCGATCAATTATGAGTAATAAAAATAGCGAACGATTGTTACCATCCCCTTTTACTCACTCCCCCCCCCCCCCCCAACCCCCCTCTATTCTTCCACAACTCATACGAAAAAGAACAATTTCCATAAATGATCAAACTCGAATCAATTTCAATTTCAATTACCGTTCTCGTACCTCGTCAACCGCAAATTTCCCTTCCAATCTTCATCGCGCGGTCACAGACGCGAGACAAATATCTCTAATTTCATCGTTGGCACCTATCTACCGCGCTGAATACCGATAAATACATACGCGGGTTTGTGGTAGCGCATGATAGATGATCGGCCCATTCGTCATTGATGATTCGATAGTATTATCGAATTAGGACTTCGCCTCCATCGTTGTATGTCCATATCCTCATAAGTACAGACGGAACGGACACACAGACGGTGATGTGCAAACCGTCGCATCAAAGGCGGAGCGAACGCCGGAGACGAACGTGGAATTGGTGAAGATGGAGTGTGCGACATCGCGGTACCTAGGATTAATCGAGATGTTAGAGGCGTGCTTGGTGGTGGTGGAAGGTGGGAGATGGGCAAAGGGGTGTGTTAGCGCCACTACGTCTCGTGTGCTCTGCAAATGAAGACGGGAGCTTGATAACAAAGCGCGGATCGATGATGTTGGTACAGTACGCTTATAGGATTGCACGCGTATATGTCTATTTTCACGACTCCGACAGAGAGAGAGAGAGAGAGAGAGGGAGAGAGAGAGTAGGGAATTCATGATATAGACATTGGCATATAGCGAGCTTTTCAAGCTCAGTCCTCCGGTGCCTCGGGGCCAACTCTGTTTATCCCACAACCATCGCCTGAATCGAAATACTGCTGAGGTGCATCTACTTCTCTCAGAACTTAGTCCTAGGAGGATCATATAGCAAACGACCCAAGAGAGAGAGAGAAAGAGAGAGAGGGAGAGATGAAGAGAGAAACAGAAAGACAAAGAGCGAAAGGGTGAGAAATGGAGAAGGGGTTGCTTTCTCACTCGGGACAACATTAATACCGGTAAATTCATCGGTTGTCGCCCGAGTGTTGGAAACCTCTCGCAACTTAAAATGACATATATATTTACATATATATATCCATATATATTCGTATGTCATATTTATATATAGCAAATTTGCATGAATATGTACTCATTGTCTGGTAGAGAAGGAGAGGAGGGTCGGAAAACGCGTGCACCAGCTGTTACGAACCCCAAACCTAAAATTACTTATGTGATCGCGATATATATATAGGCCTATCTGCGTCCGTGCTAGCGGGGGATGCAACTATCAACCGGGTTTACGAAAGCTCGCCCACACGAAATCTCGAAGTACCGATAACTCGGAACATTTCACTGTAGAAATGATGTTTTCCCTCCATACCACCAACTCCGTCTCTTCCCCTCGTTTCCAACGCTTCTAGTCCTCGTTCCTTCCCTCCACTCACTGGAATTGATTAAAACTAAGGGAAGTAACGTTCCCGCGATAAATTTTGCGAACAGCTCCGTACGAATATATGTATAGGTAAATGGATACGTGCGATTATCTTGGTGCTTCGGGTGTATTCTCGTAATGGTGTATAATAATGAATGTACGACGACGCGAGTGTTCTCCACATCTGAAAATTCAAACGATTAATCGAAATTCGACGGCGTGAGGGGTTGGGAGAGAAATCCTGAAATCCGATAACAGTATCGTGCGTGTTTCTCGATTCGTCGGTGATATAAAGAATGTTGTGTTTGTTTCGTTTTTGTTGATGAAAGAAAAAAACTTGGGAGGATTTGTACACGTTTATGAATTTACTTAACGAATTATTATCATTTCAAGACTCTTCTTAAGGGGATGAAGAATTGTAATTGAAATTCGTTCGTGATTCAACTCGTAGCGAGACGAAAACAAGCCGGGGATGCATTCGCGAAACGTAATATTCATACCGTTATCGAGGCGTCGAAGGCGACAAACGAGAAGTATGGGTGTGGGTGTTTGTGTGAGAGGGAGGGAAGAGAAAAATACGTACCTATATGTCTGTTTATTACAAAATTTTACAACTCTCTCTCCTAGGACAGGGGTTGTTCGTTCGGTAATACAACGCAGAGAGAACGTAATAATAACAAAAATTGCCAATCCCCGTGGCTCGTACTTCCATCTACTCTTTACAATTTTATATAAAATAAAATTAAAAAAATATATATATATGTATATTGAAAGTATTGTGCAGTCGGTAAATTTGTGCACCAACGCGCACCGAACACCACCGGTAATATCGATTAGCCGCACTCGTCCGTCGTACCGTTCCAGCGAGTAGCAAAAAGAAATCGACGATATAAATGCAAAAATTGGATTAAATAAAAAGAATTACAAAAAATCGAGCGTGAAGGCAGAGGGTTGGGGAAAGCTGGGTTCTGCGGCAAGCGAATACACCAGGGAAACTCGATATCGCGCGTACAATAACATAGATATACTCAAAAATACGTGAAGCGAATGAAATGGTGAGGATGTTGGAAAAATGGATGAATGGACCATTTTCCCAAATGGGACTCTCGTATTTTTCTTTTTTTTTGTTCAACAATTCTACGACCGTTCGAATTACGACGGACGAAATTTTCGACTCGACAATTTTTCCCGTCGTGCATACAGTTTTTGGTACAAACTTTTATTTCGCAAAATCAAAAGCTTATAAGATCGTGGAAATCATTTTTGCCATTCGATATTGCGAAACGCTTTCAAGCAAGTTGTACGCTTTTCTTCGAGAGAAAAACAAACAAAACAAAACAAGGATTTTTTTTCCAACTAATCGTTGAGTTAAAACTGTCATCGATCATTCTCCTTATTTCTTTCACGAGGTCTATTGTCTCTGCGAAAATATACGAGCCACCGGTGAAAAACTCGAAGTAAAGTAAACGTTTAACTAATTAGCGAGCATTAGTCAAGTAGCGTTTTCCCCTCGTTACCCACCCCTTACTTTTTGCCTTCTCTCGTTACGTCGTATACATTCCCTTTTCTTTTTCTTTCTTTTTGTTATTGTTGCTGTTTGTTTTCCTTTTATTTTCTTCGGTTATTTATTTTCATTCGTTTGTCTACTTTTTGCGAGAGAGCCTCGTCCCTCGCGTCAGCTGGATGTATATGGGGATGGTCAGGAAGCTCGAGAGAATAGTTGGGCGAATATTTAGGCGAGGGAAGGAGATGGACAAAGGAGGAAGGGGGATGGCTATAGTTAACGAGGATTTCGGAGGCTGAAGCTTTTCCGGTGGTGGCTGCCTGCTCGAGAATATCTATCTGGGGTAGAATACGTTGCAACCGGCTATTCGTGCTGAACTCTAATTGTTAATTATTCGGGAAAGAGTATATACTGAAAAACAGTCAGAAACATCTCTCTCTCTCTCTCTCTCTCTCTCTCTATATATATATATATATATATATATATATATATATATATATATATATATATATATATATATATATATATATATATATATATATAAAGTTACGATAGATGAGGATGAGGATTATTTTGGAACGAACGGGTCGACGGTGAATGAGAGGACGCGCCTATAGCTCGAGCATGGATACAACCAATTAGTTACCAAGGAAAAATGGTGCGCGGGTAAATAGTCCTGGAGCAAAAAATATCGAAACGGAACTCGCACCGTATTATACGGGGATAGCGCTCGCTCTCCATGAAGAAACGTCTTTATTTTTATTTTTATTTTATTTTTTGTTTCTTACTTTCACAACGTTTACCACCCTCGTGGCAACCGCGAGATAATTAAGCCCAGAAACGAGATCACCGGAGATATAGGTCTCATTTCCCATTGAAAACTTCATTCTCTCGCACTCTTCCTTTCTCTCGTATCGGAAGAGAATTTTCACCGGTGAAAATGTCTGTCTATAACATTCTCCCATCCAGCGAGGAAAGTGCAAGATCGAAGTAGTACCAAGGAAGCTCAACGCCTCCTCGCCATCTCGATCTATCTATCTCCGCCGTTTCTCCGGAAGTGGCTTTTGAGAGGAAAATCGTTTACCTCTGGGCCAATATTGCCCGTTTAACCCCTCCTTTGGGAAACTTTTGCCTCGCTTCTATTTAGATATTTGTTCATCTTGAGAACACACCGATGTGCAAAGTCAAGAAAAAGTTCGATTTGATAAACGTTCTAGATGAACGAACGATCAAAATTGTTAATAAAAAAAGTTTTTGTCGTATCGTATCGTTCCCTAACAATATCAATAATCATTCTTAAAAATCGCAAAGTTCAATCTTCCATTAATATCGATCAATCGTTCTAATTCCATTAAATACGGAAACTAGTATAGGACCTTTGCACAAACCAATCGACGATATGAAATCTCAATAGACAACCGCGTATCTCGTTCCGTCTCGTAACGATCGAGTATGATTCCCGAAGCGAAGTTAGGCACGAATCGGTATATCGGTATGTATACGGAGTGTGTGTCCATCGTGAATTCCGTTCCAATCGAGTGCACGCATACGTGATGAAAACTCATTCGCGCGTGTACCGAGCGATTCAATCGCGTTATATGCGACGATAGAATAGAGAATAGACTAACGGCAGCAACGCGCAAACCTCCCTCTATTCTCACCCTCGTCCTCCTCTATCATCCCTCTCTCTCTCTCTCTCTCTTCCTCTTTCTCTTCCTCATTCGCGTCAGGGTATCCTCTCGTTCGTCGTAAGTCCGCCACATGCGCGTGAACGTCGAGCCCTAATTGTACGGGACCGCAGATGTAAATTGAGCTTTAATGCGACCGCACAACTGTGCCCGTTCCTTCGCCGTTGCTCTCATCTCCTCGTATATATATGTACGAACGTACGAGAACTCGCGCGTTGTAGCTCGAACGTACGTGCGCTCTCCTCGTCGCATTCTCCTCCCCCTCGCCGCACATCTTCCAACTGCGGCAACCCGCGTGTACGTGTGGTGTCGTGCAAAATAAAAGCAACGAGGGTGTTAGAGCGAGGGAGAGAGAAGGAACGAAAGAAAAATAAAGAAAAAGAAGAAACAAGCAAAACTCGAAGCAGCCTTGGGAGCATGGTGAAAATGAGAAAACTCGTTGATCAACGAGGTCGTACGCAATTAGTTATGACCAACGTTACATCAGGCTTATTACCAGTTTGCCCTGATAATTAATTTTTCTTCATTATTCGTGACGTGAAAAATTTCGTTTAATTATTTGCTTTTTCCTCTTGTTTTTTATCCAACTTGGAAAATCCTGCGCATCGGTGAATTTACACCGAGAGTTGGAGAAGAGGAAAATAGATACGTGGGTGGATGAAAAAAGGGACAATTTAACGTTATCGAGTTAGACTTTTTTTTATTTGATTCTTCTCGTTACGAATCGTTGAACGTTGAGGAACAGCTCGAGGGTAAACAAGATCGATGGGATATTTCCGGATGGATTATTATCCGTATATACCGGAATTGTAACGATGGATCTGTAGCCTCCCTCTATATGCACTAGTCGGACGTCGTTACGCATCCGAAATGTGTAACCCGGTAATTACGTAAAGCCATCGATGCGAACGGGCCACTAATGGCCAGCTTGCGCTCACTCCTAGTCACATACATATATATGTAACGTAGGGCCTCGAGTTCTACGACGTAGAGCCAGTTAGCCCTCGAGCCAACCCCTACATGCGTATAAACGTACGTCTAACACCATCGGAATGTGCTACGGTGGTAAGTGAACGAGGGCGAGGCACTAGGAACATAGCATGTAACAAACCATATATACACATCTATGTATACATATATACGTATATAGGTATATACATATGAATGTAATAGTTACACAGGAAGGAAGATTGGACATCCGGTAAAAAACTGTATATGACACAGGTAAATTGTATCCGCCAAGTTGGAGTGGTAGGATGGGGGTTGGCGCAGGAACCCTGCACAAAAGTCAACCCTCTGTATACGAGAGAAAATCCACGCGAAAACCATTGGAAAAAGTTGGAAAAGCACATCAGGACGTACATATATATACGTGTATGTGTGTGTGTGTGTGTATGAATGTGTGTGTGTACGTATATTTGAGAATATCATGAATCCATGGGTACCCCGAGGATAATTTTTCGTTTCTGATGTATATCTATATATATATATATAATATATATACGCGTATATTATCCCGAGGGAAGATTCTTATTCCATCTGTAGGGCTCTTCCGTCTCGCGAAGGAAGAGGAAAGAGCCGGAAAAACAGAATAAGGAAAAGCTATACCTCCTGGAAGGACGACAGATAGGAAGAACAAGTCTTCTCTTTTCCGGAGCGAGAGGGAGACAGAGGGAGGGGGAATGGTAGTAGCGGTAGCGCGACAGAACCGAAAGAGCGGAAAAGCACCGTCGTCTAGAGAAGCCAAAAGCCTTCTTAGCCCCTGCACTCCCACCCCCAGCTTCCCATCACCGTACTGATGTATTCGCCTCGTTCGAAAATCAGTCAGTCAGAAAGTTTTACCCATACATAAATATATACATAACGTGTTTATATAGTACATAATACACAGTAAAGTATATGTATATATATGTATATATGTATATGTATAAATACATTATATAGTATGTGCATATATTGTTCGCACGGAGGAAACAAGAAAGCTGCCCCAAGTCCCTGCCGCTGGATTGTCATACGAAGGATGGGCGGATGGAGATGAAGAGATATCCAAAGGACGAAAAACGAAGCACATAGTGAGGAAGTGGATCGTGGCGAGACACGAGAGGGTCAATGATCCGCGAAGATTATCGAAGCATGACAAAAAATACCGAACGTGGGAGAGAGAGGGAGGGCGAGAGAGAGAGTAGATCGTGGTAGAAGGTAGAGGGTATAATAAATAATACATATATGTATAAAATAGAAGAAGAGGTACGAGGAGTAGAGAGAGTTGAAATTTCAAGGGAGCTGCACTCATTGCAGTAAGTACGGCGAGCGCATTGCCAAAAAGATGCACCAGTAGTCGGGCAGACAACCGTCTCATTCGAGGGTAAGTTGAGAACAGGGAGAAGCGAGGAGATGAACATAGAAGGGCGCGTTTCATTCCTTATGTATTTAACCTATATATATATATATATATATATATATATATATATATACATATATTCATAGATGTATACATATACATATATAGAAGGAAATAGCATTATAAGTATATACGGGGAATATAACTTTCCCAATAGATGTGTAAAGCCAAAGAGAGGGCATTCCTCGCGCGAGAGATGTTTCCTCCTCTCGCTCCTTCCCTCTCATTCCCTTTTGAATACAAACCAGTTGGTGCGTTTAACATATGAAACGAGGCAAAAGGGACCTGGGCTCCATTTATATGTACTTTCCTCTTATATTCAAAGAGTCGAGAACTTCAGTGTCGTACCTACGGTAGATATACGAGTACATACGCTGAAAGGAAGGATTGGTGAAACTATTCTATAACCACCCTTATTCTCAAGGACATCCGGTATACGAACTTTTTGCCCCGTTCGAAAAATACCTACGCCCGATATTATAAACGGTGAAATTCTTGTTCAATGCTCAGGTGCCAAAATCTTTGTACGATATGGAAACATGGTATAATGTGGTATGTGTGTATTTATGAACGTTTCCCTCTGAGATCGCTACATCATCGTCCCATTTCTATCCTCCCATCCTTCTTCCACCCCTTGCTCCCTCCATCCCTCTTACCGACCTGTGGCAGTTTGATGCCGCGAGCTTGTGCCAATATAAACATTTCCCATATATACTCGAGGTAGAACTAGCCGTTGGTAAATAACTGCCTGATAGAGAGGAGACACGTGTATGTTGCACCAACTGTCGACAGAGACCCCACCCCCGCTCCTCCCTCCTCGCCTCCTGTATGGATTATTGCGTACAGAGAGTGGCGAAACGATTGAACTCGCGCTACTCTCCAATTAGCCCGAAATATAAACCGTAGGTACGAGATTCATTCGGAGATGTTTCATTGGCAGGTCACAAAATTTGTGAGGTACTCGGGGGAAATATACGATCAGTAATTTCATATAAATTTACGTTTTAACGATGCTAAAATAAAAACAAAATTGAAACTAATTTTGATAATCGATAGCGTGGAATTTCTCGCGCAGGTATGTTTTGCCATAACTCGAAATACCAGGCAAAATTTGAAATAAAATAAATGATCGATAATAATAATAATAATAATAATAATAATAATCATAATGGTAGTAAAGTGCCGGCAATGGAACAGTAATAGTGATGATTGCTTGAGGAGTTTCGTGCCATCGTGAAGAATGAAACCAGTTTAACTCGCGAGAAAGGGGAAAAAGGGCTACAGTGACGGGAAAAGCAAAGCGACGACGGCTGTGAACTCGAGTGGAGAAAGTGCTTACACTCACTGAGCGATAAGCGCAGTTAAGCGGGGGTGTCGCGACAGAGAGAGAGAGAGAGAGAGAGGCAGAAAAGAAACGTAGACATATATATATAGGCCATCGCGTATATATATATATATATACGCGATGGCTAACGTGATATAAAGTGGAGAGCGTCCGGCAGCATATTACCGTCATACCTTTTCCCATAAGGGCCATTTCATTTCTCGTCCAGTTTGAAGAGACAATAAAGAAACGAGGGACTTCGTAAGCTTTCCTCCCTCGTACACACACTTATCCGGGTTTGCTACTATTATCGAAAAATACGACGGGTTTCCTGTCATGATTCGAAAAAAAAAATATATATATATATATCGTTTTGCAATCCTGTCCCCCATCAACCGCGTAACAAATCGTCCCTTGTTCGAGAAACCCTCGATTTACGACCAATGAGAGGGAGAGAGACAAAAATGGAAAAAAGGAAAGGGAGTGAGCGAGAGGTAGTGAGAGAGAGAGAGAGAAAAAAAAACTGCACTGCAAAATGTACCGAAAGAATGGTTAACGAAAAATGGAAAAGAAAAAGGGATAAAATTGGAAAACCATGTATGGATGAAAGCGTAACAATGGGGCAAATGGAGAGATTGAACGATCTCGATAGAAGTGAACAATAGAAAATACAAGAGAAAATTGAGCTGCTCGCATATACATAGACTGTCGCAACCCATATTTGTGTATTATACATATTGAGCTATAGCGAAATATCCGAATGGATACGCTTCGCATCGCCAGAAAACGGGTGAAGGGGGTAGATGAAAGCATTTTGTGGTCTTATTCTACCAGACACGAAATGGGAAGCATCGTTTTCCACCTTCTTCGTCGATTTCGCTTCGCTATACACGCATTATTCCGCGAGTTTATGAGAGTCTGATGAACGACGGACAGTAAGTCCGGACGATATCTCGTTGAGCTTGCGATCCTGGCAACGAGACTGTGCGATGATCTCGAGCCAGAGTAGAGAGGGAGGAAAGAGGGGTTAGGCTGGAGTATCCAGCTGCTGCGACCCGTTCTACGTTTCATCCCTCTGTGTAGTTTGCCAAGTCTTTCCGTACGAAGGTTGAGGCGAGGAGGCACGAGACGACGAGGAAGCCCACCGCGTGCTGGTAATTAAACTGATGTGCCTTCTTGCCCCGCGGCCACACGCTTCAGAGCTTATCCGAGAGTACGACAGGCTTTTCCAACGACCTACAGTGTCGTGATAGAGGAAGAGGGAGTGTAAAGTGGGGGATGAAAAGAGAGAAGGAGATCAAGCAGACGCGCGCGCACCCGTCGACATTGGCAAAATGTGCCGGAAAGTTTCTCCAAATGGTTCCCTACACCACTTCTGCCCGAAAACTTCCAACCCCGGAGATGCGTCAACTTCCCAAACCAAAGATGCTTTTCCTACCCCTATGTCTATATTCATCTAATTCTCTTTCTCTCTCTCTCTCTCTGTCTCCCGCTCTTTATCCTTCTCTTGGCTCTTCTGGCGTTTCTCATCTCTCCCTCTATACGACTCGACGATTACACCCGACAAACTCTACGAATCCTTAGGCATATATATATATATATATATATACATTAATAAAATACATATAGCTATACATATATAAAGGTTGTAGTTTGCACTAAAACTGTTGAAAACGTGCGATACGAGAGACGTAGATCAAATCGTAAATTCCCCGGGTACTTGAGGATAAAACGTACAAGAGAGAGAGAGAGAGAGAGAGGGAGAAGGATGACACCCCGCTATCCCGGCGACACATCGTTCCCTCCGGGGTTACGAAGGGAGAGGAGGGCGCAGTAAAAGGAAAAGTCTTTACGCCACGCGTCCTGTCGGATTTCCCCTATCAATCGCTCTTTCCAATCTCATCCTCCTTCTTTACATCTGGGAAATTGAATCGAAAAGCGATACGTAAGATCGGTTGGAATAGAAAATTGTGGTAAAACGAGAATATGATGTTTATTTATGTGTACGTGATGTTTCAACGGACTTTCCTTTTTGTTTACAAACTTGCGTCGCGCGACTCTTTGATACACAAAACAAAATATACATATATATCTATAACTATATGTCTTGGTCTTTTTCAAGAATAACGAGCGAGAGGAAAAGAAGCGAGAAGACGAAAAGTCCGAATGCTGCACTCAGCGAAAAGTTGGTGAATGAGAAAAAGAAAAAATAGGAAGTCGTGCTCTACGCGAGGCATGAATAATCGCGTCCCGAATTATTACAGCAAGGGAAAAGGACTTCGCGAAAGCACGAATTTTTCCTACATATATATCGTTCTTAGTTCCTAAGGCTCTTTGTCTACCATAAATACGATACGTATGTATGTATATATTTGTGAGTATCTGTATATCTCGGGAGCTATATAACTCGGAGAGGTTCAGGGAACGAGGCATGGGTGGAATCTGTAATTAAAGCTCCGGACTTACAACGCTTCGTCCTATAGCTCGTCTCTTCCTTAGCTTACACCACTGGCAAAAGTGCCACTCTCGTGGAGACTGTGACTGCACCAGGCTCACCCCTGTAC
Source organism: Netelia fuscicornis (assembly GCA_946811545.1). Classification (NCBI taxonomy): domain Eukaryota; kingdom Metazoa; phylum Arthropoda; class Insecta; order Hymenoptera; family Ichneumonidae; genus Netelia; species Netelia fuscicornis. Next base: position 38,432,363 of record OX328015.1, read on the forward strand.
TGTAATGGTACCTCGATCTCTCTCTCTCTCTCTCCCTTTCTATGTATGTATATAAATATGCAAGGGCGACACGCTTCACTGCAGGAACGTACGAGTCGGCCGTTAAGGGGGTAGATATGTCCTCGTTTCGCGACAAAAAACGAGCGAACCTTTCGTAGTTGCAAACATACCCCCATTGCCAGGCTGGAAAACTAACGTTTTACGAAAGTATCCGAAACTAACCGTAGTGTCCCGTAAAAGTTGAGTTAAGGGTTGGTGTTTACTTTTTTTTCACGACTGTTTCAGACACGTTCCAATTATCATTTATTCTTCCCACGGGGAAAATTGAATAACGCGAATAATTAATTTCGCATTATCATATTTCTTCGTAGATATGGTACCTATTTACAGGCCAACCGTGTAATATATTTGGATAATTTGTGTAATTAATTATCGGAATTATCGAGTACAATTTGTGGTCGAATTTATTATTTGATATCGATTTCTATGTGAAAACTGGGACGTTGAATTATGTGTGCCTCGAGCAGCTTAAGAATAAACAATTTCACAGGATCCAGATAAAAATTCAACCCTTGGGTATAGGGATGATTTTTTTGGCAGGATTTTTAGCTCACGTGCGATCTCGTTAAAATAGTTGTCGAGTCATTATTCGTTTCTGCAAGTTAGATAATAAAAAATGAACGAGTCTGTACGACGTATAAGGGATGAAAAAAAGGGGTAAGAACTATTATTTACTGCAACGTTTCCGTATCACGCGATATCCACGTCGCAACTTCTTATTACCGGAGATAATCCCTCGTTACGTCACACCACTCGACGTAGTCTCCCTTTTTCTCTCGTCTCTCGTTTATACACACAGTCATCGTCCCTTCTCGGTAAGATAGAGGGAGTCGCATTCTCGCGAGAACAAAATTTCTAGCAAAACGAAAACGAGGGGTGGAAAACACGTTACATCCACGGCTCATTCTCTCGGCAGAACCGAGGGAAAGCTCACGATCTTGCGCGGTATCGCCATAACCCAGAGGTATGGAGGGCTTAAGGGAAACATTCGTCATTACGCCAACTTCTAACAACTTTAGTTGACGCAAAGTTCTTCATCCCCCTCATACGTAACGCTCTCGAGCAAAGAAAAAAATTGTTAATAAAAAATAAAATAACACCTTCCGTGCGACTGTCTCTCGTCTCGAATCATTTTATTCATTTGTTTACTTTATATTTACATTTTTTTCATTATTAATCTCGTAAATCATGAAAAATTCAATTCTCACGACGCGAACGAAATCTCGCGAGCTGTTGTTTCGTCTCTCGCTCTTCCTGTTTTTCTAGAAGGTGAATATTCTCTCAGAGAATGGCAATATTACCGGTCTCATTTTTTGTCTCGGAAACGTAAAGAAAAGAAAAAAGAAATGGAACGTGTTTCGCACGCTACACGTATCGAATTAAGCTTCGCATCTCTCAAAGGATTTGGAGGCGTGAAAAAAAATTGTCTTTATTTTCCTTATGGCTCGTTGTCTCTCGTCTCGTGCTGTTGGATACATTTTTTATATTACGCGCACACTCACACGTTTCTTGCACTATCTCTCGCGCGACGCGCGACTCGATACGCAGGGATGAAAATCCTTTCGTCGACGCAACTGTGAACGTAACGACGTCGGCCTGAACGCGGAAAAATAATAACCGGCACTCGTCTACGATGTACTCGGTATTTTTTTCCAACTCTCTCTCTCTCTCTCTCTCTCTCTCTCTCTCTCTCTCTGTCCTTCATTTCGTTTGTATTTCTCTCTCCGGGGAAGAAAACGAGACATTATCGTTTCGACTGTTCGAAAAGCCCGAAGGCATGAAACGCGAACTATTTAACGAACAAGATCGATTTTTCCATATACTAACATAAAAAGAAAGAAAGAGATGATATTCAAGAAACTGCATAACATATCGAAAAAACGTATGTACGATTTGCATGCGATCAAACGAATATAAAATCGATACGAGACTTACTAAAGCAACGTACATTTTCCATTTCGCGATTCGTTCAATTTTCCTCTCCTTTCTCTCCGCTCGATTCACTCCTCGATCTTTTATTTATACATAATATTTTATTATTTTCATCATTGTTTTCTCCTATGAAAAAATAAAACTCTTATTTTCCCGAATCGTTTCACCGTTGTTTCGGTAACTGGCGCGCGCGTCAGGCAATATGCTTTTGTTCCCAGCTCTCGTGTATCGCGAAACGTTGCGCACACACGGAAACGAGATGAAAGGGCAGTGACGAGAGAGGAGAGGAGACGAGAACGAGCAGGACGCGCGAGACCATTTCGGATCGAAATTGTTCCTGCGGCTCTGCATTTTCCATCTAATTAGCATGCGTCTACCTCCTGACTCTCAAATGCGGTCTGCCGTACGAGAGAACTCGCACTCCCATTCCTCCCCATATGTTGTACATATTTATATACATATATAAATGTCTGTACGAATATACATACATACATACATATATATATATATATATATATATATAATATCTAACATAATATCATATATTATACATACATACATACATATACATATATATATAATATTATTGTTATTGTTATTATCATTATATATAATGCTATATACTATATATAATCCATATATATATATATATAATGTTATATACTATATATATATATATAGATGTATGTATGTATAATATATGATATTATGTTAGATATTATATATATATATATAATGCTATATACTATATATAATCCGCATATATATATATGCGTGTGTGTTTGTGTATGTGTATATATATATATGGGTGTGTGTGCAAAAGGATGTACGTATGAATGTACATGCATTGTTAATCCGCCGTGGCCCAGTCATGCGAAATGACTCGCCCGGGCACGCCCGTCGTTTCCCATATTTTCCGCCAGTTTGAAATGACGAGAAAGTTCACGTGTCAACACGATGAAATACAGAACGCATTCGCTTTTCGCACCGGGCATTGTGTAATTCGGGCAACCCGACGCGAATACGTCAAAATATCAATTCTACGGTATTTCATTGTTTCCGTGAGTAAGTAGTGGTATTGTTGGTTAAACGAACGTTACTTCTGGATCGAAGATCGCGAACGAAAGAATCGTTGGTTCGATGTGATAGAAAGAAGTATATCTTTAGGGCGATTGATTTTGATGGAATTGATTGGAAATGGATGGAAGAGCTGGTGATGTTTGAGGATAGTTTTATTTGACGAAGCGTAAATTATAATCGAGGTAATTTCTGGATCGAGGCGAACGAACGTTGCGAAGTGGACCATGCATCTGGGTGGGAAAGCAGCGGGATTGGTTGTGGTCCATCCCACGGTGAGCCATGCATGAATTAACGATGGAGCTCATGGACATTTATGGCGTACGCTCGGAAGAGCCAGCGAGCATTAGCAATCGCTGGACCACACACGTGTAAAGCCAGTACTTAGACCTCACTCTCCGATCCAACATACACAAGATTATTAAGAGCTTCCCTATTCTCGTTTACGTGAGCTTTCTCCCTCTCTCTCTCTCTCTCTCTCTTGCACTCTGTCTCTGCCTCTCTCTCTCTCTCCCTCTCTCGTGCTCACCCTCGATGCAATATATCGGTTTTCTCTGCAAACTCTCCCATCAGACCGATATCTCTACCCAACGTTAGCCCAGCGGGAAACTCGCCATCGTTGTACATTACCGTTGCCACACACAAGCGATTTTACCCATTCAACGAGAACAACGCTCTCGTCCCAGCTGCGGCTCTCGTCTCCCTCTTCATGAATGCAAGGGTAAATTTTTCTCGTCCCAACTTATGAAATTAATATTTATTTATTCGTTAGTCGGAGAAACGAGGGTTGAAAGCTCGCTATTATTTTGAAAATTCATATCGTCTCTCGTTCCTGTATCGCGATTGAGAAGCGATTTTTAAAAAATTTATTTAATTTTTCTAATACCACGAGTTCTCTCGTTCGTCGAATGGTTGCGAGTTACATTCTTTATTCCCCGAGACGAAAAGAAACGTACCCGGGACATAATTTAATTGGCTCGAGTAATATGCTCATTAATTATCAAGCACTTTTCTAAATTACACTCGAAGCTTTTACAATGTGCCGCGCGAGGAGATTGCAAGAGTTGAAAATATTTCCGATAATGTTCTTTCTCGTCGAATTTCCATACCCCCCCCCCCCCCTCCTCGAGTACTTACTAATATCGTCGGTGGAACCTGAATAGGAAAATAAAAGAAGAAAAAAACTCGTCTCCGACACCAAACGGCTAGTGAAAAGAGCGCAAAGTGGTAGAAAAAGGAATAATAATAATAATAATAATAATAACGAAAACAATAATGAAGAATATTAGAAAATAAAAAAGGAAGGATTGTGATTCGACGAGTGAATGACGATTTGGGTTATGGGGAAATCCCCAGTGGTGAAGCTCGATCGAGGACGAAACAGACAAATTCCAAAGCTCTCTTTGAAGACGTAAAATACATATAGCATGCGTCTCGTTTCACTGCAACGGCGCTGGAGGAAGAGGGACGTACGAAAGTTTCTCCTTTTTTTTACCGTTGACCTCAAGAGGCTTAATTTTTTTTAACTCATTGTTCTTCTTACGAGAAATATCCCCAGATGCGAGGGATTTTTCTCAAGACAGGAGAAAAAGTCCGTCTGACAAGTACGAAAGATTGCAGCTTTTCTCGATCGCGGTAAGAAAAATAGTCGAGAGTTCTATGTATAAATATTTCAAGAAAAACTTTTTTGTTCCTAAGGTCGAAAAAAAAAGAATTTTACCACGGGGGATGGTTTATTTAAAGTTTGTTTACGACAGCTCGTTCCGGAGTTTGATTTTTGCAACGATGGAGAAAGCTTTTCGGCATCAAAGCCGGAAATTGTGTCGGACTTTATTTAACGTCCATCCTTCTCCTCCTCCTCCTCCTCCTCCTCTTCTTCCTTGTTAAAGGGTCGAAACGACGGAACGATGACATGCATGATCTCTTGACCTTTTGTTTACGAGCCCTACCGTAATAATTTCCGGACAACATCGTCCTCAAAAGTCTCTCAACACCGTGTGTAAAATAAGTAAATTGACGGATCATCCCTTAGGGAAGTGACCCGGAAGGCTCGATGCTAATACGTTAATCAAACCCGACTTTTGACAACGTCCTTGCCAGAGAGCAAACAAGTTTAAAGGTAAAAAAGATCGGAAGATAACAAAATTTCCATTTACATGCAAATTTCATAGCTTTTTGTAAATAATTACGAGCCAACCCCTAAACGAATAAAGATAGAAAGTTGATCGATCGATCGTCGGATCTGGGGCTTTCGTTAAGTCGGAACTTCCGGATGGCCGATAACGCGTGACAAAGCTTCTGCTGACTACCGCGAAACGATCAACCGGGGGAAATCCCCGAATGAGAGAGGAAACTAGGATAGAGCGAGAAGGACGTTGGATGAAAGGGGGCGAGTGAGGGCTAAAATTTAATGCGCAAACACAGTGTTTGCCAAGGCTGGACGAGCGGGACTCGAGCACAACGCGCTCGGTAGGCGGCTAATCAAATGTCTCTAAGCCCGCGAGCCATTTACCAGCCGGCCAATAGAATATTACACTTGCAAGTACGGTTCTATACAGACTCGTTACCATACGATCCTATATCGCTCCAGTTAGTAAACTAGCTATAGTTAAAATTTATATGCACATACATATATATAGTTGTTAAAGGTTGATCACCGTTAGAACGTGAAAGCTCATGGGGAGTAGTTACATTGTACCGTAAGCACAAAGTTAAAATTGAAACGTAAATACTGTCATCGTATTTTATTCTTTTTTACCTTTAATTTTAATCAACCTACGTGTCATAACGAAAAAAAAGGAAGAGTGATAGTATGATGAAAATGTGATTGAGAATACAGGGGGACATACTGATATATTTATGCCGGTAATGGAGACATGATGAGAGAATATGTAGGAATGAGATGAGAGAACGAGCGAAAGAGAGAGAGAAAGAGAGAGAGAGAGAGAGAGAGAGAGAGAGAGAGAAGGGGACGAGGGGATTGGTGGATGTGGAATTAGAAGAACCTGGTGGGGCTAATGGAGTTTTACAGCAGCTAGAGAGAAGGATATATTCCTCTCGCCAATTTTACTCCTGACACCAAGAACCCCCTTCAACCCCCGACTCTCATCCCTCGCCAGTTTCCCTCCTTCTCTCATATCCTCCACTCTCCATCTCATTATTGAACTCTGCGTTACGCAATTGACATGCAAAGTTCATTAGCGAGCTGGTAGCCAAGCTAATATGACTCTAGGTCCGGCTTTCTGGCTCGGCGAGCTATCGGTGAAGAGATTCACAAAAATTCTCGATCCGATTTGCAAAAATCTACGAAAATTCATTCGTAAATTCCAGTTTGAGGCACCTGGCCACATTCCTCGTAAAATTGGGAATAGAATAGTCGATTGCAAACTTTTTGTTTCGTAAAATACGTAAAGAATGTTTATAAAAATAATTTTTCCACCCTTGAAATCTTCGTTAATTTCTGCAAAAATTAGAGAAATGTGCGAGAAAAAAATAAATATTGCTTTTTTATGTTTGTCACTCGAATTTCGTTACATCGATTTATGTTTGTATCGTTTTGAAAACGCGAGAATGCTTTGTGCGATACCTTTGTCCGGATTCTATGCGTTTGGAATCCTACAAGCTGGATCAAGCGTGCATTATGCTCAATTCTCTGTTGAAACGTCAGATCGCCTCATTAATTTTCTACCCGGACATGTCACTGTCTGTCACAGCCAATGGATTATGCGATTGAATTTTACCTACTTCCGCCGATTTCCACCGAGCGACCTAATGGCGTAACAAATTTATCGTGTAATTCGCAGACACGAATCAACAATGAAATCAGGACGAATTCAAAGGATTCCTAATCATTATTCGAATTATCCTGCCCTAACAATAATTTCCAATCATTCTCGATCATTGTTTCAATCTATCCTGCGATAAATCGTTCTTTACTCACTTTTAATTGAACTTTTGATGATTTTTTAATATTTCGATCATTCGTATTGACGATTTGAATCGGCATCAAAGCGATAAGCTCGAGGCTATTTCTAATATCTGATATATACTCGACTATATTAAAACGATCGAAGCCAAGAACTTCGTCGCCGGTTTCGTAGCGAGCTACGCATGCCTATATATATAGACTTATTCGCGTCGTATCGAAGAATCGTCGACGATGCCTCGATGTATATTCTCCATCCCCGGAACACGTATACGAATCGATGCATCGAACCATTCGCCTTCCCATATCTACCGAACAGCTTCGCATTTTTCTCGTATAAAAATATACGTATATAGAAGTCGCGTGTACTATATATAAAATTATATCTATAGATGATGAAAATGGCCTTCGCAAAATAGACATAACGGTGGTTTATATTTATATGTGTGTGTGTGTGTGTGGGTATGTGTGTGTGTTTATATGATCGCTGGTGACGTCTGCCAGTAATGGTTGTCGTCACGTCGTTCTCAGTGTAGATAGTATTCGATATTATATATATATATATATTTATTTATGTGGTATATAGTACCTTCTATACTTCTAAACGTATAGTACATTTTCTCTCCCAGGTGGGTCATCACATATTCATCGAATTCCTCATTGATAATGATATATACGCTGTAGTTGCAGTTTATGTATTTATGTATATATATTCTCAGCTAGTTGTACGTTTTTCAATCATTCATACTAGATACATACGTGTGTACTGTGCTATATGCGATAAAGTCGGGAATATGGCCCAGGGTGAGAAGATAAAACAATAAAAAATGAGAAACGTAATATTTCATTCTTTTCTTCACTTTTTTAATAAAATTTTGAGGAAATTGTAACTGTCAGTGTTTTATTTGTAATTTATGGATTTTGAGTTATCAAAAAATACAAAAAACAAGAGATTTCGTGTGTTTGGAGTAACTTTACTCCTGTTTATCTGACAGGTTTATCAAAAATCGACGAGTAGATTTAGGGAATAACATTGAGCTCGTAATTTTTTATCAAAAAATATAGAAAGTGACAATTTTGAATTTATAAATTTTTTGGAATTTGTTTCTGTGATCCAAGTTAGCAGAGTTTCCCCTATAATAAAGTCTGTATAGATATATAACTATGATAAGATATTTACGTGGTCGACTTGAGCGTCTCCAAATTCTTTTATATTTTACGGTCCAGGGTGAGAAGATAAAACAATCAAAAATGAGAAACGTAATATTTCATTCTTTTCTTCACTTTTTTAACAAGATTTTGAGGAAATTGTAATTGTGAGTGTTTTATTCGTGATTTATGGATTTTGAGTTATCAAAAAATACAAAAAAAAGATATTTCCTACTTTTGGAGTAACTTTACTCCTGTTTATTTGACATTGTTATAAAAAATCGACGAGTAGATTTAGGGACTGACGTTAAGCTGGTATTTTCTTTATCAAAAAATATAAAAAGTGACAATTCTGAATTTCAAAATTTTTTGAAATTTATTTCTGTGGTCCAAGTTAGAAAACTTTCCCCTATAATCAAGTCTGCATAGATATATATCTATGATCAGCCATCTACGTGGTCGACTCGAGCGTCTCTGAATTCTTTTATATTTTACTGAGTGATTCTCCGAGCCAGAAAAGACTCGAAGGTGTCCGATAAAATTCTACTCATCGTTTCTCTCGCTCTCCTTCTTCCGAGGTATTTCATCTATGCCTCATGGCTTTGAGATCATTCTCCTTCTCCTGTCGAATTACCCTTATATATATATATGTATATAAAACCACCCTATCGTCCTCGACGACGACGTCTTCGTCGTAGTCGTTCGCCCTTGTCATTCGCCCGCGTCGAGCGTTCCGAAAATGCCTACACGCGCTCATAAGTCGGCTCACGTATCGCCCATGTCGTCGAACGTTCCTCCCATCATCGCACATATCAACCCAGCGCACCGGCGGCGTTTCACTCGCGCTCTATATAGACGAAGCGTCTTTTTTTTTCTTTTTATTTTCTTTTTTTAAGATCGCCATCTCTCCTTCCCATCCCGGCGTATCGAGAGAAACAGAGTGAAAATATCTCTTTCCCTCGTGTAAAAGCGAGAAGAAAACTATCGTAGACACGCACGTATAGCTCAAATCCATTTTATCGATTGCGTTTAATTCGGACCCGAGAGAAGAAAAAATCCAGACAGAATAAAGACAAATTCTTAGGACATTTTTTTCCTCGACCCTCGCCTCGAGAAAATTCACGCATCGACATTCTTCTTTTTCACATTTTTTGATAACAGAATCTTCGCTCGACGCTTTTCCATAAACAGCCATTTTATCGATGGCGTTTAATTCGCAGCCGTGAGAAGAAAAATATTGAGACCCGAATAAAGACAAATTCTTGAGACATTTTTTTCTTCAACCCTGGCTAAAGCGTCGAGAAAATTCCCGAATCGACATTCTTCTCTTTCACAATTTTCGATAAAAAAAATCCTCGTTCGACGCTTTTCCATAAACACCCACGCGAACGCGTAAATAGATCCAACCCGTCGATAAAATTGCCTCTGCGTTCGCAACTTTTGTACATAGATATATTTTCTACGCGTATCGTCCACAATGCATCTCACTTTTGAGATACCCATGCCAGTTTTCCTCACGGCACCGATCGCGCATGATGTGTCGATGATCGATCGTTTTCAATAAACTTGACCATCGAGAGGCCATCTTTCTCTCACTCTCTCTCAGGCTTTTACTCGTGACAGCTATACACACGCGTATACGCGGGAACATCCAGTACTTGAAAAGCCTGAAAGGCTGGGGTCGAGACGTCGATCAAAAATTTAATCAATCGAACGTCCCGTGCGTGTTGAGATCTGATTCGAAAAGTAGAATAATAAAATACCGCGTTATAAAGTCATCCATGTTCTTGTCACAATCAAACGGTAAATAATTCGATCGATGAAAAGCAATTAATGTCAGAATCGAGAACGAATTCTCCCTTGAAGATCTTGTTTTCATTCGCTCGTTTTCCCTTCTCTCTGTATATTCAGTTACAGAAATAGAAGAGACGAAAAACGAGTGCGACCGTAGGAAAAAGGTTCTCCCTAATTTGTGGAAAGAAAAAACTACCACCTGAAAGGCATTACCACCGAAGCGTTTTCGTTAGCTTTTCCCTCCGTCTGGACTTTAATTAATTTCCTAACTTGGAAAAAAAAATACGACTCGGTCAGTTTCTCAGGTTTTTTATACTCGCGTTTTTTTCCTTACGACCCTTTTATTTTTATATTACTAGGTACCGTTCGTAAACAGACTGTTCTTTTTTCTTGGAAAAATTTGTGATTTTTTTTCAACAAGAGGAAAATTACGACGCGACGAACGTAATTTGTAAATTATCATAATTATGTCGTTTATTTATTTATTTATGCCGTTGCTTCGTTTTGCAAAGAGATACAATATTTTGATACCTTTCGTAAACAGACTGTTCTTTTTTCTTGGAAAAATTTGTGATTTTTTTTCAACAAGAGGAAAATTACGACGCGACGAACGTGATTTGTAAATTATCATAATTATGTCGTTTATTTATTTATTTATGTCGTTGCTTCGTTTTGCAAAGAGATACAATATTTTGATACCTTTCGTAAACAGACTGTTCTTTTTTCTTGGAAAAATTTGTGATTTTTTTTCAACCAGAGGAAAATTACGACGCGACAAACGTAATTTGTAAAATATCATAATTATGTTGTTTATTTATTTATTTATGTCGTTGCTTCATTTTGCAAAGAGTTACAATATTTTCATTTCGTTACGACTATTATAAACACCGTTCACTAGAATTTTTATTCGATCGTCCTGCGAGGTTGCATTGGTTTCCGGACGGTTGCAAACAACCATTCCCAGCAGGATTGCGAACAAATCTAACGTTTTGTACATCGCCATGGGCAAACTCTATTATCTTTCGTAATACCATATTCCCTCTATACATATATGTGGAAAGTAACGTTTGTATTATTAGGTATAGACGAAGGGTAGGAGTAGCCAGTACCGGGCAACACAATGAGCAACAGAGGGAGCAGAGAGAGAGAGAGAAAGAGAGTTCTCTCATTGTCTCTCTCTAGCTTGAGAGGGAGTGGGAGAGAGAAAGGGAGGAAGTAGTCTCTCTACCAGCGTGTGCTCTGCGAGCTATACACGGTTGCTCTAACCCCCCGAGCTCATGCATAATTCACGGTTGTTCGCCCTCTCTCCTCTCTCTCTCTCTCTCCCTCCCTCTCTCTCTCTCTCTCTCTCTCTCTCTCTCTCTCTCTCTCTCTCTCTCCCTCTCTCTCTCCCTCTCTCTCTATCTCCGTCCAGCGTCCGAAACACACGAACACGTACACACACAGTTATCGACGTGTCCCGATTTCGAAGTTGTTTGCTTCGGCGGTTGTATACGATTCCATCGTGCACCAGCAGCACCACCACCGGAGGAGCCACGACTCTGCTTTCCTCCCTCAATCTGCCTTTATATCCCACCCGATACAGGCAGCACGTGTTCGATAATCATCCAATCTACGCCTCCGTCGTTCTTTACAGATTTTCGAAGCATCTCGACCAATTTAATCGAAAAGTATCGATAATAGACAAATGCGATGACAAAAATAATCGTCTAACATAATACGTCTAATAAATAACGTCATTTATTTCAAACCCTAATAATTAAATCTGTCTTATTAACAAATTAAGGCTTAAATTTGAGTGAGCCATCTATTATCATATTTATTAAATTTGCCTCATAGTTTCGCGGTGATAATAAAGTTCGAAATAAAATCAATTAATCAATTTCTCTTCTACTGCTAAATGAAAATTACAGATTCTTGTAATATTTTGTTATGTAGTTACGTGGAAAATGGAGTGTTTTTAAATTGTTACGAGGGAAATTATCACCCTTGTCGCATTATCGAGGTTGATATATTTGTCAGGGGGGGGGGGGCGAATTATGTAGAATGCGCAAACGGTCTCGAGGTACGATATGGAATATTATGCAGCCGGGGTTATTGGGCAGGGCCTCTAGGGTTTACAAAGTGTCGAGATTCACGCTCTCGATATTAATTAGTCCCCGAGCGTTCGCTCCGGCACCTATATCAAGCCCTAGAGACGACGCTCGACGAACGAGAGAGGTTACACGGTCTATAGTTCGAGCTTACGTATGCAAGGCGACAGATTGAATGTATAGACAAAGAATAAATTGACTAGACATAGTAAGAGAGAGAGAGAGGCAAAAAAAAAAGACGATGGAACGAAAAGTGAATACGGTCACTTTTATAAATAATTCTTCGAATCTCATCGAATCGAAAATATTTCTATAAATATTCGTGACACCGGTGGTTAAAGTCGGGAGATCGACGTTTGTAATTTTCAGCTCTTTCGATGATGTACGCGAGATTTTGTTCGTGCGCGTGGAGCATCGTGAGGATGCGAGAGAGAGAGAGAGAGCGAGAGAGAGAGAGAGAGAGAGAGAGAAAGAGAGGAAGAAATAGAGACCGGAAACGAGATACGTTCGTTGGCTCGTAGCCAGATCCGTGGCTCTAACGCTCGAGACACACGGTTTTCACGAGTGCAAAGCGAGTCCGCGAACACACGCACGCGAATTCGAACGGTTGAATTCACCGCGGCTGCCTGATTTTCCTCGTCGTGGCTTTACACCTCGATGAAACTCTCCGAGGCGTGAAGACGTATCATGGGAAAAAAATGATTATTTTCTTTTTTTCTCGCTTTACTTGGTTTTTTTTGTTCAACTCTCTGCTCTTCTCCGCTTCGCATCCTCTTTCTGTTCCTCCTTCTCGCGAATTTCCGGGTTCGTTCGCTCCGACCATGCAACACGTCTCTCTTTTTCTCTCTCGTTCTTTTTTTTTTTTTTCTTTCTATCCTCTTATGTATCCCGTTACTCTTGTCACGTTTCAGATTCCAGCGGTGGCGGAAGAGGCGGCGGTGGTCGTGGCGGTGGTGGCGGAAATTGCGACGGGAGCGAGAGAAGAATGGTCGACATCACGCGAGATAAGCCGATTAAAGTTAACGTCAGGGTTCAGGTGCCGGTTCGCGATCATCCCAAGGTGAGACACGCCACGAGGCTATTTTCTTTCGCAATAAAACTGCACCCTCCGAGCTCTTTCAATGCGAAAGCAACACCAAGCTTTCTCGAGTTGTCTTTAAAACGTCGAAAATCGAAAAAAAATCATCATTTTGTTTATCTCAATTAAAATTTTGATTAAAATTATCATTTTTCAATACATAAACAATAATCATTATTAATATTTATATTATTATTATGATTTTTCTTTGTGGGACGATTAAAATTATAATTCGTAACTCCATAATTGTCGAAACCAAAAAAAAATCATTATTTTTTTATCTCAATTAAAATTCTGATTAAAATTATCATCTTACAATCCATAAGTAATAATTATTATTAATATTTCAATTACTATTATGAATTTTCTTTTTTAGACGATTAAAAATAATAATCCCGGATAATTATCAAAACCGAAAAGAAAGCATCATTTTTTTAATCTCAATTAAAATTGTAATTAAAATTATCATCTTACAATCCATAAATAATAATCATTGTTAATATTTATATTACTATTATAATTTTTCTTTTTCAGATGATTAAAAACAGTAACTCGTCCCTCAATAATAATTAACGATCACCCGAAATATTTGCCTCGATATTTTATTTGATATGCTCGAATTAAAGATCACCCGAAATATTTGCCTCGATATTTTATTTGATATGCTCGATTATTTATTTTTCGTGTGTCCAGTTAGCCATGAGTAATAAGATTATTTAGGTGACGTCGTGTAACGTATAATGGTAGGGAAAACAAAGAGGAACGGAGACACACCGGATGTCTGGCACAGCGGAGCGAGAGGTGCCAACCTGCCACGGTACCGGATGGGCCAATTTGTCTTGGTTAACCCCGGAAACGTTTCGGTTTACCCCCTCGCGACACCACCGTCCTCATATCAAACCCACGGACAACAACGATACATATATATATATCTATATGCACGTTCATAAACGTATATGCATCACGTTTTGCCTCTCGACGTAGCTAACGTCGGCCAATTCCTTCGTTCGTTCTGTCGTCGACAAATTCTCAGTCTGTAAAATCAAACATAAATATATGACTTTGCGTGCCCAATTTTCTCCAAGCATTGCTAATCTTCTCCCCAATTTCTGTTCGTACGAAATAACTCGCCGCGAGACATAAAAATCGGATCGAATATTCGTACCGTAAGAAAGTTTAGTAACTTTATGTCGAATATTCGTACGAGCGACTGTCGCTCCAGTCGGAGATTGATCGACACGAAGCCCAAAAGATTAATTCACGCGCGAATCCTTCGTGGCAAACGTCTTCATCGTGATCCACCAATATATCGTTCCTAGGATTTTTCATTCTCGCTTACAGGAACGAAAAGAGAGAGAGAGTTAGTTCGAAGTCTAGAAGAAAAATAGAAATCCTGCACTGCTTTCTCGTCCAACCCCCTTACCTTCCCTCTCCCTTCACTCACCCTCGCAGCCATCTGTCTTCCTTAAGGTTTAATGGAGCTCAAAGGTGAGTTGCACTGGGACCAAGACCGACGTACACTGACCCGTCTTAACTTCCGGTCAACGCGAACAATTCAACGACGAACCGCGTTAATCTTCCCTCCCAAAAAAAAAACAAAAAGACAGAAAAATTCTCACATAATTAAAAATGATATAAAATGATTACATTCTCCTATTAAAATTAGTTCAATCTCTCCGCTCAAAATTGCCTTGCGAAAACATTATCGGACGAAATTGATTTTACATTTTAATTATAAATCGTTATTTTAATTAACCTCGTGATATTAAAGGGCTATACGAAACGCTGTCCGTCATTTTGGGGAAACGCGAACGTGCACGAATGATTCATCGTTGTTCGCTCGCGAGGCACGAGTTAAATCTATATGGTGATGCATTAGATAGGAGAGGCGGCAGCCCTTGGCTTAATAAATCTCATTTAGATAGCCGCACTCGTGCCGCACTGACTCTTGCGCAGCCGGTCTACGTAATTCTTATATATATATATACATATATATGTATATATATATGCATATATTTATAAATATATATATATATATATATATATATATAACGCGCATATATATGTAATAACGAGTACTATATATGTGTGTGTGTGTGTGTGTGCGTGTGTGTGTGTGTATGTATAGTACGCGTTATTACAGGCTTATAACCCGTACGCGTAAATCACGTAGTCGCGGTACTTTACCTCGTATTCCGTCCTAACCGACACCCTACTCCCCCTTCTTCTCCCCCCTGCGCGATAACTTAATTAGGCGGTAAAGCATCCGGACCGTTAACTCGCCCGTGTGTGTGTGTGTGTGCGTGTGTTTCTCGTAACATTAAAACTCAAGCAAGCGCACCATCGTGCGTCAATAAAGCACAGTCGTAAAAACAAAACAAAATAAACCAAAAAATTATTAAAGTTCCCGTTGAGCCACGAGAAAGAAAAAGCGAATAAAGATTAATAATCGGTCGCGCGACAATTATTTCGAATAATATTAATGATCGCTGTGAGAAGCAATTAACGAGTTGACAAATTGAAAAGAGTATCGATCGTGGATCGATTTTATCGAAGAATTGATATCAAGGTAAAATTTGGTGAAGGGAGAAGGAGACGGAGACAGTGGGTGGGAGGATAGGGGGATATTATATGTAGGGTGTGGGTAGAGTCGTCGAGTGCACGGGAGCGTGTAAGGAGCAACGAAAATGCCTATTATCAGACTCGTTGACCCGAATTACTCGAAGCACCTGCTGAACGTACACGTTCAATTAAAGACTTTTGCCAACAACCAAGCCTCCCCTGTGGCTCTCAACCCTTTCTGCTATCTCTCTGTACCTCTCTCTCCCTCTCTCTCTCTCTCTCTCCCTCTCTCTCTCTCCCTCTCTCTCTCTCCCTCTCTCTCTCTCTCTCTCTCTCTCTCTCTCTCACACACACACACACACACACACACACACACACTCTCACACATTCGAGTTTCGATGCGCCCGCGGGGGGAGTAACGAGAGTTCTCTACACCGGCAGCAGGTTATTATAAACTTCCGTGACCCACACAGACTCCTATCCTCGACGAACTCGCGCTTTGCCTCTCTTTTTTTAATCCGTCTAATTTCTTTTTCAATTTCGCGTCGTGTTCTTTTTTTCTTCTTCTATCTTCTTTTTACACAATTCATTATTCAGTAACGACGTCGTAGACACCGTGATTAAACAACGTCTCGCTAAATTGCACCGAAGCTAGAGATCGCTGAGGGAAATGAAAAATATTCTCGAACGAGTAACATCGTATTTTTCAATGAAAATCACGTTGAAAAATCTTGAAAAAAAAAAAAAAAAAAAAAATTTCACTTTTTATTTCCTATCGCCTTGTCGTTCTCGTTCGCGACACGGACTATTACAAAGTGAATCGATATACTTGCGATGTCTCGCACGCTCGAAAAGCTCTCACCCGATGCTTCTCTTCTCGTTCTTTCGTGGTTCCTACGTTTCATAGTTCTCTCGGACCGGGTAAAGTCGGACAATGTCCGCGAAAGCCTCGACGGCGGACTTAACTTCCCTCGTACTTCTCCCGTTCTCTTGCTCCATTCACCGCTTGTTATATATACGCGTTCCGTTAAATTGGACGCTGGAATTGAGATTCTCGCCTGGTCTCCAGGGTACGGGGGTTGGAAAAGAGGGTGGGGGTGGGCGCAGGCATTAATGACTCTCTCGCTGTCTTGCCTCCCATTTACAGCTCACCGTTACCTTCTATTAAAGGAGTTATAACGTACGTACCAACACCAATTGCCGTCATAACGAATATAACTATAGTCTTATCGTTCGTTGAATAACGTACGCGAGAAAATTTTCCACCTCTTCCTCGCGAGAACTATAATATTTTTGTCCACGTTTTCACCATTCTCTTTCTTGTATTCTCTTTGTCATTACAGTTCAATTTCGTCGGCAAACTCCTCGGACCGAAAGGAAATTCGTTGAAACGATTGCAGGAAGAGACCGGCTGCAAAATGGCCGTGCTCGGACGAGGATCTATGAAGGATCGACAAAAGGTAAGAATACTTTCTTAAATTCCTATTACTATTATTATTATTATTATCGTCATTTATTCATCGAAGCAATAAAAAAAAAACAGAAAAAAATCCAATTCAACAAATTTGATGAATTTTATTTGATAACCGTGCCTTTAATCCGCCTTAATCCGGAAATAAAAAAAAAAATAAATGTTTTCATCCCCCTTACCCCACTACCCTTGGGGTATGGCACAAATACGCGATAACTAAACGCGTATCAATTGCCTCGTCCGAACATCCGGGTCAACAATTCGTTATTCGAGGCAGGAACAGCTCTACCCCTCGTTTACCGGCCTCCAGTATTTATTTCTGGTGCTGTCATGCCAGCATCGATTTCGATGGATGAGCAGATACAAAATGGGAAACGCAATCACATATACACACATATGTGTGTATATAAAATACGTAATATATAAGCGTACAGAAATTTAAGCGAGTCGTACGAGCATTCATGCGTTACGTGTCGATATGCAATTTCGTTCTGCGGCGAACGTTGCACACGGTGTTATATTATCTTCCTAATTTAGATGCGCACCGGTTGCAATTCTCATTGTTGCGGAATTCAACGATATCCGATTTGGCATCGATTTGTTTCGCATACGTGTGGTTTCCTCCGCGGTTGTTTGAATTCGCGAACGTGCGACGAAGGAAGAGGGATGAAAGGAAGGGGGCGAAGAACGAAAGGGGTACGAAGAGACACACGCTCGTGTCCGGATAGGTAAAATAATTTCACGCTAACCGCAAGTTCAATGGTTACATACGGAAACTGGAAACAAAGTTGTCCCAGACTCCTCGACTCCCAAATTATCGTCGAAAGTTCGTGTAAGCGGGCACCTGCTTCGCCATGTTCTATCGAGAGGGAGGAGAGGACCTTACAACATTCGAGACCTTGGAGACTTTGGACTCTCTTCCCTCTTTCTCTTACGGCAAAGCCTTCCTCGACACTCGCTCTCTTCGTCTCTCGTTACTAATTGTAAGCTACCCTTCTCACCTAGGTAGTTGCTAGTACCTATATATATATATATATATATATATATATATATATATATATATATATATATATATACCTATATATATATATATATATGGAAATATATATATATATATATATAGGAAAATTCTACTCCATGCTGTTAATATATATATGTATAGAGGTCTGTGTATGCACACGATAAGAGATATGTCTGCGGATCTCGTACGTAAAAGCTTGGCTTTACCCAAACCCGAGCGCCTCGACGATGCGACTTTAATTGCTTCCTTAATTAAAAGCTGTACGTCTCACTCGAAACGCGAAATCGCCAAGGTACCATGCGCATAAAGTCTTGCGCGCCTCGTAAAATCTTTCTCGAAAATCAGCACGTTTTCTCACAGTTCCGAAATGTTTCATGTCTCGTTCGAGAACTCGCCTTGGTAGCGTTACGATCGTTGAAATCAACAGATTTTTATTCGTTCTTTCTACGGTCGTTAATTATTCTAATTTGCAAGGTTCTACTCGAAAAAGTTTTGGGAACGTTTGAAATTATAGGAACGCGCTGTACGATCTAATTTTACGTGAGAATTGGTGACGATTTATTATTTAATTTGAAAAACAAAATTTATATCGCTGATTCGTAAGGTGAAAAGTTGGTTTGTGAATTGTTGAAATTTTTAATCGCAAGTCCGGTTTTGTAATAGGATAGGTGTTGTTTTAAGCGAGATTTGATTCGTGACAATCTTGTGTATTTATTAACGGAGCGAATTTACCCCCTGGAGAGTAAATCGTGCTTCATAAGTGAAATGATCGTTATAAATCCAATTAGAGCGACAAGCATCGGGGTCCGCGGGCTCGTTCAAACCGTACGAGAGCAAGCAACGACGATTTTCCATGCACCGTTTCTGGGATATAATATACTTGCGCTCCACTGGGATGCAAATGAAGCGAGTACAAAGAGCTCTCTCGCAAACCTCTGGTCTACCTTTATCTATCTCTGTGTCTCGACTCCCCCTCCTCTCTCTCTCTCTCTCTCTCCCTCTCTCTCTCTCTCTCCCTCTCTCTCTCTCTCTCTCTCTCTCTGACAAGCTAATCCTATTTGCAGGCTGTGAGACGGTGCCCAATTTACCATACACTAAATTGATAGCAATTAATAATAATCATCGAAAGCTCTCGCATCCCTCCGTTCGATAATGGACAGCGATATTCGCAAAGACATTTATTAGCATATCCGTGGGACGAAGATCCTTTCGTCGCTTCTTCGATTGATAAATCGTTGAACGAAGGATGATAACAAAAAAAATGTTTAATTCTACGAAGTAACGATAAATAAAAATCTTTAATTTAAATTTAACTTTAACTTTAATAAAATTTGTTCGTTTTTCGTTCACAAAAAGGTTTTCGAAATCTTTTATGTAAAGAAATGCGACTGAGAACGACCGATGAATTTATCATGCGTCGTACATGCCGCAAGGGTATGAAGTATGTAACGATACTTCCGTTTAATCATGTAAGATTTTGCGGTTCGCAGGAGGAAGAGCTCCGAGTCAGCGGGGATCCAAAATTCTCGCATCTCATGGAAGATTTACACGTTGAGATATCTGCGTTCGCAACACCGGCGGAAGCTCATGCACGAATCGCATGGGCCCTGGCAGAAGTGGGTCGGTTCCTCGTTCCGGTAAGCGACTAAACACGTTTTCGTACGTTTCGCGACAAGGGCGGGAAAAAAAAATTTTACCCCCCGGTTTTCTTATCTGTTTAATGTTGAACGCCGGAACCGGCTAATATTTTGCGACCTCCGCTGTGAAATATAACAATTTTATTTTTTTTTGCTGTGATAATAATAACAAATCCTCGATAAAAAATTGGCTGAGTCGAGGGGGGGGGGGGGGGGGGGGGGTGTATGAAATTCAACAGAATTCTTGGGACCGTAATTTCTATTCTCAAACTTCGCATCAACTTTTGACGACTAATCGGTAAAATCTTTAATGTTTTAAAACAATCCTTAAACGATATTTTTTAATTGATCTCCCTCTCTCACTCTCTCGTTTGACTTATCTTCTTTTTAGTACGACGGTTAGATTTTGATGAGAATCGAAACTGGAGGACAGTAAGCTAGGCTGCATAAAACATTTTATAAACCTTGTACAAGAAAAAAAAAGAAAAACAATCGACTAGCTACGTTGATACGTTATTAGCAGAGTGAATTCTCCTTTATCGACCTATAAAACGACGAAATCGCATCTCGATCACGATAGTCATTAGGGTTAACTCATGGTCGTTGTAAACGTCAAAAGCCTTCTCTGTTATTGCCGAGCAGTTTGTAGACGATTTCGAGAGAATTATTATCCCAGATCGAGTCGAAACGTCTTCTATAAATCTAGTTAGATTTTTTATGTTCGTTTTACGTTGTCTTTCCATTTATTTTTATATTTTTCTTTTCTTTATTATTAATCAAATTAAAAGTACGAATATCCTGTAAAGATTTTTTTTTATTCGTTTGTCCCAACAAAAGTTGTGCAATGGCCAGGGGAAACAACGAGGCTAACAAATGTTCCGGAGTTTTCCCTCTCTCTCTCTCTCTCTCTCTCTCTCTCTCTCTCTCTCTCTCTCTCTCTCTCTCTCTCTCTCTCTCTCTCTCTCTCTCGTGTCCATACGTATATATAATCAAGCGATGCTGTGTGGAACAAAGAACGGTTTGCATTCATCGAGCCGAGCTCGCTCGGTGTACTTGCAGTCTAAACACAACCGCAGGAGAAACCACCGCGTTCCCTCTGCGCCCAAATTATATCATTTACACTCGTGCACACACTAACACACACATGCATTTATAGAAATACGCAGGGACATATACACGGTGGTCCACGAGGTGAATTCACAAAAGTTATGTAGAGAAACATGGCTCGAACACCCACTTCTCCACCTTTCGGAACTCGTCATTGTTATAACCGCAGCGGACTAATTCATTACTACACCGTTAATTAGTCGTTCCTTTCCATTCGACTATAAATTCTACGAAGATATTTTCACGAGACGGGTGAATTTTTTATATGTCTTTAAACGATCGTGAAAAATTATTCGTTCAAATATTTGTTTCTCTCTTTCTCTGTCGAAGGTTAATGTGCTTTTGATTCGATATAGATTTGATTCATGAATAAAATTGTTGTAAACGTTTCTACCGAGGGGATAAAAATTGAAGTTTGCTCTATGAAATATCGAAATATTTATGCAATATTTTTTTCTTTCTCTCTGTCGAAGGTAAATATGCTTTTGATTCAATACAGATTTGTTTCAAGAACAAAATTGTCGCAAACGTTTCTACCGAGGGGATGAAAATTGAAGTTTGCTCTATGAAATATTGAAATATTTATGAAATATTTTTTTCTTTCTCTCTGTCGAAGGTAAATATGCTTTTGATCCAATACAGATTTGTGTCAAGAATAAAATTGTCGTAAACGTTTCTACCGAGGGGATGAAAATTGAAGTTTGCTCAATAAAATATTGAAATATTTTTATCTCTCCTTCTCTGTCGAAGGTTAATATACTTTTGATTCGATACAGATTTGTTTCAAGAACAAAATTGTCGTAACCGTTTCTACCGAGGGGATGAAAATTAAAGTTTGCTCAATAAAATATTGAACTATTTTCATCTCTCCTTCTCTGTCGAAGGTTAATATACTTTTGATTCGATACAGATTTGTTTCAAGAACAAAATTGTCGTAAACGTTTCTACCGAGGGGATGAAAATTGAAGTTTGCTCTATCTCTCGAGTCGTAGTTTGTTTCATTCGTTCTCTACATTTATAGCTGCTTTTCGTCCGACTTGTTTCCTCATTGACGTGGTAGTAATTGGCTGATATCCATTAACTCGGTTTCTGTTTTCAAGTTTAATGAAAGAAAGAACGTTAAGAAAAAATAAATGTCGATGGGGATGGGGTAGGTACGATAGTGACTGAATGGACGAAAAGAAGAAGAAGAAGAAGAAGAAGAAGAAGAAGAGAAGTCGGGAAGAGAAATTGTTCTCATTTTTATCCAATAGCAGATGGGCTGTGGGGCTGTATATCGCGACGTGGAGTGTGCGGTCCTGATTCTGTTCCCGGTTGGTTGCTACGTAGGTGGATGCAATTATCGCGCAATCAGTGGAAATCTCGAAATGGCGGAAAGAGGAATCTGGAGAGAGGGAGAGAAACATAGAGAGCTGGGGAAATTCAGTAATTATCGAGGCTTATCTGCCATCTTCGACGGTTGTATCCTGCCACTCGAACATTTAGAACGAATTTAGCTCTACGACTTTGTCTATTTTTAGACCCAAGCGTTGATTTAGATTCCCAACATTATTAAAAAAAAAAATCTTCGTCGCTATTTATTATTCTCCTACGTACATCAAAATGTTTGTAAGAAAAGTAGACTCGACTAATTTTTCTTCCAGTCGTTGTTGTCCCGCTCGTTATTGGCTCCGGTCCATTAATTTTTTATTCAAAGGGAAAACTCGAAGTATACCGGGGGAAATAAGACAGGAGACTCCTCGTTAACGAAACTTTCATGACACTTTAAGGGAGGGAGAGTGGGAGATGAGAGTGAGCAGAGGGATGTTTCTCAACGAGGGTGAAATCAACGACACGTAAAGACTATAAATTTTAGGATTACAACGACGACATAAGACAGGAACAAATGTGGGAGATGCAAATACTGAGCACACAGCAAGGTCGGGAGGGCTCGTATCAGACAACGGACGCACCATCGAGTCCCGAGACAGGCTCGGAGGCAGCGAGCTCGCCCACTTCCAGCATCACGGTGAACTCACTCGAGGGACAAGAAACCTCGGCACCGAGACCCAGTCCCTCGCCTCCGCACCCGACAACCCTGAAGACTCAAGGTGCGCCACTTCAGGCCGTGACGTCGACGCTAGGTGAGCATCTGCGGAGATTTGAACTCGAGAACTGGCACTTTGAAGCTTTCGTTATATACAGTCGACTACTTCCATCCGGATTTCCCCATCTTCTCTTTCATACTGTCCGTTGTATAAATTCCCTATGGAGTAAGAACATCGATCGTCAAAGCTAATTCCATGGCAAATAATAAATCGATGCGACCAAACAAACATTCTAACTGTAGTTCAATTTCTCTAAATCGCATCGATCGAGTAATAAACCTTGAACAAATTACAATATTCTGTTCATAGAAATTTTTTGTCATAAGTAAATATACGAGGCGTTTAATTTTATTAACGTAAGTTTCAGAGCCAATATTCTTCCATATCGTACAATCCATCATCCAGAGAATTGTGGGAACTCCATGATATAGGAAAAATCATAAAGTTGGAACCTTTCTACCTCGATCGATCCAAGTCCCGAAATGTTCCACATTGAACGACGTACCTCGACGAAAACCTCCCCATCGCCCCTCGCTCTCTCTTCTCCGTCTGTCGTTTTATACCTTTTTTACATCCACTTTGTTCCTATCTGTTCTCCCTGTCTTTCCATCCCTCTATCCCTGTCTCTCGCTCTTTTTCTCATTAGAGTCCCGATGAGACACGATTTTATCAGAGTGCCGTCACCGTGTGTTGGCAGGGGGTCGAAAGCGACCGTTGCTGCCGGGAGCGAGGCCCGCGATGTCACCAACGAAGCGTACCGTCATGTCGCTTCTCGCGCGTGCTCGTGCTGCCCAAAACAAAGAGCCACTACAGCCACCGCCCTCGATCGTCGGTGTCGGGGCTCATCCACAATCACCGAGCTCCCTCATACAAGCGAGTCTACAGATGCCAGCTGGTGGTGGCTGCTTGCAACCGGGAACGCAGCAGCAAGTATCCCAGCAGCAAGTGGTGGGTGCCGGAGGTGTTGGACAACCGGTTGCTCCCCAGCAGCTTCAGCTCGTCGGACAATCGGTCGCCCAACAAACGGCCCAGCATACGACCGCTTCCCAACAACGTCAGCCCATCATACCGCAACACTCGCAACACCAAGTATTACCACCGGCGTTACACGGCCTGATACATGCACAGTGAGTACACCATGCAAGCTGATGAATACACTCTACTCGCGATACACACGACCTCTTTGACCCAAAATAGAACAAAAATCCCGAGATCGGCCGAACCGAGAATGACCGAACGACAGGCCAAACCGTGAATGACCGAACGACAGGCCGAATCGAGAATAATCGTGAAATAATAGGAGAATGAGACAGAAAGTTTCTTCGATAGAAAGTTTCTTATCGGAAAATTCAATTTATCGTGTCGCGTTTCCTTTTTTGAGAGACTTTTAAATGTTTAGCTATAACTTTGCAAGAACATACTATTTGCAGAAGTAAAGACAGATTAATTTCTAACGAAGGATCTTAGGGTCTTCGCGAATCGAGGATCCGGTTTACTTTTTTTTCATACGTATCGTACTAACATAGCTTAATTTTCTATAGCTCGACGTACACGCTCGAGTCGCTGAAAGCTCTCCGTAGTGTCGTTAAGCCAAAGTGAAATGTTCGTAGTGACGACGCGTCTCTCACCTTTAGGAATTGCTAGACACCTACACATACACACACCCACACATACTTGGCACTCTCCGCGTTGAAATGAGGCTTGTTAGCATGCACGGATGACATGATCGAATTAACTTTGACGTATGAGCTTCCTCATCTTCTTCGTGTACTCGACGCTAATTTTGCTGCATTATTCTTGATAAAGTCAAGAAAAAGGGTACGAAACAAAACGAAAGAAACGAAAGAAAAAAAAGAAATATGGACCGGCCGGACCGAGGAGGTCGCGCGAAAAGAAATTCGCTCAAAGGAAACGATTCAGTAGTATGAGTCAACGTTTCGTCGGACCGTGAAATTTCTTCAAAATTTTTGCTCCTTTATTTAAATTCCCTTCGACATGGCTATTTTTATTTTCTTCTTGGTACAATGTTTATTTATTATACGTACGAAATCCTGTACTACTGGCATGATCATTGAAGCTCCGACATAAAACACAACCATCAAAACCACCAACCAACCTACGTCTGTGAGAAGCAACGTCTTGGTCTAATTAAAGCGTTGCCCTTGGAACAACTGTTTCAGGAGAGCTGCCGGTGGGCCGACGGTGGTACCGATGCTACGGGAGGATTTCATGGCAGGCGTGAACCTCGTTTAAATTTGTACGTGCACCGGGTCCAAAATTTCCACATAGCGTGAATTTTTTTCGTATAATGATAATATTAATAATAACATTAACATAATAATTAATTATGTGAAAGAAGCAAGGGATTGACGAGGAACGAATTATTGGCGACGTGTCTCGATCGACGACAGCATTTTGAAAACGTTAAAGCAGAAAAAGACCATCAAAAAAAAAAAAACGAAGAACGAGCGACGGAAGAGACGAACTAAAAAAAGATTGTACCTCGAAATATTGACGAGTCTACGAATCGTAAAAAATCGTAAACATTGATAAAAAAAAACATGATACTATTGGTGTGATAAGCGCGTTATTATTGCGTAGATCGTTGATATAACGATAGTTATATAATTACCCGTCGTTTTAATTTCGTCCTTGCGACGCTTAAAAGTTTATATCAAAACGTTGAGTCAAAGAAACGCCGCGATAACGAGAGAACGAAGAGCAAATGATAAAATGAAATACGCGATAAGACGCGAGAGATACGAATAAATTGTTCGAGAACGTCGATACGACGTTATCCTCGTAAGTTGCATTCGTTACGATTGCAAACGATAAAGAGACCGATTAAAAGCGAGAAGGTAAAAACGAAGAAAAAATACGAAATTGTACAAAGCTCGCGCTTTTGTCATCGAAATTAGCGCGCCCTCGCACAAACGAGAATCGCTCTCTGTTTATTGTTTCGCTACGTTTTGTTGTGTCACGATGAGAAAAGCATACTACTAATGAGACACGCGATCTTGAAGAGCCGGAGTGTCGTCGAGGCTATATATATATTTCATCTATACATATACATATATATATATATGTATAGATAAAAAAAGGACATATATACATGGATGAAGCATTCTCTATCGATCCAGCCATTTTCTTTGCGCAATTTCTCTATAAATTTATCAAAGTAAAATTGAATTAAGCCGATGAATAAAATTACGACGAGCTTCTTTCCGCGATGAATAATAAAAAACAAAGGGAAAGAGATGAATTTAGCAGAGAATAATGATTTGCTTTTTTTTATGTTTAAGAACGATGACTGGATTTTTATAGAATGTTTATTGAATATAAACACAGACACATACACACACACACACACACACACACGCATACAGACAGACACGTCACCCGCTAAACCTGCGAAAGTATTACGAATATAAGTGTACGTCATTTATTGTTGTGACATACACGAATATTCCTACGTTGAAATGACTGTTTTATGGAACGAATATTAGAAAAAAAAACGCGTCGATCGATCGCTCGATTGGCGTACGAGATCATCGAAAATATCCGATTTATCATTGATTAGAGACAAAGGTGAGAAAAATGAAATTACAAAATGAGCAAAAATAAAAAAAAAATAAGAATAATAATAATAATAGAATATCCATTAGCACGTAGAATGGCTGCCACGTCCGGACAAAAGGAAGAACATAATTTAGGGCCTAATATTGTCGGCCCTACAATCGACCTAAGCAACGCAGTATTAAATCAATCAAAGATGTGTCTCATTTAAATTTCACCGTGATAAGTCGTACGATTTTACGAGGAGCAAAAAATAAAAGAAACGAGCTAAGAAAAAAAATGAAAAAGGAAAATAATAATTTGACATATCATTGCCTCTGTATTGTCTCTCTCGATCCAACGGAGGATCGTCCAATCTTCGAGCTTGCCAGACAAGCTCGAAGATAGAAAAAAAAACAACAAAACAAAAAGAGGATGAATTATAAGAAAAAATGTTTTTCACGATCTGTAATGTATTATTATCTAATCATCGGCTATGTATTACAATGGTATACATATATATATATATATGTATGTATATGTATATGTATATCGAAGCATGCTCGTTCAGCGCTCATTCGAAACTATACATAGGGTATATATGTGTAATATGTATTTTTTAAATAAAAAAGAAGAAGCGTAAAACAAACAAAAAATCACGCACGATGAGAAGAAAAACGAACGACTAAACAAGATGACGAAATAATTTTGCGGGCGCATCGAATTGTTTCATCGCTATCTATTGAATTGCTTAGGGGCTGAAATAATCATGAAAGAAAAAGAAACAAAAAACACAAAAAAAAACCCAAGAGACAAATATATTGTCGAACCGAAGCTTGTTCTTCTTCTCTCAGTCCGTATATATTAATTGCATAAAAAAAAAGAAAAAAGAAACAAAAACTATTAATATTCTTCGCGAAGTAACCGCACACTGTACACAGATGAGATTGTCACTCCGGAAAAAAGAGAGGGAAAGAATAAGAGCGAGAACGAGCGATTTAAGTACGAAGGAGTTAAAAAGAAAGAAAAAAAAAAGAAGAAAAATGAAAAACTTAAACGCTAATAATTATTGTACATAAGTAAATGAGAAATAATTGAAGGGAGGATCATACGAGAAACTGGCGTATTTGCACGGACCAAACAGCTTATGTTTTAGATTATCACCGTTCTCTGTGTCCCCTCCGTCGTCACAAAAAAGAAGCTTCTTCGTTTATAATTATCGTACATTGTCATTCGATATGATGGATAGCGAATTGGAGATTGATAGAGATTGTCCGGACGAAAGGAGAAACGAAAAACGAAAAGAAAAAAGCGAAAAACGAAAAAAAAAACAATAACAATTGTTAACCAAAATAATCATTTTCCTTCAACTACGATGATCATTAAGTTTCCGAATGTATAAACATGTTGACCCCAGGCTAAAAGAAATTCGTCTATGTATAACTTGTAGGTGAAATTAAGTATAAGTGTGCCCATTTTCCTATGCACGTTCCCCAAAATTCTCGCGTACATCTCCCGAAGTTTATTAAGATTTGAGCTTCCCACCATCGCCCTTAGTCCGAAATTTATCGAGCCAATGAAAATTTATACACCATTGCCAGAATTTAAATGAGACCGCATTCCCACTTCCTCCCCCCTCCCCCATGCCTTAAATTGTAGGTTCGAGGAGTAATTGTACTATAATCGAGAAGAAGCGAAGGTGCTTCGACAATTAATGAAAAAAAAAAAAAATGCTAAATTGCAACCCCCCCTCGTAACATCCCTAAAACGTGTGTTTATATCCCTTTTAATTCCCCTCCCCACTTTCCTCGATTAAACGCAGTTACGCTGTCATGAAACTCAAATTCTAAACAAACATATGTAATCTAGTCGAGAACGCGCAGATACGACGACACGAATACACGAGAGAGTCTTGGTGTGATATTTTTTGAACTATACGAGTAAAAACAGGGCGTATTAATCGAAAACGTTTTTTCTTTAACGAAAATACATAACTGCTATTGATTTATATATATGTATATATATATATATATATATAAATCAATATATATATGAATAAAATAAATTAACAAAAAAAATATATATATATAATGTTAATAAATCTATATGGATTCTTCGCATATGCGTCTGATTTTAATAAAAATAAAAATAAATAAAAGATAAAAAATAAAGAAGAGCGAGAGAGGGAATTCTCGACGATCTATCACGATCGAGCATATTCTCGTTATCGCGTTCCCTCTGTCACGAAATAAGCCCAACTTCTCTGCAATTGCTGATTAAAAAAAAACGTATTAGTGTTAACAAAGAAACAAAGCAAAAAAAACACCCACATTTAACTAATTACGCCAAGTAAAATGTATATTCGTCGTCCGTTCGCGCGGCAAAAGCGCGAATGTGACTATCGATACTTAAGATTGTAATAACGATGTTAAATTAATTCAGATTATTATCTAGTCGATGTAATAAACAAAATGAAAAAAAAGATGACTCCCCTCCCCAAAACACGAAACCCTTATATCCATTAAAAATTCCTTCAATGGTATTAATATTGTCCGTATAAAAGAAACATTTATAAATAAATCCGTGCGTAATTTACTTGCAAATGAGAAATGTTTAACAACCCTTGTACCATTAATTCGTATAGCGAGCATGATGAATCACTCGATTAATCTTACGTTGTTGAAAGGCTCGCGGCATTTACAATTTTCTTTTATCTTATTTTCTGCTAACGCGAGTTTCACACAAGAAAGCTTGCGTTATTTTTGTTACCGCCAACTTTTTCTATAGGAGTTTTAATCTCCGAAGTAACGGAAAATGGATGTTAGTGACAAAGCCGTTCGCCTGACCACTTGGGAAAATGTCAAGTTAACTTTCCGCCGAAAATGACATTATTAAAGTTTTCGGTGTCCCCGAAACGTCGAGGAGAAGTAAAGCTCCTGTCGACGGAGCAAATAGCTTGACGTTGTTGAAAAGCTGTCCAGGCCAGTTCCCTCCACTGCGAATGTATAGCCGAGTGGTGGACCGTGTGCAAGAGAGAACCTTTGTCCAGCTTGAAATGAAAGGGGGACCCTCGAAGTTTCCAATTTGCCACACGTTCAACGAGCCGTGTGGAAATGTGGTGGTGATCGGAAGAAATAGGCAACTCAATATTGGGTTCGTGCCGAAACGATACAATTTTGTGGCTTCCAATATGCAAGCTCGCGATTTTTTTTAACACTCTAGCTAAGCACCGAAATCCCACGTGAAAGAAGTTCGTCGATACTTATTAAAATAGTGATATAAAAAAAGCCCGATGGCACTTTGTATACGAATCTGTTCGCAGAATATTATAAGGATTATATATGCATATAGATATATCCAAGGCTATCAGAGTTGGAAACAATTCAGAAAACAAGATTTTTACGTTGTATTATTAATTAGTTAATTTTAGAAATTATGACGATTAAATAAGTAAATGTAAATAAAATACCTAACTCTGAGAGTCGTATATGTATATAGTTATATACGTTGAAGTATGGAACATCAACATTGTTTCAGTATTTATTTATTCGTTATTATAGTTGAGTAAAAAATCGATGCCGCATAAAGCTATGTTTTAACCCTTTTGAAAATGGCCGCCATTAGTTACGAACAAACGCCGCGCGCGTGGGCTGCTGGGAGTCACTCAGCCGTGGGACTTGACCGCAATCGGACGTCAGTGAACAAACTCCGTACATTTATCACAATTACTTTTGAAAAGATCGTATCAAAGTTACAAAATACATTCGCGAAACGAGTTCATTTCCTTATGTTCCTTCTCAACATTCTTTTTAGACCGATTTCTGCAGATTTGTACTAGTTACTGTCTCGTGACGGAGAGCCAAAAGCTCGAGTACAGTAGGAGCATTGTCCTATGAGTCGCGGTGTATTTTACGTCACAATTAATAAAATAATCGTTCAATACGTTATGGTTTACAATATTTGTTTGGCTTCGGGAATACGACATCAATATTCATAAATGTTCGTAACTGACCTTGTAATGAAAATGTTATACGAATTTCTTTTTCGGAAAAGTTTCTCCTCCGGCTTTTCTATAGCACGCGTGCCTTTGGCGCTCGCGCATGTGCGCAGGCGTTAACAAGATGGCCGCGCGGCGGTTTTGTAAAGTACACCACGATCGACTTCGTTGTAAACAAAGTTATGAAGTGTCGTGAAAAATGACATTAAAGAGATGTGGAGCTATATTCAATGTGAAAAGAAGGTGAGATACATTTCAAACATCTGGAGACAGCAAGGACACGGCGAGGTAAGAGGGGAAAAAGAATTTTTTCCACGTACGATGGAGTCTTCGTGCATTCTCGCTGCATGGAATTTGATAAATTTCTTGAAATACAAAAAATTTGTTGAGTTTTGTGCAACGCTTCGTAAACAATACCGGCTCATGATCAAATATGTCTCATAACCAACAAGTCGACAGAAAAGTTGCTTGATAAATTTATTGACACTAGTTCACTTAATAGTTACACTCTACGACTCTATTCCCTCGCTTTCTCTCACTTAAAAAATTAACAATTGTATTTTAACACTCGCACATCGAGCTCGTGTATACTTAGTAATCGCGAAAACAAAGTTTGTTTACTCTCGAAATTCTACCGATGTTTATCACGATCGTGCTGTTCAAGTTATCCTTCGTGTGAAAGAAAAGGAAAGAACAGGAAATGAAGACAGAAGTATGAGATAAATCTCAATATGCGTGACGGTTTTTTTCATTTTCTTTTAAATTACAGGCTAGGTTATATTTGAGATTTGGTTTACGTATGAGAATTCGGGAAAGATTAGGATGGGTGGGGTTTTATCACGAAATGTAACGGGTCGGCAAGTGGCAATATCGTGATTTAGTGTTACGAACGAACATCAGGGATAGAGAATGTCGTAGTGGCCCGGACGATAGAGTAAATGCACAGCTGGTGTTGAACCTTCAGGAAAATCGTGAGCGGTAACTTCGGTTCCTGCACCTCGATCCATATATCGGACTCTGACTCCTGTGCCGAGAGCCGTACTCATAGCTATGATATGAATGTGATCTGACTCTTTGTACATCGGCTCCACTTCCTAGGAGAAGCAATTTTAAGAAAAATTATTTTCTTGATTTATACAGTCCTGTCTTATGCCAAAGTTTCCGATCAATATTAGAAACTTACCTGATGACAAAATTCTGTGACTGTTCGTCCTCCCTCTATGAAGTGCTGATAGAAATCAGCCTCTTGTTGCAATTGACCAGAAGTTATTAATCTAAGATAGACAACGACATAATCCGAGTAGCCCTGTTCATTGAAAAATTTGTGCAATTCTGCGTGACTGGCCTCCGTACCGCCACCAACTTTTTCAATGACTTCCATGAACTGAAAAGAAATATTAAATTTTCAAATTGTTCCATAAAATTTATTCAAAGATATTTATACGCCGCCCGGTTATTCCTAAACTCACAGTATCATGAAAATCCTCTACGGTAAATTGAGGAAAGCCCAGTGCAACTAGATTATCCTTGCTTTTAAGGGCCAAATCTTTGAATTTGTCATATTCCTCCTTGTTGTTGATGAGTCTTTCGAGATAAGCATAGCTAAATGCTCGAAAAAAACAATTACCATCGGGTCTCGTTCTGCGAAAGAACGAGTATTTTTGTCCCAAGGCTTTAGCCTTTGAAAGATAAACCTCATCCTCCTCGTACTCTCTCTCGAGACTTTTGAGAGACTCTTTGTCGCCGACCAAGGCTATCGATTCGGATATCTTGAAACCAAAAAATTAACAATTAATGACACAAAGATAAGTTAGTCATCGTCATAACTTAGGAATTTATTGTTCAAAATTTTGAAAGCATATTAACCTCTTTTTCGATACGCCTCTGTTGTTGAAGTATCAACTCATCCTGGTTGACTTCTGTGAACCAAAAGAAACAGGTGATACCATTATTTTTCATTCGGAAACATTGCTAATCTATCAAAGTACTCGTTCAAAGAACCTGTATTTTCCTGTTGTTTTGTATTACTCGCGTCTCCCATATTTCAGTTAATTTTCGTAAATTTCGAGGCCACTGTCAAGTCACCAAAGAAAAACAAAAGTAGGCCGGCTAATCCAACCCCCGTGAAGTTGGCCGGGCAACTGGCACTTTATTAATTAAATTTTTTTATATCGTTAGGTGGTCGTTAGGTACTTAATTAAAGCGTTAGGTAGTCTAATTAAAACGTTAGGTAGTCAATAGTTTAAAAAAAAAAAAAATAATTAAAAATGTATGTGAAGTTGGCCGAAATTTTTTTTTCCTTTATTTATCTTTTCAAAATGCTCAAATGATGCGTAATCGTTAGGTGGTCATGAATATGCTAATGAAAACATTAGGTAGTCAACCATATCCTTGCAAATCCAAAAAAACAATTTTGCGAATTACGCATGCGCAACGGCTAATGCGCACCTGTGTGAACTTAGCCAGTCGACTGACAATTGCGATCTTTGGCACACATTCATACACATGGATCAAAAGTCATCAGTGTGATCACTGTTATCAGTCGCCCAGACAGAAACAATTATGTACGATGCAGGATTAAAAATATATGAAAACAATAATTTATACACAATGTCAAACCCTTTAATTTATCGTTCAGTGTAGCGTCAAATAACCTAAGATGCTGAAAGATATATTGAGGTTGTCGTTGAACGATGTTGAAGTCTGCATGGTTGAAATACAACGAAAATATATTTTTTTAATAATTATTTTGGATTAGAATAAGCTTGCGAAGAAAAAATAGTCGTAAAACGTTTTTTGAGACCTTTAGTTAGAATCTGGGCTAAAAATATTGAAAAAAGTATAAGTAAAACTATAAATAAAAGAACAAAAGTATTATTTCCGTTGCGTGCCAACGATGCAAACTTCAGCATCATGTCGTTGAAGTGTCTACCGGAAATGGAATGCTCGACTTGATTCAAAGTATTCTGCAGGGGCCCAGTGACGACTTGTTTCTGGCTGCTCAACGAAATAAGTTATTCCTAAACCCCAGCTTGACTTGAAACTTTTTCCCATTCGTATTCCAAAATCAGCGATGCATCGAAACTTGATCTCGCTGCATATCAATTCTTTCAGAGGTGTAACATCACCTCAAAATTTCAACACTATGATAGGTGCAGAACTGACGGTGGACAGTTTTACCACTTTTGCGAATTTGCTGACGCAACGTTTACATGTAAGAATGTCTGCAACGATTTAACTTTTTACAGGATGAACTTAAGAAGTCTTGATGTAACATAACTTCAAAGTTTTTTTGACACATTTTTCTCGAAGAAGGATTTATGGAATAAAAAAATAACCGCGAGGCCGCCTGCGCAATTAATGTGTACATGTGGCCCCACTATTCTTTTTCATTCCATTAAGTCGTATTTGGGAAATATGTGTGAAGAGTTTTATCCCAATTAATGTCACAAACATTCACAATACAATACATTCACGCATGAGAATGCGGGAGCCATCTTGATTCTTGTTTGCACCTGACAAATCGGGCATCAAACGTTTACGCATGCGTCGCGCATGCATAATTGGCAAAATTGTTTTTTGGATTTGCAAGGATATGGTTGACTACCTAACGTTTTAATTAGTATATTCATGACCACCTAACGATTACGCATCATTTGAGCATATTGAAAAGATAAATAAAGGAAAAACAAAATTTCGGCCAACTTCACATACATTTTTAATTATTTTTTTTTTGAAAAAACTATTGACTACCTAACGTTTTAATTAGACTACCTAACGCTACCTAACGACCACCTAACGATATAAAAAAAGTCAATTAATAAAGTGCAAGTTGGCCGGCCAACTTCACGGGGGTCGACTAATCCACAGTCATTCGTACTCCCAGGTACATTGAAGGGATTATGTTGGTACGTACAGCCCGTTTCACACTAGTCAAGAAATTTCAACACGTTCAATCCGCGATACGGTCGAAGGACCAGAAATCCATTAAAAAACTAGCATATTTCTTTCGTTTCATATTTCACTCATACACAAAATGAACAATTCATAATCTTTTCAAACTTTTACCGAACGTCTCCCGCAGAAAATATGTGATAAACATAGTACAATAGTTATTTTGGGTCAGCATTCGTGCCTTTTTCAGTGTACACTGGACGGGTCCTTAGAAACTTTTCCTTCAGTTGAAAACATGTTGGCAGCACTGAACTTGACGTAACCTTACAAAAAAAAACCTTCGGCCATGGTTAGGTACATTGAAACTGTCAATAATTGTAAGAGACGATACGAGTCGTCTCCGGAATGGTCTGGTACTTCGGAAAAGTCGTAATATCCGATAAGTATCAAAAAGTAATTTGACATTTGTGCGATAGTTCGTAGAAAACATTCAGTATGGCTTCGGCATCGAGTACGAGTGCACGTAGTCTCTTCGTTGAGTCGAAGATGCGCCTTGCTGACAGAGTACAAGTGAATGTCAACAACATAGCTTCGCTGGCAAGACAGATTCAACGAGGCTCAAAAAGCAGCGAAGTAATAACAAAATCTTGAAATAAATACTTCGTATATCGATATTGATATTTGCTCGATTCTTCGCTTAGGTACTCATCCATTCGGCTAGGAATTTTACCCAACAGGAACATGGATTGGAGAACGCCGAAGCAAATTTGAAAAAACTGGCTCTCATAACTTCACACTTGGAGATACAGTTGAATGCTATAGACCGGAGCTCGACGAAACTCGAAGATGTGACTGAGCAGGTTCGAGCTATGCAGCGGTAAATGAATATTATTGTAAATAAAGATTTTTCTCAATTGGCATTTGTTTTATGAATTTTTTATTAACATAGAAGATAAAATATTGTAATGGATATAAAGAGTAATCAGACAGAATGCACGCCTCTGATAAATGCCTCGACAGAGGGGATAGGAGCATCCGGCAAAATTCCATGTCCCAGATTAGCTATATAACGAGTTTTGCCAAACTTCTCCACCATTTTACGACCCCTCTCTTCCACCTTTTGCTGGAAAAAATAGCCATGAATTGAAAATTCAATGGTTTGCCAGGAGCGCAGTTAGGAAAATTAACAAACCTCGGTGGCATATAGCGAGCAAGGATCCATATTTCCCTGTAGAGTCACATTAGGACCAAGACGTTTCCTCGCTTCGGCCGGATCAACCGTCCAGTCGAGTCCTATTACATCGTAATTTTGATCTTTAGCCAACATTTCCAAAGAGTTCATTGTAGCTCCTTTAGGAAAAGCGATCTAAAAAAAACATTTCGTTATTTGACTCCTTAATAATTATTGATGTTACAATAATGATGCGTTTTTAGCATTTTAGTCGAATTTTCGTTACCATAGGCACTCTTGGTACGTTAAGCTCGTCCAATTTTGCTTTGACCCTCTCGCTTATCTGCTTAATGTATTTGAACGAATATTCCACGAACAGCTCATCGTTCAAGTAATCGCCATTACTTTCAAACACTTGCAGTGCCTGAGCTCCGGCTTTTGCTTGCATCACGAGATAATCGACCACAACATCGGTTATCATTTGTAAAAGTCTATGCGAATCCTCGGGATACTTGTAAAGCCAGGAACGTGCCTGTGCCATTGTCGAACTGCCTCCTCCTTGTATCATATATCCCATCAGAGTCCACTGAAAGTCGTACGAATAAGAATAATGTTTATCTAACGAATCCTTGAAACAGCGAGGCAGATCATTCAAGCTCATTCACCGGGCAATACAAAATTCATACTGGTGCGCCTGTGAATCCTATCAGCGGTACTTTCCCCTCTAGGCTGTGTCTTGTAAGCGTTATAGCTTCCCCGACATATCCAAGATCTTTCTCTACATCCGGTGTCTTGAGTCTACTCATATCCGCTGGTGTTGTTATTGGTTCAGGTAAAACAGGGCCCTTCAATAAACAGTAACTAAAGGTTTATTAAACATGTCCAAAGTAAAATCTCAATATTTATATTTCATCTTACCACTCCTGGTCTCATTTCAACGATCAGTCCCATAGCCTGCGGTATCACAAGAATATCCGAAAATATAATACTCGCATCAAGATCAAAACGCCGAATAGGCTGTAGAGTAACTTCGCACGCCAATGCCGGTGTTTGGCATATCGTAAAGAATTCATTCTTCGTACGAAACTCGCGAAATTCAGGCAAATATCTGCCTGCTTGTCGCATTATCCAAATAGGCGCCCTATCCACCTCCTCGCCTCGAGCTGCTCTAAGCAACCTATCATTCTTCAGAGGTGGAAAATTGTGCTGAGCCATGCTGAAATAGCACAATTCTCGATTACACTATCGTAATTGTTCCAAAAACCAATTCATTGCTTATAAGGAAAAAATGTTTTCAATAATTATTTGAGATTTCTATTTCTTTTCCATTTTTACATATTTTCAAAACTTCTCATGCAAGTTGATAATTTTTTAAGAATTAATCATACTTATTAATCTACTTACATTTGCAATTATGTTCGAATCTCCTGCTTTTAAATTCCTCGTTTTAGCTTATGATGTAGGATTTACGTCTGAGTAAACAATCTTTTTTTTTTTTCAGGTAATTTAGTAAAATCTTCATTCGGCATTCACACAAACACCGCGGTCCAGCTGATTCAACATTACTGCAGTTGCATTCCAACGAACATAGAGACACAGCGTGTGGATCGATACGTCGTTTTACTGAACCAAGAGGAATCTTATCGTTCCACCGATAACGCCGTAACGAGCAAGTTCTTTCGAAAGACACACGAGAAAACACCGGTTGGCCACATTTCCGACTGGGATAAGATAGAATTCTGTTCACGTTAAAACTTTAGTGAGAAAAGTATTTCACAAACAGTAGGAATTTACCAACTATTTTTGTAATATATTAATATTTTGTAATATATGTAATATATTAAAATTTGTAATATATTAATATTTTTGTAATATATTAATATATAAATATAATATATTAATATTTGTAATATATTAATATTTTTGTAATATATTAATATATAAATATAATATATTAATATTTGTAATATATTAATATTTGTAATATATTAATATTTTTGTAATATATTAATATTTGTAATATATTAATATTTGTAATATATTAATATTTTTGTAATACATTAATATATAAATATAATATATTAATATTATATTTTGTAATATATTAATATTAATTAGTAATATATTATATTAAATATTCCATCGCGTTTTTTTTAAGTTCGTCTCACAACAAGATTATTCTTATTTTGACTAAAACAATTGTTGCAACAAATACTATCTCCGTATTTTATGTTTGATCGAAAGTGTATTTTTTGTTCGAAGAGAATATTTTTTGCACCCGGATTAAATTCGATGGAGCTTTGAATTCGGTCTTGCGATATTTGTAATTCTCGTCATTAAAATACCGCAGATGTCCCAACCGTAACATTCGGAACGATAATATTGGCTCAGTAAACGATGATACTTTAGTCGAGCCGGGCGAAAAGTCAAAAATATATCAAAATGATACGCGAAAGCCTTACTTCATAAACAATATGAGGAAAGCGTATACTGATAAGATCCACCGTACGTATCATCAACTCTAGAATAAAATCTGCTATTAATATTGCAAAATTATTTACGACACGCTCTTTGTTAAATCTTTCATAAAACAATTTATTTTTTACAATCTTTCCTCATTGTCCGTTTATTTTCATAAACTTTTCATATTTATTGTGCGCTATACTAAAATCCATTCTCTCGAATGCTTTGAATTTATCATAGGGTTACCACAATCCCCCTGACCTCGGTTATGCACGTACATATCCGACGATTGGCGTTATCAATGGGCGCTTTCCTCAAGATCATGGGGGTCACATCTGCGGCTGTATCAATATTGTATCCGTTTATTCGTCATAGCTACGATTTAGAAACTAGAAGTAGAGCTTCCCCCTTTCGCTTCAATGTCGATGTCATCACTTATCTACAACGAAATTTAGACCAACTGTCGCGTTGTCGGAAAACTTTTACCGTAACTATTATTAAAACTTTGTAGACGCGTTTCACAATTCTTTCTAACTATTTCTTTTCACCAAGAAATATTCGACAAACATCAATGCGCAGGACCCTGATCCTGTGGCCCAAAATGTAAGCAGCTTTTTTATTACACGTCTTTTTTCGTGTCCAAAGAACATAATAATGTGAAAAGAAACTACTGGTATCCGTTGATTTACGGTGTTAACGATGATACGAAGAAAAACAATGTTCGTCTCGATGGAAATAAACAAAAATCGGTTATTTTATCTTCGAAGTTGAGATTGTCGCCGAGAATCTTTGTCCGTAGAGGAAACAAAAGCGGATCCAGTGAAGTTGGAGAAGGGGCGAAGGATATTTCATTGTCCGAGTTTTTGCGCCTTATTATTATTGTTATTATTATTATTATTATTATTATTATTAACGTCGGGACAGGATGGAGTCGAGAGAAGCGATAACCCGACGACGAATGCAAAGTCGAACAATCCATCGCGTTGTTCAATTCGTCATAAAAATCATTTTGTTCACGACGTGGTAGTTTCCTTCAAGTATAGAAACAATATTTCCAACGCGTCCCTGAGAACGCAAAGTTCCGTACGAGCAACGTGGCAGCATCGTTATCGGGGATCAAAGTGGATAGAGTGCCGTCATTGACTTTCTTCGTACGCGGTTGAGACGTTGACGAGTAAGAAAAAAACAATATCCGCAAAAAAAATGAATGAAAAAAAAAAATCGTCGCAATGCGAAGACTTCGAAACAAACATCGTGGACTGTGAACACGAAATGATAACGAAATATATCGAATCGATGCGGACAGGCGATAGATTGTATTTTCACATAATTATCGCAATCGATAGTATGATATTCTACCATACGTGTTATTGAGCAATTAATGAGGAAAATTTTTGACTCGAGTTAAAAATCAACAGGGTTTACGTAGATTGTAGTTTTGCCGAGAAATAGAAATGTTCTCTATCAATTTTATATAACCGATAACGATATAGTTTTTTAATTAATTTCAACGAATCAATGACAAATCAATAATCCTTTACCTCGAATGTGACATAATCAATGACAAAGTATCGATCTTGTCTTCCTCTAATAATAGAAATATGATCGATAATTGTAATTAATTCGATAACATTGTAAATCGTTAATTCGATCGTCGATCAAATTTTTAATTATTTCCTACAATTTTTCAATAATTTGTTTATTAATCGAATCCGGTTCTAACGATATGTTACAGGAATCAGGAATAATATTCTCATTCAACGTGGTGGAATTTCCCTGCTGCGCTGCAACCGTTGTACGATAATGAAAAAAGGAGAAAGGTGAATGCAGCGCGTCCTACGAGTAGATGATGCGTCGGCGATAACGGTTTACCTCCGCTGTACGCCGTTCCGGCTGCACGGTCGGTAGGTTAGTAGCTCGACTCCTTCCTCTTTTTCAATCCCTACTTGTCCCCCGGCTTTTTTCACTGTACCGTGTATCTCCCACTATGAGCCTTTCGGTACAGCTGGCTCTCTACTACCTCTCTCTCTTTCTCTCTCTCTCTCTCTCTCTTTCTCTCTCTCTCTCTCTCTCTCTTTCTCTCTCTCTCTCTCTCTCTCTCTCTCTCTCTCTCTCTCTCTCTCTCTCTCTCTCTCTCTCTCTCTCTCTCTCTCTCTCTCTCTCTCTCTCTCTCTCTCTCTCTCTCTCTCTCTCTCTCTCTCTCTCTCTCTCTCTCTATCTATCTATCTATCTATCTATCTATCTATCTCTCTCTATCTCTTCCCCTTCCCTATCGCTCATCTCGTATCGTTCCATTCACCGCAATGAATACACGTGCATTTGTGTCACATACATAATGCAGCACCACACAAGCCACATACGAGCATCCCGTATGCACATATATAAGTACAAACGCCCATGAGCCCAAAAAAACATTTGGCTGGTGTTCTTCGTCACTTTAGAATTTTCGGGAAATTTCCTCTTATTTTTATTTCTTTAAATAAACAATCTTGAAAATAA
The DNA here is from genome assembly GCA_946811545.1 of Netelia fuscicornis. NCBI lineage: Eukaryota > Metazoa > Arthropoda > Insecta > Hymenoptera > Ichneumonidae > Netelia > Netelia fuscicornis. Next base: position 38,472,935 of record OX328015.1, read on the forward strand.
ATATAAAAGGAGAAAGGGAGAGGAATGTTTATACCATTTATGGCATAAAAAATGCCACGAGCGTCTATTCGTTGTTTTAGATTTTTAGCAATTTTAAAAATATTATTATTATTGCTTGTTTGTAAAAAATAAAATATTTACAAACTAAACAGACGGGAGAGAGGGACGTTGATAACATTTTTAACGATAAAAGTTAATGGTCGATTCGTCGAGTTTAAATATCCAATTAATGATAATTAGTTCGTTCACTCGATTGCTGTTTCATTTGTTTTTCTTATGTGGTTTATTTATTTATTTACAGTTCGTCGAAAGGAATGAAGATGGAAATAAAAACGTGCACGCGGAGGGGAAGAGCGAAAATTCGGATTAAACGACGCGCTGCGCCGTTTGCTCGAGCGTCGAAGAGGCCCATCGTTCTTGCAGTTGTATAACAGAAGGCAGACGGCGAACATGCGCCGCGACGAGCTAGACGAAGCACAGCAGAGCTACGTCCCAGTACGAGCGTTTCCTCCACCACACGAACAGTGAACGGTTTCAGTCTACTTTGAGGCTTCATTCCGTACGGTCGTCGGACGTTTTGTTGTTTCGTTATTATTTTATTTATTTGTTTTTATTTCTCGATCAAAGCCCCGTGACAAGAATTTTATTCGCGCCTCTAACGAGTTTCAACGAAAGCGTCAATGGACAAAAATTAATTTTGTGTATTTGTCAAATTTTGTTTTTATTTATCTTTCTGAAAATTCGAAAGAAAACACGAGACGAGAAATTGTTATTATTTGTTTAATTCAACGACACGTCGATTGAACGAGAACGCAGTATTTTATATTTATTTCGTGTTGCTTACGCGAGCAAAAATCGATAGACGTCTGGGCGAAGCCCTCGACGTAAGCGCTTTAACGGATTGGATCGCAGGGAACTTGAGGTAAATTTATTTTTATCCATATATTTCCTTTTTTATTTTATTTTTTTCCCATTTTGTCGCGATTCATTGATTTAATGTAATTGAATAATTTCATTCGCCGGAATGTTTAAACGACCGTGAACTTTAAACCGCGTCGAGCTACGCAATAACAGAAAAACCGATGATAACAACCGCCAGAAACAAAAAAGAATTTATATAAAAAAAAAATCTATTAACTTTTTTTTACGTCGAGCAAAACAGCAAATTTTTCTTCCAAAATTTCCCAAGGTCGTTCATGAAAAAATTAATGTCCTCGGGCACCGAGGTAAAAAAATAAATTGCAGCGAAAAAACTTGGCGATGTTGATAACGAAAAGACAAAAAAAAAACATCACAGAATCGCGCGGTTCCCCGTTGCCAAAACGAGTTAATACAATCGACTTTAGCGAAAAATACCGCGGAAATGTTTCTTTAAATACGACGTTAGCTGTCGTTCTTGCACCCCGGCGATTTCCTCCTTCCCCTCTTGCTAAAAAAAACATCACAATGTAATCAAAGATAGACGATCGATTACATGCGAATCGTCAACTCGTTATCGTCAAAAATAATCCAAACGCTTCTCACGACGTGACTCAAAATTTTTCCGCCTGTATATCCGTCTCTCTCTCTCTCTCTCGCGTATTTCACCGGCCTCGAAAAATTTCCGACATAAATAAGTGATCGATAAACAAAATTGTTGCCTCCACGTGTAAAAGGACGTACGTCTTTTCCCCTTCCTCTTTTCCCTTCTCTAACCCGCCCCGGCACGGCGAATCAACATCGCGTCTTTTATCGCGAATGCGTTTGTTAGTTGCGATAAATTCGATCCTGATAAAAGCAACGTGTTAACTCGCTGACTCTCTACGTCATCCTAAACAATACACACAGAGGGAGAGAGAGACGGAAAAAGAGAAAGAGAAAGATTGTGTACGCGTTAGCATTTATATAGCGCTTTAAGCTAAATGATTTCATTATAATTAATTAACAGTGTAATTAATCATCGGAGCATTAAAATTTTTCGTTCGTCGACGCGTACTTGACAATTAAGATTTTCAATTAGGGATAAAAAAAACAAACAACAATAACAGTAGCAATGATAACGATCTTTAGGTGATGGTAGAAGTTGATATCGCGAGACAGTTGTTCCACGAGCTAAGATAAAGAACAATTAAGATTTTTAATTGGAGATAAAATGGATAAAAGTAACAGTGACAATGATAACGATCATGGGGTCATGGCACAAGTTGAGATCGCGAGAGAGTTGTGCCGCGAGCTAAGATAAAAAACCGTACCAGCTTTTATGGCTCGGACATATAGATATACCTTTGTATATAACGTACCAAATATATAGATATAGGTATAATGTAAGAATCGCGGTTGAGACTTGACTTTCACGATAGAAAGCCGGAGAGGCGCGGATTGTGAGAGGGAGAAAAGGGAGAGAGAAGTTCAGCTCGACAGTGGGTCGTCGAACTTGAGTGTTTCAATGTCTCTCTCTATCTCTCTCTTTCCTCTCTCCAGCCGGACTTTTTACCCGTCTTTCGCTTCCGATGCATTGGCGAGATGGCGAGTCGACGGGCAGCGACCGAGGTTGAGAAAAAACTCCCAAAAAAAAAAGAAAAAGTTTCTCGATCGAGACACGTTTATCGTTCCAAAGATTCATTCTACGCGGAAACAATATATAGGAATCGTTTCGCGCAAGGGTAATCGTTATTACGGGCGAAAAAAAATGCCTCGTGCACGTTATCATATTGTTTTCACTGGCCGGTACGTTATTAATAAACAAATAAAAAACGAGAAGTACAAATCTCCCGGCGTCGCAGCGGCTGTATTGAAAAGCGTCGCGACCGTACAAAAAACCAAAAAAAAAGTAACAGAATTGTACCCAAATGGGACGATCCGGTTCAACGCGACCGGTTTTTGTACGTTCTTTTCTTTTTATTTCCTCCGATTTTGCACCGGCCTGTTACAAGAACGAGGTGCTTTTGCCAAAAATTACCAAAACAACAAAAGAAACAAAAATTGACAGCAGTTCACCTCGCCTGTTTCCATCGATTGTTACTCGTCTTTATTGTTTCGTGACGCGTGACGCGGAACGAATTAGCTAATTCCGGAAGAAGACGGTGATGCAATTTTGTTTGTGTCTATTTTACAAGGAAAAATCAACGATGAAGCTATATTAATTAATTACATTATCGTCAATAAAATCGTACTTCGTTTCTTCGATCTCGCGAATTTTATCAGCACTTTCCTTATTGTCGAAGCTCGCGTCGAATTGTCTGAACCAAAAAAGTTTTACTATCGCTAAAAAAAAAAATCGCAGAAATCACGACACGCTTGATCCAGAAATTATAAATTTATATATATCAATTTAGACGTAACCTCGACCGTATATATATGTATACACGTACGAGATGCAGTGTCAAAATGTTTTGGCCTGCAGTCACGTCTATTTTAATCACGATTCGGACCTTGTCTCGCCGGAAATTCATTAACGTACAGTTGCTGATTGTAATTAAAAAAAAAAGAAAAAACAAAGAATTTCAAAGCGCTCGATATTACAACAAGTCCGTCGCGTATTTTATTTTCCCCATCTTTAAAGCCATTATAAAAACTCTCTGAGTCACGTAACGAACATGTTTTGAACTTGGTCTACCTCCACTTCGAAATTCTCGAGAAAGTTTTATTTTCTTACACGTAAAGAAAGAAAAAATCATATTTCTTAATGGACGATGGTTCTTATCGTCGGTTGAAACTATGGAATATTTAAGAGGTAAATGTTGTACTCGAGTGGTATTTGAACATTGTTTCACTCGGACTTGAATGTACTCGACATTTTACCCTTCGTCACTCTCGTCGACGAAAGTCACGTGTTGAATTTTACACCTTGATCTTCGCGTTGGTCAAGTCGTATTTATTTTACTGCTTCTTTTCTTTTCTTTTTTTGTTATTATTATTATTATTATTTAACGCAGATACGTTTCAAGTGCAATATCATGGACGAAACGCGTATAAAATTAGACGGGAGAACGATCGCGCGACGAGATTGCACTCGCGGCCGATTTCATTGATGCAACTGCGTCTGCCGAGATGCCCGTGATTGCCACGTTTACTCACGTGCTGCAAAAACCGCGGGCTCGACAGTCTCTCGCCGTCGTGTTACTCCACGAGAAGTTTATTGCTGCAGCGAGCACGCGTGCGCCTTCTTATGCAACGCGACGTGTATCGCGAGATAATAATAAAAAAAGAACAAAAAAAAAGGAACTGTGCTTTAGATCGATCGCACCGAATTTTTTTTTTATTATTTTGATTTCGCATTTTAAAAGAAGAAACAGGCGCGAGCGATAATCGCTAATAATCGATAATTGACATTATCAATTCGACGAGCACTCGTTACGAAACGTTGATTATATTCGTGATAATTAAATTTAACATTATGTACGCGAGTGTAACGTCGAATTCGATTAACGATCGTTTAATTATCGTTTAAATAATTATTAATCGATCGTTTCTTAATTTATTATTATTGTTATTGATACGGGTAATATTAGATCGAATCGAAGGTTTTGAAGAAATTATCAGTAACGATTAGGAGTTATCCGAGTAAATTTCGGAATAATTTCTTTACGTTAGCTACTGCGACGTCGTTCGTATGTATGTACATATATCAACCTCTCATGGATCGCAAGGAGATAAATACACTCGCAACCGACGGCTCTAGACCGATCCGAAAGGAAGCCGAGGTTGCTGGGGTGACAGGAAATAGGGAGAGCACAATGGATTTATGGCAGAGAGAGGCCGTGGTATAGGGGGTAGCGTTCCCGACTTTTAGTTTAGAGGATTTTTTCATGCAAGGCTTCTCCTGCTTTTTCCCTTTTCTTTAGTGTTTGTCGAAGTACTACCACACTTCTAGCGTCTAATTCTGTTACAACAAATGCTGTGTTATCATTTATCCTTCATATAGAAAGACAATGCGTCCCTTTAGCCAGAGGGCTAGCGTCTAGTATTTTTATTATCGTTTGGCTCTTTCTTTTTTAGACTATTATTTCCGCCATTATTCGTAAGATACTGTATCACTCTGGAAATAAACATGTTCACGCAAAAGAAAAAAGCGTTCCCGACTCTCACGCCAGAGGGCCAGGGTTCGATTCCCGCCAGCAATGAAATTTTTCTATGCGCTTTTTCTATGCTCTCGGTAGTTTGGAATTCACCTAAGAAAAACTGTAGATCCACCGGAGTTGTTGGATTGTGGAATTGAGGCTGGAGATGTGTATGAGGAGAAGAGATATAAAAAGGCGAAGTACGCTGTACATTGGAATCTGTACGTACAACCATTCCGGTCTGAGAGCTATGCACCTAATTATTATCTATCTATTTATGTCAAATCTCAAGGTTGGTTAAGCAGATACAATAGCTAATATATAACAACATTGTAGAAGGCAAAGGGATATCTTCGCTATGGAGCGATAGCGAGAGTGAGAGGGGGGGGGGCTGTACGTGACCAGTCTCGCGCCATTAGTGATAAGGCGAACTCGCCAATCGATAAGTGCCCGATTTTACTAAGCGTTTAAGGTAGTCCTATCGTTGGGTGGGGGATTAAAATTTTATTCCCGTTTTTTCTCACATTGAAAGTGGACCAAGCGTTAAAGTTCATTAAGAAAAGTTGTTGCAAATCTACTAAAGAACAACGTACTCAAAATTCAGATTGATCTTACCGAAAGTTTATTTGTTATATAATAAACAAAATCATGAATTTTTGTTTCCATAAGATTTGTTATAAAAACTAATCGAAGCTTCTTTGATGTCATATAAAAATGTGTGCAAAATTTCAACAGGCTTCGTCGACCAAATGATCGAGATACTCGTTGTATAATGTTGCAATATTTAACACGTGCTCTTATGGGAGATTGCGAAAAGTGACGATTTTCAAGAATAAATATCGTGATTTTGGTGTCGATAAAGTCCCCTGAAATTTTATACACATATACATATGACATCAAAGAACGTTTCTGCAAATTTTCAGTAAAATCTAACAACCCTCGATTAGCGATTAACAAAAAGATCGGTGTATTTAGAAATTTCGTCTCGAGTTTTCTTGATTTCGCAATATTTGGCGCATCTCTTACGACACGATTATAACAGGTTGCTTGATTTCACCATCGATGACGGGAAACGAGCGAGAATTCGCGATTCACGAGTTTGTTAAATATTTAATTTTATTCATTTCCGGTACGAGAACGTCGACGACTTGTTTATACGCGAGAAAAAGACAGCCTCGTAAATCACATGGTGAAATGTAAATTTGATTCTGCTTTTTTTTCTGTTTTTTTTTAACAGCCGAATCAAACTATACAGCTTCGTTGTTAAATGTACGCGATCATTTATCTCGATATCGATCATTTATTTTTAATGATCGAATCGTTTTTCATTAATTAATGAGAATAACAAATTTATGGACTTTTTTTTCCATTCGTACGAACTATCGTGCAAAAAAAATTTTCATTTTTCCTCGACGCGAACGTGTCGGTGTCCGAAGCGTGACTACACATCGCCCGTGCCTATGTGCCGATATCTGCTCTTATCTTGTAAATGGCATGCCTTGGAAATATCGCACCGGTGTCGATTAAAAGAAGAAAACAAAAAAAAACGAACCGGGAGAATATCATGAGAATTTTAATCACGATTCATAGTTCGATACTTCGATTCTCACCGGCGAATAATTGCCGTCGTTCGATATCGAACAATTCATTTTTCATAAACGTTTGTATAATTCGCTGTAGGAAAAAGAACATTTCCCGGTACGATCTTCATAAAAAAAAAGCAAATGCTCGAAGTAAATAATAAATAAAAACAACAATTCATCACGATGCTCGTCGCGCATTATTTCACGACATATATCAAATTTCTCAAAAATAAAATCGCGATTACAAAGTAGCGCGAGAAACGTTTATCCTAAGATCAAGAACGTTGCGAAGAGAATGTTTTTCAAAGCTGTTTGAATTTATTCCGCGGGAAAAACTCGTTGCGCTATCCTCGATGAGTTCTCGCGAAGAGCGACGTAGGCGAGAATCGTGAGGACGGTCCAATTACTAAGAATTTTTCTCGGTCTCTCTCGTTGCTAATTGCCGGATGACTGAACACACCTAGGCACAGGAAAAGCCTGATGTGTCAGACATCTCAAGTTTTATTTAGTAACACCGACTAACGTTTATTGAAAAAACGTTATATCTATTTTTTCCGATATTTTGTGTTATTTTTATTTTCGTGCAAGATTCGTTATTTTTCTCAATAAATTGATTCGATACGATACGTTAGATTAAAGTAAACCAGAATTTTATCGAATTCTGATATCGAGACACGTGTATATTCACTTTTCCACAACGGGACAGCAACGGGGGTTTCCACATATCGCCTCTCGATCGTCCTCGCAACAAAATCTTCGTTTTCATCGTTACGCAAGTTTTAAATCGCTGGTAACGTTTATGCCATTGTTCGAATAATCACCGATGTCCGTTTCGATTATACTGTTTTTTTTTTATCTAGCCCGCCCCTTCCCCTCGCTCGTCACGGAAGCACGCGTTGAATCGTTATAATAACGCGAATGATCGTTATAAAATACATCGCGAAATTGTTCACCTAAGAAATATCCTACATATCTACGCATTTATTTTATGTTTTTTTCTTCGGATTTCGATATAAATAGAATCACCGATTCATTATTTATATAAAACTATACCGGAAAGATATATTTTTATTATCGTTTTCTACGACGCATTAATCGTATTTCAGAATTTGAATAAAATGAATAAAAAAATCTCTCGGTTGATAGAATAAACGTCCTAACAGCTCGGACGATTGATCGATCGATCGAATCCGATTAATACGATTTATGAGTTCCACGTGGCGCGATGACGGAAATTACTCGGTGATGAAAAAAAACTGAAGTTCTATAATTCGATAGGTCATCTCATTGTATCGAGCAATTGTCTTCTCTTCGACGATAACACGCAGACGCAGAGACGATGATTTAACGATCGATCGCTTCGCGAAAATCCCAATGACTCAATGTAATGATGCACCGATTGTTAATCGCACGATTCTTTATGTTACATGCAAATATCGTCCCTCGTAATTGGCATCGTATGCAAAATAACTTTATGAAGAAAAAAAATTTATAATAATAAAAAATCGTTTAAATTCCATCCATTGTCGTACGTTTGTCGCGTCACGAACATTTGGAATATCCCTGGTTATACGCGGAATTTTTCCAAATTTTTGCATTTCGCATATTTTAATACAAAATTTTTGTTTTTTTTTTTTTGGTTCTTTAAATTGCCATCCGGTTTTTCGGTCGGACGAGCTCGCGTTGTGAAATATTCATTCGTATAGTTAATCTTGTTTCTTCTCGTCGACGAAGTGTACGATTTTACATCAACGAGTTCGTGCAATAATTTTGTTACAAAATTTTTCGAACCGATCTCGATGAAACGTCAGTTGCGATAAAAAAATTTAAAAAACAAATTGTTTTTTTGTGTTATTCTGAATGACGTCGTCATCGTGAAGATAAACTCAATTATTTTCCCGTCGATGTGGGCGGACTCGCAATTCCGAGAGAAAGCAACAATCGACTCTTTCTGTTTCTCGTCGCGATATTACTATATAGAAATAATATGTTTCCGTTGATTATAACCCCGAGCTCATGGATAGTCTGAAGGGAACGTGCATGCTGCGATAACGGTCCCGGCGTGAACTTGGCCTTTGACATTCGTCGGATGAAAATTCACTTTCGAACGATAGGAGGCGAGTCGATTACTTTTTTTTTACTGACAATTCTTTTCCTTCGTTATAAATCGACTGACCTTCGCGTTGTATCACCCTCGGACAGTAATTATCAATAAATCTATCATCGCTCCTTCCTCCAGACAAACCACACGTTTATTTTCCAAGAACTTGAAAAAATGATTTGCTCTTTAATTATTCCAAGTCGAGATACAAGTAACGTATGATTTTCCTATCTTTCGTCCATTGTTGTCTGTTGCCATTTTCCCCTCGACTTCGCCCCTATTAACTCGTCGAGTACGTATCAGCTGACGACAGCTCGAGTGACATTGATCCCGGAACCCGATCCTTCCAAACTGTCAGCAATAAGAACTTGGACTCGTAGTCAATCTCTGTACGTCGCTACTTCGCAATATCGTAATTTTTTGCGAGACGTTTTGACTTCGATTCATGAATATTCTTGTTTTTTTTTTTGTTTTATTAGATTACATTTTCAATTATTTCGATTATACTAATGACATTGCCATTGTCATTAACGTCAGTAAAATATGCGACTCGTTAATCATTTATTACGACCGTTAATTAAAAATTCGATCCTGATAAAACAAGATAATTACGACGATGATGATAATAATAGTAATAAATTCAAAGATTCGACCGCAGGATAACCGAGTCCGGTGCCCAGACCAGTCTCCGGAGCTGGATTCTAAAATTACCGCTCGCTGTCCTATTTTAGATCTCATACAAAAAATAAATCCCCCAAAAAAAGAAAAAAACAAAAAATCTTTACAACGCTCGTAAACCTTTCGCCGCGGCTCTTCTACACACGTCGACACTCTCGCACGGGTGAACGCATAGCGAAAAAAAAACCGAAAGAGAACGTAAAACCATTATCCGGAGAAAGTTAAACGGTACAAATACGATATGGTACGTTTCTCGGTCATTGTCCAGTACGTGAACGTCGCAAGCCACAAGAGCAATGAGAATCGCGATACAGACATTATTCTCGAAAACAAATTTTCTTTTTATTTTAAATATTTCTAGCCGTAGCGTTTTAGAAATCGAGATTGTTCGTTTTCTACTTTTATTTTTCAAACTCACGTAGATCTCGATAATATTAAACTCGGCAATTGGAGATTGTCCTGGTAGAGAAGGTGGCATCGAGGGATGGAGGTGGAAGGGTAAAGAAAGAAAAAAACGTTGAGAGAAAGCTAGTTACGAGATATTTGAGAAATCATTTAATCTCGCGATTCGCTTCGAAAAATTGCGCGATCGCGCGTAAAAGAATCGTCTCGAACGATGTCTCGCGTCACACGCGAGTTGCAGAAACGAGAAAACGCGTTCGCACGTGATAAGTTTTCCACGTGACGGAAAACGTATAGAAAATTCTAGACAATTATCGCGCGAAGAAATGGACAATTATGACAAGATCAAGCTCAATTAGTTTGCTCGTATTCTCGTCGCATACAACGACAGAATAAACGACGCTCGTTAACTTCAGGATGCTGCGTGTGATATGTTTATACGGTTTTTTTCCTGTTTTTTTTTGTCTCTTTCTTCTTTAAGTCTCGTATAAGCATCAGCTGGTCGATAAAGGATTTTAATTAGCATGATTCATCCGGCGTAGGCGGGGTCGCGTTCGTTGCTGAAATCTACGAGATTGATCTTACCCGTTGACGTTCTCGTGACTGTCGTGCAACGTGTTTTTGTTTTATTTTGATTTGTTTTTATTAGAAGATTTCAAACTCATTCCACCAATTTTCTGAAAGGATTTTTTAAAAGAAATGTTTATCGAACGATCGATACGCCATTTTTCTGATAATTAATCGATTTATATTTATCGATCGATTAATAGGCTGACGTTCGAGCCGAGTCGGTTCTCGGCATGTACCAATCGAGTTTTATCTCTATCGATGTTCGACACGAACGTTAATAACGAGTTATACACTGCCTCAATAGGGCAGGGCTTAAAGAGATTAGAAGACCTTGAAAGTCTTTTGTGTTATGTCAGTGACATATCCATGCAATACACCGAACAGTTAAATCTTTCGTATCGCGGTTAACTAACACGAAGGCCGGATAACATAACCTGGTACGGCTGACGATTGCTATTTTCCTTTTTCTTTTTAACTGCGTTTCCTAAACAATACACACCGAGAAGTAAAACTTTGTTGTCTCGTAAATAAGTAAATAATTAAATCATTAGCGAGAAAGATTATGTAGCAACACCGAAGGTTGCATCATTATTATTATTTTTATTTCGTGGTTAAAACGTTTTTTTTTTTGGGTTTTTTGTAAATATGACTCGTTTGCCTCATTATTCAATGACTTTTTTGCATTGAAATTCTTTTCCGACGCGAACCTTTTATTTGTTAAGAATGCACATTTTTAATTAACACGTATATTTGTTCGTTTGGTCTTGTTCCAGATTTTAACTCGAGCGTAAAGGAAGATTAAACCGGCGACGTGTGAGAAGACAAAAGAATTGTCAAGAAGGTCAGAGTCATGCGTCTCATCAAATGATCAACGAAGCGTGCTCGCGATAAATACGCTATTTTTTTTTGTTCTCTCTCTCTCTCTCTCTCTCTCTCTCCTGCTCTCTTTATATTACTCATAAACTCGATATTTATACATTCCGCGGTCGAGACGCGGATCGCGTTGGTCATCGACGGTCGCGCCTTAGACGCGAAGTCATCCAGGCGTTACGCGGGCGAGTCCGACAGTAACGTCGCCATTTTCGTGTTTTTTCTGCGAGAAAACAAAGTTATTTAACAACGAGAGAAAATTGAAGCGACAATGACGAGCGACACGGTTTCCCCGAACCATTGTTCGCCGTCGCGAACGTCACTTAGCTGCTGTCAGGGAGGACAAGATGGCAGCAACACCGAGGTTAATGATTTCGTCGCATCCCTACCGAGAAACAACAATTATCTCACCAAGGAGAAGCACATGTTTCCGAAAAGGCCCGAGGTCGATCTTGCTTTCAACAATATTCGTTATAACATAAAGCAATGGAGTCTACGAAAAATCATACCAGGTAAGCAGAACAAATTCTAAATATCGTAAAATTGATAAACTCTCGTTTTATTCAAAAATTCTTATTATTTTTGATAAATCCAATTATTTCTTGATTTTCGTATTTCCACTGGCTCTATCATTTAGTCTCGTGCACATGGTGAATGCATGACTAATGAGATATTGCGTGTATTCTCTATGACACACATTATGACGAATAACCCATTTCGTTGTGCAACGAAACTCTAATGATTCTCCTAAACGTGTCAATTATGAAACTTTTTGCAACACTAGGGATATTATGGAGGAGAAATATTATAATTTTTGTTTCTATTTTTCAAATTTTCATTGAGATAAATGTTTAAACAAAATGAGATTCGTTGATAATGGAAATAATCTTGGCGATTACGATTATCGTATTCGGGGCATTATTTCGTCATGCGATTATTTAATTAAGACCTACGCCAATACATTATTTATAACGAGTTCACGTTCGAGACTCGCGATAATAGTGTTTTTCTTTTTTTAACGCGTATACCGATAAATTTCACGCGACATAGTTGTCGTTTGACGTGAAAGTACGCTTTATTTTGTATTTACTTCTCTTGCGACAGCGAGTTTACAATCGGTGAACGCGTTAACGTAATTACGCACGCGCGAGCTGCTGTAACGATCGCACGAGAAAATTTGATTCGCGCCAGATTACGACATTTCGAGACGGTGTTTCTTTTTTCTTTTGCAGAAAGATTGTCGGAGTCCATTCACTTCTCGAAAAAAAAGCTAGATTCGTAAAGTTGTTTTGCGCACGTGCGAGGGAACTTAGTTTGTCGAGTCATTAATGGATGCTCGACGTTTAGAAATAAAATAGAGACGCTCTATCGTATTCGATCGATCCAAAATCGTTGGGAACACAAAATCCGCCAGTAAAGTTTGATCGTGAATATCTGAATTTTCCCAAAATTAATCGAATCGTTCGGTTTTCATTGATTAGATCCTCGTTTTCTCATATCGTTACTTCTAACAAAGATAATGTGTCGTTTTTGCGGTTTCTTTTTCCTTTTACTTTATGATTTTTTCTTTTTTAAATTACTGAGTTCAACGGGTTTACCGCAATTATCGAATCTCCATATAGACGGCGGGAAGGTTTAATTGACCGTTTTATGCAGCGTTGCATTGCACGCCTGTCAATCTAATGAGAATATGTATGCGCGCATGCGCATGATTATTTATGAACGTACCAGTGACATTATGTTCCTCGAATACGCGAGATGATTGACGATCCTAATGGCAACGAGAAGACGCGACGTTATGATTAATCGCAATGGTAATGGCAACTTAAAAAATTTTGACTCGTGTGTGGACGGTCCAACTTTGACAGGAGACTGACGAGCCTTACGGGGCCAGGAGAGCGGAAAAAATATCTTTTTATTTACAAGACGAATCCCTACCATTCAGTAAGGATGTCTCACCGGTCTCGACAACGATCGTGCGTAGGTAAAAAAAGAAATAGAAATAGAAAATTTCGTGTTTTTCAAAATGCTAGACAGCCCTCGTAAGCAATAAGACTGGTTTAAACCGAAATAACTACTTCTATTTTTTAATTTTTGATCAAATCTTCGATTAGATCTAATAAAAATCAGTGAAAGCTTTATTTACCGTATTTATAAAAGACATTATAGCGTGGAATGCGTATTTAAAAATAGAAATCATTATTCAGAACGAATAAAAACGCCTTGAAAGGTCGTTAAATAAGAATAAAATTAGTTTGTCATATTTTAAACGAGAAGGAGGAATTTGTGGAATAATGACTAGGAAACTCCGAGGAGAAATGACTATACAGCGCGTGTTTACCGATAGTAAATAGAATCATAATAATGTGCTAATGGATCAATTTCTAAAGATTACCCCAAGAACTCCGGCTTCGTCTCGTCAATATGTACAAAATAAAATTCGGACATTATTGTTTTAATTCATTCGTAATAACAGATCGGTCTAAAAGTTAAATAAATGACCCGTAAATAATAAAAGTAAATACATTAAATAAATTTTATCAATTGATAAATCGATAATAATCGGTAAAAAAAAATCGAATCAAAACAAATTCTGTCACTGGTTCATTCCGCGACGAATTCGCGAGTCGATTATCGTCTATGGGACTCGTAAATTCGTGCGTCAATTCTCTTAGCTCGAAGCGTTACATCCGCTCGAGCGTTCGGACAATCCATTGTACATTATTCATGTCTTGTTAAAGGAAACGGATAAATACGTCACAGCAATGGCGTATCGGCGAACTGCTCTCTCGCTGCGCGAAATGGCCAATCCTTTCGTTGCGTTTATTTTCAAACGTGCCAAGAGTCGCACCAAGAAAGTTTTATTGATTCAATCTGCCGACAAAACATGACGTCATATGGCTATTTCGATTGAATTAAGTATTCGCGGAGAGATCCCGCTGTTTTTTTTGTTAACACTTGCGATCATTAACAATAATTTCATCCTCTCTCTACCATTCGTATTATAAATCACGGAGCCATTTCATTTCCGATCATATCCGGCTCATTTGGTACACGTGATCTTTTTAAGATTTACCCGCCGGCGCCGCCGATTAAATTCAAGGATGGCCTGTCTCACTCTCCAGAACTCGACATTCTCATATCTTTGTGGTAAATGGATTCGTTTAATATTTCGCGAATCAAAATATTTTCGTTTACTTCAATTTTATAATTTTGGTTTCAAGTTTCAATATTTTGATGATTTCTTTTAAAAAAAATTGAAATGACTACAATTGATTTTTGATATTAGTTTAGTTCGTTTTATTTTATTGGTTTAATTAAAACTGTATTGATGTAGGACTTTGATTTTTCCCTTGGAATCAATATTAACGGACGAAAACTTGATTCGCGACTTGCGCATTTCACTCTGTCATCTGACAAGCTCGTGCAACGAAAAATTTCCGAGACGATCTCACCCGGACCGAAAAAAAACAAGAAGACGTGGGGTCTGGTTGAAGAACCGGCTCTGCTGGGTCGATGTGCGTTTTATATTTTGTTCAGTTTTTATTTTATTAAGCCCTTGGAAAAGTACCAAATTGTATATTCGGTATAGTTGCCACAGGTCGAGCGATTAAGAAAATCCGGGATATTCTGGAGACTTTCGGAAAGTTTTTTAGCACGTGCGTGTTAACTGTCGTAAAGTTGAACGTCACCTCACCCTTGAACGGGACAGGGTTCGCGGTTCGCAAAACGCATCAAAGTGGAAATATTTTTAAGGTATCAAATTATTTCGGCCTCCCAAGGCGCTAGGCATACCTACAGCTTTGTAATTAAATTCAATCAAATTTTACAATTTTGGCAAATTCTTTTGTCAGGCGGACTACCTTCTACAGACGTTTACACAATCACAAATTTCGCATACATCACGAATATAATGGCCATTTTTGACTATTTTCAATCGTCTAGTGGAAAATTTTTATTTTTCGACTTTCCCGAAAAAAAATTAAAATAAAAATTCTTATTATTAATATATTCTTCGAGCTTATATGGATCGAAAATTCCTCGCTAATCACGAATTCGTGGGTCCCATATCGCTCGCACGAAGAATGATAGGTGAAAAGTTGAAAAAACGTGAAATTTAACAGTTTTTTTCAGGATTTTGCTCACTAGATTCGACCTATCGAAGAAATGACTGTAATATTCAGGATATGTGAGAAATTTGTGATGAAAATATATGCTTTCGAAATTATTTTTGAAAACAACCAAATTTCGACCTCCCTACAAAATTCATCCTGTTCAGAACATTTGACCAATTCTCATGTATGGATAAATCAAATAGATACTGATGAATTCTTAAAATTAATCAAAGAAATCGATATTGATCGCTCGATTAAACTTGCTCAATAGACAAATATTTTTTTTAATCCGATGATAAATCGTCGGATTTAATTTTGTTCGATCAATTATTTAAATTTGGAGCGATGCAAATGAACGCGTACTTAATATTCGCGAGACTATACGCGTACCTACTCGCGGAAAATTGTCGATGCCATCGCGGCGGCGTTGAAAAGTGGGTCGCGTTCTCGATAAGCTCGTTCGAACGAGACCAAGAGATAAGAACGCGAGAAGATATAGAGCACGGTGTATCTCTCGCTTCCGATGACGAATCGGAACATCATCTGGAAATAATAATATTTCCGAGGACGCCTCGGGCAACTCGGACTTTTGAGTTCCGTTCCAAAGATATTTAAAATTTATAAAACCAGTTTTACAAAAAAACAAAATGATTTAAATCAGTCCTCCACCGCCCTCCTTCGATCGCGGAAAAAGGTTTTTGCTTAGTATTATGCTCTTGTCTTTTTACGATCATCATCATCAAGACCAAAAATCAGCCCGGTCGAGTTTCGTGACTAAAATCGTAAAAGACTAGAGACGTTTGAAATAAAAGGGGTAGAGATAAATTTTGCTCGCCGACCATATAGCCGGCTCCACAATGATTCGCCTCGAGACTTTTCGTTACACGAACAAAATACCTTCGGTTCTTTGACCCATGGAAAAATCCGACCGCTTAAAATGTACAAAGGAAATAAGTATTAGCATTTTTGAAGATGGCGTCTATTCTATTGTAACTTTCCACTCTTATCGATCAACTATCATTTCGTACTTTTGTCCGATCAATTTTTGACGTTGATCTTATAATTTTTAATAGTTTTGGAATTTTTATTTTGTCATTAACGTCAAACTATCAATTTATTTTCATGATGTCGCATTTTTATCCCCTCTTACAACGTAACGCACATTATTCCTGGCGGCTCGTGGAGAGTAAAAAAGAAAAAATGTTACAACGAAGAGGTCGCGCGATCGAAACGAGATCTCGCGATAATAATTGTCAATTCATCGCAAGACCATTTACCCATATCGACGGATTTTCGATGACGTAGTTGACGAGCGTTTGAGAATTTTGTTTACATCGTACAGAAAAATCAATCGAACAGTTCGCTACTTAATATTCATTTTTTGGAGATGGGATAACAGATCCATCTTTACGATCGCGAAAGATCGAGATAGAAAAGAGAGAGGTGACAATTTATTTTCACTATTAACTCCCACCTGTCGTTGCTAATCCTTTACACTCTCGTCGCAACACGAAAATTTGGAAAAAATTCGAACGCGTGGCATATTTTTAGCGCGAATTTGGGAATTTTTGCACGCGTTAATTTTGAGCTCGTGCGATATTAAAATTCTTTACGTTACGCATCTAATTAAAAGACATTGGAGTTTTTCAGGACAGTCGGAACTTTGACTCTATCCCCCCTCAAAAAAAAAATGATTACACGTGTTTCCAATATTTTTGACGATGTTTTTCGTTCGGTCTTTTTACGACTTCGTAATATTACTCCAGTATAGATATATCTCACATTTTTTTAAGCTCGCCTCGGGCACAAGAACGAAACCGTGATTTAGCTATCTTCGCCTGGCTTCTGCGATTTTCTTTTACCGGTCTCGCCGTATGCATTTCTGTCTCTCTCTCATAAATAATCATCCAGTTGCTCGCTGTACTGACACCGAACGGACGATGTAATCACACCTGCGAACTCACCAATTATCGCAGCCGATAGTTATGGCTTGATGCACGTCATACTAGTTGCATATCGTAATTGGACAGGGAAATAATAAAAACAATAACGGAGCGCGTTAACGCAACGCTCGACGTATCAAAATTGGCTAACTAAAAATCCATCAACCTACTTCAAGGAATTAAAAAATCATCATGAGAAAAAAAAAATTTTTTTTTTTTAAAGAATATTTAGTTATTTACGATCGGGAGAAAATACAAGTATTACGATATTTCCATTTGAATTACGTATTATTATTCAAAACGCACGATCAAGAATTATGCAAATTTTACGTACGAACGGTTCTTTTTTGACGTCTTTCCTCCTATTTTTTGAGTCAAAAATACAAAACGAAATATTTTTTATGTTTCGGGTTAATGTTTTTATAGTTTATTTTTATTACCCAAACTCGAAAAACGTTGAATATTCTTTTGATCGATTATCGCACTCGATTATCATTAAAACAGGAAAGAAACAAATCTCGAACGTCACAGAGTAAAGTTGTTCCCGTAAGGAAGTGCGTGCGAATCAATGCTTCCTGGTAAGATCGATTAGAATTGGAGGCCTTGAACCTCTCGGCATCGTTCACCCTTTCTTTCGATACGGTTTATCTCGTTACCATACGTAACATCCACAGGTCCATTTCGCGCCGTTAGCATGGCGAGGCTCGTTGCAATATTTCTGCAATTCGTAATCAGCCACTGTGCCATGAGTCACATCAATAATATTTGAAAAAATTCTGAACTATGAGCGTGACTACGTCACATTTTAACATGCAAGAGTTGATAAGAGAATAATGATTACGTTTCTTCGATGTTACTATGTGGAATATTTATTTGCGTCATTTTATGAGATACGTACGCATGACAGCGAGATTTCTCTCTCTCTCTCTCTCTCTCTCTCTCTCTCTTTCTCGTATATAAAAACATATTTCATTTTTATTCTGCATTATATCTTCTAAGTAAAAATGTGGAAAATATTGGAAAAGTAATGCAAAGTTATAATTTACCCCAAAGGAATTCTAGGGTATAAAAATAAATCAAATCAAATCAAAATCTCGTCAGAATCAAAGCAACAGGAGTTTATTTGCATTAAATTCATGCGATAGAATAAATCAGACATATAGATATTTTGGTTTTTGGTTCATCGAACAGCGAATAGTTTCTATTTGCATAATCGATGTTTTGCATCCACATTAAGATAATCGAAGGACGAATTTTTCGACAAATTCAACGTAGATAGATAAATAAAAATTGAACATCTCAAGGTTTTATTCGCGAGAATTCGAAGCCATCGTGATGAAAAATCCGCAGATTATCTATTCATTAATATTCACTTACAATTAGTGTATCCTGATCGAACAGGTAAAATCGAAACGGTTAATGTCAGATCTATATGTATGTGCATATTAATATTGTATAGACCTAGGTCGCGCTAAATCGCAGGAAATCGACATTTACGAAGTTCGTCCGAACGATTTTTTAACAACTCGCACGTTCGCCATCGAATTATTGTTTCGTCTCCAGCTCTGACAACTTGCAATATGGGATAAGCAGTTCGTTACGAATATTTTCGAGCTTCTCTACAGATTTAAATCATGCAACATAATTTATATTTAAATTTGGAACTTAATCAACCAATTAAAAATCAATAAAATCGATTCCACAAAATTGATAAAGATGATAACGATAATACCGATCGATTTGACTCGTTAATTCAATTTAATTATTAGCTGAAACATCTTTTTTACGTAACGTGAAATAGTTTACCACCTTCGATCATTTGTCGTCGTCATAATTTATTGGATAAACTGGTATATCTCGTTCGTTATTTAATTCTACCTGTGCAAAAAGCTCTTCGAGTCGACGCAAGGTCAGCCAGCTAAACGATGACTAGAATGTGAGAATCGCCGCTAAACATTACAATCATGATTCTCGGGTCGATACACTTTGTATAACTTGAAAGAACCGTAGAGTCTGCCACGTGTCCAACATATATATATTTATATCAATATATTTATTGCGATCGTCGATGAGATAACCGTCAAACTGACGAATTCTCATTTCCGATGTGTTTACGATACTCTCGCGACACAAATAACTCAAGTAGGTACGTGAAAAAAGGGGACAACGACATTTGAGTCGCGGCATCGTAAATTAATTAATAAAACCATATCGAATGCACGAATCCAATCTCTTTTACATTCTTTGCCGACCTTCGAGACATAAATTCTGCGAAGAAATAGAAAAATTCGATTTTTCTTTGGTCGATGTTGGACGATTCAAATCGTTTACTATTGCGATCACGTCTCGTAGCTTTAACCGCGTGCGTACGAGAGGAAGAGAGGGGAAACTCCGGCATAATTAATTGCGTTTCGAGACGCTTATATTATCCGAGACCGACACGTGAGGACTGTGAATTTTCTGTTCTTTTTCTTCGCGTAGTAATGGTTTTTTTGTAGTTCTCCAAATTTGTTCAAGGACAAACGGTCATTGAATCGAACTTTAATATATCTTTTTTTAATTTTACGTTCGAGGTGCGAATCAATGTTGATCGTGGATGAAATTGTAATGAATCGGGTAAATAAGCGATGAACTCAGTTTCAGTGAGAGATTTGTTTTTTGAACTTGTACGATATTTTCCTAAATAAAAATTCACACGTTTTTTCAATTTTATGAACAAATTTCGTGGCCAAAGGAATAAAGCGAACGACAAATATCACATCGTGATTTATTACTTTTTGAATTATAAACGAAAATAATTTCATAAATTTCCTAAATTCTATAATTTCAGAAACAAAGGAAATTCTTCATGGTGTCAGTGGAGAATTTCGAGCTGGGGAACTGACAGCCATAATGGGACCGTCCGGAGCCGGAAAATCGACGCTTCTCAATGTTCTCGCCGGTTTCACGTGAGTTTCGTTATCTATTTTTTCGAAACTTTTCACATCGGTACAAGTAGTTTTCCATCGTGGAATTTTTCTTTCGCGATCGTAAACAAAGCTTCCTCCACGTGGAAGAAGCAAAAACAATAATAATCATGTCGATGTGTTATTCGCGCAACTCGATATTCCAGCGAATAGAAAAGAAAAACATTAATGCTCCTCCAATTATTGATAAATAGTAGCCCGATCGCGACAAAAGATGCCCCGGTATAACGATATAAATTTATGCAACGTTTTTTTTTAATCGTTCCTTTTCCACGCGTCTTTTTATTCCGTCGATTGCCCATTATCGTCATTACACATCGAGGGCCCCGCAACAATTTTTCTCGCCTCAATGGCGAGTTGGAGCGCCGCGTAATCATCGAATCGTTTATCAAAGTCACCGATAGGTCGAGAGGAGGTCGGGTGAAAAAATTAACATGACTAACTCACCGAAAGACCTTTCGAGACTAAATTCCTCGCGATAATGAAATCTCTACCGTTTGTAATAAACGTTCGTCAAGTACCGTGGCGAAAAATCATGAATAACGTCGAAAAAACACAACGCTCGAAACAAAAACATTTACGATGGACGACGATCAATCAGCAATGTCGTTGGTGATGCTCGCGCAGTTAGCTTCGTGCGGTAAAACAAAATTGTTCTTTAGCTCCATTTTACGATTCTCCATTTTCCCTTGTTAGTACGTGCAACATACGCGCAACACGGTCGAAGGTGAAATACCGCGTGATCGTATGACTAAGAAAAACTATTTACACCTATGCATAACTAATCATAAATTGTATTATTTTTGTTTTCTTATCAGTCTTTTCGATTCGCTCCACTTTTACGCCGACGAGTTTCTTAACTCGTTCAATTAACGATTGTTAGTCGGGATAATTGGCAATTGTTATTCGATTGAGTTAAAGGAATTTAATTCACTTATGCACAAGAATTAATAAATATATCTTATCGAAAGAACTTTGAAGAAAATTGATCATTTTTTTATCTTAAACAATTTTAAGACAGTTTTAAAGATAAGTGAATTACTAAAATCATTGTATATCCTTATCACAGTTTTGAACTTTCTTTTTTAGTGTTCAAGGTGTCTCTGGTGAAATTATGGTAAATGGAAAGGTGCGAATGCCTTACAGCGAGAGATGGAAGAGAACGTCGTCCTACATACAGCAAGACTCATTGTCGAGACCAAAATTGACGGTTGGCGAAGCGATGACGCTCGCGGCTCATCTCAAGCTCGGTTATACGATCAGCGAAGCTTACAAACACACACAGGTTGGCAAGAGTTTTTGTTATCTCATTTAGCCAATGAGAGCACTTCCTTTGGGATAAATTGTTGGATATTAAATAATGCAAAAGTACTAGAATATTTTTATACAATTTATTTCTTTAATAGGTTATTGAACTTTTGGAGATGCTGGGCTTGAGTCGCTGTTACGACACTCTGTGCGGTCGACTTTCCGGTGGCCAGAAAAAAAGACTCGACGTCGCTCTCGAACTCCTGAGCAATCCATCAGTATTATTTCTGGACGAGCCGACGACTGGTATTTGCCCCGTTATATTTTTCACTCTTACATCACCGAGTAAAAGTGCAGATAACAATCGTCCGTTTTGAATATAGTAATTTTAAAGAACGAAAAATTTATATCATTAGGGCTGGACTCGGCATCCTGCAGTCAGTGTATAGCATTATTGCATCGGCTAGCGAGAGTAGAAAAGCGAACAGTCGTATGTACGATTCATCAACCGAGCGCTCTTCTATTCGAAATGTTCGATGCTCTCTACACAGTCGCAGCCGGTCACTGTATCTACAGAGGACCGATACAGACTCTTCTGCCTCACTTATCGTCGGTTGGTGTGAACTGCCCGCCTTACCACAATCCTGCTGACTTTTGTAAGTGCTTGAAAAACAGTAATTTTTTATTAACATCAACATACAATATTATTGATGAAATAGAAGAAGCAGAAGGGCTAGTGATCACAGTACCTTTTCACCCAATTGGAGATTATACAAGATACATCTTAAATATTTCTACTTTTACAAATTATTTGTCTCTTTATGTTTCAGTGATCGAAGTAGCGATCGGTGAATACGGCGTGACGGTCGAAAAGCTCGCAATCGCAGCTGAGAAAATTTGGGAAGACCAAAGATCACCCGAAATCGAATCGAAACCACAAATTCAAAGTAAGCATTAATAAGTACATTCTTCAAACTTTGTTTCAATCGTCTATAATTTATAATAATTTATATCTTCGTCTGCTTTTAGTGACTGCTTCTGTAATAGAACCGCCACCACCAGCCGGTTTCCTCGCACAATGTTACCTCTTGTACAAAAGACAACTCATGTGCCTAAAGAAGGATTACACATTAATGGTTATACGTTTACTGTGTCACTTAATGATTGGTGTTATATTTGGTTATTTGTACATGGGAAGTGGATATCGTGCCAACGGTGTTCTTGCCAATTATGCCTATCTTTACGGATCTCTTCTTCTCATTGTCTATACCGGAAAAATGGCCGTAACTCTTGCCTGTAAGTACTCACCAAAGATGTAATATAAATTAGCCCCCATAATTACAAGTTATTGTCGTTATTAATCGTGCCATCAAGAATGCCATTAATCGAACGAGAAATAATAATTAGTTTGCATTTCGGTTTTTACAGTCCCAATGGAGATGCAAATGCTCAAAAGGGAACATTTCAATCGATGGTATCGACTAGCACCTTATTACATCAGTATGTTACTCGTCGAAATACCGTTCCAAGCTGCATGCGCGGCTACTTATCTTGCGGTCAGTTACTGGTTAACTGGCCAACCGGTCGAGACCGATCGCATATTATCTTTCATGGTTGTCAGTATAGCTGCGAGCTTGACAGCCCAGGCGTGGGGATTCTTCATCGGCGCGACCACTCCAGTAAAGGTAAATGTTTCTTTGTTAACTACAATGTTTTTTGAAGAGTTTGTTCGAGGAGGCAAGTGTTACGAGCAAAATCTAAATTTTCGTCTTTTACAGATCGCTGTCTTCGCCGGTCCGATCATCGCAGTACTCTTCTCCGTTTTCGGTTTCTGTATTCGCTACATGGACACACCGGCAGCATTCCGTTGGCTATTTCATATCTCGTATTTCCGTGCTAGTTTTCACAGTCTTCTGTTTACGGTTTACGGTGCCGGTCGAAAGGATCTCAACTGCGATGATTTTTACTGTCATTATAAAAAACCGGCTCAATTTCTTAAAGAAATGGAGATCAACGAAACGAGCGTCGTCAATAATTTAGTTTTAATTGTTGGTATTGGTGTGTTGATGCATCTTCTGACAGCGACTGCGCTCTGGTGCAAGCTCAATCGAAGGTAGAGCTTTTCGAAGAGCAGTGAAACAAGCACAGGGCATTCATTCAGTATTTCGAGTGGACTTGCGCCAGTCCGAAATGAAGTAAGGTCAAGTAATTTTTTTAAAGAACGAAGATCAATCTTTTCGCTTTGAAACTGCGACTTTTCGTAATTCTTGTATTTTTACTTGTTCATCGGCGCAATGTTATTCATGACTAATGTGCCGAGAATTGCCTCAATTCGGAAGAAATATCTGGTGAAACAAAAGTTCTAAGCTCGTGACGTCGATTGCACGAATTTAGAGCAATAAATATAATAGCCCGCGAATCTTTGATAGATCTCGCGACAAAACCGCAATCGTGGTAGAATTAATAAAGGAACTAGTCGGGAATCTCTCCTAATGTCTAATCGCACGATAGACAAAAATTGTCGCATACTTAATTATTTAAATTTCATGTTACCTACTTAACAAATTTTCGATTGATAGGCATGTTGCGAGAAATCTTAATTTCAGACTTAATTACACATGAAAAGGCCGTTCTCAGAAAATTTCATTGAAATTTCGGAAAGAATATATATTATTAGCTCGTAAGGATTTAATACGCTCCAACATCGATGAAAATCATTGTCCGAATCATCCGAACGATCCTA
Source organism: Netelia fuscicornis (assembly GCA_946811545.1). Classification (NCBI taxonomy): domain Eukaryota; kingdom Metazoa; phylum Arthropoda; class Insecta; order Hymenoptera; family Ichneumonidae; genus Netelia; species Netelia fuscicornis. Next base: position 38,497,193 of record OX328015.1, read on the forward strand.
TCCTTCGTCATCGACTCATCTCCCTAATCGACAAGATTCATTTTCTACTTTACAGTTATTTAATTGTATCCGATAATTTAAGATGTATAGAAAATAAACTCTTCGGGCTTTCAGGATAAGACATTGATACGCAAGGTGCAAAAAGTGTAACATTTATAATATATCGTTATAAAACATTACGTATGATGATTTGAACGAATCGAATTGACATCGATATGAATTGAGACAACCGCGTTGTTTCAAATCATATTCAAATCATGAAAACACACTATGGGGTAAAAGAAAGCTAGACATTCGTTTTCAACTAAACGTATCATATTTTATTTACAAATCGAAATGACTATTTTGCTAATTCATTGACAGAGCGAACTGTCCACGCATCTTTATAAACATGACGAATAAAAGAAGTAAACTAGATTCTCGTATAAATTAATACTCTAATGTTGCCCGCTTGATGTACATAATTCGAGTCGACAATATTGCTGGCAAGTCGATCAATTTAATTCCAGCATTTTCTGTACATAAATTCGAAATTCGTTTCAACAAGTAAATTGAACGAAGCTTTGCCTTCGCGATACCACCTGCAACATTTTTATAAAGAGCGAAGATCCTTGAACGAACCAGAAGTAAGTAGTTAACTGTAACGATTCCTTCTTCCTGTTATGGTATTGAACGGAATCAGCTGCTGAAACAAAAAGTAAAACAAGAAACCCGTTCCTCCTTTGTCGCAGTGTGCCTCCAGTTCAAGGACCTTCCTGCTCGCAGACCATGGTTAGTCCCAGAAGCCATGTATGCAATGTTAACAGTACCCAGCTGCTGAAAAATTCATAACTCGGTATACTTTCACCCCCCACCTCAAACTTTTCAATGGCTATGGGACTTCTCGCTCAAAACTGTGGCTCGTACATGTGTTCCACCAACACCAAGGTCAAAGTTGGTAAGGCCTCGTCCAATGTCATCCGGCGGAAAAGAAAATATCCATGCGGGGTCAAGGCGTGCCAATAGCCTTTTTATATGGATATCACGAAATCCTGCATGCAAATCTCTTTGCACATTCACAAGCTACCCACATAAACAGGTATATTCTGTTACTTCGTTTAAGGGGCTACTAATACCTAAAGGAATTGTCAAAATCTATTTTTTTAAATATTTTTACTTCATAAGCCTTCACTGAATTAAAAACTAAAATATCAAACATTGCAATGGCTACGTGCTATATAAAAATCTGCGAATGGAATAAAAATTGAATAAATAGCAACGGAAGTGAATGAAAGGCAAGGAGCGTCTTCCGGTAATTTTAAGTTTGATCGAATGATCTACTGAACATTGAATGATTGGTGAAAATTGATCAATTAGTTTCCGGCCATTTTGTCTGAGACATCAAAGTGTAAGAAAAGAGATGCACCCGGGAAGGAGACATCAGCCATCTTAAATTACAATCAAAGAGTACTTTCTCCTTTGGAAAAAATGTGCAAACAGTTGTCAAGGTCCAACAGTCTTAGCCAGAACCGAAGACTTTCCACCTTACAATCTATCGATAACACGAGCAAACTCTCGCGATTATAAGACTCGCGTCTGTCGACCGAAAATCTCGAATTGCGCGTTCGAATGTCGTCGGTAAAGCGGAATCAAAAGCATTTGTCTGTTAATGTCGTATCGTACAAAGCTGTGAACTCAGCTTTACGGCGGGAAACGCGTTCTGAGTGATTAAAACAGACGGAGCGCTTGGATGGAACATATTAATAGACTGTCGGACTTAACCGAAGATACGACAGTATTGCTTCGGTCGTGCGTGTGCCAGAGGCGTTCGGAATGTTTTAACACTCTTGGTGTGCGCACTTATATGTCTTGCTGGGTCTCGGGAGTGAAACGAGTGAGAGCTCGGCGACTCAACCAGTTAGCTAATCAGGCTTGGCTTTGACGGTTGCTCGATACATTCGTTCGCGTTAAAATCAACCGAGAAACTTGTTGATATAATATACATTAAAATATTAAATTTACATATACATGAACCAAAAAAAACAAGTTATTTTGTAAGAAAATCGATAATAATTACGCGAAACTCTCGATCAAAGCTTTAAAACACACACAGCAAAACAAAGTTTAAACGTCTGACAGAAACTTGTTCCCACATTTGTAACAATGAATTAAGCTTTATTGAACGTATGTTTTGCACAAACAAAGAAAGACTCGGTAGTGTCAACGATAAATGTACAATCCCCCTTGTCCAAAATGAATACTTTTTAAAAAAAAGACAAAAACTGACGATTTTTCACAGTGATATAGTTTGATTTTGATTATTGTAAATTTGTGAGCGTGTTGTTGAATTAAGGGAACTGGTTGAAAAATTATGTCGATCAGTTCGGTGGATTCTTGTTGTTCCGTTTCGAGGGAAACGACAGCTGTGAAATTGGAGTTGGAGAATAAAAAAATGGAAAATAATGACGATAGCGCCTCGAAATTGAATCAAGCGATCGGGAAACCTTTGGATTTGGAGTTCAACGATCTTTCGTACAGCGTACGAAGTGGTATTCTCACAAAAGGTTAACGACATTTATGTTTTTTTTTCACATTTTTCTAATTAAAAAAGTGGCATTGTTCCATCAACTCGTTAATTCTTCTCCGTGGTAACTGTTTATTCTCGCTAACACGTAGACTCTGGACGTCGTCTCGTCACCCCGAACGACCGATAAGAATGTTTCCCTTTTCGTCATTCGCTATCTTTTGGCATAGTTAACATACGAAAGAAATGAAAAAATGATGAAAAAAAGTCTCGTTTCTCGATCCCAATAAAACTTTCTTCTATCAGAGTCATTGAATTGTTCAACGTTGATACGCTGGCTACCACCTGTGCACGTTGTCGCGGTTTGCAAAAAAAAAAGAAAAAGACGAGCGCTTGGCCTCGTTATCTCGTATCGCAAATAGAACAACAATTTTGATCAAACACGCTACCAACGAGCACGTTTTTCATTATGAAAATATACTACGATTTAAACATAATAAATTCAAACTTTCATAAAAATATTACATTTTTTTTAAATCAAAGTTTATTTTATAATAAATTGATTCAACAATATTACGAAAATATTTGAAAATTTTTCCAATTTTCCAAATGCAAAATCTGTTCATTCGATACAACGAGATAAATCAAGAAAACTAAACGATCGACAATTCACGAAAAAACAAATACTCCCATATCCTCGATAAAATTCCAAATTCCAAACAAATTCCAAAAGTAGATCGTCCCTGCTTCATTGTCTTATACAAAGTCCAGGCGGTTTGAAAAAATTATCATTTCGCACGGTTAGCCTGCGTTATCTTCGTACACTTCGAACGATATCGCTGCTTCACTCGAATCTCGCAGCTTCTTCGTATCAATGCTTAATAAACGGTGCGATTGTTCACGAAGAATCCTTCTACGATGTTGCAAACTTTCCTCGTTCGCCAAACGCCGTGAACTCGTGCATTATTTTATAAATCAAGAGAAAAAAACGCGTCGATAAAATTCGCGCCTCTTATCCATTCAACCCCCACCCCCGAGGCCTTATTGTCGAAAATTATGATTTGGGTCAATGATCATCTCCGACTCCGTTATATACCGTAAATTAAATAATTGCGCCAATCCGATGACTCGCCGCCCGTCGCAACAATGAACTGCTTTATGTCTCTTCCTGCCTCCGTTCTTGATTCACTGAAGAACGAAAAGAAAGAAAAAAAAAGAAGCGCACGCTCCATATTGCATAAGTTAATTCACATTTCATTTCGCTCGACCGGCGTCTAATCGTATTTGCGTCAAGATAAAAAAATTGTCGCGCGGATGGCAGCGTTAGACTCGTCGGCATTCTCGTTTTCAAAAATACCACGTGATAAAGCTTCGATAAAAAAAATTGTGGCGCGGATGGTAGCGTTAGAATCGTCCATATTCTCGTTTTCAAAAATACCACGTGTTGAAGCGTCGATCGTATCAGCAGAGTCGAGGGTCCAAATGTGATCTCGTTAATCAACTATCGAAGATAAGCCTCGACGTAACTTTTTCTTTCATTTTGTTCTTACGATAGCGTTGAAATTTTGCGAGATAGTCGAGAGATTACTCGTAACTGATTAATACATTGTCCATTATTTGGTCAAACTTATAAACTTGATTTGTTGAGGTAATATCGCGATTGGGCGAGTATCAAGATTGCGAGTACGCACGAACGAAGCTTCGGTTCTTTAAAAATTTGATCTTTTTTAGTTGGAAAATATCGTTGGAAATATAGTTGGAAATAGTTATGAAAATCTGAGCGGCGAATGGTAAGATTTAATCTCGATCGTTGAATTTTGCTCGCAAGACGAGAGACGATAATAGAAAATCTATCGCTTTTTGGCGAATGTAGGTAGACAGAATATTTTATCTTGTCTACTTGAGAAGGCAGACGTTCGAGAGTTTTTAAATCAACCATTGAATCGATTCGAATTTTGATTCAATTTGAAGGTTGATTTTCGTTCGACCCAAATTGATGAAAACAATTTTTTTGAATTTTGCAGACAAAAATCGATGTGCTCTTCGCTTTTCAAGGCTTATTCTTCAAGGCGCTTCCTTGTTGATTCGAGCTTCGAAAAAGTCTTTAAACGCAAATTACATGCGAAAAAACGTGTCGCGATCGTTGCGAGAAATTAATAGGGAAATTTTATTCTAACAGTTCTTTTGGTGTCTTTTAGGAAGACGACTGTTATTGAATAACATCAGTGGACACTTTAGATCTGGCGAGCTAACCGCGATAATGGGACCATCGGGGGCTGGAAAATCAACCCTCATGAACGTTTTAGCAGGTTTTACGTTAGTTCAATTTTATTCCAATATTTTAAATAATCAATTATAAAAGTAAAAAAAAAAAGATGCAATCATAAATTTCTGATAAGAATTAATTTCCCATCGCTCACGTACTCAACAGCATTATCATACAGACACAAATGTAAACAATCAATGAGACAAGCACGAAAAAATTATTACTAGTTGCAAGAACGCGAGAGACACGCACCTGAAGAAAATTGCACGGTTGCGCCTGGTGCAACCGTGCAATTTTCATCACTCGTGTCTCTCGAAGCACGAACAAATCGCTAAAAAAGAATAATTTTATTCATAAAAAAAAACGGGCAATGTACTCGAAACACGACATGCGCCACGATTTACATGTCTTCGTGAATATTTTGTTTATTTCTGTCGAGGTTCATAGGACGATCAATGTTTGTAATAATTTTTTATGCCATTTTCTTCTGTGAAAATTTATTTTATGGACTGACAAATTCTTATTAATTTTTCATGATTTAGAACTTCTCACGTGACTGGGAACGTGACGATAAATGGAAAACGTCGAGATCTGACGGCTTTTCGAAGATCCTCGGCTTATGTCATGCAAGACGATAATCTTCAGCCCTTGCTAACGATCGAAGAAGCGATGAGGGTGGCTGCTGAGCTCAGATTACCCTCGACCCATGATGAAAAAATGCAGAGGGTAAAATTCAAATAAGGAAATAATGATAATAATAAAATTTTCAAAAATAACAGTTTAATTGATTTTAATTCGAGTTAATTATTTTTTATTTATCTGATAATCTTTTATCCTAGATCGACGAAATTCTTGTCGCCATGGGATTGTCAGCCGGTAGAGATACACGAACCGATCGGCTTAGCGGAGGTCAAAGAAAAAGGCTTGCCATAGCACTCGAACTTATTAACAATCCCCCTATTATGTTCTTCGACGAGCCCACCAGGTAATTTTCCATACGATATTTAAAAACCCTAGATATAAATTATTAGTAAAGAAAATAATAGAAATAATTGTTTATCGTATCATTATCGAAAAACAAAATGTTGACTACCAGAAACTGTTTTTACCAAACATCAACTCGAACAAATATAATGCTGACAAGCTTTCTACGTCAATGAGATAAGATTGACGAATGTTTTCTACCAACATTGTTGAAAACCAAATAAGGTCCGTTTTTTGTGAAATAGAAATTATCTTTTTTTTTAACCTGATTATAGAGAGCAAGGAAAAATGAATGGTAAGGAAATTTTGTAAAGGTTACGATTAATATTTTGAATCCTGTGAGCAAGGACGATAAATTAAGCGAGGTATTTTATGACGAATGGTTTCATCGTTCACTCGCATATTTATAAGATCCTCATCATTATTTCAGTGGCCTGGACAGTGTTGGGTCTAAGCAATGTCTCACTCTCTTGCATACTTTAGCTGGACAAGGACGTACAGTTATATTAACTATTCATCAGCCAAGCGCAACACTCTTCAATATGATAGATCATTTGCACGTCATAAGTGAAGGAACCTGCGTTTATACAGGTGGAACAAGGGCTCTCGTTCCTTTTCTCGGTAGACACGGATTGCAGTGTCCGACTTATCACAATCCAGCTGATTATCGTGAGTAATACGAAAAAATGAGAATATTCATATAAAAAACGCCGGAATAAATTTCTCGGTTTCTCATATTTCTATTAATATTAATAGATCGTTTTCGGTGAAACATAATCCTTGACAGAGTGAGACGTTGGTTCGATATTTATAGAAACGTTATTACCTTGAATCTTGGCAAATTATACATAAAAATTGATAAAAAAAAGATTGTACAAAGTTCGAATCGATACGTCGGTTCTCCAAGTGTCTTGCAAATTATTTCAAGGAGATCCTTGAGGATTTTCAAACAATAATTTCGAAAATAACACATTTATCAGTGTCAATTTCCTGTTTCTGGTCTCCAACAGTTATGGAAGTTTGCAACGGTGATTATGGCAATTGCGTTGAGAGCCTGGCATCCTCCATCGACAATGGAAAGTGTAACGAATGGCGTTGCTCTTCGACAGTCGATTGGAACATGATCGAAGAAATGATCGCCTCGAAATTGGACATGAACTATCGAATACCGATCAGACCTCCTCCGATCACGCCCCTCCATTGCGAAAGTAACAGAGACGAAGATCCGACTTACTATGCCACTGGATTTTGGCAACAACTTTTTATATTACTGAAGAGAAATGCTATCAGACTTTCCAGGGACAAGGTATTGTTTATTTTCCATTGTTATAAACAAAATTTTTAAGAAATTACAAACTTTTTTGTTCTAATTAACTATTTAATATTATTATCATTAAAATTGTATCGTTCTTGATTTATGGAGACATTTAATTGCTTATTCCTCTCTCCCCCACCCTCTTTATTCTTCAGATTCTGACGTTTATGCGACTTGGAATGCATTTGATAATAGCTGTGCTAGTCGGGACGTTATACTGGAAAATCGGCCAAGACGCTGCCAATGTTTTCGACAACTTCAATCTACTCTTCTTCAACATAATGTTTCTCATGTTTAGCGCGTTTAGCTCAAGTATCATTACCTGTGAGTATTTACGATTTACAAATTTTCGTGCGTCTCCAGAAAAAAAACTATTCAAACGCTTTGAGGCTCGTCACTTATATTTTTCATTGGAAAAATGTATAATCGAAGAATATTCGTGAAAACATTAGTAATATCTCAATGAAGCGATAAATATTCTAGGAAAAAAAAAAAAAAACTAGAAATGTTTTTTGTCGTTTAAATTGAAAAGAGGCTCAAGGCTTTCTCACGTATTTCTAGATCCATCCGAATTGCCGATCGTAACGAGAGAACACTTCAACAGGTGGTACAAGCTGCGATCTTTCTATTTGGCAAACAAACTAGCGGATTTGCCGGTACAGCTCGCTGCTGCTTCGGTGTACACGCTTATAGTTTTCTATATGACCGGCCAATTTCCCGAAGCAAAGAGACTCTGTCTTTACATACTCGTTTGCGTTCTCGTCAGTCTCGTTTCACAAATACTCGGTGTCATAATAGGAACTGGTCTCAACGTTCAGGTAATAATGAAAGTCAATGTGAAGTGGACGAAACTAATTTTTATTTCTTAAACAAGATTTCGAAATGAAAGAATAATTTTATTATTACAGAATGGTATGGTGTTCGGGCCATTGTGTATTCTACCATTTATGATATTCAGTGGTTTCTTCGTTCATTTTCACGATGCCCATCCGTACTTTCAGTGGCTATTTCACTTATCCTTCGTGAAATACGCTTTCGAAGCTGTCATAGCAGCGATTTATGGGTAAGCTTTGAAAGTAAAAGGATCAATGTTAAATGAAGAAATTAGATTTAACTCCAATGCACGATCGACAGATTCGATAGGCCAAAAATGCCTTGTTCCGAAATTTACTGCCACTTCTCAACGCCGCAAAAATTAATGATCGAGGTGGACATGGAACACGTGAACTATTGGTCCTCCGTATCGGCTCTCATAAGTTTATACGTATTCCTCGACGTAATAGCTTTCATCGCGCTCAGACTGAGGCTTAAGGTATGTCGATAATATCAGCTTTGCAGAGATCAAAGCGGATCAATCGTAAACTTCATTGTTTTTTCAACAGTTGCGCACGGCGAAGTAGATTTCCAGAGCGAGGAAGAATAAGAAAAACAAAAGGACGACTCGTACAAGCAAGGATGAAGCTTTGCGGTGATCGATCGCACGATCGATCGAACGAACTTATCTACGAGCCGAGTTCAGTCCTGATCGTATAAAGTGCCTCTTCCTAAAAACGATGAATCCAATTTCTTTCCATATGATTTAGTTACCCTGAAACGGTGAGGCAGCGACGAACAGAAAAAAAAAACGTCGAATACACAATCCGTGCGTACGACATGAAAAATCGGCACGACGATATTTTTACACGAGCAGTAACTTTTGCACACGTTGTATTGCCACAGGTGTAAGCCGAAGGTCTACGAATCGTTCTTGAGGAAGAGGCTGACGATAGAAACGATAAGTAAAAATATCACGCAATCGATTTTCGTTAAATCAAAATGAACGATCAAAAATATTCTTTTCTTACGGTGGACAATCTAGTCATAGCGATTACTTTTATCGAAGAGCCATTGACACGTGATATCTAATTCGTGTATTTTTCAAACGGAAATAATCCGTTGATTATTTCACGTTTTTATTCGTCTAAGATGCGTGCGATGTAACAGCACGATCGGGCTGCTTGAGGAAATCCGGAAGAAGAAAAAACGCTCGCCATTTACATACATATATGTACTGCCATTGTTATTATGATTATAAATTGTGCATGCGAGTTCCAGCTCGACGAAGTTGATGTTTGATTAGCGAATCGATCACGTCGAAAGTCGCCAGAAATCTCTTACATGAGTTTCGATCGTCTCGTCGCACATTCCAGAACTTTTTACTTTCTTTCGAAAATGAAAGAACAAAATCGAATATTTTAACCAATCTGCGAGTCAGAGAGATTCATTCAGAATAACCGGTTTTCCCAAATACGGGCGAGATTAAAACTTTCTGTTTCTTCGCCTGAAATGTGAAACGTTGCAAAATAACGTAACACTTCGAACCTCGAGTAATTGTAAGAAGAATTATGAAGTGATCGACCTTTTGTTGCGAGGGAAAACGATATTAATTTGTTATAAAAAAAAAAGAAAAAAAATCAAGATGCACACGAGACACTTGACACTCAGAAAACCTTCCGAGCATTTCCACTGCGCCACAGTCTATATGGTGATAGTTATAAGTACACAAACTCGAAATGCAAATATTTATTTATCGATAGTAAAACAGCGAATGAATGCACAAACGTATAGAAAACACGTGAGAGTTGAGATTGTTTTTTTCTCTCGAAATTGACGCATACTAAACTCGTTCTCCACGATTTTATAATTAAATGCATTCCAGTTTTGCGCTACAAAGAAGCACAGTGAAGACTAATCGTTGCTCAAGGTGGGATCATTCATCGTTTCAAAATATCTCTGTATCGACAAATACGTTGCATTTCATTGATTAAAAAAAATGATTTTATATTCACGATTCGGTGAAACGGAATAATCGAAACTCATTATTACTTACTGTACAATCTCGTTAATATCGAATGTAAATTCAAAATATTCATAAACGATATTTCTCGTAAGACTGGATTAATATAATTCCAAATGCATTTATTATTTAAACAAAAAAAAAACAAGTTGCATGACAAAAACTATTTTTAAAATGCCATCGAAATATTCGACAGTTATTTACGTCGAAACAATTTTTTTAGATAAAAAAGAAATCATCCTCGTCAACAAGAAAAATTAACACGTTTTCAAATAACACTGGATTTTTTAACGCGTCTAGTCACGTTCAAAACATTGGGGCTAGCTCAAACGTAAGCTTTTTTAATTTAGAAACGGATTCGGTCCGAGTTATGTAGACGTATATTCATATATTTCTAGTGGGCTAGCCGGGGATAATATTAATAAGAAAAATGAAATCAAATTATGGTCAAGGATCCGTTCATGACCACCAAAGTTCAACCGACCAGTCTCGTCGACCGTTAAATGTGTCGACACTGCGCTTTCCCCACCAATTCGGTCCAGTCGCATTTCTCACTATACACTATACACATTATTACTACAATCTAAGCTGTTGATGCTGTCAGATGAGATATCTCTGCTGGAGAACCATTTGCTATTTACTCCTCTGCAACCAGATACGTTCGGGTAGTCAACGCTCCGTCACAGTAGGCACAGTTCCCCTTTCATTTCAACACTCTATTATCGAAAATTTTGTTTCTATAACTACCGTAATCTCATTTTTCGTTTCTAGCATCGTGGTTCAACGATTCGAACGAGCGCGTGGGTAAACGTTATCGGCAAGTCGCGATACTATCACAGTGTACCGGAATATTATACATTCGCAATTCTTTCAAATCCGTACACTCGTCGAACACAATTCGATAATGTATCTTATTGTTCCACGAGGAAAAATATGAGACTCTTATCGTCGAGAGACGGAAACGATAGTGCGCGTAAGCGAATCGTTCCTATTTCACATAATCATTTTTCGCTGGCACATCTAGAATGAAGATGTTGCGGTAATTTTTTGATTTCAAAAATATCGTTCGACGACAGAGGTCATAATGGGGATTGGACTTGACTCAATCATCTAATACATTGAGTGTACTTCGGAATTTGAAGAGATACGAACACCACTACATGTAAGTACGATCAAGTGGCGTGCGCGTGGAGCTCTTTGAATTATAAATATTTTATATTGTATCCACGTGGTGACATGTTTGTCTCGTTGTATTACAATAAGCTATGATAGAAATACGTTCGTACATTCTAAACGTTCCACGATTCAACAGGTGGGGACTATACGAGTGAAAGTATCTTGAGTTTGGCTCAGTCAGTCAGTGAAGGGGAAAGTGGTTGGCTCTTAAAAACATTCGCTGGTCGAAAAACTTTGAATAGCAGTACCTACATTTCTATAATTTCATATCGACGTTAAAGAAATTAAAAATTATGGGAGGTACGGGAACTGATAACGACCTAGACCCGACGAAAAAATCTTTCAGTCAATGCACGGTGCGTGTCGAAGATCAACAAAAGCTTTTGCACAATGACAGAAGCATCGAGGCCGATTCGCGATTGTACGTGGAATTCTCCAATCTTTCGTACACCGTACCGGGATGTAAAGGCAAGTTTTTATTATTCTTACGGTGAACGAGTTTAATGGACAAAAATAAAAGTGGTAGACCCTGATGGAAATTTATGAGTTCTTTCGTCGACTTTAACAAGCGCAACAACCTTCGTTAGATTGTTTTTATGTTCGTTTTATGTGCTCTGGAAAACTGGTTTGACTAGAATGAGAATGTTTTTTTAAAGACGGTTTAAATATTTGAGGTACAATTTTTTGTTGAATAATTTGTAATATTTTTAATAAGATTGATCCATTGCAGGGAAAGAAAAAGTAATACTGCGTAGCGTCTCGGGCCAATTTTATCCTGGGAAGCTAACGGGAATAATTGGTCCCTCTGGCGCCGGCAAGTCGTCGCTTCTTAGTATACTCTCAGGCCTCAGATCGTCCAACGTCAAAGGATCTATAAACGTCAATGGAAACCCAAGAAACGTCGATGAATTTCGAAGATCAACGTGCTTTATTCCTCAGGAATTCGCACTTTTGCCACGGCTAACGACTCGAGAAACTCTCTATATAGCTGCTCGCCTCAAGCTTGGATCACCGCATACTCCACAATCCCGGGAGCTTGTTGTAAGAATTTTTATAACAATTCTATTACAAACTTTCTTCCAAATCAAACGTAAAATCTAATTTTTTTATAACAAAAATTATAATCACTGAAAAAAAAAGAAATTCTTTTTTCAATACCGAAATGAGAATATTGTTTCCATTACGTGACGTTTTTTTGTCATCGTTGTGAAAGCATGCATCAAGAGCAATTAATTAACTTAATAATTAATTTACTTCTTTGATATTTTGTTTGTTTTCTTCGCTGTAGATCGACGAAGTTGCAAGTAAATTGGGATTATTGACTTGCATGGACACAATGGCGAGTGAATTGAGCGGTGGTGAGAAAAAGAGACTCTCAATAGGTGTCGAGATCATAACTAATCCCGCGGTAATGCTTCTCGACGAACCTACGAGCGGACTGGACAGCGTGGCCTCTAATCAGGTAATTAGACAAATCACCTTCTGAACTATCGTTTATTCAATCTGTAATGTGATTCTTACTGATTGAGGTCATGGATAACTGACCAATACAACGTCATCCTTCCTACTAGTTTTATTCGTTTGTCTTCAAGGTCGTCGGTATAATGAAAAACATAGCAAAAACAGGCTGCACAGTGGCCTGCGCGATTCATCAACCAAACAGTCAAATGATCGCCCAATTTGACGACATTTTCGTTCTTGCCGGAGGTAGAAGTTTTTATTGCGGTCCTGGCGAAGATATACTGGCGACTTTTCAAACAGCCGGATTCGCTTGCCCACCTTTCTACAATATAGCAGAGTTCGGTAAACAAAAAAAAAGTTCTCGTCCGATAAACAAGAATTTCATATTTCTCGTTTACCATTTGTGTGTATTTTTATTTTTTATAAATTCTTCTCTATTGTTTGGGCAATAATAAAATATCGGGTTTAACGAATTTCGTTTGACAGTAATCGAAGTCGTGACCGGACAACGTGGAGGTGACTTAAATGTTCTCTGCGACGTTGGCAAGTCCAAGTGCAAGGATTTGAATCTTCGTCGCGGTTATACGAAAAAATTTAACTGTGTCAGCGACACGGTAGATACGTCCAAAGATCTGGACACCTCTGCAGGATCCGATGGTTCTTCGAGTAAAATTTCCGACGGTGGAACGCCACGCGTCTCAGCTTGGGAAAAACAGAAAGTTCTTCTGTGGCGTGCGTTCATTTGCAATCAAAGAGACAATGTAAGCAAACAAGTTTTATAACACCATTAGCGTGAGTTAATTAAGTAAAAGTCAAGGTATAGTTATAATTAATCATTTCATTTACAGACGATGACGAAACTTAGACTCGCAGCTCACATAATCGTTGGTCTCTTACTCGGTCTTGTTTTCTACGATTTTGGAAACGACTATGCCAAGGCCCAGAGCAACGTAGCTTGCTTATTCTTCTTTCTTCTATTTTTATTCTTCGCCAATGCCATGCCCGCGGTACAAATGTGTAAGTAATTTCTCAAATTACTCGTGAATTAATTTATCAAATAATTATATTGTTCTTATTTTTCATATCGTGCAATCGCAGTTCCGATAGAAGCTGCAGTATTTCTCAGAGAACATCTCAACAATTGGTACAACTTGAGATCTTATTATATAGCCAAAGTCTTCACCGATATTCCTCTTCAGGTAATAATTACAATTTCTCTATAATTGTTACGAACATAACGATTAATAATTAAACTTCTATAAATCGAATATTACATTTTGTAAAATCTTGACGAGTGTATTTTTGTGGACGTTGTTCTATGCACAAGCTATTTGAGATTGTAATATTGTATACGTTTTTCAGATATTATGCCCAACTTGTTTTCTCGTCGTAGCTTATTGCATGACAGGACAACCTGCAGAATGCGATAGACTCGTGAAAGTTTGGCTAATATGTATTCTCATGACGATACTTGCACAGTCCCTTGGTATCGTCACTGGAGCTGCATTCGATACTCACGTAATAATTTTGACAGCAAAATATTCACTTTTCCTTAATCGATTAATTCAAACTTCTATTTTATTCGACTTACTCTTTTCATTATTATTTTTAACAATTCAATGATAAATGAGTGTCTTTGTTTTATTTAGGCTGGATGCTTTCTCGTTCCCGCTTTGAACATTCCAATGTTTTTATTCGCCGGATTTTTTCTGAAACTGGGCGAAGTGCCATATTACCTTCAATTCTTCTGTTCCATCAGTTATTTCCGGTAAGCCATTGAGACTCTTTCTACGTGATTATGTAAGAAGTCGATGAATATTGACATTTAACTTATTACTTTAGGTACGCATTTGAAGGAATGTTGCAAGCAATTTATGGAAATAATCGTCATGGAATGATCTGTTCTCAAGACTTTTGTATCATCAGTAATCCCAGACGCATTCTCGCGGAAATGGATATGCCCTCGACGTCGTTTCCGATAATAATTGGTACTTTGATAGTTTGGATCTTTTGTTTACACGTTACAATTTATTCGGTGCTACGTTGGAAACTGTATAGGATGACGAAATAAGAGAAAGAAGAAGAACGAGCGAACATAAAATTTGTCTTCCTACGTACCATAAAATTGTATATAATATTTAATCGCGAAACATTTCGCCGTCAGGAAACTTAATTTTATAATTTCATACGAAGGATATGTACAGAATTGTCAAAAACTTTTCTTTTTATAACAAGTTTTTTCTTTTTTCTTAATTCAATAAATAAATTATACATCCTTACATAATTATTCCTGAAGTCCCGATTAGATTGAACGCGTTTTATAACGCGGACCCGTTTTACAAACTTTACGGAGAGCAACGGAACTTTTTTTTAACAACCAAAGCATAAATGTAATACGTTACACTTACAGACTAGTCGAACGTTTCGAACACAAACTATTTGAGCATTGTTTCTTTCCCTGTGGATATTAATAAAGATCAGACGGGTGAATAGCTGGACGCGAATTCACGCGAGCTTCAATCTTTTTCGTATTCGATGAATGTAATTGGGCGACCGATCAAAGTCGGTTTTATCAAAATGATTCTTGTTGAGAAAATCCGTCGTCGAGATTCTCATCGCGAGGCGATGAGTTTCCAACGAAGGAAGAAATAGGCCAAACATCTCGTTACCACGAGTATCACGCAAAGAGCTCCAACGTCCAACCAAAATTGATCGCCTCGCATTCCAATTTCCGACAGGAATTTCACCGGATATTTGTAGTGACAATAACCCTCGTCGCAATCCAAAGTTTTTCTTCCAAGACCGTAAATCGCACCGATCAGTCTGAAAGTTAAAAAAAACAGTTACGTATTTTTTCGACAGTTGTCAAAAAATTTGGTAAAATGAATCCAGAATTTTTCAGAGTAATTACCCTTCGAGACCGTAGCGAAGATAACTTATATAACTACCCCACTTGAGGTAGACGGGTAAGTCTCTGAGCGAGACACCAAAACCAGCGAACATCATGAATGGCACGGAAATCGTTGGTCCCAAAAATGTGCCATTCTGTAAATGAGTAAAACATTGTTTGTATCATTATTAATATTCTAAAATAATATCCGTCATCTATTATTCTTAATATTTGTAGGATGTTAATACTCACAACAACATCGCAAACAGCACCGATCATAAGACCAACGCCCTGGGCGACGAACGAAACGAGCATACTTATTGTGAAGAACATCGAAAATCTCGTAATTTCGAGAGGCTGACACGACATCAGATAAATAATAATTGTGAATATTAGACAGCACAGTACGGAAACAGGAATATCGATTATCGTGACAGACGTGTAAAACATCTTTAAGCTGTACCATCTGTTGAAGTGCTCTTTCTTCAATATATTCATCTCAGAAGGAACTGAAAATTGATCGAGTTACTATAATTCTTTTATTTATTTCAACATTTAACTTAATGTACGATAGATATGTAAGAAACCATAACTCACAGGTGAGAATGGTCAGCATCATCGTCGTCATCATGTGATGCATCAGTATAGTGAAAAGAAGATTGTAATTCTCCAAAACTCGGGAGCCCCTGCTTCCGGATTCGATGAACACAGCACCCAACATAAGACCCGTGCATATGCTTACGATTATTCGTAAATGCGTAAGCGTCTGATGAATTATAAAAATCCAAGAATTAGTAAAACAATTTTTTTCCATAATAAAAAAATAAACAATAAATTGAAAATATTTATAAACTCACAGCATCTCGTTTAACTTTAATATATCCTCTCCACAGAAGGACTTTCAATTGATGAAATGGTGGAGTTGCTTGCAAAGCAGACTTGCGTCTGGTTTTGTGTGTTTGAACTGAAGAACCATTTGCTTGAAATTGAAAAGAATGATTGTAAATCGTTATAATTCCATCGATTTATTCTGTATCTCTATACTTGCAAAAATATGATTCATTTTGATGTTTCTTATAGTCTTACCTTTCCACTCTTTAGAGCTCATCATAGACATTGAATGCGTGAACCATTGAACGCTCTTACCGTTTCTCGTTCCCATCACTAAATCTTCAATCTTGTCTTCGCCGTATTCGCCGCAAGCGAGTTCGATAACTGTAAGATTTCAAGTGTTTAAGACACTTTGATCCTTTATTTCTTGAGTAAATTTTAAGAATGGTATGTCGTATTACTGTAATCCGCAGGATTGTGATACATTGGACAAGGAAGCTTCATGCTCTCCAGGTAAGGAACTAGTAGATTCGTCGCACCCTGGTACAAGCAATCTCCCTTAGCGAGCACATAAACCTAGAAACAAGCAGAATCTTAATCCAATTCATCTTTGATATTTCATCCCAAAGTTAACGTTATGAAAAATCTACCTGATCGAAAACTTGAAAGAGTGAAGCACTAGGTTGATGAATAGTGCAGACTATAGTTCTGCCTTGACGAGCCAATATTTTGAGCAAGTTAACGACTTGCATACAAGACGAACTGTCAAGTCCAGTAGTTGGCTCGTCCAGAAACATCACAGTTGGATTGTTCACGAGCTCGAGAGCAATTGACATTCTTTTCTGTTGGCCACCGCTTAGCCTGTCAGCTCTGGTCTTAAAGTGCTCGTAGAGTCCCAGTGTCTCGAGAATTTCTTTGATCTACGATTTTTAATTAAATCATTAATTCTTATTCAATTATTTATTCTACCACTTTCTTCCAGTATTTTATTTGTCTATTTTTGTAAAAATCATTTGGATACTTACTATAGCTTCCTTTCGGCTGTTTGTTGTTTCAACTCCAAGTTTCAGGTCAGCGGATACCTTCATATTTTCTTCCACAGTCAGGAGGGGTTGAAGTCGATCATCCTGAGTTATGTAAGCACTCGATCTACAATTATTCAAGTATTGTAAACACCCATACAATTCAAAAACTTAAACGATTTACAATCTTTAAAATATTCTTCATTCTATTCTCCAACAATCAACTTCGCAGATTAGACAATATACCTTCGGAAACTATCCAAGTCCCGAATTCTTCCGTTGACATAAACCGATCCTGAGATTCCCGTCAATCTATAACCGGATAGAATGTCAAGGAGAGTCGACTTTCCTGCACCGGATGGTCCCATGATAGCGATGAGTTGCTTTGATGGCAGTCTTCCGTTAACACCATGAAGAATTTCTTTCGATCCTGATAAAACAGATAATTTAATTTATTTATCAACTTAAGCAAAATCATGTCACATAAAATTAACATAATTTGCAATTGCATTTTATTACTGCAATATGCATTATCGACGTGTGTTTAAATCGCTACCTTTTCTCCATCCTAGGGACACTGTGTAACGAATATCCTCGAACATAATATTGGACGACTGGACATCGTTGAATTCCCCTAGGTGGATACCATTGACACGATTGCTCTTGGAATCTTCCTTCGTCTCTTGAACATCTTGAAGTCTGGATATTTGCTGAGTCGGCTTGATTTCCGGTACCCCCGTAGCTTCGTGCATAAGGACCTCCATTCTAGATCCTCGAACGATCCACCGTTCTCGTTCACTGTCTTAGCCGGCGCCAGAAAGACGTAAGTTGACTATCCACGCGTGTACACGGTCAACGATCTAAAGACAAACCGGGAGATTTCAACGATCCGAGTGAGTTTTTTCCCCTCACGAATTCTTCTCCCCTCCAATTCTTTTCTCACTTTCTCTCTCTCTCTCTACCTCGCAGACTCCTTCGCTCTTCCTAGATTCATAAAAGAACGCTACGATTCTTCTCCCTACACGAGGCACAAGTCCAATGACAAATAAAATTTTTTTTAAAATCATCATGGAAGAGAAAAAAGAGTGAGAGAATCATCGATCAACGATTAGATTAGATTTGCTGACAAACGAAATACGACAATGGAGGCAAGTGTGAAAGTATCATCGACGAGTGTTAAGAGATCTGAAACGGTTCGAGCTCCGGAGGTTGCTGGACTCGGATCTAAAGTCCACTTTATTGTTAAATACACATACGAGGTCTTTCACACCAATACGACGATACTCGTACGCTTTTATGTTCATCCGATTTTTTATGGTAAGATATATTGTGATTGCCGATGATTTCACGAGAGTCTAACGATACACGAGTACGTTAACGCGAGAAGAAAAATAATCGTATGAAAAAATTCTAACACTCTTCTATTTGTGATCCAAGTTTTTCTTGTTTACAATACATTTTTACTACATAATTTTATATACATATACATACGCATAATAAATAGAGGTCATCTATAACTATGATAAAAAGTATAATATCGTCACGATTGGAATTCGCTTCGATAAAACTCGTCGTTCTCGTAATCGAGAGATATGAATTAAAGAAAATAATGTATTAAGTGTCGTCGATAAAAAAAAATTTTTTAAAAATGTTCCTCAATGCTATCGGATATTAATGTGGACGATCACGAGGTCTCCCAGAGAGTTTTTCGCGCTTTCAATTTATCGTATTGTATCGCTCGTGTTTTGACAATTGAGATAAGAACGCAATAATAAAGAGACGCCGATGTAGAATAATGGACAAAGAGGAAACTGCGATGAGAGACAAAAGACTCTGCGCGAGTCACGTAGTTCGATCATTTTCAGTAATAAATATCGAATTATAGATTTTTAGCTTCCAGAACGAACCCAAAGTTCTAATAACAAAATTGCACTGATAACGCTACAATCTTTAATTACGTATGTATATATATCATCTTTTCTAACTCGACAAATATACATATTTGACGACTGATAAAAAAAAGTTCTTATCAGTCTCTAATCGACCCTGATCCGTTTTATACACAATCGTATGTACACAAATGTTCACGAAAATTCTATTTAGAATTCAGCGTATCTCGTTCCAGTAAACGGAAGTAGGTACGTGAGTTCTTCCTGGAGCGATAACGCATGTGTGTTAATGAAATATTATCGTAGATACGTATTTTTAGAAATACAATTTTAAACAGCGCATTAATAATAAAATAATCTTTCATTATTTCTAAACAAAAAAAATCTCAGAACTCTGTGCAATTCGAATTTACAGGAGAACAAAAAACAAACAAATCAAAAAATTATCAGATGCACGATGAGATGTTTAATTTTGAACCGTATCTAAAAAGACTGAGATAACGTTCACGAATTCTTCGTTGACGATAACGTTCAAGATTACCTAGATCGATCCCATCGATTTATTTTTTATCAATTGATATAATGTTGTCTTTCATTAAAGCAACAAGGCCTGCCTGCTGAAACGAATATAACGTTTGCATCATTAGGTTGATATATGGGGCATAAATCACTAACAATAAAAACACCTTGTACCCATCGCAATACACATGTTTTCCAACGATAGTCCTAGGTACATAAAGATCGCTAACAATAAAATCACCATGTACCCATCGCAATACACATGTTTTCCAACGATAGTCCTACGTACGTAAAGATAAATCTGCCTATCTAAATGTAATTAAAGAGGAAACTCGACGACCCTCATGACCAATTGATTTTAGAGTTTCAGCAATACTTATTTTTTATGGATCGACATAATTTTGTTTGCATCACTAGGTTGATATATGACGTATAAATCACTAACAATAAAATCACCTTATACCCATCGCAATACACATGTTTTCCAACGATAGTCCTAGGTACATAAAGATAAATGTGCCTATCTAAATGTAATTAAAGAGGAAACTCGACGACCCTCATGACCAATTGGTTTTCGAATTTCAGAAATACTTATTTTTTATGGATCGATATAATTTTGTTTTTCACTAAAAACTCAACAAGGTCTGCCTGCTGGAACGAATACAACGTTTGCATCACTAGGTTGATATATGACGTATAAATCACTAAAATCATTGAGTACCCATCGAAGCACGCAGGTTCTCCAATGATTGCCCTACGTACACAAAGATAAATCTGCTTAACTATCAAAATGTAATTAAACAAGAAACTCGATGACCCTCATGACCAATTGGTCTTCGAGCTTCGGAAATATTTTGTTTACATCCACACACGTTTTACGACATCTTCGCTTATAAACGTCCAAATAAATACATACAAATTAAAAAAAACCATCTTTGTATGAAAATGTATCCTGCAATTATTTCCGAGTGTAGTTAATTGGTCGTTTAGTTAATAATAACATCGATAATTGTAACATTTTAAATAATCACTGATACAACGATACTTTCTTTGCTTTCGTTTGTGAATTGTTTTCTTTCGTTTTTTTATCTATCTACATAAATATTCGTATGTATGCAAACATTATAATTTTTATATTTCGCCCGTACGTAATACTAGATAAGAGCGCATGTGCATATGTAGAAGCATAATAGATTGCAGCAGAGTTTAAATGGACCACGTACAGTTACTCGAGGAGTAGCAACGCCGGATGATAAGGAATCATGAGCGGTGAACGACGATGATCAAAGTCCAAGAGAGTAAAATGCGCGTGCTTTTTGCTCTCTCGCTCTTTCTCTCCCTCTCTCTCTCTCTCTCTCGCTCTTTTTCTCTTTCTCTCTACGACATTGGTCATCGCTGAGTCAGAGATCCAAGCCTCCTATCACAATTTTCCTCTTTCTTTCTCTCTCGCATACTTTTTTTATCTCTCCTTCTCTCTCGGCAAACAATGACTGTATCGCACCTCGCCCCCGGTCTTTACACTTTGTCTTTATATTTCCTATCTCTCCAACTTCCCCATACACTCTGGCCAATACATACAGAAACATAGTACACGATCTAGACATTTTGATTGTCAAAGGCAATCGTGCCGCTCGATTGCGATACGAGACGTTTACGCTATTATAAACGCACGTGCACGAGTAACCGATCGCGTGCGTTCTCGCCTTACCTTCTTTCTTCATTAGCTCGATAATGACAAGAAAAACTAAGATTCTTTTTTCTGTACAAAATGCAAATTTACACGACGATGATGTATTTACGCACGAAGATCGTAAATACAAGAATTCGATTAAAAATTGCGATTCATGCAGCTTAAGTAATTATAATTGGCGTTTATAAAACATTGTAGAGATCGATAAACAAGTTTTCGCAAAACTCGAAGCTTGCGAACTGAAACTAGGGATCGATGGTCAATAATACGTATTGTAATGTGACAATCTTCTCGTTGCATCATCAATATCTTTGATGTTTATTTACATACGACATTCGCTCTCCGCAGTTTCCATTTATAATATTATGTTTGTAACTGGAAGTTTCAGGGAGCGAATGTCACATATTGTTAGATATATATATGTTTGTTTGTATACGTAACAAATCACGCTTTGTTCCACATTGCGTATCAGTCCAGTTACAACTCTTTACACACTTGACGCAATATTATAATCGATAAATTCGTGAAGCTACGAGTGGAATATTTTTCATCACGAATTGGTGAATAAGCGAGGTAATAATTGCCACGATCCAAAGTTCTCGGCGAACAGGATTTTCTATGCGTAGGATAAGCGAAAGAACGATTTATGACACGCGCGGACCTTTGAATCGAACGAAGGAAAATCTAACCCGTGCGACGTAGAATCGTCGTAAACAAATCGAATCGATCGAACAGAGACGATTAAAACGAAATTAAAAACATCCGGAATCGCACGTTCCGTCTCGAGGACTCTTGACAAACTATCTCAAAAATTCGTAGCGTGGACCACGTTTTGGGAAAGAGTCGAGACGAAAAAGAAGAAAAAGAAGCGAGGGAAAAGACGCAAACGAGAGGAAAGAAAACGGATTTCGTTGCGTCATAAGAGTCCACCGATCAGAAACTCGAAAAGAACGCGATGAGAAAGACAGAGAAAACCTCGAACATTTATCACGTCACGGTCGACGAATACCGCGGGGTTGTTCACCTTGAACGATTTCGCACAACGGACTTCTCCGCGGATACGTCGGAGAACGAAGGATACCGAAGATATGGTACACTTTTCGTATTACAAATTTATACGACGGAAACCTTCGCAATTTCATACGTCATGATCGTGGTCACGGTCAACCCGAGGGGAAAAGAGAGAGAGAGCGAGAGAGAGAGAGAGTGAGAGAGAGAGAGAGAGAGAGAGAGAGAGAGAGAGAGAGAGAGAGAGAGAGAGAGAGAGAGAGAGAGAAAGAAAGAGAGAGAGAGAGAGAGAGAGAGAGAGAGAGAGAGAGAGAGATTGAGAAAGAAGCTCGCGATAAAATTATAAACTCCCACAGTCTTGTTCGATTCTCGAAGCAACGAAACCGCCATTGTCGATTTCGAAATTGATCGACAAAGTTGATCGAGATTAATTAGGAAGAAATTATCGCATAACAAAAATAGACTTTACCCATTGATAAAAATGCCTCGACGAATATTTCCATCTCTGTTAACATTTTCGGCGTCTCGTTTTAATTTCGTCTCGTCTTTGCTTTTTTTTTTAATTGCGCAAATCCCTCGCGAACCGGATATAAGCGAAGTCCAACCTGTAACGATTTCGCGATGGAAGTTTCAATTGTACGTTTCCTTCTAGAACTGCGGCGTGTCCTTCGGACGAATCGTGGATGCGCGGATCGTGAACCGTGACGACGATTTTAAATGATACTTTTTTTTTTTGGTTTCGTTATCTTTCTTCTTTTTCTACGTCTTCTTTTTTACTTATAGTAATTATAGAGCACTTCTAATGTCTCTGGGTATGCCCCTTCGGTCGTGTCTCGATGCCATGTGATATTAACGCGTGCTTCTTCTTTTTTGTTCTCTCTGCTAACGTAAGAAGTAAACGATCAATTCCACGCAATCGCTGCAATTAAAATTCATTTCGGGACATTGTCGTTGCAATTTTCTTTCGATGACGTTAAATTACGTAAATCTCAATGTAATTTATTGAAAACAGAGTTCGTCGCCTTCGAAGATCGTCGCGAAACTTTGGATAAGAATGTTTTTGTTCGCCCGAAATTATGTTTTTTTTTCATCTTTTTTTTTTCGTAATGCGGAAATCGTTACGTTACTTATCGTGATGGGAGCTTTTAATGACCGAGACGCAAAGATTGGTCGTCTATCTTGTCTCTTGCACAGCTCGATCCAAGTTTTCGTCCGATCGCTGTCGCGACACGAGGTAGTGAAACGATAAGAGGGCTATCGTTTTTACAATGTTAATAATATCTCTCGTTTACACATGTGTATATACATTTTTTTTCTTTCACCCCCCTGCCACCTCTCGCTCGATCGACCGAGCGAGCAGAAAAAAAAACGATGGAAGAATATGCGCACTTTTTTTTGTTTTGACAAGATTATCTCTGGCTGTGATATTTTTTTGCTAAAATGTCCGGAAATCGTGCGGTTTTCTTGAAAAAGATAGAAGAAAGAGATTCGTTGCTTTTAGCGGATTCAGCTTTCCTGCCACGTGGATAGTTTGAATTGCAATTTTGGCCGACTCGGAGCATCGCAAGATCGGCATAAAATCGTGACTGATTGCTTCTTATCGTTTGTCACGAATCACGAATTAGTAATAAAAAAAAGTAAAAGAAAAGAAATTATCCATCGATTATAGGATCTTTCACATCGACAGGTTTCTCGAGCCGGTTCGCGTTATTTTTTCTCTGAACGCCGAGAGATTTCTATCGGATTAAAAAGAAAAGCGTCAACGCGGGTCGGAACATAATTCAGTGAGTGCAATTGAGAATGCATTCAATGATGCAACAGTGAAAGTGAAACGAAGTCTGGACCGAAGATCGTTCGATGCTGGTAAAATAACACAGAGAGTAGAGTTGCGCATTAAGATTCTTTGTACTTACCAGAAACAAAAACGGAGCTGTTGAACGTAAATCATGCCTTGGGAATTTGCGCCTTCCACGAGAGGAACAATAATGAAGAAACGAAGATCTAATTAAGGATTTAAGTCTTAATTTTACTGTAAAGAAGTTGCACTCGTTTAAATAAACCGCGTTTTTTTTTTGTTTCTTCTTGAGATTTTGAGAATTTCTTCCAAAGGTGACCCGCGCAGTGGAAGCGCCGATCTATACTAATATGTATTAGGTGATACGATGGAGTCCGAGCCTCCCTGAGGGAATGTTAACAAAATAAATGACTATGTACAATGTAATTTACACCTTATTGGATATTAATTTTTTGTTTGTTTTCACTTTGTTTATTTTTTAATTTCTTCTTCAACGAGGGAACGAGCAAGACGACAGGTCAACAGTACGAACAGTGTTAAAGTCAAACCCGTTCTGACGCTGGGTTTCCATCACACAATGTTCTCTTTCTCCTTCCCTCTTGAAATCTCCTCCTCGCATTAAGCGCAACAATCCCCCTCTTATTGACCTCTTGCCGATGCTATACATTTGGTCCGATCACTGTCGCGACCAAGTTCTAAACACTCTCACGAGAAATGGACGTAAACCCTCCCTCTCTCTACAGTCTCCTCTCTTCTCGTTGTCGACGCAACGGTCCAGCATCCGGATCGGCAGAAAACCACGATTTTGTAGCCTACGGTACTTTCGTGCTCAACGCCGATTCCCTGTTGTGACCATCTCTTGGCAAAATAGGTAAGAAGGTTAAATTAAGTTTGTAAATATGAAAATTTGGAACTAATCAAAATTGTTCATTTAGATTTCAAACGAAATTATGTTTGTGAATTGAAATGAATTTGTGTTTTTTGGATCCAGCAACGACTTTCTTCCAGTTCTAATTTATAAAGATTTCTTCATATCATAAATAATTGTTTAGACTAAAGAAAGATAATGTGGACATCCGTGTTCATGGAACCCAATGGCGCTTGTACTTTGGTTTAACACACCTTTTTTGTACTGAATTTTTTGCTCAATAAGAAAACCGTCATTGATAAAAATAATAGTTTCTTTCCTTTTTTCCCAGCAAATAGATTGTATAAACAACTTTGTACTAAATACTTCTGGGTTTTTATATAATTAATCTGTTTTTTGACGTGTAGTTAGCATGCAACGTGCTGTCGCTGTAGTCACACAGTAGTGACGAATAAGAAAACAAGTACAACACAGTGTGTACATCAGAATTAACAATTACAATATTACTCATAAGTACAAGAATCATGTTGCTTGCACATATGAAGGATTACAATGAAGACTGCATCTTAAGACCACATATTTAAGAGGTTGAAAATGAGATTTATTCGTCGTCTTGTACAACAGTAGTTTTCTCAGAAACATATAGACCGTCCAAGAACTTTCTGATATCCTTGTTCTTGACTGTCGTAGATTGCTGAATTAAAGCAGCTGTAACAGAAATACAGATACAAATTGAGTAAACACATGTAAAAATACTAAATCAATTAAAGAAGCATATGCAAGAGAAAAATATTTGCCATACCTGATCTCGATACATCTTCAAGAGAGTTTCCCTCAAGAATTAGTTCGTCCTTCTGTTTGGTAGAATTCGTCACTGAAACACCAGGTGCCATCTTAACTCGACGGATGAACTTTTCGCCCAAGAAATTACGAATTTCAATGACACTGTTGTTCTCAGTGGTGACACAGTTGATGGGGAAATGGGCATATACAGCACGCATCTTGTACAGATAGCCCTTGGTTACACCCTTAAGCATATTCTCAATGTGCGAACAGACTGTGCGAACAGCTGCAAGCTCTTTTTTCGTTCCGAACCATTTTTCTACCTTTAGTGTTCTCGCATTGACCATCTGAAATCAGAATGAAACGTACAATCATTATATAATTCTTTACTCAATTTCTCTTTTTTCTTCTATGGAAATAAGCTTCAGAACGGATTTATCATTTATAATTAAAATGAAGGGGAATCCACAAAATCATCATGAGTAGTCGTTGAATATGCGTTGGTACAATGTAAAGTAACAGGTTCTTTTCAAACTATAGGCACATACCATCTTTATGAATTTATAAATTTCCAAATGTAAAAATACTTAATTCATTAAATTATTAAATATCTCCAACAGAATGTGATCATTATCATTTGCAAAAGAATACAATATATAAATTAAACTAACAGAAAAATCTCAATTCGTTCATTGTACACAGGAACATAATTATAGTGTGTTCATAAATCATATGTATACACACACATTGAGTTACTTTCATTGCAGGTCAATTTATATTATTACAATTAACAAAAACAATGCCAAGAGACTTTATGCTACAAAGACAACAACTCGAAAATACATTGACTATAGAAATGTTCAAGGTATCAATAATTTGAGACCACGACAGTGATAAGAAATCGCACATGAGCATCGACGGGGTAGACTTGAAAGATCTACCTGAAACGTGAAAAAAGTTTTACTCACGCGAATATCGAGGGCAAGATGCTTGAAGGATCGTTTCAAGACTCCTCTGGGTCCCTTGACCGTGATGGTTCGGGACTTAACTGATACAGTCAGTCCCTCCGGGATCTTTACAGTTTGGTTTGTAACGATCTGCTTCATCCTGTAGCTGAAACAAATTAATCTTGTTGTACACGTGCTATCTGGTCGTGAAACTTTAAAGGAGGATCAAAGGTATTTTTTGGTAGGATTCACAACGTCGGTCTGTTACCACTAGTATCAGACAGTATACAATTTTTTTTTGTGGGTCGAAGTAGATTGGTGAAATCCAATGCTATTAACAGTTACATCCAGAACACTGATATTTATTTTATTTTATTAGCACTTTGAGTCACTATGAATACAAGAATCCAAAAATACAGTCCATGACAGCGATGGATCCAGGGAGACAGAGAGAGGTTATACGATCAACGTTGCTTGATAAATGTTGTTTATACGTAAAATATTATTTCGCTATTGTAAAGAGATGTATCGCGAATATTGTGAGAGCAATCAGACACTCATATAATTCACCATTTTTACGGATCGCATGGAATTCTGAAACACGTTAAAAATCATTACCTTACGCACGCTACAGTACAACCGGAAAAGAGGGATCAAACGAAAGAAACCATATCGCTAAATCCAAGATGTGTGGTCAACATGGGGGAAAATGCAATCCCCTATACGAGTAGATTCCAGATTCATCGGCAGCACTGCGACAAATAACTTACCGAGAAGTGGTGCCCTCTACATGAGATGTTATTTTTTACGATGAACTAAAAATGCTTGTGATTGAAGGAGTAAAAATTGACTACAGCAACGGAGAAAAATTGAAACTTCTTTCCCGTGACTTTAACCAATTCACCGTAGTCAGTGTATTTACTGTTGTGTGTGTAAAGTGTATATGTGAAGTGGATATGATTATGGGAGATGACAGTTGCATAGAGCCTGTGAATTTTAAAAGTTTATTGCCAATATTATTTTGACGAGGAATTTACATTCACAATAAAACTGCGTGAATAATATTTCTCTTGCTTCCAAATAATCGTTATAACAGTTCTAATAAACTGTCATTATTTAAGTTATATGCATATATACACCAATGTATTATTGAAAAAGAGCTAAATAATTATCTTCTAACGACCACTGAAGTATCACGTGCTAGCAGCAATTAAATGCCATTATTCAAGGATATTCAATATATGTACAATGTAAGATTTAAAAAAGCGAAATCCTACGATGCGTATTGCGTCATAGAATAACCTCGCCGCATAATTGTAAACACCTGTAGCTTCTGTGTCTCTACCTGTTGCGCTTTTTACTCGTCGAGGCGAGAACGTCTAAGATCCTCTAAGAATCTGGATACATATACACATTAAAATATATATGAGGTGTGACATTGACAACATAATTATAAAGATAGTGCCAATTAAGGCTTGCATTTTATGTTCTGTTCTGTTTATGTTGATTACGTGATTAACACAAATTGATGATAGTGGAAAAGCTAGATCAATGTATAAAACACAGTACTTACGCACAAAACTTTAAATCGGAAACTTGTCTTTGCTTCCAGTTGTTGGTGGGGTGGACTAAAGGGGACCTCTATTTCCGGGAAGTGACCCCGGCGACCCCCACTTCGGCAATCGACAAAAGCGAGAGAGGGACAATCGTATGGCCCGAATATTTAGCACTCATACTTCTGTTGTTTTCAATCTAGCTACCTTACGTTTTTCCCACTCCTTTCTATTTCTCGCACACTCTTAGTACGTGATTGTGACGCGCATGAACCCGCGAAGATAACCGAAACAAATGGAACAAATTTTCATCGACGAAGAGACGGGCGAGAGCATCGTTTGTTCATTGTTAACGAGTGATTCCAAAGAAAGAGAAAAAGTGACAGATATACCGCCGGTTAACAATGCTGAAACTGGTGAACCTGAAATTACCGTGGAGGTTGGAGTACAACGTCGACGTGTCCCATTTCAGGTATGTCCGGTAGATACTACGCCGAGGCATAATAAACTTGCACTTGTTGGTAATCGGGCGATGGGAACTCTGTAGATAGATCTCGTTATTACGAACTTTCTTTCGATTTCTTTATATACGAACATTTATCAAAGTACAATCAAAGACAAACCGAATTGAAATACAGATGAAAATTTCTATTTTCATGGAAATAAATTTGCATACGATAGATGTATGAGACTTTCGATGGCTGCGTCAAACAAAAATTGGAGGAAGAATACTTGATACATATGTAACAATTTGAAGAAGAAATTTATGTTATAAAAATAACAGTTGGTATACACTGAAATTCTTAATATGACATGCATCGCTCAACATTACAAAGTTCTCAATTTATGTGTTCTAGATACCACGGAAGGTGAAAGAAGAACTCTCATTGAATCAGAAAGAATCTATGAGAAAGAAGGACGAAAGGTTTATCGACATTGAACCTGTATCTGGTACGTCGTTCGCTCAAACTAATCCGATATTTTTGTGTCTCATTGCAATTGGATATTTTCGTTGGATTCTTGCTCTGCTGATGAGCTTCGAGGTCGGATTTCATATCTGGACGCATCACAAGAATAAAAGTCTTAAAAATACAAATGTATTTTTTCGTTCGCCATTTCATGGTATTACTTCAGAATTTTGTGCTCTGTGCCAAAACGAGAATTGTATGGATAAAGTTGGCAAGATGCAAGAAATACGAATGTACAAATTTCTGCGCCAATGCAATTACATGAAAAGGGCAGTAACATGACAAAGGAATGTATATTTCTATTAGTAATACTGACCCAAGGGTATTCAAAGTGCATAATAAGTTAATATTTTAGTTAATTATGGCAAATAAAAATTATAAGGACATATAGAGCTTTAGGAGCTCGAATATTTTTCTATCTTAAGGTGAATTGTGCAATTGATGATTGATTACATTGAATAAGACAACAAAGTTTCAAAAAAATGTCATGAATCTATTTTATTTATATACCTTCTCCTTGAAACTGTGATACATGGTTTAAAAAATGTGCGCTATCTAAGAAATTAATAATTATACATATAAAAAAAGTCCAGTCGTGTTCTTTGTTTTATAAATAAATAGATTAACAGTTACGCACCACATTCGATGAGAATTGAAACTTCGAAGAGTTTATCCCCTTCACGTCGTTGTGTACAATCTTAATGGCTATGATTTCGTCTTGTTCCTATTTGGATAGTGTTAGTATCAAAATTCTAATTATTGAAAAAACGAGCCTCTATCTCATCGTATTGCCAGAATCTCTCTGGTGGCTATACGACATATAAAATTAAAATCGGTATCTAGATGAGATCTCCAGAATCGGCAACGGCTCCATGTAAGAGCAGAATAATTCGGGCTTTGAATACCATGAAATATTCTCGCCACGGCACGTCCAGTGAAATTATTGTCCCGGTAGCTCGATATTAAACTGCGAACATCGCTAGTGATTTCCGCTTCGTTGCTGCACTCATTCTGAAATGAAAAATGCTTGTTTTCATTGCAATTTTTGAAAACACTTAACATTCTTGGCTAGTTAACATTATCTCGATTTATATACCTGCTGAGATAACTGAATGGTCGATAGAGGCGAATCCGCACGAAAATACTCGCGGATTGTTTCCTTGAGGGATTCTGATTTGGACAAAATATCATCATTTACTTCCATGCATTGTCGCACAGATTTAACGCTGCAGTTACTGAGAGATGAATGAATGATCTCTAGTTGCTGTAACGACGAAGTTTCCTGCACACGGACGCGGTCGAACAGTGCCTCGAGTGCCTCGTCCAACTCGGCATCTGTCATATCACCCGGCGCGCGAACGCGAATTCCAAGAGTGTCATAGCTTACTGTTATTGTCGAACGCTCCGATCTTCCATCGACTGTAAGGAAAATATAAAAGTGAGGATGATAATGCTCTACTTAATGATTCAAAACAGGTAACGAGGCTGAGAACATTCCCGCTTACCTGTGTTCCACTCTAAATTCTTCAAGTGGCTCTTTACAATGCCACTGTCCCAACCAATCGCCGCTGCTATGTCGACAACGGGAAATTCTATTATCGTACTTTCGTTGTGTGAGATACCTTTCTTCAAGTCCAAAGCTATTGCCATTGCAAGAGGAGGCGACTAAATGAGATAAGTAATCGGTTACATCGAATTGTACATCATGGTAAATGTTAATAATTTTATAACACAATGTATTTCTCGGCTTACCGTCTGGGCAGCGATTTTCAGGGCCATAGGACCTCCGTAACTCGCGACCTTTGCATTCACATATACCGACGAAAGTACAGAGATGAATCTCTTGGGATGAAGCTCGAGATAACACAACAATGTAGAGATAGTTTCTTCAGATATATCGAGAGCTCGCACAGTCTCGTCGATGGGTATTGCAACCTCATGCCCCGGGCACCGTCGGAGGTTCTGACCATTTTCCACGCGAGGACACGAACAGGGCACAAAAATCTTCTGAAGGAGACGTCGTATCATGTGTCTGTCTACGCCGTTTGCGAAAATGTGTCGTCGCAACTCTAACTTATCGCCGTTTTGCTGTAGAATCGTAAGAGAATCGAGACGTGATGATGATAGCATAGGACAAAATCTATAATGATCGTAAATAATGAAAAACGTCTTACCGAAGGCGACAGGAATAGATGGCAGTGAGCCGGAAGATTGTCCCGACCAGCACGTCCAACTTCCTGTACGTAGCCCTCGAAACTCCCCGGCATGTTATAGTGAATAACCGATCGAATGTCCGATTTGTTAATTCCCATACCGAAGGCAACGGTCGCAACGACGATTCTAGTTTTTCCGCTCATGAAGGACTTCTGTATAGCTTTTCGACGACCAGCTGGTAGACCGGCATGATAAGCTTCTGCATAAGGCGAACATTTGTTTTTCAATACTCCACGATTCTGGGGCTCCTGTATGAAAAAGAGACTGTAACTTTTACTCCGTATTTAGCAAAAAAATCTGTGAGAAATCCAAGACTTACCTCTAAAGAAATTCTGAGGAGTCCAGCGACTCTCGTTGTCTCGTCACGTCTCGTGCAATAAACGATGATCGAATTAAGTTCTTTAAATCTCTCACTAAGAATAAGATCAACGAGTGCTCGATCCTTGTGCTCGTCCTTCGAGACTGTGAGTGTCAAATTTTTAGGCATCGGAGTATCCGATATAATACCTGACAACCCATCGATTATATTCAAATGCTTAACGATACTCTCAGCTGTTGCTTTTGTTGCCGTGGCTGTGAGTCCGAGTATAGTCTTGACACCCAATTTTTCTATTAATACGCGGCACAGCATGAGATAGGATGGACGAAAATTATGTGACCATTGTGATATGCAGTGAGCCTCGTCGATACAAGCAAACGCGATTGGAGGAAGTTGTCTAAGCAGCGCTCCAAAGCCAGTCGATTTTTCACCAGCAACCACAGCCTCGGGAGATACCAAAAGTATATCGATTTCTCCAGCTTTAATCTGTTGCATTACTTGTTCCTTGACTTTCGGCGTTTGTCCTGTGTGAAGCGCAGCTGCTGACAAAAAGACTGGGACACCGGTCACTTGATCGTCCATCAATGAGACGAGTGGTGATACAACGAGAGTTATACATTTCGAGCGTTTGGCATAAATGTAAGCTGGCAATTGATAACAGAGAGATTTTCCAGACCCTGTAGAGAGGGTCACGAGAGTCGATTTTCCGGACAATATTCTCATGATAGCCTTCTCCTGCCCCGGTCGGAAAGTCTCATGACCAAACATTCTCAGGGCTTGGAAAACTTCAGCCGGAGTCTCGACACCATTGTTTTCCGTGTTAGCCGGACAGATTGGCTCGACAGCACCATTTAGCGGTGGCAACAGCTTGGCTAATAGTTCCTCGGGGATTTTGTGGCCTTGTAGCTTTGTAGGGCATGGTTCTGGCTCCCACGCAATTTCCTCATCAAAATCCATTTCGTCGAGGAGCGTGTCGTAATCCTCATCGTCTTTCACGCAGTTTTCATCGTTACTACTCGATGGCAGTGGTTCTTTTGCAATTGCCGATTTCGCTTGCGAGAACGAGGGACATTTTGGCAGACTATCGATCTTCGAACTATGAGCTATAACCGCGGCTTTCGCAGCCATTTTCTCCACTTCCTCAAGAGTTAAGAATTCCGAAGGAACATCATCGGTATTCGGTAGAAGATCCTCGCTCTTTGCGCCTGTACATCGCCTGGCGAAGTGTCCTGTACCACCACACTTGAAGCAAGTGCCATCATTTTTCTCCGCATAATCGGCACGGTCTAGAGCAGCCGCGCTCGAAGCTAAATCCTTTTTGCGTTCTTTCCACTGATTCCTACGATATTTCGACGCATTGAAGTTCTTCTTACCTCTTACAAAAACTTTCTTCTTAAGGTTTATGCGAACAAAATTCTCGTTCACTCTGCCCGATGCAACTTTTTGTTGCAATTTCTCGCGTGCTGTTAATTGTCCTTTGGGCTTTGCATCGGTTGTACCTAATGTAAGATCGTTGGAGGCGACGGTTCGTGAAAAGTCGATGACGAGATCGCCGCTCTCGTTTGTCGGTAGGGCAAAGCGTGGAACAACTTCCGTAGCTTCGATACCGTAAATTGGAATATTTGGACTGTCGGGAGAATTTGCGATATCCTCTTCGTCCGAAGGTTCGTCGACTTTCCGACGTCTACTTCTCGTAACTCTTTTTCTCGTGACTTTCGTGGTCTTCTTTCCAACGACTGAAGTATCCGTGTCTTCGCAAGAATTCTCGCTTGTTTCATCTTGCAAGGATTCAGCGGTCTTTCTACTCTTCTGTCTTGTAACTCTCTTTTTTGGGACTGTGGTTTTCTTTGTTCTTGCAGATATACCCGAATCTTTCGTCTTAGGTTTAGCTTTCACTGTCCGTGTTGTTTTTCGTCCCTTCATTTTTTCACCAACATCCTGTTTATTGATTTCGGTATAGTCTTCATCCAGGATTTGATTTTGATCTTCGGATACCGAGGTAGTCGATTTTACTATGATTCGTTCGCCTTCTTGTTTTTTCTCCTCACGAACCTTGACCTGATCATGAATTTCACGAAGTGGACGTTCCTGATTTTCCACCGGCTTTGGCGACAAGAGTTCCATAGCTTGGGTGCTAGGCAGTGGTTGACTGAAGGAGAATTCATCCGCTGGCTCGAGACGCTGACGTTTCGATAATGGTTGAGAAGCTCCATCGGATAGTCGTTTTTTGAAATTTGTCACACGTTTCTTACGTCTATCTTCTTCGGAGTCGCTGTTGCATATGAAATCTTCCTCATCCGTGAAATCGACTATCTTGTCTTCCGTGGGAATACTCATATTTTCAATTGTCAAAGGGATGCTCAAGTCCATTGACTCGATCCCAGAATCACTTGTGCCAGACAGACGTTCAGGAGTACAGAGCATTGGACCAAGGCCATTTTCTTTTGAGACTCTAGCCAACCAGCCGGGATTGAGGTTTCGATTTATCGTCGGTGTTCCACCTTTAATCAATTGCTGTATAGTATTTATCGACTGTGAGGATACCTTTGTCTTCGGCTCGACAACTTTTATAGTTTCACCAAAGAATGAAGTGGTTGGATCAAATCCATCGTTTTTATCATTACTCGTTTCTGTCATCGATCCTTCAAGACTTAAATTCGATTTGCTGCTCTTCAATTTGTTCATAGAGAGTGATTTTCGAGGATTTCTCTTTGTTAGATTTGAAGATGTGAACAATTTCTGGGACAATTGAAAGCTCGATGATCGACCTATTATCAGATTCTTCTTTTTCGATGGTTTTTTCTCCTCATTTGCTTTACTCAAATGAGCACCCCAAGCTCCTTCGACGTTCGGTGTTCCGCCTATGGGCACAACAGCTGAAAATGGTTCCTTCGTGTCTGCACGCCCAATATTTTCCGATTTCCCAGGATCTATGTTCTCAGAATTTTTCAATGTAGATTCCGGTGAACTATTGTCAAGATTTTTAAAATCATTCGGGGGACTAAAGGGCAAAGATGCATCGGTACTGGTATTTGCAGTGACATTGGCATGAACTTCATCGGAAAATGTAATATCCAGAAGTGTTTCGTCCAAAACTTGAGTTTTCAATTTCCAGTACATTTTGTACGATTCTTTGATAGTGTTGTCCGCGGCACGTATGTCATTCTGTAAAAAAAAACCGTATGAGTTTGACTAACCCCTGGAGCGTTCGGACACGCCTCATCTCCGATCATGCTGTCCCCACTTTCGTTCAGATGTTTTCTAAAACTTCGTAGCAAATAAAACTCGATATACGTAAAAATGAATCTTTCGAACGATTGTACTAAATTCATCGCGTACGTTTATTCGTTTATTGACGAAAGTTATGAATTATTAATCTTTTTACCTTGTTTGGCTTGCGACCATATTTTTCCATGAAATCACTCTCCCACAGCTTAACCCTCAATTTATTCTTCTGGTACTTGGTCTTAAAGACCGGATCTTCGAGAGATTCCATAACGATCTTTCGTTTATCGTCACTTTCATTCAACAAAACTTCGGCGATTTACAACACAAAAGCAACTTGCATGTACTCAAACTTCCAGGTTACAAGACATACTGCCAATCTCGCGTCCCGCGCAAAAGTGATGGAACAACAGCTGTGACGGTGGGACTTGCGCGCGCCTGCGCATAACGCACTTGCCACAGAGGAGAGGAAGATCATGGGTACTTTGAACGTTCGGTTTAAATGACCGGATTTCAGCTAACACAGCTGTAAAAGTTTGTTTTCGTTAATATTTTTTTTGTCTCTGTTTATGATTGTTTGGATCGCAATCGAGGGTAAAGACGTACGTAAAAATCTTCAAGCGCTCATGTAATGCGCACAAATATTGAGCTAGATACGTATATCTATTTATTTATATTATTTATATTATGTACAAAGTATGTCCCTATAATCCTACATTGTTTTTTTTTCTTCTGGGGTGCAATGGATAAATCTTTTATATACACTCAATATTAATTCTTAGATACACCAAAAAATCGCACAGTCACGAGATAAAGAGAACAAAAAAAATCGTTTAATATTATGTATATAATTGTATAATCAAACTGCAATCCATTATTTATATCTCGCCATTTAAGTAGTATACATAGTTCATTCCGTTTAATGTGTGTTACCTTTTTTTTTTTGTTTATCCTCTTAATCGTTTTTTTTAATTATTTTACGTTGTTTCCTCCTATTGTTGTGGTTGCTTTTTTTTTTAAATATTATTATTTAATATTACTATTTATCATTATTATTTTTGCTCGTTTAGTGTACATTAGTAACTCACGTAACATTCATACACCCTTCCAATTATAGGTACATTTTTGTTTTTCCTTTTTATGCTCTTTTCATTATAAGCAGTCGGTCAATGTTGAAACAAATTTATAAAAATATGTATGCGTTCAAGTGTGTGTCTGTGTGAGGGTGTGTTTTATATGTGGGTATGTAGATCCTATGTATTCTTATGTACTCTCACTGGCGGTGACGTTGTTTTCCAAAGGGTGTTTTTGTTCTCTCTACAATATATTCAACGTATATATTGTTCAATAAATCATAGTCGGACGACATACGTTTCGCAACTAAAATTCAAATCTACGTACTTGTACTTGTTTTCTTTTTTTTTCACACAAACCGATGGTACATATTGATTGGAAAAGCACGGTGGACCGCTTGATATGACTCTCATCATTACTCAGTCGAGTACGAGTTTTAATTCAGCGTAAGAAAGAAAAATAATTACAAAAAAAAAGTTCCTTCATCGCACTTAAACGAACCGTACAAAGTTCCAGTCTTGCGAGTCCACTGTGCAGTCTCGCTTTTCGCCCAATTTTATCCGCAGATTCATTTTTCTTCTCCCATATTTTTCATTCCTTTGCTTTCTACATCCACATTTCTTTGTTCTTTTTAATCATCGTCGTCGTATATATTTTCCTTGCCATTCTCATTGTATTCGCAGAAATTTATAAGCTCGGTAATAATTCGCGCCTCTGTCTCACCCTCGAGGATTTTTCTTTTTATCATGGCGTAACCACGGATGAATTTAGTTAATCACCATTGAAAATTGCGGATAGACACGTCGTACACATTGTGTTATTCTCAAAAAATTTCTTACTTCGAGAGACTTAATATTGTGTTGTTATTTCTTCTTTGGTTTTTTTTTTGTTTAATTTTCTTTTTTTTTTTAATCAGCCACATATTGAAAAGGCACTGAACGATAGATAGGGTCAGCTGCATTATACGAACAGACATGCATTTTTTTTCAAGGCGATATCATATTAATTGGAAATAACGTTTCTTTTTTTTCATCATCTTCGCATTTGTAAAATGTTTATATGCGTATATATAACAGCAGAAAGAATATTCCGCACGTTATACAAGAGCGTTGATTATTTTATTAGGACACGCTAAAGTCCGATAGTACTGATAATTCGTTTGGGAAAAAGTCTCGGCTTTTGGTTTTCGAGTAAAAAGAAAAAGGCCATTTGTACAAACGATAATGATGAATAACAATGAGCTAATGGCTAAGAAAATTTGCGGTACAATTTCTGTATCTTCTTTTTTTTTAATCTGTCGACGTTCAAGCGAGTCTAGATCTTTTGCTCACAAACGCAAAATTTATTTCGCAGGCATTTTTAAATCTAATGTTTGTGAACTTGTATATGTTCTTTTTTATTTTTTGCTTTTTTTTTCTTCTCATTTTTGCCAAAGCGCTTTTAAAGCACTAAAGTGGACGCATCATTCGTCTAATAATTATTCCCATTATACAACAATGTACTAACAAAGATACAGATCATTGAAAGATTCAACCTTTATTATTTTTGTTAGGGCTCATCTATCGAAAAGGTTTCTATATTGTTGTTCTTTTTTTTTTTCATTCTTGTAGTATGTAAAAAGTAAGTGCCACACCACAATAATCACAGACGCAACCACCGCCGGCAGGAGCAATAAAACAAACAAAAAAAGATCAAATAAGACACTGTACTATCTCCTTTTCGAAACTTGAGTTGCGATTATTTCATACCTTAATTCTAAGATAGGATAGTGCCATGGTTTTATCGTCAAGTATTTTTTGTTCTTTTTTTTACGCTTTTTTTTTTACGTTGAAATTTTTCTCGTCGCTTCTCTCGATTAAGTACAGACTCGCTAATATAATTAAACGCTGGACCGTTATACAGAAGCAAGTTGTTATTTTCTTCACTTCGTTTTTTCTCTCTTCGCTACGCAATGAGTCTCAAACTAAAAACGTACGCACTCTGGTCTGATTGGAATATTGTCGAATAATATTTGATTTCTCATATTCTCACATTTACAAACTGAGTCGATGGTCTTGGGTTTTTTTCTTATCGAGTGTTCCCAGGCTTTCTAATAAATGTTTAATAAATTGTGTGATGAAAACGAAAAAGACGTATATCTATATTGGTATGAGGTCTGCAAAGCATACGTGGGAATATTATCGTAGTCATATATAATATATATATATATATATATTCCAGATTCTTTCACATCATAACTCTCATTTAACGTTACGTCATTTCATCAACACTCAATGAATTAAATCGACGCGATTATCGTGGACGAACGAAAGGTTAGACGCTCGTATGATAAATTCGCGCAACCTCAACTAATTTGCCATTCCAGCGAAAAATACTGTCAGTCTCACTTGTTAAAAATATCGGCAGTTTTTTCTTATATATGCCCTGAATGAAACACCATGCACGATTAGTTGTTCTTTTTTGCTTCTATGTGGTATTGTTTTTTGTTTTTTTTTTTTTCAACGACAGCCACACGCATTTTTCTTGCGTAGAAAAATTGTCAGGCTGTCTTTATTTTTATTTTTTCTCAATCTTTTCTCTTTCGTTATCTTTCGTAATGCACTGTTCGTTTATAATGCTAGGCCTCCTAAAAAATCTAATATACGTTTGTTTTTTTTTGTACGATTAGTGAGAACGAACGAACGAACTACCTGGATTAGTATGCGTTTTTTAAACGTGCAGCATTGGAAAATATTTTATAGGCGACGCACCGAGAACGAAAGTGAATATATATATACATATATATATATATATATATATGTATGTATATGTATATATACACACAAAACGAACCGTTACAGAGCGATCATTAAACATTATTAACCGCGAGAATAATCTGTAAACCAAATAACAGTAATTAGTGTTTAATTTTGAAATCTGTCACTTTACATGGTGGTAATAAACAAATTTTCGTAGACCACATTGTATTACACATTCCAGTAATAGTTAAAAAATCAGACTTTCTAGGCCAACGGCCCATGAAACTGAGTAGTATGTTTACACTGTGGTTTTTTGTTCATAAGGTTTTTCTTGGGTGGGTTTGTTTTGTTCAGAGGTCTAGTCCGATCACCGTTTATTCGAATCCATGGCTCAAATTGAGAAAAAAAAAACGAAAAAAAAAAAAACGTCCGTCAACTACGATCGACTCAAGCCTCGATCGTTCTCGGCTTCTAACTCGCATTTACTCGAACGAAAAACAAAAATAAAACGAAAACGAAATACATTTTACAATGTTGATACGATCACGCACGCCTTGGATCTTCATAAATAGTGAGAGTCTACACCAATTTAATTCTCTTTTCTTCTACTTCTTCTTCTTATTCTTCTTTATCATCATCTTCTTCTTCATTTTCTTCGTTTTCTTCTTCTCCATCTTCTTTGTATGCCTTCGAATATTTATGTCAAAGCAATGTCAGAATGTCATTCTTATTTACTACTTATAATATATTTGAAATTTGCGCACGATTTCGCTTTATTCCATCATCCACGTAGATTGTTTTTTTTTCTTCTTCTTCTTCTTCTTTTGTCTTTGTATTTTACGAACAACATTCACTTTGCTCAAATAATTCGAAGGATGGAAGTTCGGGTTCGGCACTGCCCCGCACACACACATACGCAATACACACCCACGCACATACACATCAATTCGTCGGATCCAAGACATTTTAATATTACCGAATCGGTGTCAATTTTCTTTATACTCGGCCAATGTGATTATTTTTCGATTATTTTTCAAAAGTGCTATTCTCTTAGTCTTCTTCTTTATCTTCATCTTCTACTTCCTCTTCCTCCTCTCTTCTTCCTTACATATTTTTTTTTATTCTTTTGTAATATAACACACGAGTGTAATGTAGCTTATATGCATATCTAATCGACTCGAATCGTTTAAATCGTATAGCTTGCCGAAAGAGCTTGAAAAAACAAAGCAAACAGACAAACAAACAAAACAAAAAAAAGAAGAGAAAGAAAGAAGAAACGAAAAATAAAAATAGTTGATTTACTCGTAGAGAAGCCGACGTTGAACTGTCGCTACAGCACCAACAAATTATAACGTTACCTAATTATAATGAACACTCGAATCTGTGTTTCGCAGCCGTGCGGTAGTTTTTTTTTGTTTTGTTTTTTTTTTTTTTTAATATATAACACAGGAAACTCCGACATTGTTCATTCGATCGCACGATAATCCATAAAAAGAAAACAAGAAAAATTAAAAGGCAGCATCGCTAACTTAAAATACCATTACATACGTCCAATAATCGCTTATAATTCAGGAGTTTGGTTTTTGTTTTTTCGTGGTTTTTTTTTTTCGTTTTTTGCATTTTTTCCTTCCTTTACGTGGTTTTGTTCAGCATCCATTACCTCAATTCTGCACGCATATCAGTAACAAATATATCATATGCGCTCTTTTTTTTTTCTTTTCATTTTTTTTACTATAATGTATAGATACATATAATCGTATAACATCTAAAGCCAAGCTCCTGTAATATACATAACACTTGAGGCACTTAATTGTGTGCTCAAATACCGTTTTTGTTTTTATTCATTATTTTTTTATTATTATTATAATTGTTTTTTTTTGTTGTTTTTTTTTTCTGTGACATCGTCGTCTCTTATGTTACCGGCCAAAGCATAATTCTAAACCGTATGTTATCCTCTTGTAACAATAGTATTAAAAAAAAAAAAAAATAGGGACTTGAAGTGGCGATGGACGCAGGAAGGACAAGTGAAAGGGAGAGGGAATAATCAGTGCCGTAATTAGGTATCGGTATGTGTGAACCACGTAACAAGTGGAAATTTGTTGAGCTTGTAAAAAAACAAACTGATACGCGCGAGAACACGGTTTTTTTTTTTTTTTTTTTTTTTAAGAATATCACGATACGGTTGTTCAACGTTTAATCGTTATTATGACATTTTCCCCGCACGGTTTTTTTCTCGATAGAAGAAACACCGTAATATCTCGAAGCAAATATTTGTATCCATTGCATCGTAAACCTTCAGCACCAACAATTTATCGCGAATACGTGTGTAATTCTTCGAAGCAAAGTATTCGATAATTGTGACAAAAAAAAAAACAAAAATAAGATATAATAATATTCCGCGATTGTACATGGAGAGAGAGAGAGAGAGTTACGTTTATTCGAACAAATCAAAGGAACCCTTTTTTCTCGCTGATTGTCCCTACCGGAAATATCATCGGATCGTGAGGAAAACAATAGCGAGCCTTTGGCAATACCGCGCGAAAGAATTATTCGACGAACAAAACAGGGACGAAACACGTAAAATCGTAGTTTAGGTTTTTTTTTTTTTGTTTTTTCTTTGATCATTCTCTTTCCCTTTTTTTGTTTTATCACACGTTCGTTGCTTCGGTACGTTAACTGAGTGCACGGGTTTTATTAATGATTTGGCACAAAGCTAATGATTTTCCCTCGATTACGGCCCTGCGCTATATGAGGAGAGACAGTGAGAGAAATAAGAGGAGAGAGGAGGAGAGAATGCATTAAAGGGAGAGAGAGAGAGAGAGAGAGAGGTGGGCAGAGAAACAGACAGAGACGGGAGATAGAAAGAAAGAAAGCGAGGGAGAGAGATGGAAAAAGGAAGGAAGAAAGAGAGGGGGGGGGGGGGGGGGAGAGAGAGAGAGAGAGAGAGAGAGAGAGAGAGAGAGAGAGAGAGAGAGAGAGAGAGAGAGAGAGAGGAGGACAAAAGGAATTAAAAGTTTAACACCTTATTTTTAACATTGTTTTTACAAACTAACAAATATGTACCTCCAAAATCACAGAACCAAAGCAATAACAATACTCTCCTACACAACGTATTATCCTGCCAGCAACCATATTTTTCTTAAATCGTAGAGCTCAAATTAGTGTCTCTTTAAATAACTTCTTTAGAATCCGTTGATTTTATCTTCTTCATGTTTTTTTTTCTTTCTTTTGTTGTTACCTTATCTTCTGGTTTTTTTTTGTTTTTCTTTTATAATTGGTACCATATTCATTGTAGGCGAAGTCACTGTACAATGTAAAAACGTTGTTGTTTTTTTTCCACTCTTTATGTATATTTTTCTTTCCTCGTTTTTATATTCTTCTTGCCTCGCCAATGACAGCACTTTGGGACATGAGCAGCGGTAGATAATCGATCCGTTCGTTCCATAAATGAAGGTAAGGGAGAAAAAAAACCACTAAATATCGAAATTGATCGGAGTAATAATCTGTAAATTCGTTCGCGCCGTTCAACGCGAACATTGACGACAATTAGAAAATAAGAAGAAAAACAAAAAGCATTAAAGTATAATCTATTATTTCTCTCTCTCTCTCTCTCTTTCTCTCTATCTATCTCTCTCTTCCTCTTTCTCTCGAGTACTCACATATTGGCTTTAATCATTTCCATCCTTTTCGTCTGTTTTGTGTTTTGTACAGGGCAGCTCGCGACTGTGCTGAGCTACTTGGGCATAGCTTGGCCTGGTAAGGTCCTGCGAAAAGAAACAAGATTCGATAAGTATATAAGCTTGCACAGGAAATTTATTCGCTAACAATAGAAACAAGATTGCCCAATTAAAAAATAACAGAAATCACCGGACGAGGCACGAATTAAGGCAAACACGACATAGTTCTTTTTTTTTATCACAATTACTGTGCGATCATTATCTTTGAATTGTTTTTAGCTCTAGAAATATATCTCAATTTCCGTTCATACCCTGTGGTTGATCCACGATTGTAAATGTAGTAATATGTATGTATGCATCGATGCTTGACCATATCAAAAAAACCCCACACCCACACACACACACACACACAAACATACACACAAGTGTGTATAAATTCAACCGAACGATATCGATTAATTCTCAATTGATCGTTCGTGACATGCTATACTGTAATATACGATCGTTTGAAAACCATGTGTTTGAAAACTGCAACCTTGCGGACAAACATTACAAACGGGACTTCACGCACGATGTAACATACATCAAAAGATTAAAAGAAAAAGAAACAGGAGAGAGAGAGACTTGGTCTTAAAAGGGCTGAACGAAGTTGGCGTAAATCTATATAAATAACGAGTACACAAAAGACACAGGAGAGAAAAAAACATAAAGAAGCGTGACATGGAGAGTCACCATCGTATGTGATTTTCTTTTCGCTTGGCGGAAGAAATCTCGAAAGTGATAGAAAACAAGGAAGAAAAGAACAAACAAACGAGAAAAAAGAACAAATATACAATCACGTGTGCACATGTACCTCTACAGAATCCAACAGGTATATCCATTCGAGAGAAACGAGAAGAGAAGAAGTGAGGAAGAAGAATCTCGAGAAGAATAAAAATCAAAACCACATCGAATATTTGTGATACGGAAAAAAAAAAGAAAAAAAAAAAAACAAGAAACACAACGTTCTTCCTCCGACACATATAACATGAATTACTTACTAACGGAAGGGCAGTCGCCGATCCGGTATGTGACTGAGGA
The DNA here is from genome assembly GCA_946811545.1 of Netelia fuscicornis. NCBI lineage: Eukaryota > Metazoa > Arthropoda > Insecta > Hymenoptera > Ichneumonidae > Netelia > Netelia fuscicornis. Next base: position 38,540,824 of record OX328015.1, read on the forward strand.
TTCTGTGGGGCAGTCGGGTCGTCACAATCGCACCTCGTTACCGGTTCGGTATCTTCTTCCCCATGTGCATTTGTACTTATGGCCTCATCCACACCATTCACCATGTTCGAGTCATCAGTCTTTACAGATCTGTCAGCGGTGGATTTTAATAATGAAGAGAATTTTGCGATCCTCGTGCGCGTTTTTCAACGAATTATCATTTTTTATAATAAACATGATATCCCTCGTTTTCTACGTTTCCTTTCGTTTCTTTTTTTTATCTCCAAATAATCATTATCAAAAGAATATACCAGAGCATGAAAAATATACAAATAAGACCAAGAATAAAAATTTACTACTTTCAAGAAAGGGCCCATGCACGACTTAAAACACCAGCTACGTATATCAACACTTTGCCTATGAAATTGGATAGATAGAACAAAAAAAAAAAAAACAGAAAAAATACGTTTTAAAAAAAAATACACTTTTGTCAGCCAAAATACAGTACGAACTGTCTTGATCTCTTGAGTGGGGGGGTTTGGGGGATAAATCGGGGTCTTGCAAGGTTGCCACACACGGTTAACAAACCAGTATACACATCATTTATTTTACTCTTTAATTACTGACAATGATTCATCTATAGTCATTACCAAATAATAATAATAATAATAATAATAATAATAATAATAATAATGAAACCATGCGTTTTTTTTCTTTTATTTTGTATTCACGTGTCGAAAAAAATTACAGCTTATTTCGTTTATTTCGTAATGTTTGTTGTTTTTTTTTTGCGTTTTTTTGTTTGTTTGCTTTTTTTCTTTAAAACTAGAGAATTTTAATCAAAATGCCTTTAAAAGTAACTTGAAACCGAACAATTAATAATAATAATAAGAATAATATTAATGTAATAATAATAATAATAATAATAATAATAATAATAATAAAGAACCCTGAATATTATAGTAGTCCCTATGTATTGTTCATCTGTCGTGGCAGTTACGGACAGATTAATTATTGTGTGTGTGTGTGTGTCTGTGTGTATGTGTTTTTTGCGTTCGCCTTTTTTCGTCGTCCGTTCCTTTTACCCACATAAGAGTACTTTTTGCATACATTCGCGCATACATACATATTGCGACATTTGTTCTTTTAATTTTTTGTCCGTTTGTTTTTTTCTTTCTCAATTTTGTTCTTTTTCGTTTGTCACATTAAAATACGTCTCCCTGTCGCGAGGAGGGAAAGAGAGAGAGAGAGAGAGAGAGAGAGAGGGAGAGAGAGAGAGAGAGAGAGAAAGAGAGTGGGAGCGAGAGAAATAATAAAGAGAGAAAGAGAGAGAGAGAGAGAGGGCGACGAAATATTTCTTGACTAACTAATAACGAACGAATTGCATCAACGTCGTTCGAAAATCGGAGCAGCAGCTTCTCCTCTAACAATTAAACTCTACATACAACTTGTTCATTCTCTCTCTCTCTCTCTCCCAATTTCTCTCCGGATATCTACTCTCGTTTTCGTCAAGTTTTTAGGAAGGCCAAGGTGTCACGAATCAAATTCCATCCAGTAAAAAAAAATTGAAACGCGTGGGGGGTGGGCGACACGATAGCAAATCAACGAATAGAAATATAATAAATGGCAAATCGTACGTAAACAACCGATTATTTGCACCGGTCGACGAGCGCACTACGAACAAAATTGTCTTTATTCGCCGACGAAATTTCCCGTGAGGTGATAGAAAAATGAAATATATATTTATATATATAAATGTGTTTGTGTGTGTGTGTGTGTGTGTGTGTGTACACATATAAACTCGTAAAATTCCATCGAAGGAAACGCGTCGAAGGATTGGCGTTAAGAAAAGAAAGAAAGAAAAAAAAAGCAAACTCGCATCGTCTCGCTACGGAGAAATTAAAGAGTCACGGCTCTCACCACTGGTTTGTAACTTAAAAAAGAAAAGAAGAAAAAAAAAGCGATCGTTAGCGCGTTTTAATTTTCACGTCGCGTTCGATCTCCGACTCTCGACGTAGAGAGGGATGATGAGAGATAAGGACTAAAAAAAAAAAAAAAAAAAAGAACATAACTGAGAGAATCTCAAATCACAACGCGTAACGAGACGCGAAGATTACCGCGTCACCGGATCATCTCTTCTTACGTTTGGTTTCTAAATATTGTAATTATTATTATATTTTTTTTGTCTTAGTTTGTTTTCTCATTTGTAAAAATATTGGCGAGGCTCAAATTTGAGAAAAAACGAAGAAAGAGAGAGAGAGAGAGAGAGAGAGAGAGAGAGAAAGAGTAAGGAAGTGCGATCGTCTACGAGGGTTTGCGTATTCTCCCTACGAACCATTTACACGCCTTTAAAGTATCCGGGAATTATTTTCCATCACCAGGACTTGCCTAAAATTCATTTCGATTACGATAAACGGCGTCCGCAAATATCAATCAGTTCGACTTAAAGTTCATCCACCCCCTCCCCCCCTGCCCTTTTTTTCTGAGGTCTTTGTGATTTAACTTTGTTATATTTCTATTTTTGTATATATTTTGTTTTTTTCTTTTTTCATTAAACGAAAAGTTCGGTAGGTGGTTTGAAATTTTTAAGCAAACGAAAAAAAACCAAGATCCTCCGTTGAAATAATAATAATAAGAATAGCATAGCAAAAAAAAGAAAGAAAGAAAAAACATAACTCAGCCAACGATTAAAAAGAAAAAACAAGAAAAAAGAAGATCAGCATTCCCTCAGGCCTCATGACGTTTGCCTGTTATCGTTTCGTTTCAACTGCTCTGTCGTTCGATCAAGAAAAATCAATCAAATCATCACAACATCATCCGTCTCAACTGATAAACTCGACAAGGGAATACTCCAAGAATGAAAAAGAAAATGAAAGAAAAAAAGAAAATAGAAATTAAAAATCGTTACTTGGGGGGGGGAGGGCCGTAAAAAAAACGAGAGAAATATATATGTATATACACACGTTTCTTTTAAATACACACATATACGTGTGTACATATTTGTGTATAGAACTATGTATAGAAGAATTAAAGCACACTCACTTATCGGGAGATGACGGGGGAGTGAGGGTGATGGTGCTGAGAGCGATGTCTGTAGAGTCTGTGTTGCGGCCGCTGCTTGTCAGATTATTGGAGCTTGACGATGATGAGACAGGAGCATTAGCATTAGCGTTACTACTCGCGACGACGGAAGCGGCCGTCGTATTCGAAGCCGTCGTCGTTTGCTCGACGCCGATACTCGGATTGACACAGCCAGTATTCGAGCCCGGACTCGTCGATCTGCTGCTGTTACTCGTTTGTTGCTGCTGCTGTTGCTGCTGCTGATGATGATAATGCTGCTGTTGGATCGTCGTATGACCCGTCGTACCAGACGCCTGTTGATCCTTGTCCTTTGTGCCTTTGAGCTTTGCCGTACCCTTGACTACGTCCGAGAGCCTATTTTGCGACTGTACACTATCGGCAATTGTCGTTTCCGCGAGGGGATTGTGTGACTTTGCGATATCGGCGTCTAGGCCAGGAAGCGGAGGAAACGCGGATGCCTCCAAGTCGAATTGGACTATGTTTCGATTGTACTGGACATTACTGGCTGGTGCAGTTTCTCCGATCGATGGTAACGGGCTATTGTTCGCCTTCGTTAGGGTCTCTTGATCTTTTATTCGGCGATTACGATAGCGCGCGTATCTCTGTTGTTGTTGTTGTTGTTGCTGCTGCGGCTGCTGTTGATGCTGTTGTTGTTGTTGTTGCTGTTGTTGCTGCTGCTGCTGCTGTTGCTGCTGATGTTGTTGCTGATGCTGTTGTTGCTGTTGCACAGCCGTTTCCAACGTTTGAGCATCGCTGTTCTCTTGCTGAGACCCTTTAACATCGTGACTTGTACTAAATTGAGCCTCGCCAGCCGCTGAGGACGTGTGGGAGGAATGGAACTTTGTGCCCGTCTGATAGGAAGAAGTTGGCTTAACCGTTGGCAAGCTCGACGTCAGTGACAACGGCGTCGAACCAAGCGAAGCTGGTCCACCTCCACTTTTCGGGGGATGACTGATACGACCCATTTGTATCATTCCACCACCACCGCCGCCTCCTCCTCCTCCTCCTCCACCACCCCCACTGTCCATCAAGCCACCTCTTTCAGATCCATTCCTATGTTTGTTTCTGTTGGACACAAAGTTTTATCGTTGAAAAGAAAAAATCTACGAAAATTGATTTTGTTGTTGAGTTTCATCGAGAAATAACGTTATACAAAGTTTGAACCAATTCAATATAATTTTGAAGTGTCGTTGTCTCTTATTGAGAGTTAACCATAAACACGCGAATCAAATTGAATAAAAATGATTCTTAAAAGAGCTAGTGATACTTTACTTGTTTCTTGGAGTGAATCCTCTGCTGTGTGGTTTGAACGTGTTGTGCGGCGTTATACCGTTCATCGCGAATACGCCAGCCATATCAAAGAAGCCAGGATTCGCAGGTCCCCACGGCATTATCCCAGTGGGGTAAAATGCTTGGTGCTGGAAAAACGAAAAAGGACATTTATGCTGTGACATCCGAAACGAGATATTGTCTAATTATGGTTATAAAACATATAATTTCGTTGTTGCCGCTTGACTCACGTATAGATGAACCTGGTTGGTATATGGCGGCATGGTAGTTTGTGGCATTGTGGTACCATTTGTGTACAGGAAGCGTTGCTGACCCGGCGGATAAGCACTCGGATCGTAAACCGGTGGTGGCGGAGGAGTTCTGTAGCCGTTTTTCATACCACCGACTCCCGGCACAGTCGGTATCGGTAGCCTGTTCATTGGTTTAGCTTTGATGCGTGCCATTATTGGCTTTCCCTATATTTTCAATATAAAAAGAATTAAAGATCAGACATTTTTTTCCTTTTTTTTTCAAATTATATGAAATTTTGAAAATAACGATAAACAATGTACCTGAAATTCTCGAACTTCCTCCCGTAGAAACCTGTAGGCCTTCTGAGCGTCTTCGTCAGACTCGAAAGTCACGTACCAGGAGCTATTGTGGGCGAATTCGCAGGATATAAGCCTGGGACATCCTTCGCCTGAGAATAAATTCTGCCAAGAGGAGAATGAAATTGAGAAACGTTGAATATACGATTCCCTCGTAAGCCGATGACTCGCAAATACAAATAACATTAGCTTTGAGAGAAAATTTTGAAGCCAAGAGCTAATGGATAACTCACCTTCACGTCTTCCAGTGGCGTACTGTCTGGAATTTCCCGTAGTATAACTATACATCGTTTGTGATTCGGTCTGACTTTCTGGCCCTCCTCGTCAACTTGTACGTTTGGCGATTCGCGCAGCACCTCCGTTATTAACTTTATGTCCTTTGTCAATTTTTTCACTTGATTAAAGTTCGCTATAGTCCATATTGGTACATACTGATCATTATCCATTTGTGATAATAAATATGTATCATTGGCCAAATTCTCTCTGTAAAACAAACCATGAAAAAGAAAGGGATTGGTCGATCGTCATTGCACACTTTTATTTATTATTTGCATCGACAAGAAAAATGCATTCTTGGATGGTTACTGAATGTTGGACAAACATTTCGTGGAATGAATTTCTCGAGGCAAAATTCTCCCCTCCCCCGAGATAATGATCGATATAACGCCTATGATTCATCACTTGTGATAGCAAAATACTGTCATTGACGTAACGAAACTTCCAAGTTGAATGCGATATTTTGCAATTTCATTGCAGCCAATTCACACTGTCGTGGCTCGATAAGCGTTCAATAGAATTTTTTATGATAGAATTTAATTAACGTTCCTCGTTGGAAAGAAAAGAAAAAAATGTATCGAGGAGCATTACCATATCCGGTACATGGCAATAGGTGGATAAATCATGCGTATAACAAAAAATAGATCTTTCTCACCTGGAGAAGTAATACGCGAGCTGAGAAGAGAGCATCTGTTTAAGCTGTTCCAGCGGTATGCCGGTCATTGAAAGGTCAGCCATTGAGGTTTGTTGAACCTGAACTTCACCCAGGGCATTAACGTCGACCGGTGCATAACCGACTCCGACAGCACCGCCGATTCCCGTGGGGTGTTGAGCGCTCGGTTCGAGACCTCCCATGCTCGTGTCGAGCATAAGTTCGCTGCCTCCTGGTCCACCGTTCATGACGCTGTAATCTAAACCGGAGGCGCTACTGACGACTGCGCCTCCGACTGAACCCAAAGGTTCAGGGGTGGCTGGGTAAACCGCCCCTGGTGGGAGTTTCCCAATGTCCCCATTCATGTACACGCACCCTGAAATAAGACCATAATAATATCTAAACAAAAAGATTCGCAAGCTTGGCAAGGCGCAGTCAGGAAAACATTGACAAATGCTTAAAAATCGAGCTTTTAAGGGACAAATTATTTGAAACAAAGCACGTTTGAGGAAAACTTAAGCGAGAAGACAACCTAATTGTTATTAAATCTCATTCCTTCCAATTAATTTGTCCCCAAAATCACGAATCAAAGTCGAGCTGTACCAAAGCAAAAGCCAAATAATACGCTGACCATGTTTTCATATTTATCAGTAAAATCATACATTAGCCTACATAGAAGTGCGAATTTTGTTAACTAATGTTTGTGGCGATGTACAGGCATTTCATTTCCCAGCGTTTGTCTCGATACCCTAGGATACACAAAAGAAAGAATGAATATTTTTCTTGTCAAATATATCAAAATATGGTTCAAGCAATCACGTTTCTTTGGTCAATGACGAAGCTATAATTTCACAAGGATTTATCTTAGAAAACACTGGCGCAAAGTTCACCGAGCGAATGATCCTTCCACAAGCTACAATTCCCATTGTTTTTGTTCACCATTAACGAACAATAAATTGCAAATAAATTTGACGAATCAACGACTCAAAAGGGTAACCTTGAAGTGTGACCTCTTGCCCTTTTCTTACATGGATAAATAAATCTCCCTTTGCCTTTCAATTTTCGATGCATCACCGAACATAACTCGAATCGTTTGTTGTGTACAGAAAAAGAGTTTGGACCAAAAGTTTGTCACGTCTGGTGTGTATTCTCGCGGTCTCGTTACGTACCTTGCACCGATTGTCTAACGTAAGGTTGCATCATACGATATGTTTGCACGTTTCGTAGAGAACCGAATTACCGTTGATCATTGAGACGACGAATCGTGGCAAAAGTGTGTAAATTACAAGCATGACAAATCGTCGAGACCCAACGAGACTACCGATCGACCAAGGAGGTACAACGTATAGCTAGACACACACAAAAAAAAACAGCATGTGCGAAATCCTCGACGTCCGAAGGAATGTTCCGAACGTTACTCGAACAACTATTTGTCACACCGCGTTGTACAAAATTGAACAAAAAAAAAAAGAAAAAAAAAACTGCCTCGAAAGTTCTCTTCGACGAGGACAAAAAAAATTAAACGCAATTTTCACGATTCACTAGACCATCTGGAAGTTTGCACGGTGATTTCGATCTCGTTCTTTCGTTCGAGGAAAGAGAGAGAAAGAGAAACAGAGACAGAGAGACGGAGAGAGAGAGAGAGAGAGCAAGAGTGACGAGGGGAGAAAAAAAAACGAAAAAAAGGAGAGGTGAAAAAAGTCTCAAAGTCAGAGTCGGTGTTGGCGAGTATAACGAACGACTATGACGATGTTGGGGTGGCACATGCTAAAATACGATGCCTCGATCTATCGCACGTACGTTCACGTATCGTGTTAAAATCAACGTAATCGTTTGTAATCCGTTGTTACGCATAACCGTAATTACGTTGAGGAATGAAAATAATAAATTTTGTAAGTGTAAAGATATGCAATATGTTCGGATGCGACTGGCCAAATATAGAGTTGGAGGATGGTTGGCCGGGCTTAGCAAAAAATGAACCACGCACGCAGTGCAAGGTGACAACCACTCCGGAAGTACAATCGTGTGTATCCTGTCCCGTTACCGAGTTCACCATTCATTTCGACAAGTTTCCGAATTCCATGTGGTTGTTTCGTTTTTTTTTATATCTCTCAACAATCGTGGTGTGTTCTCCTCTCACGTTCACCAGGGCTTCGTTTACTGCCTCATTCTGCGTGTGGGGGATTGCGTACACCGTGATATCTCTATCTCTCTCTTTCTTACTCTCACGTTCTGGTACTCTCGCTCGCTCGCGCACGCACACATATATACACACACATACACACGGTTCTAATCTCTCTCGCTCACCCGTGTGTCTCTCGCGAACGGCAAAATTCTCGTGTAATATCTTCGCGTTTGTCTTCGTTCATCGAGGCTCGCGTCACGTCAGAACGTTTTAACAATACGTACTTATGCGTCGTACGTTCACGAAAGTTTGAGGATTTTTTTTTTTTTTTATATTATTCTCGTTCAATGTTAAAATTCTTACCGAGAAGAAGAATCAACTCAACACAATTTCTCAAGGAAACTACAAAATGGCCGACGCAGAAAGGCACATGCCGTGGCTCCGATGCATTGTGGGTTTTTTTTCGTATGGTATGTAACCCGGGGTGCGATGACACAGTGACATCTAACGGCGAAACATCGGAAATACAAATCGACTCCCGCCAATTTCAAATCGACTAAGCAAAAATTTATAAAAACCACAGATGCCTTACGGACGTTCTCGCAACTGTTGCCAATTGTATTATCGTGTTTCGTTGGATATTCACCCAGATCGCGTGGCTACGCAAGGAACCGTATTGAATTACCACAAAATACTGTTCGGAGAGATTTATTTCCCGACATCAACGCTCCTCCTTCTTTTACACTACCACACTGTCAATTCCTCTGCTCTAAACAATTATTTATTTAACTATTCGTCCAAACGTTTATCAACCTCGGATACTCCTTAATAATGATTTTGGATTTCTGTCTGCAATGCAGCAGTCATGACGTGCTCTAAATAAATAAATATATATATATATAAACACACGTATACCCATTGATATACAGCACACTCTTTGCACAACCACAATGCGTGATTGGAGCGTTACCTCATTCGTATCTATCTTATCTAAAAAATGTTGCTTGATAAGCCACGATACGTGGCTTCAGTAATAGCGGTACAATGACTTAATGAATGACCAGTCACTGGCGAACGAGACTGTACTATATAGACATACGTATAACCCAACACTGTCATAGTGAATATTATTCGTTGTCTCTAGAGCTTCGGCATCATTTTCATCTCACCGTTTGACTTCGCAAATATGCAACCGCTCCCATAATATCGACACGCAGCCTGGCATTACGAGACTTTGGATAGAAATATTTTCACACAGCTCTACGCGTGTCACAGTGTCGATAAGAGAAATATCAGCAGACAACCGCATGATCGAAGTTTCCTCGGGACTTCTCTGAAACAAATTCTTGACGATAGCCTAAAGCGATTACGTCTGCTACATATATATACGTATCTCTGCTTTCTCGGAAGAACATGATCGAGGGAAGGGGGGAGAGTAGGGGAGAAGAGGGATATTTAAATGAACGTGATCACGCTTACGAATTTTGTTGACTCCGCTCACTCTGATATCGCTATATATCACGTTACTCTAAGCAAATTTTCTCGACGAACGACTCGCTGGCACGGAAATATTTGTCCAGTTTATTTTGTCGAGCGAGACTCGCCAACCAAGTTTTCAACTCTATAACGACTGGAATCGTTCTCTCGAACTTGTCGACTCAGCAGAGAATGTCCGAACGATGGAAAAAATGGGAAAATATGAAGAACCAAAACAAAATGAAGTTTGACGCAAACTCTGTGAACAGAAAAAATTCACTTGAGACACAAACATGTAATGTACATATGCGTATCACTTGTGACGCGTTGATATACAATTGTGTCCAACGATCCTTTCTTAGAACGTGCATACCATCGGCGATCTTCGGATATTTTCCTTTTTTTTCTTTCACCTCAACTAACCGGTTTTGAGGAATGACCCGCATATGCACATGGCTGTCCAGCGTGTACTCGTCGAACTTAAGGATATTTTATTCATACCTTGGGCCAAAATCGGAACACTTGGAAGTTGGATTTTCTGGGAAAATACAATTAAACAAATATTTATATAATATTTATGTACACATGTAAGATTGAGATATTCGTTTTACTAGTGAATTGCCATTTATTTATCTAGAGGAGCCACATTTCTTTTATTAGAAACAAAAAAAAACAATCAATCGTTTATTAATGTCAATACTGGTTTAATATAGAGGAGGAGAGAACGAGTGTTCTCGACGCATGACGATGCTGATAACACCGAAATGTTGTTCATTTCTGTCGTTTCTTTTTCTGTTTCATATCTTTTTTTTTCATTTAGTTTTTATATATCTCAAATAAATAGTACAATGTGGAATAAAAGGCACGAAAGTCGAAGAAGATAAATTGTCGGTGTATATGCTGTGTGTTTATGAGACATTACGCAAGCTCAAACGGAAGTTTGTTGTCTTTGCTTTTCTTTCTTTCTTTCATCTTTTTCTTTTTTTTGTCGTTTGTTCTTGTTTACTGTATATACGAAGAATGTAAAGCGTTCTGTAGTTAAACAAATCATAGAAGCCAATTCGGTAGCCTAGGCTAACATTTCAAATTTGACTTCTCTGAACACGTCTATGGCGCCAAGATACATACTATCTAACACCAAAAAGTCGATCCATCCGTGGCTATCTGTATCTCTCTGTATAATTCAATTCTCTCAAAAAACTACGATTAAACGAGCTATTACTTTAAATGTGACAAAGTTCAGCGGAGTATATAACATAAGGTTTGTTGAAATATTGCTTCCTAATAATCCCCACCCGCACTTTACAAAATTGTGTTCTTTCGTTTTTCTTTTCGATTAGAATTATTGTGCCTATATATTTCGTACTGTTTATATACTCGTATATATTTAACCTTTTTTTTTTTTCAATTTTCTTTTTTAATTTATTTTTTCATTTTTTTTATTGAAATATATATGCGTATATAATAGAAGATATCCCACGAAGTATCAACAAGTAGTAGTGACTGATACAGATAATTTAAGATGATAAGGTGTTGGTGGAGGTGGAGTAGTAGTAGTTGTCTTAGGTAGTGGCATGGATGGTTTTTTTTGTTGATTAAAAACCATGAACCTTGAGCTGGTCAGGTTTTGCCAGACCCGATTTAGTTAACCACTGGCATATATTTTCACGCTGGTCCCCCTGCAGCTGAAGTACCTCCCCGTACTCCGGGTGCTCGATTACAGTCCCATTGCAGGCGAACTCCTATAAATTATTTTGTTTTTGTTTGTTTTTGTTCTTCCTCGCAAACCACACTCTATATCGCCTTATCCACTGTACACCGATGCTTTACTGAGCACATATTCTTGTTCCTTGGGCATTAATATTCTGTGATTAGAGTCTTAAAGATTGAAACAATTTCTTAAGAAATGTAGATTCTTAAGATGCGCGTTATCTGTTAAAATTGAATATTGAACCTTTTTGGACGCTACTATGTGTTTGTGAAAATCTTACTTTGATTAAGACAAATTTGAATATTTAGATTGCAGACCTTTTCTAGAAAATACAAAATGTGATAAAGCTGGGAACATTCGCATAAAATTAAACAGGTCATGTTAAAGGCGAGTGATAACTTGTGTACAAAGTTTCCAGCTGATAGATGACAGAACACACTTCCAATGTAGTCACAGATGCTTCCGTACAAATGCACAAAGACTTTTTTTTTCACATTCTGATATTTGAAGTATTCAACACATTTTAAACATAATCGCAATAACATTGTAAAACCAGCATATTTAATAAACACAAAAATTCTTGAATAAGGAAATGAAATTAATTTATCGGTGATATTTGGACGATCTTGACGGTCAATTTCATATAGTGATCGTATATTGAAAGCACGAGGCTACACAAGAGTATATGCTGGGCAATATCAGAAGTGGGACAAGGTCGATTCTAAATATAGATCAATCAAAGTCACAAGCTAACTGCACATTTGACGAAAAGTTTCATTGGCTCAAACCACAATTTCGAAACATTATGAAAAAAAAAATTGAAATAAACGATGACTAATAAAGAAATAAAAATAAACTTGAAAACCGGTTTCGAACGCGAAGAAAAACGGTAAAAATTGACATACGTATATAGTGAGACGATCGTAAGCGTCGTTTCGTGTCTCTAGATCATTCTCACTGTATCCTGTCCAAAGTTCGATCTCAATTGTACATCTTTGTATATGACAAACACGACGTATATTACACGTCCGTTCTATATTTAGAAATCGCGGCAAATTGACAGACCATCGAAGGTCGCGACGAAAAAAATAATAACAATACCGCGTGATTTTGATTTTCGACGAATAAGGGCGGGAATAATCGTTCTTACCTTTTTACATGCCCGTACGATTTTCTTCAAGTCATATTCCGAAGATAGTCCTTGCACCGTTGTTAAGGTCTTACGACCATTCCGCTGCTGGATCCTTATATGCACGAGACCGTCTTGGACATCATCATCTGAACCCTTGATTGCATCTGCAAAGGGGTCTGAAACACACGAAAAAAAAAGAAATATTTATTCATTTCTAACGTTTTATCGTAGTCGCGAAACGGACGTGGAGCAACGAAAAAAAAAAAATCGATACGACCGTATCGAGAAAAATGAGGGTAGAGTTCCGCAAGTATTTCTTCTTCGACTTCCCCTTCCCCCCGCACAGTGTATAAGAGACTAGCGTTTAATTGCGAGATGCGATAAGCACGTAAAATAATTCACAGATTGCGTTCTATGATGCAAGACGAAAAGACGCTACAAACGGCCATTTTGTACGAGTCTATCTTGGCGTGCGGGGGTTACACGGTCGGGATAGCCCGATTTTAATGACGGCGAAATATATGATATTTACCGAATGTGTTAAGATTCTGGATGGACATACGACAAACAAAATATATCCCTCGGAGATATAGGACTGCAAATTGCAAAGTTTGAACGAGTGAAGTTACGGATGATGTAGGATAACACAGGCACTACGCAAGAATACTGCTTAAACCCAAAAAATCTTGTACAGAGGCCGAACTTTAGCCGGAAGTAAAAGTTGCATTTGTCACGGGGATACCGATGGGTGGGGTTTGCGGCTGTCGTGCGTGCGCAAACACACCACCGCGCGGTCTTACGATGCTTATAGTTCGCCAAGCAACCGGAAGTGACTCCGAAACAGTTTCCAGTAGCCTGAAGTTATCCACTGATAAATTGTCCAATAATAAAATCACCGATATATTTATGAATCGAATATAAATAATTTTTGTACGACTGCGGTTATTCAATAAATTATACTCCTTAATTTCCGCATGAATTAAGACTCTCGATCAATGTAATACTCGAATAAGTATCATATGTAAATATTGGGAGTAGGGTTTTTTGAAAAGGTGGAATCATCAAATACATAAAGCAAGTATTTCGATGTCTTTTCTTCTACTTCCAATGTTAAATAGCCTACAAATCGATTATCGACGAATTGCACAAGTGATGTACAGTTGTACGAGTAATCTCTTTTACATGCGTTCGTGTCAAACATACGTGTCGGATACATCATCTTCAAAGTCCCTAGAACAGTGTGAAACTCATCAGAATGTCTGCAAATTCATTTCACCATATGGGCATTGAACCTAATCGAACTCATATGGAAAACGTGGTTGTTATATCTTCAAATGATAAAGTAAACCTGTCGCAGAAACTAGGCCTCGAGATATCACCTATAATCGAGCAGTAGTCAGCGGACTTGCCAAAGTGGTGGTCGTGGGTTGGATTTTGGCAGATATCATCCCCCGCTGCTACTCAAACGGTTTCCCATAAAAGGATTTATCAATATTGGACATCGAAAGGGATATAAACACGGGGTATATCAAGAATTAAAAATGGCAAGTCCTCGGACGCGACGAGCGCTCGGCGAACTGAAACCTCGGGACGAGAACAATGTAAGCCTATTAAATATACTTGTGTAAACTCGATTTTACAAAACGTATGGTAAATGCGAATGGCTAAATTTGTTATAGTCGTAAAAGTCTTATTTTTCGCTGTCCATCTCTTTTGACATAGAAATGCTTTGAGTGCGGGGCCCATAATCCTCAATGGGTATCTGTTACATATGGTATATGGATATGTCTCGAGTGCTCTGGCAAACACAGAGGTCTTGGTGTACATTTATCCTTTGTCCGTTCGGTATCCATGGACAAATGGAAAGACCTCGAACTGGAGAAGATGAAAGTAGGAGGCAACAGGAATGCTCGTGAATTCTTCGAATCTCAGCCAGATTGGGACGATTCAATGCCAATTTCTCAAAAATACAATACCAAAGCTGCGGCGCTTTATAGAAACAAGGTAAGTTCAATTCTTCAAATTATTCTTTCCGTAATAAAAATACAATCGGTTGTTTACACCAGATTGCGGCACTTTCCAAAGGAGAATCTTGGAGTCCGAGTAGTTCGAGTGCCAAGAGTTTTCCAAGTCCATCGTACACCGAGGATAAACAAGATTATGGTGGCTCTTATCAAGCTGATCAAAATGCTTCTTACCAGAATATTAATTCACCCGGTTTTAAGAACCAGACCGAGTCGTTTTTTGCAAGAAAACAGAATGAGAATGCCAACAGACCTGAGTGCGTATCAGTGTTTAATGTAAAATATCTATATGGCTATATGATACTGAAAATTAACCGTTGAAACTAAGACCAGCTCCATAGTCCTGGAGAATATCTTAATCATTGTTTATTCTTTTAGATATCTACCACCCAATCAGGGTGGAAAATATGGGGGTTTCGGTTACCAGATGGATGCACCACCAAAAAGCTCGTCTCAGGAATTTTTTGATACTGCCGTTTCTTCTCTAGCGAGCGTAAGCCGTTTTCAAATTTGATTGTAACGTAAAAGGCCCTTTATGACCTATGAATTATAGTGAAAACTGATTTTTAGGGATGGTCCATGTTTTCATCATCAGCATCAAAGATAGCCACCAAAGCGACGGAGAATGCTATAAAAATTGGTGGAATAGCTTCGCAGAAGGTATAATTACGGAGGCGGCGTTATAAGAAAAGGATATCATGCACGATTTTTATTTAATCCCTAACATTCGTTATTACTTTTTCCTATTGATTTGTTATTAGTTTGTTTTTTCTTTTTGTTCAATTCACTTTTAATTTCATTAGGTACGAGATGGCACTCTTCTAGAAGACGTTGGCGCTCAGGTCAATAGCTTAGCCGTTAAGGTAGACATTGCCAATTAGAGATTTATTTACGAATATTTTTTACTGACCCAAATTCTACACCAATCAGCCGAAATACGTCGGATTAACAAGAGTTTTATGCATTCGTCCTAACTTACTGACTTCAACTTTGAAAATTTATCGTACGGTCGATCCGTAGCAAATTGATAAATGGATTGATTACGATCTTAGGTGGGAGACCTTGGTAGACGTGGCTGGGGCGATATAAGTGGTACCAATACATCTGGGCAAAATCAGTATGACTCCAATGATCATTATCAGAATTCATCAAACGCTTATCAAAACAACACATCACGGAATTCTTACTCAAACGAGAAATCATCCCTGGTCACAGGCTCAAGCGTGAAGTGAGTGCAAGCGATTCAAAGTGGATGTTTTTTTATACTAAACATTATTCTCACCTCACTATTGAAAATTACAGAGGCAGTGCTTCGAGCAGCAGCTCTTCAATTCATGATTGGGAATGGGGAAATAATTCGAAGCAAAGTAACGTAGAAAGTCCGACGGATGCTAAGCCAGTTGCTAGAAAGACTAGAGAGAAAAAAGTCAAGGAGGGATCACTGATAGATTTGGAGGTAAAAAACGAAGCAACGGCATGGAATTCAAAACTCGAGGATGACGCGTGGGAAATACTTAAGGATTAACCGTAATTAGGACGAATAATTGTGCAATTAATTTAGCCTCGTTTAATCAAAGCCCAGAAATCTTTGAGAAGTAACGAGAGGAGTGGCGAAGTTCTCAAAAATTTCGCTCAGCTTCGACGAAACATGATTGTTGTCCCAATAACGAAATTTATTGCATTCCCGGGTGTACCGATTTACAAAATACGCGAAACTTGGGGTTGCTTTTATTATTATGATTACCGATGTTTATTCAATTACGTTATATGTCCAATGAATATCATATTAGTATCGAATGAAGAATGCACTTGTTGGCCATGAATGAGAAGAAAAAAAAATCTACGAATCACACGATGTTTCAGCGCACAGTATAATATTCCATTGCATCGAGATTCCATGATATTAAGACGAATTATAGTTAGATAATCAAATGATGAATAAAATTAATTGAAAATAAAATTTGAGCATGGATATCAACACGATTGTCTCGACGTTAGAAGCACCTGCGTTTCATATTGCATATCTTTTTTTTGTCCATTTTGCTAAATATTTATATAATACATGTATGGATGTGTGTGTGTACAAACATGTCGTTTAATGAAAGAAAAATATCAAAGGGGAAGCTCAAACCCTCGTTATATAATTGATAATTGTACATGAATTGACAATGGCCAAATTGGTTGTTCTTTTTAGGAAAAACAAAAATATATACAACAAATTATAACTTGCCATTAGTTAGAAACGGTGCGTATAGAACACACATATGAACAGTATAAAATCATGATGTACACGAGAGATTTATTATGAATAAAAGGCTCATCTATATTTGTTCATAAAAATAATAATAGTATTTCAGTCGTTCACCTAGTTTTGATCAGGTACGATCAATCTTTTCGATTCCAATTGATT
This sequence comes from Netelia fuscicornis, assembly GCA_946811545.1. NCBI lineage: Eukaryota > Metazoa > Arthropoda > Insecta > Hymenoptera > Ichneumonidae > Netelia > Netelia fuscicornis. Next base: position 38,557,567 of record OX328015.1, read on the forward strand.
CATTGGCGGATAACACTTCATAACTTTTTTGTTGCTGATCCTTGCTAGATAGTGTAAGATGTCGCTTTGCGACGAGGGCCAGACTTCATTATGGACTTCCTCCATGAGTTCATCTAACTTTCGTGCTGTTTCTGGATTGAGATCTATCATAGGATAACCCAAGGTCATTCGATATAGGTAATCATATGCAGCCCTGAAAATAACGATACTAGTTTGTCTTCGTTGAGCTTGATTTTGCGATAGTCGACATATAATGGGGATCCAAATATTTTCTACATATTAAGAATATTCACCGAAAATCAAATCCGTTGGATTCTTCGGGCGTGGGATGATTTTCAAACAAACTTATGAATTTCAGTGCCTGCGGGATCGGCGAAGAATCGTTGTACAACCCTGATGCAAGCCAAGCAGCAAGAGCCGAACGTTCGTTATGAGCTTCAGCATTCTTTGATCTGGCTTTTTGTTTTAGCTTGTGTATCATTAATTTGATGGATGAAACACTTTTATTTGGTAACATTTCGGATATTTTGTGGTAATCTTCATGTCCATATGTTTTAAGAGCTTCTAGCAGATTCTTTTTGTCCTCGGTATTCCATTGTTTACTGTCTGCGCACAGCGTGCCGGACTCGGCGCTTTGTTTTTTATTAGACACACGCTTACTCATCGTATTTTTATGTCGGATTTGACCAATGTTCAGGAATTGTAAATCACTGGCTAATTAGTCTAAAGTTTAAGAATTTCTTGTGACTTTAACGGTAACACGAATGACCTCAAACAACGGACAATCCCAACACCGCACACTAAATTTAAAACGCACAACAGAGAAACATTGTGACAATTGATATCAATTGATACCGGCGAGTATTGCGCACCACCTTTGTTTCAGTATAGATGGCGCCACTACAGCCGCGCACGAGCGCTATCTACGAGGCAGTTGTAGAAGCTGTACGAAATATCATTACGTACTTGTTCAACTGTTGATAAAAATAATTGATAAAGAATTAATCAATTAATTAATCAATTTACTGGTTAATAGATAACTTTATTTTCTATGGAAAGCGCTTAGCAATTATACCGATCTATAAACAGCACTACCATATACAGCAGTTACGCGATCAATATAGAAATCAAGTAGATCTAAAGACGACTCTAACGGTAAATGCATATAGTCCAAATGGTGTAGAATGTCAAGGCTGTGAATAAATTCAATTACACGTAAAAGATGTTCCTGAAAAAAGAATATATTAATTGTATGAAAGCTGTAAGCCCATAAATCAGAATCATTAGTACGTAATTTCCATAGCTGAGATAACATTTCTAAAACTTTTTAAATTAAAAATTTCATAGATATATTCTTTAGGTCATTTATGTTATAATAGACTACGATACCCGGGCTTTTCATTTTACTACGACATTTACGACCAATTTTCGCGACGACCCATAACTACTCATTTTATTGCACCGACACTAATTACAATTCTTTCCTCTTTTTTCCCAGCAGTGCCTTATCTGCTCCGAAAGGGTTGAGCGGTCATGACCAGAGAAGTTGGGGTTCTTGCGCAAATTGCGTGTGGTCTATGACGCTAGAATTATATTATGTGACAGGTGACACATGAACAATATATTCTTGGGATATATTTTATATTCACGAGTAATTTGTATTGGTAAAATAAAATCGACGAGGCATCCAGAATGAACATCAAAACGTCTATTCTCTTCGTCGATAAATTGATCGCTGGTAGGAGGCTCGCATCAGGCGCGTGTGAGTATAATTCGCGACGTATTTTTGAGGTTATATTATTACATTTTTTAAGATTATCTCAGTTACATTTCATAACTCTTATCGATTATGCGATCAATGAAAATGAAAAGTTACGTTTTTCATTAAATCACCTTTCAGAAAGTTGAAAATGAACGATCTCGGGCTGCGGATGAATTAGCACACTCGTTATATTCCCATTAACTTGGATCTCCCTTTTTTACCTAGTGCAATTTATCGCTAATAATTCACCGCTATGGATTACGAATATATGCCCTTTCATAGGGAAAGAGACATTCACAATAAATGTTGCAGCGGCAAGTTTTGGTGTATCAAGGTAGCGGCATTATTGCCTATATTGCTTTACTATTTATACTTGTTGACAAGATTTGTAATATATGTTTTGATATTTCAGGATATTTGTGGTATTATGTGTGCTGTATTGACATGGGGCCTCATTATATATGCCGAGTTTGTAGTAATGGCGGTTATTCTTTTACCCAGTATAAACACATTTTATTCCGGCTTCAATATGGCGATATTTCAAACTTTGGCATTTCTTGCTTTCGCATCACATCTGCGGACAATGTTTACAGACCCGGTAAAGTGCTACAAAGATAATTTGCAGCAAGAGTAATGTGTAGAGAGGAGAAAAGTATTTTATATTATGATAATGATCTTTTCAGGGTGCGGTACCGAAAGGAAATGCTACTAAAGAGATGATACAACAAATGGGCTTTAGACAGGGTCAAGTTATTTTCAAATGTCCTAGATGTTGCTCTATCAAGCCAGACAGAGCTCATCATTGTTCCGTTTGTCAGAGGTTTGTAATTAATTTTGAACTGGTAATACAAAAAGAAAATTGTTTTAGGACTATTGTTTTTGGATCCGATGAAAATCTTATAAACAAGGTTTTTTTTCAATGTTTCTTAGATGCATCAGAAAGATGGATCATCATTGTCCATGGGTGAATAATTGCGTTGGAGAAAATAATCAAAAATATTTCGTACTATTTACTGTAAGTTTGCATCAATATGGAGTCGGGTGCATGTTTGATTTTTAAACATAAGAACTTGTTAACCTTAGGCGTTCACGTTTTTGCAGTTCTATATTGCCGGAATATCTTTGCAATCGCTATTTTTATGCATTCAACAGTTCACTACCTGTGTGAGACAGGAGTGGCGTGAATGTAGCACCTTTAGTCCACCGGCAACGGTGGTCCTGTTACTGTTCCTAACATTCGAGGCTCTCTTATTTGCTATTTTTACCGTGGTCATGCTGGGAACTCAACTGCAGGCTATCTGGAACGATCAAACAGTGCGTATTTAAAATGTACTACCATGAATCATACCTCATCCGAAATTTCTCTAGAAACACTAAAAAATTCTTGTCAATAGGGAATCGAGCAATTGAAAAAAGAGGAAGCTAGATGGGTGCGTAACAGCCGATGGAAGTCGATACAGGCCGTTTTCGGTCGTTTCTCGATCGCCTGGTTCTCGCCCTTCACTTCGCCGCAAAACACTAAAACCAAGCTAGACTCTTATTTATGTTCGGTGTGAATGATAGAGGAACCACAATGAAGAAACAATCTCATCGAGATTTAGTCCCTTGTCGCGTGTCTCTGGATATGTGAGATGTACATAGAACGGAAAAAAAGATCAGATGAATTTGTGTGTGAGCACCGTATACCGCAAACCTAAATGGTAGATATAAAATATTTATGCAGGTGCTGAGAAAACAAGTATCCGTAAATTCTTACCAGGAATTCACCTATTTTTCGTAAATGGTGTTCAATACAAGGACCTTGGGGTATAAAAAATGGCAATGAAAAGAATTTCCGGTTAATGCAAATACAAAGAAACAAGATTCTAAAAAGAAACGTCGCAAGTTCAACAATGAAATGTCAGTACCTGGATGTGTGGTATATGGTTTTTATTTCATCGAGACTCTCCCGAGTGCGATGATTGTACATAACGATAATAACGAAGATGACACATCAATAGTTTGCAAAAACGTGTTTTTCGCTAGAATCGAGCATTTTCAATTTTATATGAATATAGATCTAGCTTTTTACTCGATAGTCCATTAATATTTAGCATTTAGCGTACATAAAAACTTCCGTAATTAAAAGTATCCATAGAACTTACGCGATTGACGCTTTGTTTTTCCGAAGAGCTTTCTTTTTGGTACTACGGTGTTGACATTCCGAACATCTGTGTTTTATATCTTAGCGATATACCTCATCATTGATACCTCGGACACTGATATACACATTATACGTATTTATATATCGCAGCCATAAACAAAATCGTACTTATCTTGGTGTCACAAATTAATTCTTACAAAGTTTGTCGAAGAGATGAAGAAGAAAAACTATATGTTTTTTGTTGATCAAATGACGATTTCTCGATGTTGATGGAAATCGAGAAGTGCTAAACATAGTTTGAGAGTATAATACTTATGAAAACGATGCTGTGCAAAAAACCGTGTGATATCCCCGTTATAATGCTTCGATAATTTTTTGTAGAAGAATCGCAAATTGAACTTGGCGTCCCTCGTTTTACAAACTAGTAACAAAATCATCGAATTGTAAATTGCCGATTTGATTGAATAGCAAAGATCATACAGATCACATCCAATTATTACGTCCATAAAAATATATCATATTTCCACGAACAAACTAAAATATCAAGTTTCATTTTTGAAACAAGGACAAATAATTGGGTTTGATCCGTATTATCGCTATGAAAGTACACGACTAATTAAAATTTTGTTTTCCAATAAATTTTGAAAGTAGCTAGAGCATTTGTACACTCACTAGAAACTTTGTATCAAGTCATTTTACATAAATTTCTATAAGTACCAATAACAAAGTGACAAGCAAGAAAAACAGGAAATGCTCTGATCAAATTGCTCAAGCTTTCTTCTTCGAGTCAGTGGACTCGAATGATACTCGATAACCGCAAATACGCGTCTTGGGCTTTCAAATGAGCCGAAAAGTTTGTTTCTTTTACGAATAGACATTTAGGGAGAAATATTGTACTTGATGTGGAAGTCGTTGGTAACGAGTTTAGCAAATTAATAATGCAAGAATGCCCAGGAATAAGAACGCAAATAAGCATATCTTCCAATAGGATCGGGTCTCAAACGTCTATTCTGACTTTTATAGCTTCCGCATGTGGTTGAGAGAGAGAGAGAGTGAGAACCAAGAGTTATAGATAAGCATCTCAGGTATCGATGTCAGAGAACATGTAACGAGCTCATCGTATCAAGAGTTGGACAAGGCTGCAACATTCGAAATATAAACCTGAGTAGCAGTAAAGAATATTGAGCCAGTGGATTGGGCACATACACGAAACAACTTTCACTTTCACTGCTAGAGTAACAGTCGGCCTTAGCTTCAAAGCTGTTTTCCTACGTGTTAGTCGTACATGTTAAACCGTCAGGCTTCCCCACACTCGATCGCTCCTACGTATTGGATGTCTCTTTGCCCTACCACAGTGAGGACTGTCTTATCGTTTTACCGTCAGTTTCACGAAGACAACCTCAAGTTCAAAGTAGAGCGTGAACCTTAGATCTAATCGACGTAAGGGGAATTCGGTGAAATTTAGCATTTTCTTTTTTGAAGAAAGAAGGTAGAAAACAAAACGGTAAGCAAGACAGCACTAACATGGAACGGGCAGTACAAGTTGGTCAAGTTTTTTTTTGTTACCATACCTCGTTAATAGAGCAATTAGTAATCTTTAAATTTTGTTTGCAGGTGAAACAAATCTGAAAACGTTACCGAGGAGGAAAAGAAAGATGAGAGTACTATGGGTGAGTTATTTACTACAGAACTTTTTTTTTATTAAACGTTAAGTTTTGGTGATCATCTGGTTGATTTTTTTTCAGTAAGTCATCACGACTAGCGATATAGTACTAATTTTCAAAATTAAACATTTTTGTAAACTTCTGAACAAATAATTGTATCCAACAAATTCTCTTGGGTACTAAGTTATTCTAACTATTGCAAACATTCCTTACTCGCAGGTTTTCCTGTCAGTGTGTCTTCTGGGGATCTGCGTAGCCTACGATCCAAAGGACGATTCGCTGAAGGACATTCTTCTTCCTAATGGACAGTTCGAAGCATTCTACCTGAAAGGTTCGCAAAGCGACGAGGAGAATGCAGCGCGTCCACCTCATCTACATGGCTCCTTCAACAAATACAGAAATCCAGCATTGGTCGGTGCACCGAACAGCGCCGCTTATGGTTTCCGGTTCGATGGAAAACGTCGCTTCAATTATGACTGAGTGAAAGCTTCAGCGTGCGAGTACAGTTTTTCTTCAATTCGTTTTAGCTCGATTCAAGATCGCTCTCGATTGAATCGAGAACAAAAAAATAATCGATAAAATAAAATCTCGTACGCCCCATAGAAATACGTTGAGTCGAGTCTTGGGTGTCTGGGAGGCACGCTAGCTATCTTTTTTCATCTCGCCTCGTTCGCCAACCTCGCGTTTTCATACGTGGACTATCCAGTACAGGGGGCTCTTATCGATGAATTTCCGCCACGAGAATATGTCAAGTACAATTTATCTCTAGGAACTAACTCGAGATGCGGAAATAAAAATTTCATACCACGGTGGACCAAAGAACAGGGAGTGGTTAAACTATTTCCGTTCTATGCACGTACGTGTCTAAACTCTCACGTCCAAATCGTACCCGCAGCACTTATAACGAAATAATGATTAGGTATAAGAAAGAAACAAGAAAAGTGTAAAAAGGATCTCGAGCAGAGCGGAGACTGGAATTACTTTGATCATGATCGCTGTGAAAAAAGAGTATTAGGAAAAAAACTGATGTATCGGTGGGGGATACAGCTTGTATCTTGGAGTGTGCGTGCTCCTTATATCTTCATCGCGAGGCACGATTCATTAACGAAGAGAGGACCGTTTTAATAGGAAGAATTCTCGGGGGAATATCTACTCGATGTTTTTATACCCTACGTACACACGTAAAGAATTTTTTATCCGTTCGTAATTAGATCTGGATTCTGTAGATTGACAGTATTTGTCGTCAGCGTGTGCATTTATCTAGTCAAGACAGTCAACTCGCGTGTCTTCACGAAAGAGAACGAGAGTGGTAATATTAGGTTTTATATAAAACCTGATTGTAGCTGGCCAATAAACCAGAAAGGCGTACGAAGATCGACGGGATAACATCATTTTTACTTTTTTTTCTCGTCTCAATGACTTTGTCCTCCCTGCTATGGGTCGAGAATTTAGACGAACAAGTAGCAGGTTTTCCACGCGCGAGGAATAGCTTCACCGGTTTTGGATGAAACACGTGTACTCGTGGAGTAATTTAAGGCTGTATGGGCAAGCGTATAGTCCGTTAGGAATTAAATGAGGAAAAACGGGCAATTAAAACGGCAGAGAATCTTCACGGGGGAAAACGAGCGTCGAGTTCTTCGCATCTTTCTATCGGGGAAAATGTTTACATATACGAGATAATTTCCTTCGTCGCGCGACGTAAAGTTCAATGAACTTTGGCTTTGAATCAAAAGTTTCTGGATAATAAGGCAGACTTTTTTTATGGGGTGAAATTTTAACGATATAAGGTTCGGTTGGGGTTCGATGACAAAAAATGTACGACGTTCGACAAGATATTTATGCGAAAGGTCAAGTGCATCAGGGACTTTCGAACTTTCCATGAAATGCAAATGTGCATAGCGTTTCGAACATGTCACCGAGGTGATTGAAGCTTCGATAAAAGATGAGAAGAAACGAGAGAGGTTGCAGTGAATTCCAATAGAAGAAAGTGTATAAATCACTGGGAATCAAAAATTATGATTCATACATCACTGTCGATAAAATATTGTGACCGATTCTTTGGAAAACCTGGAAAATCTTGGAAAAAAAATTAATTCGGATAAACACGAATTATGTTCAATAACAAGAACTTGCAGCTTGTTGGCAAGACTTTTTATGCTTGTTCCCTGGAATATCCGAGCTCGGTATTTCTGAAAACTGGAATAAAAAAATGAAATCCGGAAGTTAGAGGAGAAATGTTCAAACGTGCCAGAACTCTCTACTCCAATTTCTTTTTTTTCTCTTTCTTTTATACAAAGGGCCAAGAAGTCTCACGAGGTATCTTGGCTCGTTAGAATTGTCATATGTACTTTAGGTAGAAAAGGTTTAGGAGTGAAAACGAGCAATTGCATCGAGCAAATTCTAGGAGTTGAAAGGGGGATTCGTAGAGATAGGAGTATGGTGTACTCTCGACTTTGAGGGAGCAAGGTTTAATGCAATATACCCGTGGGTTCCCCTCCGTGCAAGCCTTTAAAAGACGTGGGAATATGTCGTCCAGGCACAGTCGTTGCCGGTAATGCGACTAGTGGAGTGTGGTAGCCAATGTGAAATCGTGTACGCGGCGACATGAGGATCGTATGTCTGATAACGGTGAGTGTATTGCGGAAGAGGCTGTAAGAGAAAATCTTATCGCGGGGTCCAGTCGAGATCGGTATCTCGAGGGGCGGTTCGGCTTTAAACGCGATCGTGTGAATCGAATACTCGTGATGAATTGTTTTCGTTCAAAGCGATGAAAAAATCGAGCGATTAAAATCAATTTTGATTTTCAGTGTTTCGTTTCTTCGATTACAGTGTACGTTGAAAATTTGAAAAAGAATATTGTGGTGCGATCGCTTCAATCTCTTCTCTGTGATTGAACTTTGTAGGACTCATCGGGCGAGACTGAATTTAGAAATAATTATGACGAGCAAGTGTTGCATTACAAAAGTGATACCGATCATTTTCGTTGTGGCAGAAATTGTGCAATTTTAGATGACAGTGATAATTGAAAAATGACTACTGTTTTTATTTATAATTTGCAATTTAAGAGAATCAGTTTTAAATTGAATTATTGAATTTTTTATCTGCAATATTTGATTTGTTAATATTTCGTTTGCAGGTCGGTGCGTTCCTGCTGTCAATAGCGATTGCAGAGGGTGACGTCGGTATAGGGTAGGCTTGTAAAAACAAAACAACACTACCTATCTTAAGATTGTCTTAAGAGCTTGAACCCTCGAGCACAAAGAAAACTTTGTGCATTTGTGCTTTCTCATAGAAAGTTTGAAAATATATTTTCTACGAAACGAAACAGAACAACGAAACGAAACCAAACTCTCGATATTCCCTTAGAACGACTGGCCAGTATCATCATCAGAGGTTGCCACGTCCGATTATCCTCGAGCCCGTCGTCAAGTTGAAGTCGGAGAGCAGCCCTTTCGATTGGTTCTTCAAGGCGATGTCGAGAGTGATGAATCCACCGAAGAAGCCACCTCCACCTATGATAGGGCCGATCAAATTGCCAGGTATGGCTGGACAAGTTTACATAAGGCAATTGGAGAATAATTTACCATGGGAATCGAGTCACGTCGTCATCAAGATGATGATGAGAGATCCAGTGACCGGTATGAACGTTCCGTTGGATTCGGGCCAGCCGAATTATCGACCGGAGGAATCCTCGCAAAGATATTCAAAGCCTGCTTACGGTTCTGGAACGAACAATTATACACCAAGGCCTAACAACCCTGTACAAGGTGGCTTTTTACCATCTTCGTCGATGAACCAATATCAAAGCTGGCAGTCGCGTCAGCGTCCTCAACGTTACCCTTACAATCAACCCTTTCGAGCCAGCACACCCAACGAGCTTCGTCACGATGATTATACCAAGAACCAGGCTCAAGCTTACTCCAAAGATAACCAGGACGAGTACAATTATCGTCGTTTTCCACCTAATAACTACAACTCCTACGGTAACAATCAGCAAGAAAATTATGAACGATTTCGACCTATGCCAACGTCGAACCGTGATTCATTGGGAACCACGATATCATCACAGCCCTCTATGTACCGTTCGGTTTCATCTCGAGCTCCGAACGATCCGGTTTATGGCAATGATTACAACGATCCTCGCCACATGGATTCCCTTCAGAAACCTCCGTCGGATGATTTTTACTCAGCAAAACCGGATTCACCGCGATCGACGCAGATTCCTTATCCCGAGTACAGGGGACGAGAGCTCGATCAGTTTGAGCCAAAATACACGAATCAGACTCAAAGTAACGAAAACTATCCATTGAATAATTATCGAGATTCGTCGAGGTACAGGCAATTCGTGAGGAAGGATAGAATGGTCGCTTCTAACAATCGTAATTATCACGATGATTTTGTTCCGAGGGAGAGGAATAATTTTCATGGTTCGAATCCGTCTCAAGCCTCTCGAGGTTTTCGCGAACCGTCACCAACGAAATTTGATCTCGAGGATGTCGGAGGTCTCGAGGTGATAACTGCTCCTAATTTGAACAGCGGATGGAACGAACCGAATGGAATCGACAAGAACAAAGACACCAGTGGTAAATCGAGGGAATCCGATTTGAATCAGGGCGAGGATTCGATAAGCATGGGGAATGGCAAGAATTTAGCACGTGGTGAATCAGCCGAGCACATCAACGAGGAGCAAAACGAGAGTCCAAATTCAAGAATGTTACAAGCGAGATTAACGTCCTATAAAATAATCGATCGTTCGCACAGAAGTCAAGGAAGTCAAAATATGTCGTCGATATCTGAAAATGATTTTCCGGTTCTAGAACGAATGAGAGATAAGAAAAACAACTCGTACGAATACGGATCGAAATTACAAAATTCTCAGGAGGTGGTCGAAGATAACGAGAGGATGGAACCGCGAATCGGCAATGTTACCGGTGAGGTAATTCGCAAAGTCATGAACTTGACGGCGAGCAATCGATGGCGATTTCAGGAGGGCAGGCGACCGAGCAGAATTGTCAAAGCCATTTATCGACGAAAACCGATAGGCGAAATTCTAAAAGGTAATGGAGAAATTGATGGACGCGTCGACTCGAACGAGAGCAATAGTACGGACCGATCGTCCATGGATAGTTAATCGATCGTCGATTAATCGATATCTACTCGATCACTATTGATCGTATCTTGTTAATTAAATGTATAGTATATTTATATTTATCTCCTGTTAAGTTTGTTTTTTATGTTAAACGTATTCAAAATAAACGAGTAACGTATCGATATAATTATTGTACGTGTTCGATGGAAATCGTTAGAAAGGACAGAAACAAGAAGTATGAAAGAAAGAAGGATTGATCGAGTACGTGAAAAGCTGATTAAACAAGGTACCTCGTTAATTCCCATTGATTGACAGTTTGCCTTAAGGGTTCTCGGTCAATCGCTTCCCTCTCTCGATCTTTTTCACCTTTCCTTCAATTCCAGCGAGAGATGAATGGAACAAAAAGTAAAAAAAGGACGCTCGCTGCGATCTAAGAGATTCGCACGATTCCCCTTTCGGAACTCGTCGTCGTCTTTTCGCGACTTCACCTTTCACTTCTTCTTTGCGGTGCGCCGCTCTCGTATCAATCGACCAAACCACGTCCTTCCCTCTCGTCGATCGCTCCCTCGATGCAACCAGTTTCCTACCGAGACAGTCTCAAAGAAAGTTTCGCCGCACTCTCGGTCTTCTCGTGAAATTTAGTAACGTCACGAGGTATTTATCGAACGACAGGAACAAAAAACACAAAATGAAGAAAAGAAGCAAGACAGCAAAAACAAAATAAACACACACAAAAAAAAACCAGTCCAATTTTATTTCATCTACGTGAACGAAAGTGAGAGATTTCTGTTATAGCGATGCTGTGTATTCTCGCTATCGTAAGTTTGAATCACGAGTAAATAAATACGCACTTGGCGAAATGACATTAGTTCCACCCGCTTCGCGCGCCAACGATTTATTTATGTGAATTTAATTACCCAACGTGTAATTTACCTTTTTTTTTGTATCCATCCATAGGAATTCATCTCTTTGCGCTTCTTTCCCTCGCGATCGTTGTTCCAAGTTGTTGAGAATCGCACGAGTGCGTGAAATTATCACGCGTTCATCTCGCTTCAGGAAAATCCAAACGGGTGCTTCTGAAATCAATTTTGACGCGTGCGTTGGATTCGACGCATCAGTATTTTATACGTATTTGTATAAAATGTATATAATTATAGAAATATAAAATAAAACATTACGCTTGGAAATATAGAATCAAACACGCGTGTAAAAATAAAGCAATATCTGGGCCGTTCCCCCATGATAATTGTACTCACCGTTTCACTAAAGAGTTTTCACTCTCTGTAATAATTGCGATTTTATACGAAAGTCACGTATCGAGGTAAATCGATCGTGAGTGTGTAATAGACGGCTGGATTCCGATCGGATTGGTTTATTAATATGCGCAACTTCCTCAATTTTAAAAATAATACGCTAGTTTAATGTGAAATATTATGGGAACGTTTATTTAAATTTGACGAAAGTAAGTTGGGCGATTTAGGAAGGCTACGATCGCGTTCGAGAAATCGTTTTGTATCGATAATGACAAATTTTTCACTCTACCGGGATACTTTCTTACTCGATTACTTTTTTTTCTTGACTTCCTCGATTTTGGCGGAAAAGAAATTAATGGAGCGAGGTGTATCGACAGTCGGTGGGAATTATATAGATGTGTAATACAATGAGTTGGATGAGTTTTATGAGATGTGGAGTTTCACTGAATACATTTTGTAATCATTCGACGCGGCTGGCTAGTTTCAGAGCTAAGATATAAAGGAACGCTCATGTTGCGCCTTGGCGCAGTTGCAGTTTTTAATTGGAACTGTGCTAAAGTGCTAAAAATCAGATCTCCGTTTTGTGTTTATAAGATCGTCCGAGGGAATTTTTCGGTGCGTAGAACGAGAACGAGGCTGAAGACGGATTTGATACGAACAGTGAAAAATGAGGAAGGAACGATTGGTAAGAGCCGTTGCGTCTGGATCGAGGATAGTTCGATAATCGAATTGAAATAAATCGAAGGATTTTAATTTTTTTTATGTTTGTATTGAGGAAACAATATTTGTTTTCAGTTTGCGATGTCGTTCGTCGTTGCTGTTCTCGTGTTTCATGGACCGGTCGATGCTGGGTGAGGATGCACTTTTTTTTCAGTGCATTAAGTGGATCAATTTTATGTATAGTTACATACTTTTAGACTTATGTGTGAATGGAGATTTGTATAATTTTTTGTATGCATTTGTGGATGCACTTTCAAATGCAACTTTAGATGCACTTTGGCATACTTTTACATTCATGCGTGGATGCATTTTTGTATACATTTTTGTTTGTATTTTTAGATGCACTTTTAGATAATTTTTTACATATATTTGTGAGTGCATTTGTAGATGCACTTTCAAATGCAACTTTGGATGCACTTTGGCATACTTTTACACTCATGCGTGGATGCATTTTTGTATTCATTTTTGTTTGCATTTTAGATGCACTTTTTGATAATTTATTACACATATTTGTGAGTGCATTTGTAGATGCACTTTCAAATGTAACTGTAGATGCACTTTGACATACTTTTATACTTATATGTGGATGCATTTTTAGATGCACTTTTAGATAATTTTGTATACATACTTGTGAGTGCATTTGTAGATGCACTTTCAAATACAACTTTAGATGCACTGTGACATACTTTTATACTTATATGCGAATGCATTTTTAGATAATTTTTTACACATACTTGTGAGTGTATTTGTAAATGCACTTTAGCATACTTTTGAAGTTATGCGTGGATGCATTTTTTAATGCATTTTGGATGCATTTCTGGATAAACTGTTAAATGTGGCGAGGAATAATAATGAAAAATGATCAATTACACGTTCTTTTCAGAAAGAAGGTGATCATACACGTGCCTTATCGCGTGAAGAGTGTCAAGCACACCCATACGGTTTACAAAGTAATTCCGCATCATCATCATCATCATCATCAAGAGAAAAAGGACAAACGTGACGATGACAGCGAGGAGTTCGATCACTACAAGAAGTGACGAAACGATACTGACGTAATAAAACAACAACAACACACACACACACACACACACACACACAAACACACCCCCGCCAAAACTCGATTGCATTGCCACGATGTGCCCAAAGAAGATAAATAGTGTTCAATCGTCGTACAAACTTTAGACTGTCACGTTTCGTCTTAGCGCATTTATTATAAGCTTTAGAATTATTTAGCTCGGTACCTACTTAGATTAATTTCTATTATTAATTCGACGTAGAAAGTATACAAAAATAATAAAAATGTGAAACAAAAATTGCTACCTATCCATTATTATCACATATTTCACAAGTGAATTCAATTAAACGTCTTTGAAACAATGTACACCGCTTATTTCGAAATTAACTTGGCGTGAAAATAAATGGCACAGATTTTTTTTTTTTTTAGAAATTCCCTAAGTCGTGTACCAAAATTTCCCTGTACAATTTTTCAAAATTATGTAATAATTTTGAAAAAAATCATTCGAGGAGAAAAATGATATTCTGTTTGGGATAAATATTAATCGTAAAAATAACGACGCGGTGAAAAAACGATAAATTTCACGAACGACGATGGATCCGCATTGTCGCCTTGAACAATAAAATTTATCGTCGATTTCTACGGGAATGCGAGGACGCATCGACGACAGACCAGCCATAACGTTGATAAAAGAAAATATTGCGAGATGAGACACGGGCGAAAGTGTTCATACTCTGGAACCTACGCCCGTAGAAATCGATGGTCGAATAAATATCGGCAAGAAATCGATCGGCGACAAAGCAAAAGTTCAATTCGCACCAAGTTAACAAAAAATTTTGCGGATATAAGACGTTGCAGATCGCTTCGAGTCAATGTCAAACGTCCACGAGACGTCGAAGCGTTCGTGCTCATTCGCAACGTGACTCTTCGACGGTAACGATCGATCTTTCGTAAAATGGTAAAAATCCCACTGTGATAATATCCTGGCTCTGTGCTCGTTCTCGTACGTTAACGATTTAATAAAAAGAAATTTTAATTCGCAGAGATTCGTGGCAGTGTTGTTCCTAGCGTTGCAAACTAAAATCATCATTGCTTCCTCCGACGCGAAAGAACAGTGAGTAATTGTGCATACGTATGCCTCGACGCGATGTATAATTATTACCAAGCCGTAAAATACGTTTAGGAGCAAACAATTTATATTCTGCTATTTCGAGCTGTCTGATTTTTATGATTCATCGAGATTTCTATCAAAGATCGCAGTAAAACGTACAATTTTCTATTTTTTTTTTTTGGTTGTTTTGAATAGAAAGAAATTTTATGAAAAAAAAGAAACCAAATTTCTGCAAAAAATTAACGAAATGTTGGGAGGGAACAGACAAGAACTTTCTACAAGATAGACGAAGTTTTTTTTCAAAAGTAGGCAAAGCTTTTCTAAAAAATAAACAAAGATTTTCCAAATAATCTCATCTCGGAGCAAAAAATTTATATCTTGCTATTTCGAGCCGTCTGATTTTTATAATTCACCGAGATTTCTATCAAAGATCGCAGTAAAATATAAAGTACGTTTTCCAATTTTCTATTTTTTTGTTTGTTTTCAACAGAAAGAAATTTTTCAAAAAATAAACCAAATTTTTTCAAACAATGAACACAAAATTGGGAGAAAAAAGGCAATAACTTTTCACAAAATAGACAACATTTTTCCAAAAAAACAAACACAAATTTTCCAAAAAATAGACAAAATTTAGTTTGAAATCAAAAAATCTTAAAAACCGTTTTACAGTGTCCACTTCAAGATCTACGTGCCAGAGATAATAAAGCATCGTACTCACACCCACACGATATTTATACACGTCCACGAGCCAAAGAAGAAAGCAGTGCCGAAGAAAAATTCGCATCTGGAGTCTTGGCACGAGGACTGGAATTCGTACAGTAATTACAAAGAAGCGGACGAGCAAGGTGAAAGGAACGAGGGTGAACGTTCGTTAATGAAGGCATACGGGGGTCATCCTTATCGTAACGACGATAAGAACTACGTGATGAGTCACGAGGGATTGCTGACATTTCCGGAACGTCCACCATCGCGAAACGAGGATTTCTATCATTCTTACAATCGCGACAATCTTCCACCTCCTATGTCGCACTATGACGATTATCAAGGTCACCTTGGTCAAGGTGATGATCTCGATGGACATCCAGTTCCGCTCAAGAACGTTTTTCGCAACGGGGTAGTCGGTTACTCGTATCCCCCGCAGTACGAAGTCCACGAGAACGTGGTCGAGAACATCCCCGAGGATTCAGGGGAATCTTACGAAAATACACAGGAGGAGGGCTACAAAAAGGGTCATCATTCGGAAACCGCGCATTTGTATACCAACGAGCTGAACAATTTTTACGACGACAAGCACGAGGAATCGAACGAAGCGTTGTCGAAAGAGAACGAAGAGGTCGAGAAAAAGACAAATCGTGGAAGTTACAGGTACGTCGATGATAATTATCGCGCTACCAGAATGGCGTCGAAGGTCTAAGTGCCAAGGGTGGAATAAAAGTGTGACATTTTGGGTGACGCGAGTTATTTAAGGCGATACGAATTAAACAATTTACTCGAGTTACAATTTTATGAAAATTCTATTTTTAAATACAATTTGCAATTAATTTTGAATCTTGGTTAAAATTGCAACTCGAGTTTTTCATTAATTTGCTACTGGCGTCTCTCGACTTCGGTGCGAGCTTGATTTTTGTGCCTATCGTAAGTTTAAGGATTGATAAGTCATCTTTTTCTATTTTGTACTGTAACATTGTTATTTTTGTAAGTAAATATTAAATTTTATACTTTGATATCGCAACGAGTCTCACGCTATTTCGTTATTTCCTGGAATATTTGGGAACGTGCAGTGTCTAAGGTTTTCTCTCTTTTTTCTTTTCTTGTTTTGTTCTTCAATGTTTTTGAGTAATGACGATTTTTCTATTCACACTTTTAAAAGTATAATATAATTTATTCAACTACGATCGAGGTTATTATAACAGCTGGCAAACATAACAAATATTCAACAAAATAACAACGACTAACTGTCTCGAGAGACTAGGATAATAACAAGGATCGTGGAGTCCTTCGTACAAAAGTCTGAGGATTTTTTTGGATCCCATGTAAATCGTGAAGAAGAATATGTAACGAGAATCGTGGGAATCGATGAATAGACAAACTTACGGATAAGCTAAAAACAAAAATGTTGATAAATATGATCGTTACAAAAAACCCAATCGCCCTCTCAAAAAGGCGACAAATTCCTACAACTTTTTAAAATTATAAAAATTATAAAAATATTCGTAAGATCGCACGTTTTGAACAAACAAATTAAAACGAACGACGTCTATTCGGTATTAACCTACGTACTACAGACTTTGGTGTTTTTCGGGAAGGATGAGAGGGGAGAGGGTGGAAATGATTACAAAAAAAACAAGTTTCGAAGGTAAAAAAAAGCTTCGAAAAAATTATCGGTGAGTAAAGGAGCGATGGGAAAGAAGGTTTTTGCGACGAGTAGTTTGTTCAATGACTCGAGAATTCCTCGTGTCCACCGTAACTACCGCCGGAAAATTCATTTCCACCGGAGAATTCGTGACCTCCGGAAAATTCGTGACCGCCGAGGGAGTGTTCGCCACCGCCGTGTGCCTCGAAACCACCGAGATGTCCACCGTCGAAACTTCCGCCAAAATCGTGACCTTTAATGCCCTCGCTCATGCCACCTGACCAATCCGAACCTCCGAATTGGTGGCCACCCTCGCTTCCACCCCCTCCGCCACCCCCGTGGCTGAGCAACTCGTGATGACCACCGAGATCTATCGGATGACCGACCGTGTAACCGAGGACCTCGTACTTGTCACCTCCTTCGTCCTTGTGGTGTACGTGCTTCGTTATCGTGTGAGTATGCTTTATCGTTTTGATCTTGTACGGAACGTGAATAATCACGTGGTGGCTTGGGAAAGAGAAAATACATTAAATGCAACGTAACACAAATTTTCTAAACAAATTTTGGTTCAAGGTTAAGCAAATCAAACTATTTAATTAATAATAATATAACGTAACGTAAATAAAGAAGGACTCGAAACAACAAAAAATCATTAAAAAATAAAAAATGAGTCGAGGAAATAAAAAATCATTCGGAAATTAAAATTGGATCAAAAAAATAAAAAATAATTCAGAAAATATAAAAAATGACTCAAAGAAGTAATAAATCATTCTAGAGAATTAAAAATTACTCAAAGAAATAAAAAATAACTCAAAAAATTAGAAATGCCTCAACAAAATAAAAAATGACTTATTAAAACAAAACATAAAATGGCAAATTAAAAAAAACGAATCAGTTGCAAATAAATAAATAAAGTTACAGGGATTTGAAAAATAATTCACTATTTCCTTAAATTCGACTCACAGTCTCAAAAAATTGATGGGAGATAAATTTTCTATCAAAAATATACAAATTTCTTTCCACTTCGTGACAAAAACTATTCCACAAAATCAAGATTTAATCCCACGCCCGTGAAAACTTACTGTCCATGTCCGTGACCTCCGGCTTGAGCGAGATGAAGAACGGTCGAGGCACCAGCGACGAGGAGCAACAGCTATCCCAAAAAGAAAAAAACAAAAAATCGACGATAAATATTCACTCGATTAATATCCCACTTTGATAACGATCGTCGATCGATGATAAGGATTCAATATCCAAGCAAAAAAAAACAAATCAATCGCTAGATACGACGAGACTCACCGTGAGTTTCGGCATCGTGGATGGGAGAGCTCGTCCTCCAAAACAATAAACCTTCGCGTTTAATAACGATGTGTGCACTTGGCGTGATTCGCGGATTTGATCTGTTACTGGTGGCGAGACCGCGAGCTCCTTTTATATAGTGTTAACTGTATATATCGTACGTTACACACTACCATGTCGAAAGAAAAAGAGACGAGGCGATCGTATGAAAGCCTGTGAAAAGAGAGAAAGAGACGGTGAACGATCGAAAGGAAATGCACATAATCCGGAACATATATCTATATATAAAAATATCTAGACACAAACATCCATATATACACACACATATATATATATCAATATTTTATATATAAATACAACGTAAGAACACGAGCGCCTATGTGTATTATCGCGTGTGTAAATGCCGACAGACAAACAAACGCTCGTTACCGTGAAAGGAAGAAAGGAAAAGGAATAGGAACGGTTTTGCTCGACCTCCTGGTTGTATTTAAAAAAAAAACTAAAAGGAAAAGAAAGAAGGGAAAAAACAAAGAAAAAGGATTCCACCCATCCACGGAGTTAACAGAGTGAGGAGATCTCCGGAACAGGCGAGAGGGAGTCATGAAAGCAAACCGACGCATACCTCTTACATTGTCTACAGGATCGCTATAGATATACAGGATAACGGACGTTATTTTATCCGGACACGTATGGGAGAATCTCGTATGGAGCAATTGCCACTGTAGACTCACGAACATACGTGCCATTTGCTCGGTTCTTGTATGAGATTGTTGTTTTTTTAATTTTTTTGTTTCGTGTTCGAGAGAGGGAAAGATATATCCACCTCTTCGGCAATGGTTGCAGTCTCGGCGACTGCCCAAGATCAAGATCAATCCTTGTGGCTTTGAGAGTCCCGCTCTGCGCATGCACCCCTTTCACCGCGTCTCGAGGATTCTCTTTTCCTCATCCCACTCATTTACGAGCGTTCACTGGTATTCGTATTTTTCTAACCGGAAGTCGACGAATTATTTCGAAAGTTCAATGGGAGAGGATATAACCGATGAGTCGTAAATATTACCGATTTTATCGTTATCGTCGGTTTGCGATTGATACAAAACGTTACGAGAAACTGGTAAATGGAGTCGTTGGCTCGGATAGAATAAAAAGTTTACGATCTTCTCTCGGTTTTTGTTCACTTGTGAGCTTTCGATTGCGGAGTTATTTAAAAATTTAGTCATCTACTAATTATCAAAAGAGAAAAATTGAAAGAGAGATTGAAAGGATGAAAGGATGAAAATAAGAGTAGATTTAAAAACGAGCTAAACAAAAACAAAGGGTAAGTAAAAATTGGAAATAAACAAACTCACGCATTCCCAGAAATTAATACAATCTTACCCTTAAGGGTAACCCACCCTTGAATCTAAGGGTGCACAAACTTTGCAATGATTGAAAAACAAAAAAACAATACAAATTATTCGAAAGCCAAACGTGAAAGGAACATCGCGAGAATATCCGGAAAGATTTAGCGAACGATGAATCGAGACGAGAGTTAAAAGCCCTGGTGAGTGTATACCGGACGAGAATTTTAACGACATCGGCAAAAGATCGAGAGTAAGTACATGGACGTCGAGGAAAAAAAAAGTGTGCTCTCCTTTCGCCAACGAGGAGTCTCGAATTTTTCCTATTTTCTTTCCCTGCCTTTATTTTATACAGATCCTTGAACTTGAATAATATAGTAATAAAGTATGTGGAGATTTATATCTATATAGCGAGCGGAGGACTTTCGTTGGTGCGTGTAACGCTCCCGGTATAGGACGAGGTGTAGAGAGAAAGGTGCTAATCGTAAATCATTAATAAACTCTTGTAAAACGCGATGTGACGTGCGCTGGATAAAAATTCATTTAGAATCAAGGTGGGAGCCGAGTGTTCCTCGGGATTTGGCGAGTATCGTAAGGTGGGAGGGTGGTGCTCGTGTTGGTTCGTGAGAAATGTCGAAGGAGGGATGTTTGAAAAAAATGAAATAGAGCACTGGAGCATGATCTCGGTTCTCCAGTCGCATTTGCACACCTCCGGAGACTGGGTGGGCTCTCGATCATGTCTCGACGAATGAAATGGAGAAGCGAGAAAAATCGTCTGGAAAGTACATTAACATCGGGAACGGCGATGAAACGATAATTTAGATCGAAGAAGCCGATTTCAATCGAAGAATTTAATTTCATGGGTAATAATCCATTTTTATTTTCTTTCTCGTTATTCAGAGCTACAGATTTTCCGATATAAAAACGTATTCGAGTCGATAAAAATAACTGTTTTTAATTTTAATTTGAAAAAAATTTGAAAATTGAATTTTTTAAATTTTGTTTTTAGAAATTAAATTTTTATTTTTTAAAGACAGACGAAGACATCGAGGTTGGAGGATTAACACGTTGGAGAGTCGCGATTGAGATAACATGGAAACATACTCATTAGCTCGGTAACAATCAAATCTAATCGACTCGAGATCCACCGAGAATCATCAAGATTTACGACGTCGAGCCCGAGCGAGAAAATGAATGTAAATTATCTTCGTTTATTCCTACTCCTCTTGTACAAACACTCTTTTTTTTTACTCGTTACATTTCATTTTAATTCGTTCATACGTTTACCGAGGAGATGTCGAGTGGAGGAGAGAAAAAAATGAAGCTGAAGGGCAATTTACGATCCGCGCTTAGAAAGCTGACGCGCGCGTCGCGGTCGTATTTGGTTGCTCGGGAAATTCGCGCGGCGTGAAGAACTCACGGATGGAACGCGTTCGTTTTCACCAGACGAGTTTGCGGTTTGCTCTTTTACTAGCGATGGAGCTGCTATCACGCTCGCAACGAGAGATAAACCCAGAGCGACCGGCGCACGTTGCGCATAATATCAAGAAACTTCTTTTTCGTAGAGAAATTTACGCCTACGCTAAAAACCAAAGGTGATTCGAGTGCGAAATTGTAGTTCCTCGAATGTTTGCACGATTTTTTTCCTCCCGTATTTTTTATTTTCCTTTGTTTTTTTTTTTTTTTTTTTTTTTTTTATAGAAAGAACGAAACTTATTATTAATTGATAATAATGAAAATATAAAAAGAAGCGTTCAGGCAATTTCTAAAGCTACGTTCTTAGCGATTTATATCGTTCTTTTTTTAATCGAAAATAAAAAGTAATAAACTGTCATAAAATTGGAAGGAACGAAGGAAAGTTTAACGGGAGGAAAGCGTTGGGTGGTTCGAGCACACTATAAAATTTCCCCCTAATCGCACGAGCGTTAACGAATTTCCTACGAAACTGTTGAAACAAAAATCTAAGCTCCCTCCTGTCCATCTCGACGAATGGGTAAAAGTGTATCCACCTCTCGCTCCTCACGTTCCTCTAATTAATGTTTGACTTACGTCCCGGAGCTTCGAGTTTTGCAAACTTAACGAACGTTCTCATCAGTGTCTCCGTTTTCTCACCGTGATAATTTAATAATCGGGATTCATTCAAAATTGTCTCGCAACAATCTCGTGAGATTTGGAGCGTGAAGTTTCTTCAAGAGGTGTCGAATTTACGATCTCAAATAACTCTGTCGACACAGTGAGACGAATTTGAAATAAATTCTACCTATATATTAATATTTTAAAGACCAATGATCTCAATCTGACGTTTATATCGCGATTAAAAATTTTTCTATTAATTGAACAATTAAAATGATTGAACGAATAACACGAATTTTAATTATCGATGGAAAATATGCGAGTTTCACTTTTTTAATTTGGTATGCGTGATCGGTGAGAAACTCGAGCCGATAGAATTCCTCGAGTAAACCAATACTCGCGCACACATCCACACATACACAAACACGGTTATACACATACACTCAAACAAACACACACCCACACACACACACACACACCCACACCCACACACACACACATACACACACACACACACACACACACACACACACATACATATATATATTTTAGATTTAATAAGCTTTTACACATATATTTAATCGTCTACACGCATAAATATATAATTATAGATATACCTGTGTACAAGCGATAGGCGTGAACGTTTTCTTAAATGCAATCTCGAGTCGGTAGAAAATGCACGCTGGATTTGCTCCGCTCGTCACATGTACATAGGCCGATAAAGAGAAAGAGAGAGATGAATTGAGAGAAAGAGTAGGCAAGATTATGGTTCGGTGTAAACGAACGATCATTATGCATCTGATTTTATCGGCCGGTAAACGGCGAGCGAGTAAGGGGTCCCGTTGGCTATCGATGCATTCGGTTAGATGCAAGTGGGAGGATGCAGAATCGCGCCAGCGGGCGTTGGTACACAGACTCGATGCTCTTTTTATCTTCTATAAAAGAGAAGAGGTTGGCTAGGTGCTGGCGCAATATATCTGGATCAGTCGAAGGGGAATAAGCGAACGGACGAGACTCGTCCAACCAGCTTTGTACGGTCACGCGAGAGAGTTTCGAGAATCTTTCCGTGTAGATACGGAGCACCTAGGACAACGCTGGATTCCCACGTACGCTCGTCGAACAGGAATTTTTCTTACGAACGGGAATTCAGGGATCGATTATAGAACGTCGCTAGATTGGGAGTCATGCAGTCATTTCGTGTGAGTAGAAGCGCTAAAGAGTTTCCAAAATTGGGGAGAACGCGCTTGATGTAGCGGTCGAGTTATGGCCGCGAGTCGAGCTGAAGATCGTTTTCTTTGATTATTTCGTTACTTGTTACTTAACATAATCGCATGTTCGTTTTTCGTACGTAGTTAGCTTGATAACGAGTCGCTTGAGACACGCGAAACGTCATCGGGAAGGCTCGAGGGGACTTGTTCTTGTTGAACTTGAACGAGTACGAGGGACACTTGTCGAGGAAGCAATCCGGAGCACGGGGTGTTTGAATCGTGGTGAGGAGCAAGGGGGAGACGCTACGATTCGGTCAATATGCAGTTTATGGTGAGTTGGACTTGATTTTTCCGAACGTTAGTTTGAAACTTAACTAGAATTTAGATTGTCGATTAATTAGTTTGTAATTAGATCGACGAGGGAAGTGTCAAAATTTGATAGAGGAATTTTATAAACTTATCGTCTCGTTTGATAAAATAAATATAAATTCAATACTGGATTGAGGGGGAGGTAAATCTCGAAGAGTTTTCAAGGTCACGTGTTCCTTAATGTCATATCAAATATCGTAATTTGAAAAAATATTGATTCATATCGAAATATCGACTAACTATAATTATTTTTCTAGATAATCAGTCTTTTGGTATTGGCGCTATGCGAGCTGCCAGTTCTCCACACCAAGTGAGTCATAAAATATCGGTTGGTCGAAAGAATGATCAGAAAATAAATAATCGTAAGGACGACATAAAACAAAAAAAGAAAATTAAGTAAACAGATTCGTCTTCCATTCGAAGAATGATCAGAAAATAAATAAACGTAAGGGCGATATAAAAAAAGAAGAAAATTGAGTAAACAGATTCGTGTTCCATTCGAAGAATGATCAGAAAATAAATAATCGTAAGGACGACATAAAACAAAAAAAGAAAATTAAGTAAACAGATTCGTCTTCCATTCGAAGAATGATCAGAAAATAAATAACCGTAAGGACGATATAAAAAAAGAAGAAAATTGAGTAAACAGATTCGTGTTCTATTTTGTAGGAAAGTCGTCGTGTTGATGCAACGTAACGTTCGTCGTAGTCCAGGAGCACCCTGGCGCCATATGATGATGCTTCATGGCAAGAAGAATCAATTTCCAGACAACAATTTCGCAGGACATCCTAGACACGCCCATCCGCACGGTGGGCAAGCTTATCGTCCTAAGGATCTTCACCTTGCGAAAGATCAATATCCTCACGGTGGCGATGATTTCGACCAAGGTCACGAGGAGGTCAATCACGTAATGGTACCACACGGCAAGGGTATAACTCACGCGGTTAGCTTCGGCAAGGGTTACATCCCATACGACACTTACAAGGATCATCGTCCTTCCCAAACGCATCATCACGATTACAAAATCGCTGTACCAATGGCCCAGGACGTTCAATACAGTCCAGCGGTTCATTTTGCTACACGGCCGAGTTACGCGCAAGCTTACATCTCCCAACAGGCTGATGCTTACGTCGGCAATGACGATTCCAGCCAATCCGAGCTTCAGGATAGAAGTCAGGAGCGAGGGGCGCAAAAATTCATTACTGGAAAACAAGTTTACGAACCTGCGATACGTACGACGGTTGGAGGTCAACAAGCAGTTGTACAAAATCTTCAAGCGCTCGCGAGTAAACCTACCGTTTATTTACAACCAGCGGTTGCCCAAACTACCTTAGGCGCTTCCAAGCAAGGAATCGTCCTTCGCGACAGTATCATCCTCGACGATTATCACAGGAAAGTCGCCGAATTGACGAGTCGTTGGTCATCTAACTTTAACAATAATAATTTGATACCCGTCGCTATTGGAGGTCACACGGGTCATCAAGGATCGGTACAACAGATCGGCGTCGCGAGACAATTCGATGGACATAACGGACTGCAAGGACTCCACGCTGGGACCCAGTACGTCGCTAATCTGGGTCAAGCTCAAGGTCAACAGGGTTACGCCGTGAAGGAGGACGTGGTTGACACCCCCCACGATTTTCGAACTATGCCGATTCAATCCGCACCGGTTCATCAGACCCAAACTCTTCATCCTCAACAGCAGGCTGTTGCTCAAATCGTTCAACAGCAACCTGTTCAACAGATCATTCAACATCCGAATCTTCAGCAACAATCTCTTCAACAACAGATCATACAACAGCCAGTTCAACAATCTTTGCAACAAATTATCCCACAGACGCAAGTTCCTGTCAATTACGCGGTGCAGAATTATCCTGGTTTCGTTCATGGCTGATAAGGATCGGCTTGGATTTATCGAGAAGGGTTCTATTTTGTTTCTTGTTTTTCTTTTTTTGTTTACCTTTTTATTTTCTTACTTTTCACTCTCACCATGTTCACCAAAGGTATAGACTTGCACCAAGTGCATTATTTAGACAAATTATCATCCTATAATCTTCATTCCTCGTGATGCAATTTGTTTGATTTTGGTTTGTTTTTAGTGATTTCGTTCCATCGTTCAAAGCATCGTACCATTGCCATTTTATTATTTATCCTGGATCGTTATAGCGATAAATGAGTCTCGCTCGTTGTGACGACGATCGGGGAAGGGGATATTCGAGCGACGTTATCGGTCGACAAATTTTTGAGGAACTGTTTATTTCAATTGTGAACAATGATTAACGATAACGATATTAAGAATCCTAGGGGAAGAAAAATTATAATTTCCCGTAATCTGAAAAATATCGAAAGTAGTTAAATTTACAAATTAAAATGATTTACAAGACTTTTTCATCGTTCGAACGATTCTCGTCCCTGCTAACATCACTATACAAATATTTATGATAATTTTATAATTTTTCTATGTTATTTATACAGAGCTGGAGATATTGTTGTTTTTTTTTATATACATATATCTTTTGATAAATAAATTTTTGTGGATTTTTAAACGATTTTTAACGATCGCTGGTAAAGTTGCGTGCAATTTTATTGGTCGATGATCGTTGATGCAAGTCGATAAGATTTTTTGAGGCTCGATGCAATTTTCGTCATGGTCCAGCGAATGGTGAGTCGAGTCGGAGCGAAGGAAGTGAACAAAAAGTAACGAATGACGTTTGGAATCGACGACGCGTGGAACGAGAGTGCCAACGAACAAGATCGCGGTCCAGACGAATGCCACGGTCATCTGAGAATCTCTCTCTTCTTACTCTCTCTCTGTCTCCCACCGATTCTTTCAGTCTACATCCCGACGACAACGACTCGACTGGCACTTTCACTGCTGCTCGCCGATCGCCGAGCGAAGCCGTTGACCACTTGAATGTTTGAAAGTCTAGAAAGTTTTGCAGTCTCTCCCCACCGAAGAATTTTACCTTGTTGCCGTATGATCGTCCGGTGAATGTTTCTTCTCTCATTGTGATACGAACATTCCGCCAGAACGTTCACCGATCTCCGACACTCGATTCGTTACAGATATTGAAAAATCATCGATACGACCTTCGATTTTATTTCACTTTTTAGCAAAAGTTCGATTTTCACGCGTAAACAAAATTACAGATTTTTCTTGAATTTTTGGAGATTTGTTGGGATACGACCGATCGATTTTATTTAACTATTTAGCAAAAATTCGATCCTCTTGCGGAAACAAAATTACAGATTTTTCTTGAATTTTTGGAGGTTTGTTGGATTTAATTTTTTTAATCACGTTGATCAAGAAAAGAAAAGTAATTACTAGTTAAGAACAAATTTACACTCATTTTTGGGTTGACGAATTGGAATTTGATAAAGACCAATTCTTAAAAGCGAAGATTAATTCTCACGAATGAAACTTTATTTTTCAATCAATAATTGCAACTTACTGTGAGATAATTTCGTATCGTTAATATTTGTTCACTTATCTCCCCTGTCAAATATCCGATATCCTAAAATATTTGAAATTCTACGACAAAAAAATTCGAATGTCAAGACCTTGATCCATTTTCCAAAGGCGTGATAATACTAGTATCTCGTTGCAACAATTCATACGTGATCTTGGTCTCGTTTCCGGTATTGCCAAGAGCGATTCGTGCCGGAGAGACATTCGTTTCCCGGATACTCTCGGTGTGCGAAAGGGAAAATAAGCAATGGTTTGGTACGAAACTCGCACCTGGCGAGTTCTCCATTGGAGAGAACTTTATGTCCTCGAGGAGTGGGAAATATCTCGTTTCGAGAAACGTGGAGACACGATGCAACGTGCATTTTCTTTTGTTCATTTTCTTTTAATTCCCCACCAGGATGATCCAGCGATTCAAACGCTGGAAAGAGCCACGAGAAAGAGTGCCACGAGCTGGGTCGAATAAGGTTTTGCCACGGCAGGAAAAAGATCAACGAACACGAAAGCTGGATGTGTCTACGACCTCGGTCACGCTCGACACGTCGTGGTTAAACGACGTCTTTTCACGCTCCTATCGGACGAAAAAGTCTACGATCCACGGATAAAGAAAGGTGGAAGGTGGAAATGACGAGTGTCACGATTGTGTGCGAGGGGAATTCGGGTCACTCTCGTTAAATGGTTTAACAAGGTCGACATGGAAGTAGCATCTTTTTTTTCTTTCAAAACACTCTCTGGACGTAACAGGAACAGGGTTATTATCCAATTCGACACCTCGACCGGAAGTGAGGTATTGGTGCATATCTCCACTTTAAATCTGACCTAAATTTTTGTCTTTTAGGTAAACCGAAAACACTGCGAATTACATTTTTCTTTAAGATTAACGAACGACCTACAACGAGGGAATAATTGTATGCCCGGAAATTGTTTCCACTATCGAAAAATATTCGACGAGATCAATAATTTGTTTGAAAATATAAATAAAATTATTATTCTTCATTTTTACTTGAAAAATTGATTTTTTCTAGGGCGATCCTTTGTCACCTCGATGATATTCCTGGATAGATTAACCTCATTGGAAAATAGAAATTAGTGTCACTCGATAAAGAATAGAAATCTAACTTTGTTTTTTTTTAAGGAAAGAATTGAGTTTAAGCGACCCGCATTGCCCGTCTCATTTTCTCAAATCACCTTGCGGCAAATCCATTTACTTCCTAATCGGCGCTTATCACGTTACACGAGTTATCGATTATCTCCCAGGGATCTCTTTCTCTCTCCCTCGAGGGAATCGTCAACACTCGTCGCTGGTTCACGAAGAAGTGTTTCTGCACGAACGAGTCGTACGAACGAAATGGAAACTTCTCTATCCCATCGTGAATTCATGGGATGGGGGTAAACACACTTGTTTCTTTCTATCAAAGCTCGGAGAAAGGTAGTCTTTCAAAATGTTACGAAATCTTCGATGAAAGTAAAACCTATTCGAAATTAAATTATTCACATACCAGTCATATTAAATTTGAATTAAAGAGACGTTGTTTTTTTGTTTTTGTTTTTTTTTTCATTCTCGATAAATTTCCCTTGTCAAGAATTTAATTTCGACACGACGAATAATAATAATAATAATTTATCGTCGCTCGATCGTATGAAAAATTGTTGTTATCGTCGAGCGAATCGAAATTTCTTACGGTGGAATTTTTATTCTCGTCTCGTGAGTACGCGACTAGAGATTTGTTTTTTCGCCTTCACGAAGACAATGGAAGGTAATGGATAAGCGCGAAAGTGTCAGACGCGTAAACACATGAGAAGCAATAACAATGCCCATAAAAAAACGAGTCGAAAATTTCACAGGAAGAGGGATTCGATCTAGGTATTCAAGAAAATTGCGAGGTATGCGAGATTCGCTGATTTTACTCGGTGCTCGGAACGTCCTAACAAGATGACGAGGAAGTGGCGCGTCGTTGGAAAAAGTCGAGAAACTTCGTGATTTTCTTTTTTTAGCTGCGTTTTCACGACGAGGGAAATAATGGCGCGAAGTTTGAGAAGTTTGAAGGAGAATAAAGTTGCTGGATGGAGAAAATTCCAGTCGGAAGGGACGTCGAGGAGTGTTCCGCGCGGATCTGGGACCAGTTTCGCGAAGAAGGGAATACGTCGGTTTCAGATGAAAGTGGGTTGCGCGTGTAGCACGGTCGCGACTCTCGATCGCGATCGTGAGCAAACTTCGTCCGGACGTACGATCGAAGTTCGTTGACACCGATGGATTTTCTCTCGATCGCTCGTTCCGAGTTTTTTCATTTGTAACGATTTTTTTATAAATTTTTAACACATTTTTTGTCTCGAGAAAAAGAAATAATGTTTGAGATCATTTTTTGTTTTTGTCTTTTTTATTATCTTTTCATGAGAAAAACTTGTTTCTCGTCAAGTTTACGAGCGCGATACATTTATATGCGCGGAAAAGGTGATATAACATCGAGTATAGAAGGCAAAGTCAAGGCCGGTTTGGCGGAGAAAAACTATCGCTCTTAGAAAGGTATTGCTCTCACCGATCGGGAAAATTTATTCTTCCTAGATCGAGGAATTAAAACGATTGAAAATTATAAACATCGTACACGAGAAGTTTCATACTTTTTTTTTATTACATTCTCAAATTCGAATCGTAATTAAGCGATTAATTATATTTGATAAAATTGAAAGGAAATAATAAATTTGAAGAAAAATTGATAATTTTTGGGTTTGGGTTTGGGTTTGGGTTTGCATTCTCAAATTCGAATCGTAATTAAGTGATTAATTATATTTGATAAAATTGAAAGGAAATAATAAATTTGAAGAAAAATTGATAATTTTTGGGAAGAAAATTGATAAAAACTTTCTCAATCGTGTAGCGATTCTCAATGTAGAATTGTCGATATTTTTGAGAAATAAATAAGAAACGTACGTAAATTTGAATCTGGTAGAAAGTTAAACGCGAGATAAGAATTTCACTGCATCGAATAAATTAGTGGACCGCGTGAATTTATTCTTTAATTGCTCGTAACAAATACGTACGAAAGAATTTCTACGATTTTAAAGACGCGCGTGAATTTGAATTTTTGTTAAGACTACGATACACTTGGTCGGGGCGAGTTTATTGGCCTTTCGAGATTCTTGTATGTTATTATATAGCCAAGAGCCAGTAGTTAAAACGTGCGAGAGGATATAACGTAAATGATGAAAGGGCAGAGAGCCATACTGTCTGCTCCCACGATTCCTCGCCTCACTTTCTCTGCTCCCGTAGCTTCTGCACAAACGGGACGCGCGTTTATCGCGAGGTGGCAAGATGTTCAAACATACATATATTTTAATTTTATAGAATAGTTCGCGTATAATGGCGCGATTTATTTGTCTTCTTCTTCATTCGCAATCGACCCAGACTACTAAACGAGCGATTAATTAACGAATCACTTTAACATTAAATAATTATTCTTCATTTATCCCAAAACGAAATATAAAAAAAGCTAATTTGATTACAAGAATAATCGAAAGGGAATTTAATACAATCGTTTTTTTTTCAAATAAATAAATTGTGCAACGTGGTCGGACATTTTTTTTTAAATAAAAAATCACGCGTAGGACGGAAGTAATTTTGAATTCAAACGAAAATAATTTCTCGAACGGTCCACGAAAATTAAATATCGACTTTCTCGACTGTTCCTCCGGCTATCGCTGGAGATATCGTGGCAAGCGACTGAAAAAAGGTACGCGTGTTAAATGGATTCGACATTCGACGATGAATTTTTAGGAACGAATTTAGTTACGATATCGAACGAACGATCGAGATGCGAGAAATCGAAAATAGGAATTTGTTCCTATCTATACGCAACGGAATTATCGTCCTTCGTCCTAAACGTAGTAAATCGCGAGAGAAATTTACTCGCGGAATACTATTTTTTGGTAAAGAAAAAATACGAGGAACATTGTTCCGTATACTTGAACATCTTGACGACCGCCAATTGCGGTTGATTTGCGACACGACGACTCTACTATTACACTCGCACTCGGTTGAAAGTTGGCTTGCATACGTAATTCGAAAATTATAAAGTCGAGACATTTAACGACTCGAGTACTCCATGTTTATATATAACTCGCAAAGAATTTTATTTTATAAGAAATTTCAAAATTTCCGGGCCAAAAAAAACTCGCCATGGATATTTCGAAAAATCAAATTTCACAATAATAAAATAACAAAAATAAGTTACTATAAGTATTTATATATTATCAAATAATTATATATGTTAATAATTTAAACGTAAACTCAATTAATTGCAAATATAATTGAATACTTCACGAATTTTATTTTATAAGAAATTTCAAAATTTCCGGGCTAAAAAAAACTCGCCATGGATATTTCGAAAAAGCAAATTTCACAATAATAAAATAACAAAAATAACAAAAAATAAAATAACAAATATAAAAATAAAATGACAAATTTCACAATAATAAAATAACGAAAATAAGTTACTATAAGTATTTACATATTTTCAAATAATTATATATGTTAATAATTTAAACGTAAACTCAATTAATTGCAAATATAATTGAATACTTCACGAATTTTATTTTATAAGAAATTTCAAAATTTCTGGGCCAAAAAAACTCGCCATGGATATTTCGAAAAATCAAATTTCACAATAATAAAATAACAAAAATAAGTTACTATAAGTATTTATATATTTTCAAATAATTATATATGTTAATAATTTGAACGTAAACTCAATTAATTGCAAATATAATTGAGTACTTCGCGAATCATAAAATTCATAAATAAATGAAAAACAGAATGACGTTAATATTGTTTTTCATTTTAATAGACGAGATTCTCGTTGGTTAATTGTGGCTTTTAATAACCGAGCAAAATACTTATACGAAATGTTTCAGCCGGTAATTGCGATTTATGACTCGCGGAGCTCGAAGTGAGAAAACGTTTGTACTCGCTCGTGCGAACGCGAGACCGACGAGGTACAGGTGGCAAAATGAAAATGGGCGAAGCACGCATGCGGTTGAAAAGAATAAGATAAAATAAGGAAAAACAAAATGAAAGAAGGGAAGAGTAAGAGAGAAAAGCGAGCAACACGCGTAAGTATAATCGTGCGCATTGACGTGCGATGGAGACATGAAATACACGTGTAGAGATCTGTAACTTTATCTTCGCGTAATTATACGGGAACTATCGCGTTAATGGGACCATGCCGGTCGCTACGTACGAGCGGCGTACGCGTAATCGACACCCGGTGGGTGTGTGTAACAAACCTCGGCTTCTGGTTCCGTCACGGTGACTCTCAGTTAGGTAAACGAGATATCGATTATCGAGAGGAAATATCGGCGATACGAAATTCTAAACATTTCGATCGCGTATCTCTATAATTGCAGCCTGTCAAATTTTTTTTCTCACGCGATAACAAAAAAAATATAACAGGAACAATTTTGTGGATATCGATGATTTAAGAGCGCGTCGATAATTAGTCGATCGATTGGATAATCGGAAATGTGAAAGTCAAACGTGGGGGATGGAATGTTTAAAGGGAAATTGGTAAAACAAAATTGAAATTGGGAAATTAATTTAGGAAAAAGTTTTATTCGTATTTTGATAAAAATTGAATCTATTTGAAAATTCAAAGTTAGTTTTAATTCATTTTTGTTTATTTTTATTTATTAGGAAAACGAGATATCTATAATTATACCTCATCAATTTTGTTTTTCTCGCGCGATAACAAAGACAAAAATAACAGGAAAAATTTCTTGTCTATCGATGATTTAAGAACACGTGGGGACCGAAATGTTCCAAATTAAAAAAAATCGAAATTATAAAATTAATTTCAAGAAATTTTTGATTCGTGTTTTGCTAAAAATGGAATAAATTAAAAAACTCAAGGTCACCTTGCTACCCCAATTGCCAATTTCGTTTATAAATCACTTTTTTTAATCACCATCGTTTTATGAAAAATAATGAAAACAGTTGTTAACTCCCAAAATACCGAGGAAAATCGTACGACCTTCTCGATGGCCAGTTAAATTAACACTGAACCACTCGATACGACTTTAGCAATGACCGAGTCAAAGCTTCGTAAGAAATTTGCAAACTCGCGCGTGTGTCGTTAAAAATATAAAACGCTCGAACGAACCGACTCGTACGTTCCATATTGGAAGCACATTAGTTCCGCACGAACGAAGCGAGCCACAAAAATAAAAGAAACGAAACAAAAAATGTAACAACCTCTACCGACAAAGTAAGAGTAGAAAAATGCATAATAACCGTGCGAGCGTATTACAACGAAAGTATTTCTAACGAGCGTTTAAATATTCCAAAACGCTCTCACTCTTTGATCCGGAATTCTGGTTTCCGTCGGGTGTGTGGGAGTTCTTGAGAATAAATTTTCTCGTCTATGTCTGGTTGAATCGAGATTCGAGGTGGAAGGGAAGGAAAATAACTTCCTCGACGCGTTAGACAGAGAGAAAATCAACGTGGCAAACGCACAACGGGGCAAACAACGAGTGTAGAACAACGTTGCGAGAGCGCTCGTGGAGAACGCCCGGAGCGCCAATTTCTCTGGTGGCTGTGGGTCACGGCCGCCAGAGAGTGCGGGGTATAAACCAGAGAGACTCTCGTTTCCTCGTCTTCTCGTTGTCTTCGTCTCTGCAACATATATACATACACACATATAAAGAGAGACTTACGGGATACGTGCTTGGTGAACACACACGAGTATCGCGAAGAAACGCTCTCGATGGTCACGCCCCCCCACCCTCGATCCCCAAAGACCACCACCTCCTCCTCCGCTTCTCCTCCTTCTCTTTCGTCTCTTCTCTTTCCGGTATTTTCTCACGACGGTGTATATATAGGCCCGGCAAACCTCACATATATATGACAGTGAGGATCTATCTGTTCGAGAGTGTGGATCAGAAACGCGTTTGCCATTTATCGGTACCGGAAGGGTTGTACCGATCGTTTAGGGGATTTTTGACGTTTTTTTACGATGGCTTTCCGGCTCAAAGTAAGAATTTATAAAACAAAAACAAGAAGAAAAGAACGGAGATAGGAAGGAAAGATTTTTTATATCGGGATTAAATAGCGAACGATCGATCGAAAGTAACGAACTGTCGGTCGATTTTTTAAACGAATAAAATTTCTCAAATCCAGTAAAAAACGTTTTATTTATTTTTTTTTATAAACGATTATTTCATTATTACAGTTGAGCTGTTTGCTGCTCGCAGCGACCCTCGGGATTGCATCGGCGACCTTCGGCAAGGAACAGTGAGTTTTGTCGAAGATAAACAGATATAAAGATCGAAGATGAAAACAAAAATGGTGCGACGATTTTATAAACGCGTGCTTTGTTTTTGTTTTTGGCGCTCAGTGTACATATCAAGATTCATCTCGCGGAGCCCGAGCATCACGAGAAACACATCGTGAGCCATCATGAGGAGCACGGTGGTGGTGGATCACACGGTGGTGGACCACCCGAGCACATCGAGATAACGAGCCCGGGCGGAGGACACGGTGACTTTGGCGGCGGCGGCGGCGGCGGAGGTCACGACTTTGGCGGAGGTTTTGGAGGTCACGGGGGCGGCGGAGATTTCGGAGGTCACGGGGGTGGCGGAGACTTCGGAGGTCACGGGGGTGGCGGAGATTTCGGAGGTCACGGGGGTGGCGGAGATTTCGGAGGTCACGGGGGTGGCATCGATTTCGGAGGTCACGGGGGTGGCGGATACGGCGGTGGTGGATTCGGCGGAGGTCACGGAGGTGGAAGCTTCGGCGGAGGTCACGGTGGCGGTTTCGGCGGAGGACACGGAGGCGGTGGTCACGGAGGTGGCGGCTACGGGGGTGGCGGACACGGCGCTAGTTTCGGCGGAAGCTTCGGGGGTGGACACGACGACTTTGGTGGAGGTTACGGAGGTAAACTCGATCTAAACAAGAAAAATCTCGATTTTTTGTAATTGTGAGATTTGTGAATCAATTTTTCCGTTCCTATTTACTCACTGGACAATGTTTCAGGTGGTCACTCGTCGATAAGCATCGGTGGAGGACACGGTGGTGGTTACGGCGGAGGTGGTGGACACGGTGGTGGATTCGGCCCGAGTAGTTTCGGTAGCAGCGGCCACGGTGGATATTCCGGTGGTGGCGGCGGTGGCGGAGGTCACGGAGGTCACGGAGATTTAGGCGGTGGATACGGAGGCGGCGGTTTCGGCGGTGGCCATGACGATCACTCGATCGGCGGTGGCGGATACGGCAACAGTTTGTCCTCCGGATTCGGCAGCAGGTAATCGATCATTTACCGACTTTCGAAACAAAAACAACAAAAAGGTCGCAAACAAAACTATTATCGACAAAATTTGAAAAATACGACTCGATATAAAACAAAAAATTATCACCGACATAATTTGAAAATACCGTGCGAGAGTTCGACTATGTGGCAAAACGTTCCGGTAAACGTAAATAAACAAAACGAGCGACAAAATGTTTCGATTAATTTGTAAATGTATAATTCAACGTTTAAATTAATTCCAGCGGTCATGGCGGTTACTCGAGCGGTGGCTTCAGCGGTGGTCACGGTGGTGGTCACGGTGGCTCTTCCGGTGGTTACGGCGGTGGCCACGGCGGAGGTCTAGGAAGTTACTCGAGCGGCGGAGGTCACGACTCTTACTCCGGAGGTCACGGAGGTTCGTCGTCCTACAGCGTCGGAGGAGGCGGAGGTGACAGTTACTCGAGCGGAGGTCACGGATCGTCCTACAGTGGTGGCGACTCGTACTCCGTCGGCGGTGGGGGTGGAGGTCATCACGGGGGTAGTTCCGGAGGTCACGGAGGTTTCGCCGGTTACCCTTAGAACCAAAATCATCTTTTCTACCAAAAAACACCCACACGAAAACAAAGAAACAATCGCGTGCACGAGACGAAGATATTTACGATCCGGAAGACGAACGAAGAAAGAAGAAAGTCGATATAAAAAAAGGAAAAGACGATTTGAAAAACGAATTTGAAGCAACCAAAAAAGAAAAAGGGCAAATATTGTCTCCAACGATAAAAAAAACATGAAGGAAAAGGTGGTCGAGCAGCATCACGGAAAAAGGTGCAGCATGATTTTGAAAAGCGATCTCTTCGGAGATCGATCGCCTCGAGCCTTTTGAAACGATTCCATTAATTCAACGTATTCATCGAGCAACGATCTACCTTCGTACGTAAAGCCACGAAATATCGTTCTCTCTTTTCTTCCCGAGTTTGTCCGGGCTCGTGTATCTCACATATCGCCTGTGAAAGTCTCTTGAGACATTGAAAATGTCAGGACGCGTATATACATATATCTCTTCCTGCTGATTGCTCTCCCTACTAGCTCGACGTGCATACGAGAGAGAGAGAAAGAGCAAAAAAAAAGGATCATTTCACCGTTGCAAGATCGTGAAACTCTCGTTTGTGATCGAAGCACAGCGTCTTTCTCGTACGCTGTTGTTTACTTTTTTCTTCTTTTAACTCCGTGTGAATCTCAACCGGAATCTCCTTCCTGGGAATATCCTCGAGATTCAATAGTGAGTTCGCGTCGAGCATAGCCAATCGTTAATTCTCCCTCACCTAGAATAATTCTCCCTCTCTTATCAAAATTTCCCTCCCCCTCTTCTTTTCTACCTGTTGATAGTCTTAGTTCTCTTTTTTTCACGTCATTTTATTGTTATATGGCAAATCGTTGTTTTTTTCTGTAAATAGTTACTCTCTTTTCTGTTAATGATGTGTCGTTGATAATAAAATGTTTGTTTTTTTTAAAGTTTTATGTATTTTTGATAATAATCCAGGAATTTGTTCTTTTTTTTTTAAATTACGTTTCAGCTAATTACGTTCAAATTATTTGGGGTATTTTTAAAAATATTTATCTCAACTTCGCCGACACTCTTTGATAAACGCGAATGCGTTTAAAGATTGAAGAGATCTCGCGAATGAGCTTAAAAAATTAATGCACGATGAGGGGGAATGCAGCGAGATATAAATTTTTCTCTAATTATCCTTCTGTTTTAAGACGAGGGGGTGTATGTAGGGGGATGGAAAATAACTTCGCGACCGACGAGAGTCCTGGGAGTATTTCAAGTTTCCAGCTTATAATTCCCGTGAAATTCAACCGGAGAAACTCTCGGAAGTCCAAACAGGATAAGGAGAAATAGTTTGAGAAACGAGAGAGAGGGAGAGAGAAGTAAAGAGACTGAGAGAAATCTCGTTGAATAAATTCTCCTTCTCCTCGAGACTTCCGAGTGCATCTTCCGGATGTGCTCTCGTAGAAGATCGATTAACGAGTTATGAAAGTACCTACGTTTAACCTCGCCTATATTTACCCACAGACGGAAATCACGCGACTCGTACGAACGATTAAGAAATTTATCAATCGCGAGCACAAAAAATTGAACAAAAAGAAAAAACGAAAAAAAATGTGTGCAAATTTTGCATTTTTTGCATGTCTTAATCTTGTTCGTCGAGCGAGGGCAGCGCCACCTAGGTGCAACACGAGGTGAACGAAGGTGAGATTGCACTCTGGAAATGGAAAGCTATTATAGTCGAAGGAAAGTGAAAGATACTTCGGTTCTTCGAAGTTACGAACGATACGAAGTTTGTACTGGTGTTTTCTACAGCTGGTACACACGTGTACGCTCAAACGGGATTTCACTCGCAATGTGTAGACATTATAAATAAGATGAACGTGGATGAGGCTGCTGAACTTGCGGCATGATCGCCGCGGCTACGTATGTAACACGCCATTAATTCGGCTTTTTAATACGACGAGTCGGCTGGCGGCGACGCTAAAGCGTAGAAAGTTTCAATGGCATTACGAATTTTCGAAACGATCGTAAACTTGTAATACACTCGATATTATTATCGTTAGCGTTATTATTGCAATTAATCGTAAATAAAATTGAAGCAATTAATTTAATTGAATCGTGGCAAATTCGTATTAAATTTTTGTACGTAGATATTCATTATTTTTATTCGATTTTAATGTCAGACGCGAGGAAACGATCGAAAATCGAGATTAATTA
The DNA here is from genome assembly GCA_946811545.1 of Netelia fuscicornis. Classification (NCBI taxonomy): domain Eukaryota; kingdom Metazoa; phylum Arthropoda; class Insecta; order Hymenoptera; family Ichneumonidae; genus Netelia; species Netelia fuscicornis. Next base: position 38,595,472 of record OX328015.1, read on the forward strand.
TTTCATAAATCCGAAATTCGTCTCTGGTTTTCTCTTCCTGGGTTTTAAGCCAGCCGGTTTGAACTTTCGAGAATCTTCTCCCGTGCAAGGCAAATTATCACATTGCATCGCGGGCGAAAGTCGGATCGACCCATTTTTCCGAATACGACGCTGCGTTACTCCGTTCTGACGATACTTTTTTTTTTATTTTGATATTTTATGCTTTTTTTTTTATTCATTTATGATCGACGATGATTATACCGGAGCACGAAAGATCTTTGACGTTTATTGTGTCGCACGGCATGAACGAATTCTGGGAAAATCTCTGACGCGACTTGCAAAATTTGGGAGAAATCGTTAAAAAATCGTTTTGCGATGAACCTGGCGGTATGTAGAATTCTGAATTTTTCAAAAAATGTTCACAAGAAATTTGCAAAATATGAAAAAAAAATCATTTTTCAATGTTTCAAAACGAACGAAACGCCAGATTAAAATTCGAATTACGAAAATGTCTCGATCGCGATTCGAGCGACGTTACAAAAAAAATATAACGAATTATCAGAAAAAAATTAACGAGCCTCTCGTTGCAAAATCCATAATTTCTCATAAACTAAAAACTATAAACTGTGCTCATACATCGATTTTACTACCGAATGAAAAATGGGTCAGCCTTTAAATAATTAAAATTGCTCTTTACATTCGAAACGAAAGTATTTTATGTTCGAAAACAAAGGAAGAAAAATAACAATAATTACAACGCCTTCCGACAATTATGAATAATTGCAAAACGTTCGATCTAACGGTATCGATCTCGATCTCGATCGGTTTCGCCCGACTCGAACGATGCAATTTTCTCCAAATTGCAACTCGACGAAAACACCGGACGTGCAACATCCCCCTCCCCCATTCCCCGTGGCCTTCCCCCTCTACAACAAGCACCCAGGAAATCGATCGATAGATCGATCTCTGAGACGAGACACGAAACGATGATCGTCGTATCGTACACGTTCATACGGTATGCTTTCCCTTTCTCAAATAATATCCCGCGTCTCCGGTAACGATCGCGATTTCGCGACGACTACGACGACAGTTGGCGCTTACTGAAGCGAATGCAACGCGGTTGCGTCGTCGAGCAAATTTTTATTTTTCGTTTTATTTATTTTTTGTTGTACCAGTTCGTGTAAAACGGCCGTGATAAAAGACCGGAAGTAATGGAGGTCCGACAAGAGAGGGGGCGAGGTACAACAAGTGAGAGTGTCGTTACTCGTAAAACGCGACACACGCCGAGAGAAAATTGTTATTGGGGGATATTTCTTCGTTTTTCCTCGCAGGGGAGCGAGAGAAACAATTTTCATTGCCCTATGTTTACGCGTTTATAAAGAGCGCGGAGCGAAACGACGTTTTAGTCCGAGATCGGAGACGAAACGAGAAGAGAACCGGGCTCTAAACGGAAAAGTACGGTCGAGTGACCAAACGAGAGACAAACATGTTTCGTAAGCACGTGGGTGATTTTCTTTTGTTTTTCATAATTTATTTCTTGTAATTAAAAAATCAAAAATTTATGATATATTAAAACTATAATTAATCAAGATTTTATTAACGCACGCTGGCGAGCAAAAGAAAGGTAATTCGAGTTAACGAGGCGAAATAAGCTTTTGAAATTCACGCGGACCCGATTACGCGACCCGGAAGTCGAAGATCGACCGGAAGATAACGATTATATCGCCCACGGTGTTTTCACGTGTTGAAACACATCAATACGTAATGTGAATTAACATAAATTTCGAATCGAAAGCAGAAAATCGAACGTTACGTAAAAAAAATATCGAGTTTCGGGTTTTCGTACAAATTTATATAATACGTAACAGTGCGTGTAGGTTGTTGCGAGGTTTTTTTTTAAGATTGTCGACGTAATTGTTTTTTAATTATTTTTCAGTCAATCATTTTAATCGTCCTGCTTTTCGAGCTCGTGTTTTCATTGCCGTATCCTGATGGAGGTGGCGAGCAGTTAGTATTTCTTCCTTCTCTTCTTTTTCTTTCTTATCAATAAATCTTGGACAAAAATACAAAAATTATTAATAATGATTTTTTGTTTTGTTTTTATTCTCAGTGTTCATTTCAAGATCCACGTGCCTCATCACTACGAAAAGCACACGCATACTCATACGATCACGAAGAAAATTTATGTTCCGGTGAAGAGCAAGGAGGAAGATCACTCGCACTATACGGAGGACGCTTGGTGAATCGAAAAATAAAAAGCGATGGAAAAGTCTTGTTGAAATTTGATCGAAATATGTTTTTTTTGTTTAATTAATTTTGTTTAATCCTTTGAATATTTTTAGAAATGTTATCGAGGTGTGAGTTTTGTTTGTGATCGATAAACATGAAATAAATGCAATCAATAATTAGCCTCTTTAATCCTCGTAGTTCAATTTTTTAACCCTGAATACCTCCGACTTCTCCGAAGATAGAAATAGGACAAAATTAGCGAACAACTATCTTGGTTTTGTTTTTTTTTCGTTATATTTCAAAAAAAAATATAAAGTTTACAAAAAAAAAATATTGGTATAATCAACGATCAGGTAACAAGTATGAGAGAAATTATAAACTATGTACATTGGTTTTGTCCGAAGTATACGCTCCCACGTTGTTCTCGGGTTTCGAATATCGCGCGTATAAAATCGGTGTGTACCCTCGGTAGACTTTGTCGGATAAGAGCTCGATGTGTAGAAAATATGTTTGACGATGATAAAGTTATTTATTATCATCGCAAAATAATTTCTCGATTCTTATCTTCGATCTGAATAAAAATTGCGAAAAAAAAAGGTTCGTATGTAGAATAAATTTAGAAAGAATAGAAGGTCGATTGGAAAATGATCGATTTTTGATTTTACTCACCAACGAGGGTCGTTAAGTATTGGCAGGTCGTACAAGTACTCTCCTCACCACCATTTTTCCTCGTGAACGGGAACGTGGACCTTCTCGTGGACCGGATAAGGCACAGGCACGTGAACCTTCTCGACGTGATGAACCGGATATGGTACGGGCACGTGAACCTTCTCGACGTGATGAACGGGCACGTGCACGGGCACGTGGATCTTCTCAACGTGATGGACCGGATACGAAACCTTCTTCACGTGATGATGATGAATCGTATGAACGTGGTACGGCACGTGAATTCGAACATGTTGGCTAAAATAAAAAATACGTTTATCGATAAAAGACAATCCATAATTTTTCATCGATCAATTAATTTCGATAATTGGGATCAATATTAATTAGATTTTCTATACCTCGACTCGATCAGCGACAAAGTTTTATCGGAACATAATAATTATCGATCAAAATTCTTATTTTAATAAAAAAAAATCGAGGTTTCTTCTTCGTGCTTTTTTCTTGATAAATGTTCAATAATTTCGTCCCATGGAAAATGAATTAAATTTTCTATATCTCGGATCAATTAGCGACAAAGTTGCTCTTTTGATTTCGTGATTAAACTTTTTTATCAGAACACAATAATCATCGATCAAAATTCTTTTTTTTTAATTAAAAAAAAATCAAAGTTTCCTTTCTTCTCGATAAATGTTCAATAATTTCGTCCCATGAAAATGAATTAAATTTTCTATATCTCGGATCAATTAGCGATAAAGTTGCTATTTTAATTTCGCGATTAAACTTTTTTATCAGATCAGGATAATTATCGATCAAAATTCATTTTTTTAATTAAAAAAAAACCGAGGTTCCCTTTCTTCTCGATAAATGTTCAATAATTTCATCCCATGGAAAATAAATTAAATTTTCTATATCTCGGATCAATTAGCGACAAACTTGCTCTTTTCATTTCGTGATTAAACTTTTTTATCAAAACACAATAATCATCGATCAAAATTCTTTTTTTTTTAATTAAAAAAAAATCAAAGTTTCCTTTCTTCTCGATAAATGTCCAATAATTTCGTCGCATGAAAAGCGATCGGTATAATATTTTTTTTCTTTTTTCAAACTCGAAACACGTATGCGTGCTTCGTCTTTTTTTTGTACTTACTGATCGTGTCCGCCCGGTGTAGGCGCAGCGATGACCGCTGCAGCCAGAATTCCGAACACGAGAAACTGGAACGCAAGCGTGCAAACTTTGAATCGTGATTGTATTTTTTTGTTTCCTAAATCTATATAGTATGTGTAATACGTAGACAGTTTACTAAGAACGATTGGGGAGTTTCGCCCGATTGATTCGTTTCGACGTTTATTTCTTTTTGTCTCGTCTCGTCGTTCCCAACGTTTTACTAGCCTTTCGTCGCCACCGTTCTCCTTACCCCGTACTCCAATTCGCTTTTATTCGCACGTATATTTGTTCTCGATTACGTGGTGAAAATATGAAAATACGTTCCATCAGAACGGTACGTACTTTATTCCCTATATAAGCGAGGGACGTTGTTACCCGTCTTGGGCGAAAGGGGGCGTTGGTTTTTGACGAAATTGCGCGAGTCACGCGTGTCTCGAATACAAAATTGCCAATTCGTCGGCAAGATCAGACGCAAAAAAAAAAGAAAAAAAAAGAAAAAAACTCTATACTTTGCATAAACTGTCGTGTTCGACGGTAAGTCACGAAACGCATGAACTTTCGACGATGTACGATCGTTTTTTTTTTACAATATATCGTAAAATTCGAACTATCCAATTAAACTGTGAAATGGTGAAATTTTTATCGAAAAAATGATCGACCTAAAAATCCAAAATTTAACAAAAATTGAAGTAACAGAAATTCGTTGATTAATATTTCAATCAATTTATTTTTCTCTATGAAAATTCGCTATGGAAATTCAACGAACTCACTAAAAAAATTGAAAATAAAAGTACAAATTTTTCGATCACCGCAATTACCGGTCACGATCTTTTCTCGCACTGCACTTGAACGGAACGTAATTAAATCGCCAATACCAAAGTCACGGTTGTGCGATCACGGGTACGATGTCAGAGCGTAAACTATTTCTCTACGTACGACGAGAATAATTCCCCCCCCAAAAAAAAAAAAAAAAAAAAAAAAATTAAAAAAACCGAAAAAACAAAACAAATATGTATGAAAAAAAATAAACAAAAATCGTACTCACAGCAAGGGCGCGAGAGTACATGTCGACGATTAACGTTGATTTTTGTTTGTTTGTTTCAAGCCGAGTTATTCGTTACTGAACGAATGCCGATACAGTTGTGACTTTAGCGGTCAGCGATGGGTTTATAAAGGTGGAGACCGATGCCAAAAGCTACCCGGGGAACCGACGCAACCCGCAACGAGTAACGTTCTCAGGGTGGGAGCGAAAAAGCAACTCCCCTGCTTTCGTGCTCTCGTATAACAGCCTATACGTTGTCCCGTATAAAACGCGATCCTAGCCTTTGAAGATCGTTATGTAAGACGATCAAGGAAACGGTTGCAAGAGCGTTCCTGACAACGGCGACGGTCCGAAGGAACGAAGACGGGAGGGATGTGTTACGTCGATGCGTATAACGCGTTCACTGCTCTCTTTCTCTCTCTATTTATACATATATATATATATATATATATATATATATATATATATATATATATATATTTACATATATATCCATTCCACTCCATTTATGCATATATATATATAGGGAGAGAGAGAGAGAGAGAGAGAGAGAGAGAGAGAGAGAGAGAGAGAGAGAGAGAGAGAGAGAGAAAGAGAGATTTACATATTTGTGTACGAAGCAGTGAACATTTCGGATATAGAAGTATATAATGTTACATCTGACCATAACTGTTATGTATATATATATATATATATGGATCAAGATTTTTATACCCAAATGTCTCGACTGAACATTCCCCATGAGAGTTTCGAGAATTAAGAGGGAATCGCATTTTCCTCCTTCCTAACGCGATACATATTTATGCAACGGAAATCGGAGAGAGTTGCTTATGATTTTGTAACTTGTATCCTCAAAAAAGTTAACGTCTCGACGTGGATAGAAAAAGGCAGGTATTAATCGAGGTACTTTTTTTTCCTTTCTTTCTTTCGAGTGAAAGAGGGGAAATGTATATTGCTTGATTTATACATTTTTCTTTACGTACGTTTATTATTATTAGGAATATTAGAGCTAGGAAATGTTGAGTTGGATGTTGAGAAAAAGTTTGAAAATTGTTTAGAAACTTGGGTGATTTTTGTAGGTCAGTGTGTTGAATTTTTGTTCTGATTTCCTGGATTTAATTTCTTGTGTCTCGACGGCTGCGGTACTGTTTACTTGCACTTGAAGTTGCAATACGAGTGATTTGTTTTTTTTTCTATTTGACGATGTATAGGACAACGTTGGCTTGGGTCGTCACGAATTTCTTAACGAACCGGGAGTTTTTCCAGCGAAAGTGGTATCGAATGTAGGACTTATGTCCCCTTCTTCGCTTCGATACCGTTGGTCAATCAATTGGATTTATCGATGGCGGATTTACATATCGGCGAAACCGTCGACTCGCACGCTCGATACAAATGTTTTTTTCTAGATATTTCAATTTTGAGAGTTCGAACACGTTTACCACTTTTATGTTCGATTTGATAACGATTTACGTAACTTGGATCTTCCAATTTTACTTAGGCTCGTTTTTGTAGAAATTTACTCGTTAATATTTCCTTTGCCAAAACGAGTTAATTAGCACTTTTTAAAAGTTGTTCCATAGTCGACTATGACATTGGCAAATGAGCGATACGACTTCCTATTTTTATCTCCAACCAGCAAAAATCAAAAACACTGAAAAAAAGAAACGGAAATAGGTAAATTATCAAAAATATTAAATATAATAAAATCGAAGAATAATGACTTTCACTTACCTAAATAAATATTTTACAAATGCAACGAAATAACAAAATTGCACCGATACCAAAGAATCCATAAAAATTGACGATATAAAAAAGACAACATTTGTTCACCTGAAAAATAAACATAAAGACCGAACTAACAAATAAATGTAATTAAATGAAACGAAGATGACACATTGGATTGCATAGGAAACGAGGAAAAAATCATTGCGAATGCAAACAGACGAGAAATATATCATTTCGTGACTTTGCACTTACTATGTTGCAGGAAGTGTTGCAGCTTGCATACCGCGATTCCATTTCCACCATACGTGTGTGCATATCCATCATACCTTGTGGCCAAGTGTACCTTCACGCGGTTGGTACACAACGGGTGAAAGTGTTTCGTAAGCTTCCCGTGTATTCTTTTGTGCACCCGACGATCTTTGGGTGTCCACGAGGCGTGTCTGGTCGTGAAACCGTGTATTCGGCATAATGCGTAAAAGTGGAACCCTCTCGAGTCTTCATTCGTAACCGTGATATTACGTTTATGGTTCTCCGCCGTTGTGAATTTCCGGTGCACCTTGTTGATGAAAATTGCACAATCCTATCCCTTTGCGCATCATCCCTGCAAATTATTTTCCATAGGAAGAATTATTTTCACGTGAAAGTCAACAAACCGGATTTTTCGAGAAGAAATTATACGATGCGTTTTATTATTGCATTCACCGTCGTCCGGCAGCCACTTTTCTGTAAATATCATCCGAAGAAATTCTTCTCGTCTTATTCCTTCAGTCTTCTGGATAATAAAAATTTAATTAAGCAGAATGGTATAATTTCCAAAAAATTTTAATAGTTGTAAGGAAATAAATATATTGTATATTTGTGTATATGATATTCGCGTGTATGAACGGTTTGTTGTGTTGGTAGGGGGGACCGAGTACGCGACAAAGTGAAAATAAAATAAAGAAACGTGGTCGAAGAAAGTCGAACGCTCCAGGAGAGCGAGAGACGTTCCTGGAACAAGTCCAATAACGTATGGTGTATCACATGGCAATATGTATATATATATCTATGCGACGTATATAGTTTTATAATTGAACTTAATCGGCGGTGCATGCGACTGGGCTCGCGATAAGTTTGCGGCTTCCCCTTTGTAATTAGAACGCTCTATTTTCAACAACTGCACGACCATATTCGTCAAAGCTAAGCCGCGTGTCCCTTTCATGATTACATCGTCGCAGTATCGTGCAAGTTCCGGGCTTGGTACGATGAAATTATCCACATACTTTTGTACTTTTTATGTCTAATAATGAAAAAGTAAAACAAAGCGACTACCTAGTATGGGTACGGAGTGACAATCTTGCAATTGTACTTGTTGCACCTGTTGCACTCCACAGATGGCTGATCGATGTGCATGGATAAAAGTCGAGCAGCGATGTACATTTTAATTGAGATTGGAGTGACAATAGAGAACGTGTGTTTTTATTCGCTGAAAGGTTTTATATAATGAGAATAATTGATGAAATAATTTGATGAAATATAAGCGTGTATTTCATATCTGGGTCTTATGGGAAATGATTTTGGGTTATTGGGTAAAATATGAAATTGGTATAATTTGTTCTCACCATTAGTGGAGGAATACTTAGTGGCGGAAGAAGAATCCTTAGGCATTGAACGAATGGGGATTTTTCATCGGTGATTGAAAACTAGTTTACTATATCCTCGTTGATGATAAACCTTACATATATATTTTTAAGAGCATTTTTTATATTGTAGTCTTGTGCAGCCGTTTGAAGATTGGTGTAAGGGCCAGGTATGATTATCGAAGCAGGAACTATGGAAAATCACGTAGGAAATCACAGCAATGTTCTCATAATTCTGTATTTGAGAAATTTAATAAAAACAGAAACGTTCATAATGTAAGAATGATCACAAAGTTCCTGCGTCTTGGGTTCTTGACGCAAACCCTCAAATGCTTTATCACACGATATTTATTGCATGAATAAATAAAATTGCAATATTTAAATGCACGATGCTGAGAAAATAATCCAAAGATCTGTCACGATGTAGCAATGTCTCAGCATCATTTCAGTACGATCAAATATCGTAGTGCAAAAGAGAATAGAAATGATAGAAACTTAATGTAACCTTAGGAATGGGGCACGATTAGTACTACTTTTTCTTCTTTGTTTTAGCCGGTGCATCAGTTTGTGGTTTTTGCCAGTCAAGGGGCTTGCGCCGGTACATTGGCCATGCCGGAACTGTGATTATCGCAGCCATAATGAAGCCAGCGCCAAGTATGTAGATCGTCTGTGAGAATTGCTGGATAACGTATCCCCAGATGAGTCCAACGACCTATAACAAATCGACAAATGAACACTGTTCCAATATCAAACGTTTTTTTACGCTTAAAGTAAAAATCATTCAATGTTACACGATGCATTGTGCACAAAATGAGTATAAGCAGAGAGAGTTTGTTGAGGGACGAATTTCAGGCACAGATCTCTGCGTACTTGTCGCAACACATGCCACAATATTATAACCTCCAAAATTGTATAATGAAACGATTTTAAATTTGTACACTATACTTTAACAATATTTAACTTTCATTGTCCATAATAATTGTATATAAATACGAGTTAAATAATATTTGAAGCTCCGTCCAAGGACCATATTTATTGTTAGAAAAACTCACCCCGAATAAGCTCACGATCAGCCGCGATAGTCTTTCTGCTCTCGCCTGGCCATCGTAATCCTGAAAAAAATATTTAATCTAATCATATATCGCAATTATAATTATACTTGAAGTACGAGATAGTTGAATTTCTGTCGACGTTGACATTGCCTATGCATATGGAAAACAAGTGACGCTACATAACCTATGCGGGGATATTGACTGTTCCGAGCTCGAGCACAGAACGCGCTCGTATTTAGCAATCAGCGTAATACTTGCTAAAGAGAAGAATGCTCATTGAACTTACCATGTGCGTAGGGATTGACTTGAAATATTGTATAAGAGATGCCATATTATTCACAGGATAACCGGCTACAAAAAATATATACGTCACGACAGTTTAATGTCGAGTAAACTACTACCGCTGAGAAGTAAGGCACTGGACCGAATTACGTGGGAGTGTTGCGCAGTAAGCCACTGCGCATTCGCTTGATGCGGCACAGCTCTACTATATATATATATATATATGTAAACCTATTACCAGAGTTTAAAATTTTTTCCCGCTTAAAATTCAAACGAATATTATTGGAGAATGACTAAAGTTATTCAATTAAACGTCTGTACATAATAAAGACAAGTAATACACGTTGCTTACTATAATTTTTATTGAAATTATTAGGACACCTTAGATATTGCTAGCAGATTTACATTTTTTTAAAACATGTGAATAATGTTTTTACTTCAGTAATCATTGTACAAATTTCTAACTTATAGCCTTCTTGAATATTAATTTAATGGAAAATAAGAGTTCGCAATGCTGCAAATACTTTCCTATGTGACGGGGGAAGTGGGTTTGTCACGGGGTGACGTTTGGTTATTCATAGAGCGTCCGGGCATTTAAGTAGCGATAAAAAGCGGGTCGTTGCACCGCCAGTATGCACTTACCTTCTGAATTATAAATGACGAAGAACCGAATCGTCTGCCCTGCCTTCATTCATTCCAAAACGTTCGACAAGTACAAAAAGAAATGCCTGGCATTGGAAATACCTTCGCTTGCAACATTGCGATCTGCTTAACTGCAGCCATGGGACATGCAACGATACACGTAGTCGTCCGACCTATAGCGTGTCGCGGTGAAGCAACACCAGCTTCGCAACGTATCCGCGAGATGGCGATAAAGCGCGCAACGCATTCCCGCGCCAAATTCAAATTCACAATATCATCGCGCTTCCTCATTAAGAAAATTTTATCTCTTTTACATTCTACAATTAGTAACAATTATATTTATCAATAATTATAAATTAAACAATCATAACATAAAGTTCGATTTCGCTAAATTACTTTGTTTAACTTTGGCCCAAGAAACCTATAGTTTCTGTAAAAATATAGGAACCTCTGTATTATTGGCAGGATTCATTTTAACTATAACTTTGCGACGATTAATGAAATACATGAGACGAGATTTCTCCTCTGAGTAGATAATAAATCGATGAATGAGACATTAAAAATAATACACATAGTCTTATAATATACATGGAAGTGAACGTTCGTTGATTAACCGTGATAAATGAGTCATAATCGACGCCACGTTCTTGGAATACATCGTTTTAAAAATTGCAACTTCCTCTCGGAGAAAATCAAGCCCGTAAAGCTAAAATATATACATAGATACACCAACGAAGCGTCGGGTTGATCACAATCTGCTCATGTAATTCTCATCCTCGATCGGTTGCTGGCATGTCGTCCAGAGTGGAGTGGACGGTATCAAGATCGGTGGTATTGCATTCTCGTTTCTCGCAAAATTCACCGCATCGTTCACGGTCGGGAACATCGTGAAGTGGCCCTCCTTGCGTTCGACCACGTTGCACTTTCTCATCATCTCGTATACCGGTCCTGTTTGCGGTGAAACGAGATATATAATATATCTTCCTTTATTTCGTATTTTATTCACGAATGTAATATCGAGGAAAGGAAAAGGTAGATTTAATATTATCTATAGAAAAAAAAAGAAAAAAAACAAGAAGGACCAAGGGATATTCGTTATTATATATAAAGTCGTTTCGAAAACTGAAAGCTCGATCGTAACTTCATACCACGCGTTAAAAAAAAAAAATAAAATACATCGTACTCGCGCCTCGTGTCCGATTACTTATGTATCAGGGAACATAATCACGCTCGCGATTCTCTCTCTCTCTCTCTTTCTCGCTGCTGGCGTACGTACGATGCCGGAAATCTCGTGCGCGTTGCCGATATATTTCACTTCCTTGCTCCAATAATCCATCCATGAAGTTACTTGTTCCGGAACTATCCTGGTTCTCGTATTATACGTCATTATTTTGTTTAAATAACGAGTTACAACAGCGAAGGCACGATATCTCGTATCTACGCGTCTCGAATTACGGAAACGGTTACCGGTCGCGTAATTAAATAATTTTGCTAATTACTCGATGTATTGTGATATCGTTGAATTTTAACATCGCGACGAGATTCAACGATAACGATAATAGCCTATCGATTAAATAGATCGTTATTTTTATTACCATAATCCCTAATTATCGTAACGATTTTTGTAATTAAAAACGATCTTTAGATAACGAATTGATTCAATGTGAAAATAAAGGAAATTAAATAAATCGCTATTCCTATTACGATAATGACTAATTATCATAATGATCGTTTTAATTAAAAACAAATTTTCTGATAATGAATGGATTCAATATGAGAGAAATAAAATGTGTTTACTCACCCGAGCATCCGGCGAGATAGACGAAAACGCCGATTTTGTTGTACTCGTCGACTATACCGCGCAGGGTAGCTACCCCCGTAGGGTCGATGTGCACGAGCGCGGAAAAGTCGAGGATCAATACGCGCAACTGAAAAAGACGAAAAATAACAAATAAAAATAAAATAAACGAGGTACGTAAATATATACATATATAAACGTTATATAGAAAGTAATCCCTTTGCAGAATCCTCTCTCGCGTTCTCGTTTCGCTAAGGGAACCAGAGGTAAAGTAAGAGCGATGATGGGATATCGTAAAGATCCAACGCGGATCGTTGCGGCAGAGGGTGAACGATAGCGGGAGCTCACCGTGCGATGAAGACGATGGCCCTCGAATTTGCATTCGGGCTGATCGATGCCCGAGCTACGAAAAGCCACCCCCCCCCCCCCATTCCTCCCTCTTTCCACTCTTTTCTTTTTGTCTTCGTTCACAGCCCTAAAAAATAAATGCAACGAGGCGATTGAGATCCGTTTAAACTTACCCTCTTAATTTCCTCCTGAGTCACTTCTTTGCACGACAACTCCGATCGTCTGCTTAATTCGTCCTGGGGAACAACCCCGGCTGCTCGTATCACCGATTTTCTGAAGTGAAGCTTCGTAGCGAAATTCAAACCTCCGCAATAATGAAACATCTGGATTCCTGGTATCTCGACGGTCTGCGAAAATAATAGTTACTCGATTAATCCCGGAGATATTAATTGAACGATCGAGAAGTATTTTTTGTTTTTGATTGAATGAACAATTTTATAGATCTATGTTTCTTTTTAATTCCAGCAATGATAATGAGATGTTCCAGTTAAAGAAATGTAAATGTTTATAATTATCATGGGCTATCGACTAGAAGTGGATGAGACGGATCGTCGACCGTGGTTGAATGACCATCGGGCTAAAAAAAAAATTGAAAAAAATAATCATCCATCCACATTTTCGTAAATCTGATTGTTCGTTCATACTTTCTTGTATCGATTCATATCGAGATAAAGTTCCGTTCCAGGTACGAGGGCTAGTTTGCAAGTGTAAGGCTTCATGGAGATTGTGATGAGCTTGGCGAGACAGAATATTGCTCCTATCAAAAGACCGTACTCGATGTCCAAAAGTATGACCGATAGAAAAGTTACGATCCAGATCATCGCGTCGGTAGACGAGAGTCGCCAAAATCTACACAAGTCACGGACTTGAAGAAACATCCCTTTAAGCGCGACGACGATTATCGCAGCCAGAACACACTGTAGGTACATTGATAATTTTTGATTAATTTGAAAATAGATAAGAGTTTTTAATTAATTGGAGAATTTTCTTTTACACTTACTCTTGGTAATGGTTCCAAAAATGGACCGATCCATAAAAGTACGAAGAGTAGAAGACCGCAGGATATCAAACTCGCCAGCTGAGTTCTACCACCGACAGTTTGCTGGACCAGCGATCTTGATAACGAGGCTGTGAACGGCATGCAAGAAAAGAAAGAGCCGACTAAATTACCAAGACCCTGAAAAAATAATCATAAATAATTGATTGAAATTGGATAATTTATTGAGTAATTTAATTTCTATTCGATAAAAGCTGTTGTTAATTAAATCATATTTGCTTAATTATATATACAAAGATTTGTCACCTGTGCTACCAATTCCTGATTAGCATCGACTTCGTAATTCATTTTCTGAGCGAATATAAGAGCCATTGACATGGAAATACTGTACGAGACCATCGTGATGACGAAACTGTCAACGAGAACTTTGGGCACGAGTTCCATCGGTGGCAATGCCGGTACCGGAAGTCTTTGTGAAAATTAATTTCTTTTTATTAATTTCTTTGAATCCACCACGTACGTTTCGTGTGTAAAAATGCATCGATGACGATTATTTAAAAATAAAACAAAAATAAATAAAAAACGTTGAAATTAAATTTCTTGAAAAATTATTCCAGAGTCAAAATTATTACCCAACCGGTATGTGCCCGACCGTAGTTACGTTGTAAACCTCTGCGAGATTCATCTGAATGGAAATCAGCGTACCCATAACCACTGCCAACATTTCTATCGGTATGGGGAACGAGCACCTTTTCGCAACTCGAGGCTAATCACGAGATAAAAAGAAAAATGTTTAAACAATGAATTTAAAAAATCCAAAATTAATTTGTATAATTAACAACTTACTTTTAACACCTCGTTGTTGAATATTATAGCTATTATCGTGATACACGATATGACAGCAGCTGTCAAATTAATTCCATCAATGTTGTTGAAAATATCGACGTAAGTCTAGCGAGAACGAAAAAAAATCGTTATAAATATTATCATAACGAATATTTCATACACATTTATTCTTTATGAGAAAAATGAAAGAAAGGAAAAAAAAAACGAAAGTTTGAAAAATAATCGTACTCACGAGCACGACTTTTAAAATTCCATTTCGTCTCGGCAGTTTCAGACCGAGAAGATCCTTGATTTGTGACGTGAATACGTGAATCGCAGCGGCGGTCGTGAATCCGCTGACCAAAGTCTCGGAGAGAAGGGACGATATCACACCCAGACGAAGCACGTACATAGCCAGCTATAGGCGTAGAAAAAAACTTTTAGTTTTCGTTCGCTTCTGCGAGCAAAAAAAAAAAGAGGGAGAAGAAAGAAGAAGAAGAAGAAAAAAACGAGGAGGCGAGCCGAGGATACCGAGAGAAGTCGGAAATAAGAAAGTTTGGGGAAGAAGTTAGTCGCTCGCTGATCTTTCTGCGTCTCTGGCTCAGTCGAGAAATTATATTTACGTGTTTAGGGCGTAACGAGCGTTAAAACACATTTTTCCCCCTGCCTAACGTTTCAACATTCAACTTGATTACACGTAGCGTAGAAACCGGAAAAATAAACTTTGGGAATAAAATTTATACGCAATCTGGTGACAACGAGATTCTTGATGAGCGAAAGATTTTCAAGAAATTAAAAAAATATTTAGGGAATTGAAAAAAAACAAGAAGAAGCGATAAATAATTGCTACGTTATCAGTTTATGTAGCTTACCTCCATTATAGCGACGCCAAATGTAACCGCCGTCGCGACTTCCGCCGGCGTATAACGACTCGCTTCCGATAAAGTCGAATTAATCCCATCATGATTCGCAGAAATCGTCGTGTTGCTCGATAAATTTCCAGGATCGGCGTGTGTGAGAATTACTTTTCCCGTCATCATGCAAACGAGAGCGAATGTTCCTGAAATAAAATTCATGTTATTTAAAAAAAAAAATTGTCGTAATTAAAAAGTTACTGAAAAATCCGGAAATGATTAAAATCGATTTTATCGGTTTGTTTTTTTAAATGAATGATCATTCTTACCCATTGAGTTGTGTCTCGACGTTCCAAATATTGCATAAACGAGAACTGGGAAGAAAGCCATGTAGATTCCCATGATCGGTGGAACGTTGCCCAGAATGGCGTAAGCCATTCCTGATATATGCGTATCGAACAAATCAATTAGAAATCGATCGTACGGTTATTTTTCAAAGTGCATCGAACTTGTCGCATACAAAAGAAAGATTTCGATCGAAAAAAAATTACTAGAGATTCCCATGATGGGTGGAACGTTGCCCAGAATGGCGTAAGCCATTTCTGATATATGCGTATCGAACAAATCAATTAGAAATCGATCGTACGATTATTTTGCAAAGTGCATCGAACTTGTCGTATACGAAAGAAAGATTTCGATCCACAAAAAATTACTAGAGATTCCCATGATGGGTGGAACGTTGCCCAGAATGGCGTAAGCCATTTCTGATATATGCGTATCAAACAAATCAATTAGAAATCGACCGTACGATTATTTTTCAAAGTGCATCGAAATTGTCACATATGAAAGAAAGATTTCGATAAAAAAAAATTACTAGAGATTTCCATGATGGGTGGAACGTTGCCCAGAATGGCGTAAGCCATTTCTGATATATGTGTATCGAACAAATCAATTAAAAATCGACCGTACGATTATTTTTCAAAGTACATCGAACTTGTCGCATACGAAAGAAAGATTTTGATAAAAAAAAATTACTAGAAATTCCCATGATGGGTGGAACGTTGCCCAGAATGGCGTAAGCCATTTCTGATATATGTGTATCGAACAAATCAATTAAAAATCGACCGTACGATTATTTTTCAAAGTGCATCGACCTTGTCGCATACGAAAGAAAGATTTTGATAAAAAAAAAATTACTAGAGATTCCCATGATGGGTGGAACGTTGCCCAGAATGGCAATTCCTGATATATGCGTATTGAACAAATCAATTAAAAATCGACCGTACGATTATTTTTCGAAGTGCATCGATCTTGTCGTATACTTAAGAATTATTTCGATCCAAAAAAACAATTAATAGAGGGACAAGGAGAATCGAAATGAATGAAAATTTACTGTTATCGTACATTGTCGAGAGGCGTTACTGGCAGACGCGTCTAGATAAGACTTTTTATCAAACGATAAATCTGCATTTACCTTGCGGTATGTGCATCACCGCTACCGTAGTTCCAGCTGCTAAATCTCCGAGAATGTCTTTTTTCCATTCGTAATTACCGAGCCAATCGATGATCGGCACTGCATTCTTGAAACATCTCTTCGTCTCGAAATCTTCGTACTTCTTCGAGACCGAATTACGCACTGACGACACGATTAAACACAATTTCATCGATTAATACGATTTAAAAAATTTGTTTTCGTTAATTTGTAACGATAAAGTAACAAAAAAAGAATGAAAAATCTCACGATTTCTGTGCGGTTTTCTGTAATCAAAGGCGCGATTTAGATCGTCCTGTTGATAAACCGGTCGCCGGACCAACAGTTCCGGCTCGTTCGACGACATCTCATCGCTCAGGTAGTCTGAAAGGGAATAAACGAATTAGTCGAAGAAAAGACGATCTTATGAACAAGGTCTGAAAGTAAGAGGGTTCGTAGAGAGAACGAGGACACCGTAAACAAGCTATGAGAGAGAGAACACAAACGAGACAAAGATAGCGATTAAGAGTTGCATTTTTCTTATCAGTCTCCAGCCACGCTTTTGTCTCAAATTCGAGTAAACAATTTTTCACGTCAAAAACAACCTGATTCCATGGTGATGGATTTATAATTTCGTTTCGGGGCCATCTGGTACTCCTCCTTTCGTCGATCCGGATTTCAAGAACCGCTTTTCTTTCTCAACGAATAGTTCACCACTTTTTATTTCGTTATTTTTAAATCACTCGTAAATTGTTCTCGACTTTAACATTTTATTTATTCTCCAAATAAAATCGAAAATCCATTATCAATTGTAATTTATTATCACCACTTTGATCAAATTATTATAAAAATTTGTTTATTTATTTAATGATAAAAAACAACATTTGTATTAATTATTATTTCCTATAATTCAACAATTAAAATTTCGTCCTATGTTCGTGGAAATTAATCCCAGCAGATCGTCGATTCCTTCTTAATTTATCCGCGACGGGCGAGTCGTCGCGAGGATCGACGAGTCTCGTTAAACCGAACGTCTCGAATGCACTTGACAAAACATTGTCGTCACGCGGCACGCGATCTTTTTTTTTCTCCCTCGTCAGCGAATAATGTGCGAGAAGTGAAGAAGCCAAGGAAAAAAAAAGACTAAGAGAAAAGAAAAATTAAGGGGAGACGGACTGACCGCGCGCGTGCAACGACAAACGGAGAGGAAATAAAGAGATGAGACCAGTGAGCGACGAGGATCGTCACTGGATGGTTTTGTTCGAGATTACACAACGCGAGAGTTGGTTGTAAACGTGTGACAAGAAGCTTTATAATCGCGGCCAAAGAGGCGTTGAAACACTCGATTGCCGTCGATTTTCTCGATAACGCGACCGAAGTCACTCACTTCATCTCTCATTCTCTCTCTCTCTCTCTCTCTCTCTTTGGGGTTTTGTGTATCACGAGTTTTAGATTAGACTCGTGATAAGTACCGGTGAGAAAATATTTCATTCCTCCGCCACCGGAAAGAAAAAAAGCAAATACGTTATTTCGTGCTCATCTTGAGATAACCGGTGAACATTTTTGTGTGTGTGCGCGCTTTTTTTCTCATTTTTTTTATTACGAATGTTGGGGAGCGACTATGTCGGAAGAGCGATGATTAACGATTCGTTCTCTCGGTTTCGTCACGAGCGAGGGAGTTGAGCCATTTGGTATTCGTCTCGTCATTCGGGATGAAATTACATTTTTTTTTTATGAGAAACGATGCAACTTGGTACAGAAAAAAAATATAAATATTGTTTTTTTTATATGTAAACGAAACGCATATGTCAGTCTTGTTTAGACGTTGTGAAAAATCGTGCAACAGAGAGAGAGAGAGAGAGATGATCGACCGTGAGATCGCAGACGGAAATGTAAATTTCTTGCTCCACGACGAAAGAAGAATTCTGAAGAGAGAAGTAAAGAACAGAATTTGATCGATCGTAGCGAAATTTCCTTTTTTTTTATTATCTCGAACGTCTGCCCTTTCGTTCTAAGGGATGACCGTGACTCTTTTTGCCCGGGAGGGTCGTCGCGACGCTGTTTTTTTTTCTGCGGTGAACGACACGCAAGAAAACAACGACAAAATTCCAATTCTTTCCTATCGCGAGATCTGGGTTCTCGCGAGAGAAACCAGGAAGAGATAAAAGATTATCGAAAACAAAAATCAGAAACTCACCCCGATAACGAATTGAATTTAGCGATAAGAACAAAAAAAGGAGTAAATCTCGAGAGGTGGATTCGAGACAATGCAAATGCGACGAGTTCATTCGCCATACTAACAGTCGAGGGTCGAATGTAAAACGCAATTGAAAAAATCTAATAAAAATAAGTAAAAAAAAAGCCAGCGATTTCTCCATTCTTGACGAATCACGAGTTGTTCAAAATTGCGAAAGTCATTGTGGGGCAAACCGAAAAACAATTTTGTTCGTCGTATCGCTCTTTCCCCCTGTCGACGTTGTGTCTCCAATAGCTCTTGCTTCATTGCAATATTGTTATTATAACGATTGGCGGTATCGAACTCTAACAGCCGTTGGACTCTCGATCGACCCGTGCCGTGTCGTTGATATTTACGGTCCATGCGACGGAGAGAAACGACGATTAATTACAAATTATTAATCGTACCAATAAGAAACCTCTCGAGACAAATTATCGTTTCGATTAAATTTTCTATAATAAAATTATAACAAAACAATCATAAGATAAAAAATAAAAATTAAACATAATTATTAATGTTTGTTCAGAGAGAAACGACGATTAATTACAAATTATTAATCGTACCAATAGGAAACCTCTCGAGATAAATTATCGTTTCGATTAAATTTTCTATAATAAAATTATAACAAAACAAACTTAAGATAAAAAATAAAAATTGAACATAATTATTAATGTTTGTTCAGAGAGAAACGACGATTAATTACAAATTACTAATCGTACCAATAGGAAACCTCTCGAGATAAATTATCATTTCGATTAAATTTTCTATAATAAAATTATAACAAAACAAACATAAGATAAATAATAAAAATTAAACATAATTATTAACGTTTGTTCAGAGAGAAACGACGATTAATTACAAATTACTAATCGTACCAATAGGAAACCTCTCGAGATAAATTATCATTTCGATTAAATTTTCTATAATAAAATTATAACAAAACAAACATAAGATAAAAAATAAAAATTAAACATAATTATTAATGTTTGTTCAGAGAGAAACGACGATTAATTACAAATTATTAATCGTACCAATAGGAAAACTCTCGAGATAAATTATCATTTCGATTAAATTTTCTATAATAAAATGATAACAAAACAAACATAAGATAAAAAATAAAAATTAAACATAATTATTAATGTTTGTTCAGAGAGAAACGACGATTAATTACAAATTACTAATCGTACCAATAGGAAACCTCTCGAGATAAATTATCATTTCGATTAAATTTTCTATAATAAAATTATAACAAAACAAACATAAGATAAATAATAAAAATTAAACATAATTATTAACGTTTGTTCAGAGAGAAACGACGATTAATTACAAATTACTAATCGTACCAATAGGAAACCTCTCGAGACAAATTATCGTTTCGATTAAATTTTCTATAATAAAATTATAACAAAACAAACATAAGATAAAAAATAAAAATTAAACATAATTATTAATGTTTGTTCAGAGAGAAACGACGATTAATTACAAATTACTAATCGTACCAATAGGAAAACTTTCGAGGTAAATTATCATTTCGATTAAATTTTCTATAATAAAATTATAACAAACCAAACATAAGATAAAAAATAAAAATTAAACATAATTATTAATGTTTGTTCAGAGAGAAACGACGATTAATTACAAATTATTAATCGTACCAATAGGAAACCTCTCGAGATAAATTATCATTTCGATTAAATTTTCTATAATAAAATTATAACAAAACAAATATAAGATAAAAAATAAAAATTAAACAATGTTATTAATCTTTGTTTATTTTTATTCCAGAGGACAAA
Organism: Netelia fuscicornis; assembly: GCA_946811545.1. NCBI lineage: Eukaryota > Metazoa > Arthropoda > Insecta > Hymenoptera > Ichneumonidae > Netelia > Netelia fuscicornis. The sequence continues at coordinate 38,616,195 of OX328015.1, forward strand.
GGAACAGATTCAGCTTCTGTCAATTTTTGAACTATGTTTGTTCCACGAAATGTTTGTCGTATCGACACGGAATTGTCCGTATATACAGTCGATACGAGCCAGAGCGCCATAAATTATCTCGAAACAGCGAGAGCTTTTATCGGTCGGAAGATGAGCGTGGCTCGAGTGTAATGCGTATTTTTATCTCGTGGTAGCATTGAGGCTTACCTTGTCACGGTATAGACACTCGCCTTGACCCTCCACGACGAATGTCGACGCGTAAGATAATTGATATTTGAAGCGCGCTTGTCGATCCGCGAATTAATGCACTGTTCGGTGCTTGCATAATATACGTATGTATATATACGCGCGTGATAAACGATTACGATGTTTGTAATTCCGTATGAAAACCGCCCATATCGATTGCGAAATATCGTTATCGTCGCATATATTACATTTTCCATTGATCGTTGACTCGTTGAAATGAAACATTAATTACTAAGTAGAATTTCTCTTTTCTATGTTACAATAATAATACGCATTTAGTAATCGATATGACGCTGGTAAGTGAATGGAAAGATTTCACTCGATTTGCATAACTTCGAGGGCGATACGTCGACGGATATCAGCTGTGCAAATATCTCGGACACGAATCTCGGATAAACTAAGTTAATTTTCGTTCGGTTGATAAAGTCTCGACAATATTTTTTACGCATTGTTAGAAAAAATATTAATTTAATTACAATTGTTTTTCTTTGTTTTTTATTAAATTAAATTAAATTTTCTTATGGACAATTATTTTATTTTATTTTAATAATTGTGTATATTGTTTTTCTCTGCCGAAATTAACTTTTGAAGCTGTTAGAAAAAATTGTTCGTACTTACCGACAATTTGAATCGATTTATTCCATATCGAGCTTATCGAATGAATAAATAAATATGAAAATGGAAGAAACGCACTCGTCCGTCGGGAATAATTTGTCGTTTGGATAAAGGGGAGAAAAACACTGTTTGTTGTAAATTTTATTCACGAGATAAACTTTTCGTCATACTTGCACGACGTTAGCACTCGACGAGCGAGAGAATAAAATTAACCGTCTCTGTTTGAGCTGGTGCCAGCTGTATGGAACAAACCCCGATATTCCGATAGGTGGGAGATCGAGTACGCAATGTACGAGTAGACGGAAAGCATATTATACGGTGTACAGAAGCGAAGAATTATAGACGCCGTGTTTGAAAGAGAAAATACGAGAAAAACGAACGAGTTCGCGTATACGTCGAGAGTGATAAGGATTTTTTAGTGCGTTATTTATCGGTACGGATCGTGACATTTGTTCTCCGTTCGTTTCACCTTTCACGTATTTCCGCGTTTGTGACAATTTTCATCGAACAATTTTGTTGCTCGATCGAGCGAGTTAATTTACAAATAATTTTTATTAACGTAAAATTCTTCGTAACGATATAAAGTTTTTCTTTTCCAAAAATTTATCGATCTTTATCGATAAGTTCGATGTCTCAGCTGTCGAGCGAATTTATTCTTTAAATAACGATTTAATTAATTGGTAAGATGAAAATATTGGGTAATCGAAAAGTTCGCGAGGACGTCGAAAGTGTACACTCGGCTTTTATCACATTTTCAATGTCAACGTTTTGACTCATTGACACGCCGGTAACAGCTCGATTCTCAAGTAGGTCTCGGTCCACACTCGTCGAGGACGCATTGTCTCAGTTTCGTCTCACGGACGTAATTTGCACGTGGCGTTTTATCGGGTCGCCGCTTTATTTCTCTCCGATATTCGTCACGTCGTGAAAACTTAATTCGTCCCGCGTTCGCGTTATTTCGCTCTCCGCAAAGTGATAAAGTGACCTGGAAAGACGCGTTCGCGATTCGTAAGGTCGTCGTACAGTCGGGCTTAATTTTATCGCAATGACGTCTCGATACGAAGTTTTTTCCATCTCTCAATGTTAACGTTTAATTAAATATTCTTGAAATTACAGAATAAGTGCGAATTAATGAAAATTAATTAAGAATCGAAACAGCCGTTTCGTCTATAAGCTGTTGATTCACCGAGCAGTTCCAGAGTTTTTACGTTGGAATTGATCGGACGATCGCCGATCGATAGTTTGTCACCGATGTCGAGATGTTTACCGGACAAACCGGAAGTCGGCCAAGTGATGTTCAATACCGGATCTTTGTTTCCGTACGGCGTAGGATTTCTATCGTTTTTTTTCCCCCAATCGATAATGAGAGAAATTAATCAATAAAATTGGATAAATTGATGAAATGTTCAATTTCTTCGCTTACCCAAATTTTGCAAAGTTCGTCCACATTCGTGTCATTCGATCTCGCGTGATCGATATCGGATCCGTGGGATCGAGGGGAAGATCCGCTGCTGGCACGTGAAAAATGTACGCGAGATCGTCTCCGTGCGCTGCACCTGAGTCGATCAATCAAAAATACCGATCGCCGAATTATCGATTACGTTACGACAGAAATATTGCTTGTTTTCATTAAATTATGCGACTTACCGCTCGCGTCGATTCCGTACAATTGTTTATGCAAAGAAACCGGTGGGTCGAACGATATTCGGTAATAAAAAATTGGCTCGCTACTGTACTTGGCGAGATTTCTCTGCTTCTCGTCTATCGGGTATGTCATAATTATATCCGATACTTCCTGAGATACGCAAGATCGTCGTAATTAATATTCAATTACGATATAACCCCGAGTAAAAATGAATATATATAAATATATATAATTATATATAAATTGATCATATACAATTGTATACAAAAATTGGCCCGATAGAATTATATATATTTGTATACAATTGTATATACTAATATACAGTTATATATGATAATATATTAATATATATAGTTGTATATTAGTGTATACAATTATATACAAATATATACAATTCTATCGGGCCAATTTTTGTATACAATTATATATGATCAATGTATATACAATTATATATGTGTATATATATTGATTTTTACTCGGGTAATTATATAAACACCCTATAAAAATAGTATCTCCATATATGATTATATATAGAACTATGTACATTTTATCAAAATTAAATTTGATGAAAGTACATTTATATCGGATTATAGGGAATTATAGGGTTAAATAAAATTATATATAGACCTATATATAAATATATATGACTATATATCATTTTTATATAATTGTATCTAAGTATATACGATCATTTTAGTCGAGTAGTGCATTTATATCGGATTATATATACGAATGTATAGAGTTATATATAATTATATATAACCCTATATATAAATATATATGATTGTATATAATTTTTATATAATTTTATCTAAGTATATATAATCATTTTTACTTGGGACGATTCTTAATTATTTTTCTTTCGCGATAAAAAATTAACTCACGTTTACAACCGCATCGAAGGTAACTTTCGGCAGTTTTTCGTGTACGCTCTGTGACGAGGAAAGTAATTTTCTAACGGTTGAAAGACGGGATGGTGAACACATCCGCATACTTTTCTTTATGGAAATCGCAAGATCGATTATCTCGATAAATGGTTTTACCCCTGAAAAAATAAATATTAATTAGAAAATCGAATTAATTGATAATTTCATCGATAATAATTAATTAATTGATGAATTTTTTATTATTTGCGTTTAAAGTACCGGCGGCAAAGGTCAAAGACTCGTTGGCAGTTTGTCCCATCAGGTAAGGTACTTTGGTGAAGTTGCGATTGAAATATTTTTTTAACGGACATTGCGAGATAAATGTTTCTTCGCCAGCGATGCGAGGATCTTCGATCGTTGGTTTGAAACTGGGTGAGGTAGTGCCTAATTTTTCTGCGGCAGTGATCAAATCGCGAGCCGAGACTCGGTAAAGATAATTCAGCAGATCGTCGTTTCTCGACAGGGATGTTTTTCCGAGTAGTTTCCCTAATTGTTTCGTCACTTTTTCACCTTGCTTCAATGTGTGCAACGACCAAGAAGCGAGTGGTGATCCACTCATCGAGATAGCACGATGAAACAAACCTAAACAAATGATCAACGTAATTGTTAGTTTTCTGTCAAAGATTTGTTTTTTTTGTCTCAAAGGACTAAATTACCCTTCGAGCGATCCGAGAGTACGTGAAAATCTACCATCGAAGCGCCGGCGCTTTGTCCAAAAATCGTAACTTTTTTCGGGTCGCCACCGAATTTTGCAATGTTGTCTCTCACCCATTTGAGAACAAGATTTTGATCCTTCAATGCGGCATTTCCGGTTGCATTCCGATGAATCAATGATAAAAAACCTGATGAAATCGAAACCAATTCTCGATTATCGATTGACTATCGATTATCGATCGACTATCGATTATCGATCGATTATCGATTATCGATCGATTATCGACTTTCGTTTAAAACGAGTTTACAAATTACGACTGTATAAATACCAAGGGGTCCGAGTCTGTAATTGAACGAAACGACGACGACGTCGTATTCTATAAGAAAATCAGGGCTGAATATATGAGTCTTCGACGAGCCTGCCTTGAAACTACCGCCGTGAATCCATACCATAACAGCCTTCGGTGCATCCAGTCGTCGGTTCAGGTTCGTCTGTCGTGCAAAGATATGACACAATCAAGCCGATGCCGAAATTTCTTACCGATCACCAAGAATCTTTCTTTTTTTACCAGTGGAGTGAAAATATTGATGAACAAACAGTTCTCGTCGCCGGTGAATTTTTGCGTTACCATATCGATTTGAGGACAATTGTTTCCCTCGATCGTTGCATTCAGAGTCGTCCTCCATGGCTCGATTGGAGTCGGTGCCTTTATCAATTTTTTGAAATTAATACTTTTAATTAACATTTATAAATTGTCACAGATTTAAAAATCGCACGATCGATTTTCGCGAATCGTTTCACTAATTTCACGATAAAATCGATAATGAAAAAGAAAAGTAACGGTAACGATAAGAAAGAATTTTTTAATTAGATATCAATTAAATGCGAATGACGTTTCACCTTAAATCTGAGTCGTTCGAGCGGTGGTTTCGCGTAAGGTATACCCTTGAATGACGAGTATCTCTTGCCTTTCACAACGGTGCTCAGAACTTTGCCTCTCACTGGACCGCCGGTCGTGTATATCGTCGCGGTCGATTGATCGCCGTTGATAATGGCCAATAGATTGAACAGTACGAGAAGGGAAAGGCGATAGAACACTGCCATTATAGCTCGAAGTAGAGATTCGAGGCTGACTGTGGTGTTTAACCGGACACTCCTTCCTCAGTGATATTTTTGATCGCGTTCAACGACGGTTTCGGCGACGGAAGAGAATAATTACATACATTTTCGTAGCCAATCCCTGTTATCAAAATTCTGTCAGACTGATAAGTCGTCGCATATTTATTCATGGATTTCCTAATCTCACAAAGAAAATTTGTTAACCCAAAGAACACTTCTATACTGTCCGTGTGCTATCTGTTACCTGAGTGAATACTTATGTTTGCTTTATTTTTCATCGAAACTACGGACTTGATATTCGAATTTTTAATGTTAATTAATATCATTATTAAAATCATTATTACAAATATTTTGACGGACGATGATGTTTCGATTAAATCGGTCGTCTGCCGATTATCTAACGGTTTCTTCGTTAGCGAATTAATTAACAAATTTATTTTACATGTCTTTGTTTTTTTGAAACGATCGAGCGTTTGTTTCTGATCGTTTAAATATTTAATTAATGATCACGATAATTCCAATAATTATGATGATTTCGATGCGAACGTTTCTCAGGGAGACATCCGTTAGCACCAGCGAGAAGTGGCCAAGTCCATAATTGAAGGGATTTTGTGAAATTGTTGGTTGGTCTTGGTCCGACAACCAAATCGTATCCTATGTTAAGAGACAATCCGTCGAGTCCCGAATTGGGCCAAATGACATTGAGCGGGTTGGGAAGCCAATCGGGCGTTGGATTACTGCGGAAATTACAATAAATTCAATCGTTACGGGATCGATAACGATTTTTTTAGAAAAGAATTTATCTCCGACGATTTTTTACCTGTATTTCGCGAAATTCGTCCACATTGTCGTAACTCGTTCGATCGTACGAGCTACCGGATCTGATGGATTGCTGCTATAATTCGCCGGTGGCCAGTAAAAGATCCAGGCGATATCGTCGGCATGTCCAGCGCCTTGATAAAAATTAAATTCATCGTTTTTATCTCGGAAGAATAAATAGATTAGCAAATTTCACGAATTTAATGATATCGATTAAATACTGACCAGGAACGGTATTATTATTAAGAAGATTGTGTAGCGATCTGTTGGTATAAAACGAGAAGTGATAATAATAAACCGGGTTATCGCCGTTATAAGCCGCGAGCAAACTTTGAGTTTGGTCGATTTGAGTTGTAAAGATGAGATCGGTTAAAATCTGAAAAAGAGAACAATTATGTTTACGATGTACATACAATTTAAAAAGTTAAGAACAACTCACTTCGGACATTCTCTGGACCGCGGAGCCCAAGAAATTTGAAGAAGTCTGATGCGCCGGCCAATCTCTCACCAGAAGTCTAATCTCGTCGATCAAACTCTGTGGCAATTCCATACCGAACTGATTGGCTATGACATCGTTATCATTGAGGAAAAACTCGGCAATCGTTTTTAAAGCTTGAAAAAAAAACAATACGATAATTAATAAACGAGATAATTTTTCTTTTGTTTTTCTTTGTTAAACAAATTTTATTCGATAATTAAACTCACTGTCGAAGAAGAACACGCCTTCCTGGTCCAAGTAGCCCAACATTTGGGGCACTTTGATAAAGTTACCGGTGAGATATTTGACGATGGAGCACGTTGTCAAAAATGGATCGGTAGCGATGCGTTTGTCTTCCACCGTTGGTCCGAACGCCGGAAAGAACTGTCGACATAAAATTCAAAATATATCCACGTCGATGTAACGAAGGAAAGTGTGTTTTAGTTAAAGAAATTGTTACTATTTTCATTCCAACGCTAATTTTAACAAGTTGTTCCACTGACGCATCGTAAAAAGTCTGGAGAAGGATATTCTTGTCGGTCGAGTTCGTTCCTAAAAGAGAAGCGAGTCTGATAGCACTTGCCAGTGCTTTTTCAGGTGTCATGAACGCTGCGGGACTAATCGCGGTACTGCTCATACTGATTACACCGTGAAAAAGACCTACGAATAAAATTAAAAAAAAACATTCTCAGTTTTCTTCAATTTATACAATTTTTTTTCGATTTATACAATTCTCATTACAAATAATCGATTGATAACGTACCTGCCGATCGTTCTGAGATAACGTGAGAACTGGCAGACATGCCTCCGGAGCTTTCGCCGAATATCGTGACGTTGCGCGGATTACCGCCGAAATTTTTAATATTTGATTTTACCCACTCGAGAGCGAGTGTCTGATCCTTCAATCCTGCATTACCTGTCGCGTTTGGATGTCCCATGGCCAAGAAACCTGACGTGGAAATCGGAAGTTACCATTATTTTGAAAAATCGGATAATCAAACGACTTTAATTAATCAAGCGGCTAATTAACCCAGAGCTCCAAGACGAAAATTCATAGAAACGTAGACAACGTCTTTTTCCAGTAAGAAATCGGGATGATAAAGTGTAGCCGTAGGCGTGCCGGCCATGTATCCACCACCGTAAAACCACACCATTACCGATTTCAACTTTTTCGGAGGTTTGTCCAGTTCGATCTATAAAACAAATCAGATAATTCTCTTGTGCCTAATTACGACCAACGTGGAGTCGATTTTTTATCATCGTATGGCTCGAATCTCATCGAACGTTTGAAAAAGATCGGTAAGAAGTTTGAAAGTACCACAGGAGTGAAGACGTTGATGAACAAACAATCTTCGGAGCCCACGACTTCGTCCGTGCCAAAACCGATTTGTGGGCAAGTACTTCCTTCAGTCGTAGCGTTGAAAACTTCGGTCCAGGGTTCGGGTGCAACCGGAGGCTGCGATGATAAGAAAAATCGTGTTTAATCAATAATTAATTCTTAATTATACAAAATTTATAATCGCGACAATTTCTACGCTCGATATTTTTCCACGAAACTTTACCTTGAATCTGAGATATCCAACCGGAGCTTTCCCGTATCTGATACCTTGGAAAGCTGCATATTTGACAGAATTAACACTCGTGAGTATTTCGCCTCGTACCGGGCCAGAGGTAGTGCACACGACGGCCGTAGGTTCAGCGCTGACGAAAATCGCGATTAAATCGATCACTACGATTCCCACGAGCAGAAACATCTTGAACATCATTCCGATCGACGAAGTTCTTTATCAGTGAAGTCGTTCGACTTGTCGCCACGTCTAGAAGTATGTTATTGAAAGACTCTTTCCTTTTTTCCTGCTTCTGTTCGCGTTTATATATGGTCAACTGCAAACTTTTGTGTTTTTCCTCAACTGGGGAAATCAGGCTGCGCCGAGCCGTTACACTTTCCTTATCCGTTTCCCACTACTCTGTGGTGTTTCCCCGAATTAGAGTCGTGTATGAGTCAACAAGTACTATCATGTGCTTCGAGACGGTTGACACTGGGTTTATCTTCCAATTACTACAGAGAAGTTACGAAAATATTTTTAATTTTGGTGCTAAAGTGTTGTCGAGCTTTATCGTTGTTTTAACTGTTTATTATCGTATCCAATGATGGATAAGATTATGGGCCATGATGAAAAAAATAATAATGATAATAATAATGATAATGAATAATACAATTTTTGATATCGTTTGTTATATTTCTCGATTTATTTACATAAGGAAATGTACAATTTTTCGTAGTAATTTCGAGGGATTGATTGATAACAACAATCGACTTTGTTGATTACGGACTGTTGCACCCGAACGTTTCGCCAACGAATGACTGACTGATCAATAACAGGTGTCTCGCACTTACGGCGAGTGTTCTCGGCTCGACCACAAGTTCGTTGCCAATGTTAAGTATAGATCCGGAAAGCCTTGAGTCAGGCCACGCGACGTTCAACTTGTTATTATCGGTGAGCCAGCTGGGAGTTGGATCGCTGAAGAAAATAAATATAATATATTATCGAGACTTAAAATGAAATTAATTTTTTTTCCTCGTTCTTACCCGTATTTTGCGAAATTCGTCCACATGGTGGAATACCGATCGATGGTAAGTGCGACGGGATCGGTTGATCGATCGGCACTGTTATCCAAGCGAGGTTCGTAAAAAATGTACGGGCGATCGTCACCATGGCCAGGGCCTTGGGAGAAGAATAAATACGTTTTCGGTGATAACGATCGATAGAAGCGATCGGATTAAAAACGATCGAATCGGTAACTCACCCGGACGATTTATTTTATCGATAACTTTGTGAAAACTTCTCTCGTTAGTGAACGAAACGTGATAGTAATAAATCGGTTTGCCGTTGTTAGCGGCGAGAAGTCTTTGAGTCTGTTCGATACCGATCTCGAAGAAGAAATTACGTCCGTCCTGAAGAACGTTAAATACGGAAGAATAAGATCAATGGCATGACAAAATTTATAATTTCCCAAGAAATAAAAGTCATACTTACGGCAAGGAGTGAATTTTGCAAATTCGCGGGTAGTTTATCGAAAGAATCGATACCCGAAGCTATCCGACGTTTGGTTGTACCGATACTCGCTGGGACTGGCACACCCATGGAGTCGGCAAATTTAGTAATATAATCGAGTATCGGCGCGAATAATCCCGTCTCTGAACATAAAAATAATTGCTCGTTTATAAACCGATCGTTCGATTTATTATAATTATCGGTTGAGATATTTTTTTATTTGATTATCGTACGTACCACCGAAATATACCAAAGTTTCATCATCCATGAATCCCATTATTTGTGGTACTTTGTTGTAATCCCCGGTGGTATATTTTGTCAATGAACACGTGGACAAGAATGGATCGGTAGCGATCGTTTTGTCTTCTAGCGTCGGTACAAATGGTATACTGCTCTGAATGGTTACCAAAAAATACAAGCGATTAGATCGAAGAAAAATCATGCTGAAGTACAAACGAGCTAGTTGTTTTTTAAATAAAATACTATACAAGTAAACCGGCCAATGCACTGGACGCCTCGGCGAGCTCGGTCATCGTGGCGCGATAGAAAGTATCTAGAAGGACGGTTTTATTGGTGGATGTCGTACCCAATATAGTACTAAAATTTTGAGCGCGAATTACAGCGTCTGCAGGTTTCACCAATGCCCAGGGATTCAAGGGCGATCCGCTCATGGAAATCGCACCGTGAAAAAGACCTGCAAAATTCGGATTTATCTTGAAATTGTAAGATCCAAGGTTAACAATTTTCTATCGATATAATTTACCAGTTGAAGCGCTCGATAACACGTGGTAACCAACGGCCGCAGCTCCAGCACTTTGACCAAAGATCGTAACGTTATTCGGATTACCACCGAATTTTCCGATATTCGACTGTACCCACTTAAGTGCGAGTACCTGATCCTTGAGTCCGGCGTTTCCAGTGGCGTCTGGATGATCCAAGCTCAAGAAACCTGATAAAAATAATGCGAACATTGAAATTTCAATATTAATTTTAATCAAATCGTAAATTAATAAATTACGTTGATTAATAAATTATGATAACTTACCGAATGCTGCGAGACGATAATTCATGGATACGAAGACGACGTCTTTCTCGATTATATATCTCGGATTATGATTCGTTTCCGATGATGAACCAAAAGCAAACGAACCACCGTAAAACCAGACCATCACAGATTTCAATTTTGTGGGAATAGTTTCAAAATTCGTCTATAGCGTTAAAAATAATGCGAGATAAAATAACGAATGTTTTAATTATTTACACATCAATTTTATAAATCTTACCACTGGCGTGAAAACATTAAGGAACAAGCAATCCTCGGACATATTTTTGAGAGACGGTTCATCTTGAGCACAGTCAGCTCCTTCGACAGTGGCACTAAAAGTTTCCGTCCATGGATCGGCAGGCACAGGAGGCTGAATGTAAACAAATGTCATCGCAGTCATGAAAAATTACTTTGACAAAGTTTTCATATTATTTAACTCAATGTGACATTTTCCTCGAAAAAATTTGAAAATTCATCTTTTGATTTTATCTGTGCTTACCTTGAATCTCAGATTTCCTATTGGAGGTTTGGCGTATCGGATTCCCTTGAAAGCTGCGTACTTGACCGAATTAGGAGTACTGAGTATTTCACCCTGAACAGGACCAAAAGTCGTCTGGACCACTCCCGTAGATTCTGCCGCGACGTAAATAGTAGAAATATCGAAGGTTGCTAACAGTAAGAACATTATTCCTTCTCGCCATTTTTCACAGCTTGGATTCTTCATTACAGTTATTGCTTCTTTCGCGAACTTCTTTGCATTCATCGTTGGATTCCATTCCCGCTATTTATATTAGGTACCTAATGTATTCGCATCGATTGACGTAAATGAGATATTTCTCGTTATTTAATGGTCATGAGGTAGTGTAGTCAATGCGATGGAAGCGATTAAACGCGTATTAATTGTAAGGTAATCGAATGGAATATACTAATTACTTTATAGACACATGTTCCATATGTTTTCCGTTGTTCTAACATGTCGTCAAATCAAACATCAAAAAAACTTGAGTCTACAACGATGTCAGGCGAGAAATAGATTAATGTAGATTGGCCTAATACGTATAATTATTTTTATTTTGTTGATCTCTCAAGTACTGGGAATATCCGCTCCTCTCAATTAAAAATGTATCGGACGTCGTAAAGTAATTATCGAGGAAATTGTTTCCAATCAAAATGAGAATACGCTTTATCCTTGAAAAATTATCTGGAGGAAAAAACACAGCCGCTTCTCGCGTGATCAAGTGCCAGAAAACATTTTTCTTATCTTTTTTCGCATTATGGCAATAAAAAGCTTTCGCGATTGTTGATGTTAAGAATTCTAGGCTGCTTGCACTCGGATTTGTTTCGCGTTAAGAAGTTTGAATTACAAATATTTGTACCGCTGGGCTTTCGTACTAAGCGGTTCGAAATCTCGCGGTGCACGATATTATTCGAGTTTTCATTTCGTTGTTATCATGAAAAAAATTAAGTTAAAAATAACTCGTTGAATGAATTGCACAAGTGGGTTGAAAAATAACAATATTTGGTTAGGATAATCGTGAAAATCAATGTCGTGAAAAGATGTTGAATTTTTTTAATTTCGTACGCGCGAGATTATTATTTCTGATAACGATTTTATTTTTAATGTTGTTATTATCATTATTGTTCGCTCGAGTAGCGAGGCTTTAATGAATGGTTCTTTGACCTGATTCAAGTGTTGTCACGTCCCTCACCTCGATCCCGTTATCGTTGCTGTTTTATACCTGATTCGAGAGGTCAAGAGTAACGAACGAGAAATGATTTTTTGACAAATTATTTTTATTATCTACATAAAAAATATCGCTTATATTTCTCAAGCTACAACGTGTATCTTAACAATTTCTTACACGAATACAAGATAGACGTGTCCAGACGATAGCGAATCGTATTACACCACGTGGGCAAACATGAAAAAAAAACAAAAAGATAATTCAAAATCGTCGTCCGATCAATAATTCGATGACTTTCGCTCAATGAAATACATCCAGTTTGACATTTAGTGGATATCAACGAATGATTTTTATTCAGAAATTTCTTTAAAATCCAAAATCGTATGACAATCTTAAAGAATCATTTACAATCAGTCGTGCAACCATTCGCGGAAGGTAGTAGTCGCAGACTCTGCATTTGTATGGATTTCACTTTATCATTGACCGGTCTCGGTCCGACCTTGAGTTCGGTTCCAATGTCGAGAGAAATTCCAGCAGGACCGGAGCTGGGCCATACGACGTTCAGCTTATCCTCGTCGCAAACCCATGTGGGTGTTGGATTACTGGAAAACAATTAATTTACGATAACAAAAATTGATCGCTGTAATTGATCGATCGTCAATTAATTTATAAAATCTATACCCGTATTTCGCGAAATTCGTCCACATAGTTGAATATCTGTCGATAGTACGAGCCACAGGATCGTTCTCGCGATCGCTGCTATTATCCAAAGCTGGCATGTAAAAGATGTATCCAAGATCGTCAGTGTGGGAAGCTCCTTTAAGTAGAAAAAAAACACAAAAATATACAAGACATCCAGATAGAATCGCTATAATAAATTAGTAGACTTAAATTTAACGAAAAGTTTACCTAATATCGAAATATTAGTCAAAATTTGATGAGCCGAACGTTCGTTGTAAAACGAAACGTGATAATAGTAAACCGGTTTTCCGTTGTTGGCAGCGAGAAGCTGTTGGGTGAGATCGATCCCGGCGAGAAAATCGATATTTGATGTATCCTGGTAAATGATAAGACACGTAGAATATCAAATTTTTATACATTGTATACTCACCAGGCGTCAAGTGGCATTTACATTTATGAGCGCGCTGAGAGTTCTTGCGGATAGATCGTTGTAGTTAAAAGTTCCTGCATCAATTTGGTTTTTGACATTACGTAGGGCAGATGGTAGTGTTATACCGTACTTTTTGGTAACGTTCACCATGTAATTCACTACCTCGACTGTCGAATCTTGAGCTAGGAACAAAATTAGAGATCGTTCGTTGTTCTGCAATTTTGTTGTTTCCAATTTTGTCATACTTACAACCATAATTCGTTATAGACTCCTGATCCATGTAACCCAAGATCTGTGGCACTTTGTTGTAACTTCCGGTCTTGTATTTGTTCAACGTACAAGTCGACAGGAACACGTCGGTTGCGATAGTAGGATCCTCGATGGTTGGAACGAACGGTATGTTAGCCTGACGAAAGAAAAAAAATTGATTCCATTAATTACTGATAATAATTGGCGAAATTAATTACTGGATTGGATCAATTATCGTTTCAATTAACCACAGAAATCGCGGTGGCTGCATTAACGAGTTGTTCCGCGGTGGCACGGCGGAAAGTGTCGAGAAGGGTCGCTTTGTTGGAGGACGTTGTGCCCAACTGAGCACCGAGTTTTCGAGCCTCCGCGAAAGCTTCCGTGGGTGTTTTTAACGACCACGGATTGAGTGTCGTTCCACTCATGGAAATGGCAGCGTGAAAGAGACCTTGATATTTTTTATAAGCAATGTTATTAACAATGCAAGATTCTTGGATATTCGATTATCGCTAGGATTGATCGAATTATCGATAATAAATTGATAACATACCAGCGGAAGCATCCGACATTGTATGATAGCTGACGCTTCCAGCTCCAGAACTTTGACCAAAGATCGTGACGTTAGCCGGATTTCCGCCGAATTTTTTGATATTCGCCTTGACCCACTTGAGAGCGAATACCTGATCCTTGAGTCCGGTATTTCCGGTAGCATCCGGATGTCCAAGATTAAGGAAGCCTGACGAAAGAATTCTTCGATATGAATTTTATCGTTCTTAATTAACGCGATTAATCGCACATTACCGAGTGGTCCGAGACGATAATTCATAGCGACGTAGACGATATCTTTCTCCAGAATATAAGTAGGATCGTAAACTAACGACGACGATGTGCCAAACGTAAACGAACCCCCATAAATCCAAACCATAACAGCTTTCAACTTTCTCGGTGTCCTTCGAAGATTCGTCTATCGCGAGAATTATTTCGTTTTATTCGATACATTTCCACGAGATAAAGTCAAATTATCGTAAAATCGAGCTTTCTTATTAAATTATTACTCTACCACAGGGGTGTAAACGTTGATGAACAGACAATCCTCCGAGCCTGATGGACCTTGCACATCCGGTTGAACACAGTTAGCTCCTTCCACACTGGCGTTCAATGTATTCGTCCATGAATCAACGGGGACAGGTGGCTGTTAATAAAATCCAACAATTAAAGAACATTCATTCAATTAATTAACATTAAAAATAATCATAATGGAAAAAGAAATATCAAACTTTTATTCAAATTTTTTTATATTTTTAGCTCGTACTTACCTTGAATCGAAGTTGTCCAAGCGGAGGTTTAGCGTATGGAATTCCCTTGAAAGCGGCGTATTTCACGGAATGAATCGTACTTAGTATTACACCCTGTACAGGACCGGAAGTCGTCTGTACAATCGCTGTCGATTCGGCAACGACGCCAATCGTGAACAAATTCATCATCGCGACAACCGCTAGAATCATCGTTCCTCGACATTTTTTACAATATCGATACATGATCCTCGTTCTCGAGTCGATCATCGACTTCTGAATTGTCGTCGTGACTTTTCGAACTACAAACTTCTTAAAAAGAGCGCACTATCGTCGAACGCGACGGACGATTAAACGTATGTCTGATAGAAAGTAACTGCGTCGACTGGGCTATTTAACGTATGCGAGTGTGACTACTACGAACCGATTGGAAATTCCCGGCAGAAGGCAATGGTTTTTATCCTCGATGTTTCCTTGTTTCGGAATGTCTTCGCGGAAAAAGAAACAATATAATCCACAACGAAATATGATAATATTTAGAGTTCTCGAGTGTCGTATATATAGATATACATAGTAGCATTATTATCTCGTTTTCTTTATCTAGTCAATAGGGACGAGGAGGAGGGATGCTTAAAAAAAAATCGAACGTCATTGGCGAATGATAAAAAACATCGAGCTGGCATTAAAATAGAATTTGTGATACTAAACGATATAAATTATACTGTCTCTTCTTATTCAATGACTATCTTATACATTTTTACTAACAGAAAATAAAGTTTGTACAAATATTGTTGCGACGTATAAATTCGTATTGTTTCTTTCCGATTGTTTAAAGAATCGTACATACTAAATAATTATTTCTTGTATTCTTGTTACTCGAAAAGTATTTTTCTATAAATATTATACCATAATTTTCTGGTAGTTGAAATATTTAGGTGAAATGTTGAACAGAAAGAGCAAGTATACGGTCCTGTTCCAATATTTTCTTGAACGGTGGTTCGCGTCTGTGTTGAGAAAAATAACGTATTTTAATATTGAAAAATAAAGTTGTTTTATATATAGACTTATAGTTATATTTAAATGATTTTACTTAGCGGGGCACTCCAGGAGTTTTCCAAGTACAGGTCGACTATAGTATTGCATTTTTTTTATCTCACTGTCAACCGGTCTTGAAATTATGGAGAGTTCTTTTCCAATGTGGAGAGCAAGTCCCGAAGGCCTTGAATCCGGCCACTCGATGTCAATATTACTTTGCTTAAACCAATCCGGTGTTGGATTACTGTCGAAAAAAGGAAACTTGTTATTCCACTATAAGAATTTCCATGAATAAGAACGGATGAAAAATCGTTTTACCCATGTTTTGCGAAATTTGTCCACATTGTCGTATAACGATCGATGGTAAGAGCTAAATAACTGTTCGGATCGGTCACGTAGCCAGGGTAATAATACAAGTACATAATATCGTCCGCGTGTGCGGCACCTTTGAATCGAAAAAAAAAAAAGAAAAAAAAAACAGAAAAAATGAGAAAAATTATTCGAGTCGAACGAATCATTCGTTAAGCGTCGATCGAGCGTAATACTCACCGTGGAGGGTCATATTGAAAAAAATATTGTGATAAGCAACGTCGTGGGTGTATGTAACGTAATAGTAATAAATTGGCGCGGTGCTCGTTGCCGCAAGACGCCGTTGGGTCTCATCGATCATGGCGGTATAAACCATAGCCGACATTACCTGATTAATCGTCTTTCGTTTAAATATCTGAAGTGCTATCGTAAAAATGAGACACGTATCGATAAGGCGAGAATTACCTTGACGCCTGCGTTGATTGTAGAGTGAGAAAGTTCTTCGATCGTTTTTCCCGACAAGACGTGATGTTTCAATTGTAAAAGAACCGGTGGCACTGGCATATCGATGCGATGGCAATAATCGATACAAGAGTTGACGATTTCCATCAAGGTCGTTCTAGCTGAACGATAATTAATGATCGATAATTAATACGCTGGAGAAAAATTCGTATCTGCATTCATTTTAAAGAATCGATTGGTCGTAATTACTTTTAAAGAAGAGCAGACCCTCTTCGGATAAGAATCCAAGCATTTGTGGAACTTGGTTGTAATTACCGGTCGCGTATTTTTTTATTGCACACTCGGACAAAAATATATCCGTGGCGATTGATGGATCCTCGATCGTTGGTGCGAACGGTGGTACGGCCTTGAAAAAGAGATGTTAAATTGAATACAAATGGAGATTCATGATCCAAGAGTTTAAATAGTTAAACTTTTGCTCTTGCAATTAGTAAGAGTTAAATAAAGCGAATTAAATAGTTTTGAAAGTACGTCGGATATTTGATGCGTTGCTATGGCGATTTGTTCGGCCGAAACGCGATAGAAAAGATCGAGCAGAGTTTCTTTATCGTAGGTATTTTTTCCCAGGAGAACGCCGAGTTTCACAACATTGGGAAAAGACTTTTCTGCCGATTGAAATGCCCAATCGGAAATCGGCTCCGCGCTCATGGAAATTGCACGGTGGAAGAGACCTGCAAAAATGCGGGATTGATCAAATTTGAAATTAATCGTCGAATTAAAACGATTCGTCGATCATGTATTATTGAAAATAATCGATAATTCGATTTCCTTGTTTGATTGAAAGGAAAGTTGACCGATACCCTTAGTAGCATCCGATAACACCTGATAACCGATAGACGCCCCTCCAGAACTGTGTCCAAAAATCGTGACGTTATTCGGATCACCGCCGAAATTTTGAATGTTTGCCTGGACCCACTTGAAAGCGAGTACCTGGTCCTTGAGACCTTGATTTCCGGTGGCGTTGGGGTGACCAAGGTTCAAGAATCCTGATGAGTATAAAATCGACGATTAAATTCGTAATTGAACTATAATCGATAACGATCAACGATCGATCGATTAATATTCGATTACCTAAAGCTCCACCCCGATAATTCATAGAAACGTAGACGACGCCTTTCTCTAACAGGTAATTCGGCTGATACATCGACGCTGCACCACTCGAGTATGCACCACCATAAACCCATACCATGACCGCTATCAATTTTTTCGGTTTTGTTGCCAAATCCGTCTGTAACGACGATAAGACAAAATAACGAAAAAAGTTAATAAACGATCGAGTAAATTCTAAGAATCTTAATTACATATTTGATTTATCGTACAATTGGCGTGTAGACATTGAGGAACAAGCAATCCTCAGAACCTTGAAAACTACGTTGGAACAAGTTAAATTGGGCGCATTCTGGTGGGTCGACAGTGGCTGTTAGAGTTTTATTTTCTCGTTTGGCAGGTAAAGGTGGCTGTTGATCAAATTAATCAAATTAATTAATCAATTAATCGCATCGAAAGTTATATCAAATCGAGAATTTAGTTATTTACCTTGAATCTGAGATATCCTATCGGTGGTTGTCCATATCTGATACCCTTGAAAGACGCGTATTCTATAGATTTTTCAGTTAGGCTAATTACACCTCTCACGGGACCGGAGGTTGTCTCCACCACTGCTGTATAATTAGTTTTAGCGACGACATTCGTCAAAATTTGAAAAATCACTATCACCGAAAACAAAAGCATCGCTAACCCTCGGGATCGTTCACGCTGATACTCGTTTACCATCCTACTCACTTCCTCGACTGGTCCTGGTATTTCCGAAAATTTCAATTATATATACAAACCATGGCGAGGCATCCATTTTTTTTCAGGATACGCTTTACAAATTTATACACCGGTAAATATCCGAATGACATTAACAATGTACGAGCGAATTGCCTCGGGCGAGCAATATTCATTCCCGTATTTATTGTTTGACAATTTGAACGACTGTCATTAAACGTGGATGACATTAATATGCTTACTTTCTACCACATTGGGTTCCTCAAACACGGCGAACACCTCTCACTGTAAAATATTGAGGGAAGTATTCAGTATTTTCATATTTTATTGTACGCTTAAGTTTGTTTGCACGTTAGATCTTAAGAAGAAGCGAAGTCGCCAGGGCATAGACATGCGTCGAATAATTTAGCCAAATAAAACATACGATTTGCAAAGTTTGTATTGGATTATTATGAATTAAAATGCCAAATTGCAGATTTATATAAATCCTCGAGTCTGCAAACTTGACCTGAATCCGGCGTGCCTTAGTTGAAATCCGGCTGGGGATCCGACTCTGGGGATCATGCGAATAAATCGCAAAAATAAACAATCAAAATCACGAAAAAAATGGAAAGGCGTAGGAACATTTTTCAAAAAAGTTATACGTATTGTTTTGCAATAATGCTTTATTTTCCAAATATATAAACAATAATTCCTATATATCTATGTATTTAGGCCTCCTGTTGACGAAAGTTTCATTTATTTCTCCAAAAATTAAAAAAACGTTTTAAAAAAATTGTTTTTTTTTACCTTTTTCATCCATTTTTCGAATTTCAAAATCTTTAAAATCGTTCGACCGACTTAGGTTTGATCGTAGGGTTTTCAAAACATCGGAAGTAAATTACTTTTGTGCGTACCATTATTTTTTGATCGGGTTAAAAATAATAATAAAATTCATTTTGTGATATTTGGTTACAAGGCGTTTTCATATGCCAATGAAAAATCTATTCGTTAGATAAATTACTTAGCTGCGCGGCTACTAACGCTAATTACTAACACGATCGAACGATCGTAGAATTACATCATAATGTTTAATAACAATCGTCGATCACGGACGCGACTGGTCTGAGCGATATTTGCACGAGTTGGGTGAAGGAGCTGATCGGTCTCGGTACGACCGTAAGTTCCGTGCCAATGTTCAAAGCTTTTCCCGTAGTTCCTGTCGCAGGCCAGGTGACATTCAGTGGGTACTGATCGACCCAACTTGGAGTCGGATTGCTGAAATTTTTGGTTTTTTTCGAAAAATTTCCATAAAACAGCTAAGAATATTTTATAATACCAATGTATCTTTTTACCCATATTTTGCAAAATTCGTCCACATGGTGGAGACTCTGTAGACCGTACGACCCATGGGACTGTTGATATCGAGATCGAAATTATCCGATGGAATGTAAAATATGTAAGCGATATCGTCGGCGTGTCCAGCACCTTTAAAGAAAATTTTTTTTTTCTTGATACTTATCCCTTTCAATATTTCAATATTGAAATTGAATTAATTATTATCGAATGTTTTGAATTATTCAATTTCAATAATTTAAAGTCGTGAAAAGAGAAAAATGATGACACACCGTCGAGGGAATAATTTGAGTCAAGATTGTGACGCGATCGATTCGTAAAGAACGTGATGTCGTAATAGTAGATAGGTTTATTGTTGTTCTCATCAACGAGCAATCGTATGGTTTGATCGATCTGAGCTTTGAAGAGAACGTCCGTAGTTATCTGAATAAAAATAACGTGGATGATCGAATGACGATCGTTAGCGAACCAAAACTATTTTGATATTTTACATATCGCTTCGATTATTGAACTTACGTTAACGGCGGTTTCGAGAACATCGTCCTCTATGTGATCGGCCCACGTGTCGATCGATTTGAAGACGTCTTCCAGCGCGTGCAAAACCCCGGCCACAGCATTCTCAACTTTGCCGAGAAGACTGGCAGCTGAGTCAAGAATTTCGAAGAATATATCCAAATCTGTGACGCACAAAAATCATTTTTCATGAAATGTGATTAAAGCGTTCGTTCGATTAAAGCGATTGATCCATTTAACTTGTACATACAGCCGAGGAAAGCTATCGTTTCCTGTTCCATGAAACCGATCATTTGAGGTATTTTCGTAAAATTGCCGGCTTTATATTTTTTGATAGCGCACTCGGACATAAAGATATCCGTGGCAATGTCCGGGTCCTCCAAGGTTGGTGGGAATGGCGTGGTCTTTATGAACGTAATATTTCGATTAAAGTCGATGTCATACTAATTTCTTTTTCAGAATAAACCGATATCTTACCAGACTGATTTTAGTCGAGGCCGCGACGAGTTCCTCGGCTGTTGCGTTGTAGAAAACCGCGAGAAGTTTGTCATTGTTCGTGGTAAACGTTCCTAAAGCTATACCGAGTCTCTGTCCTCGCCATACAGCATCGTCGCGTATCACGTATCCCCAAGGTACCAGAGGCGTTCCACTCATCGATATCGCACCGTGGAAGAGACCAGCGTTTTTTAATCGTCGAAATTATTTTAAAAATTTGTCGAGGATCGTATTTAAAAAGTTTTTTGTTGTAGATCTTCGTACCTACTGAGGCGTCGGATAAAATGTGCAAACCGGTTGCTACTGCTCCTGCGCTTTCTCCAAATAATGTGACATTATTAGGATTACCACCGAATTTCTTGATATTCGCCCGAACCCATTTTAGTCCGAGGAGCTGATCCTTCAGTCCCTGATTTCCAGTCGCATTTGGATGATTGAGACTCAAGAAACCTAACGATCATTTTTTACTTGGACGATGTGATTAATGTTGTAAAAATGAAAAAAGAATGTTAATTTGTTGTTCTTTATTACCGAGGGCACCGACACGATAATTGATGGAAACGAAAACGACGTCTCTCTCGATCAGAAAATCTGGACGATCGTGTTCCGTTGATGCCGTTCCGAAGAGGAACGAACCACCGTAAATCCAGACCATAACGGCTTTTAATTCCGTCGGGGTCGTATCCAGATTTGTCTACGTCGCGATAAAAATATTGTGAGACAAATATATAAAATTTGTTTTTTTTACCATTGAGTTAACGATTCTTTTGTTCTTGTTTACCACAGGAGTGTGGACATTGAGGTACAGGCAATCCTCCGAGCCACGATACTTGTTCGTCGTCTCATCAAGCTGAGGGCAGGCGGGAAGCTCGCGCCTCGCGTCCAAAACTTCGGTCCATGGTTCAATTGGAATAGGAGGCTTGTGGTAAAATTGTATTAACATATTTTTGAGAAATTGATTGTGTTTGAATGGGATTAATGGAGAGAATAACAAATTAAGAATTTACTTTGAATCTGAGATAGCCAAGCGGTGGTTGAGCGTATCTGATGCCTCTGAAACTCGCAAATGGGACCGAATGAAGGCTAGTTTCTATTTCACCCTGAATAGGTCCGGTGGTCGTGTTAATGATTGCTGTACGTTCATCGGCGACGATCACCGCGATTACGTTCACGATTATAATTGCCCCAAATAAAAACATGGCGTTCGTTGGAAACATTTCACCCAAAAACTTAGAACACTTATTTTCGAAGGCTTCTTCCCGCGCGACAAGCCGGACGACGTTTCCTTTACAACGGCTACTGCTTTTTATACTTTTCTCATAACCATAAAGTTTTTCTCGAGTTTTACGTAAGTATCGAAAAGTTTACATTTCCCGATATCTCGGACAAACGTTAACGTGAAATTGTAATCCATGAAAAAACATGCAGTCCTTTTGGAAACTTGCTTATCTCTCGCGACAATTTTTCATGAATATTGGAAAAACGTTACTTTCTTATTTATTTTTTACCTCCTTCGGTAAAAGTGAAAATTACGAGAAAAAACCCGAGCGGGGAATCCGAGAATAACGGTCGATAACGAGATTCGTCATCCAATGTGAACAATAATGACGGAAAATATTTTATTGAAATTGATAAGTATGAGGTGTCAGTATTGTTGGACATCGCCATAAAAGTTGACGAGCACCAGCGGCTGATTTATTTATTTTTATTCATGAAAAAATAAACGTTTCGGAGTTAATGGCATTCCAGATGATGAATATACATCTAACATACGTAAGTTTATTCTCTTGTTATCATTTTATCGCTACGGGATAATGTTGGACTTCCTGCTTTCTTTCCGATGGATTTGTTCGATAAGTGTGTCATCTACATAGTTCAGTTTTAAAAATTTTCTTTTAACATTCGCATTTACCATAAGCGTTAAATTCCTATTTTTCTTTCTCAAACAAATCCTTATACTACGACAAAAATTTTTTTGGAACGTATTATTTCATTAATTTATTTAGTAACTTTTGTCAATCGCGTCGATGGCATTTCACCGAAGGTTTTTGATGGATCGGTTGATTTACGGATGGCAAAACGGAAGCTGAATTGCCCGATATTATCTCGTGAAACATTGTAGTTGCGATGCGATAAACACTTTGTTTATCACATCGTGAATTATCGCACTGGTGAACGTACGTCATGGGCGAAAGAAAATCAGCATTTTTAATTGGTTCGAGACTGATAAGTACGCAGACATTCGTATGAGAGACAAAATGCTGTAACTAATATTTCTTTAAAAATCTGTTATTCTTTTTCAACAGGAAGCACATTTTTGATACGTGGACCGATAATATTTGCCTCAAGTTCAATAACTAACGTAAAATGGAGTTTCATTGATATTATCGGTAACTTGGGTAGTTTTTGGGGCTACCTTAACAGCGCGCCAAAATATCGTTTAAATTTCTTTCGTGAATGCGTTGAAAAACTGTTTTCTTCCGTAAATTTCAATGCATCGGGATTATAGTGGTGATATTCGTGTTGTACGGGAAATTTTCGATTCCTTAACCCCCCCCCCCCCAACAAAACCTTTTTGGACGAAAAAAAATGTTGACCTTCGGCAGGTGCCGATAGTCGACACTCGTAATTTTTTGTCGGAACTTTGGGGGGTTCGGAGATGTCAAAATATTTCTTCGCCCAAAAATGCTTTGTAGCATCGTTTCGGAATCGGAAATTTCCCACGTAACACGAATATGATGAAATAAAGGGGGTTTGGAGCCAGAAAAATTTTTACCTCATCGCCTGCGCGTTTTTTTGCAGGTCCCCATGCAGAAATATTGACAGGGATACCCTATGTCCGAGCAAATCCTGATCAGGATTTGTCATGGGTTCCCCAAAACCGGCATCCCGTTTCGAATCCAACTTGCATCAGTATCGGCATATGTACGACGACGATGGCATAATTTTGAAAATGGTGGCGTCACTTGTATTTTAGGTATTACTATTAAATTCCTATTTAAGTCTATGTTTCTACTCATCGACGTTTGCGGGGTGTAGATCTTGACCGAGCACATGCTCACGTCGCCATTGTCCTATCGTGGCCTTACAAACCACGGTAAGAGTACCGTATCGTCGCGTGACGTGTATGCGCTCGCGTCGCCATTTTCATATCGCGGCCTTGCAACCCGCGGTATCGGCAGGGCCGTCGCATGACGTATACCTATCGCAGCTCATCGGAAAAACGCTCGGCTCGTCCTGGCGGAAACGATCTACGAGAACTCCGAAGCGGCTCCAGGCCATCTCCAAGTGGCATCATGCGTCGTACGAGGTGAAGGTCGGCTCGGTTGTTCTACTCAGCGGCGACCATCTCCCACCTACGAAATCTCCCCTCGCTCGAGTCGCCAAACTGCACCCAGGGAAGGACAGACTCACCAGGGTGGTGACGCTTCGACCGCCCCATCGCCAAACTTGTTCTCCTGCCAGGAACCTCGGAGGATGAACGCCGCCAGCTCTCGGACCATCGTGCGTCCAACTGTGCCAGCCATTCTGGCTGACGGCTGGGGAGAATGTTCCGGCGACGCCGGAATTCGCACGACAACACCGTTTGCGTGATCGAGCGCTGATTGATCGAGGCGGCAGCGCCGCGCTTTGTCCGAGCGACGCTTCCCCCTCTTTCGGGGTCGGTTAACGGCCGAGCGGTTAACCGACGCCGATTAATCGCTATTAACGTGAAAGGTCTCGTTTAGGATACACGCGCTCGAGTGACAAGGTTCGATCATATTATATAACGACTTTGCTCATCCCCGGTTATTGCTCGTCCTTCTCATTTATCTCGGCCCGGCTTGTTTGTATGTACTTTCTGATTGACGACGACGGCTCGCGATAACAAAGTAACTCCTGTTGACTGTGGAGCACGAGGCATTCGTGAACGATTATCGCTCGACGGGCTCCTTTGTTAACTCGGTCGGCTCGTGCTTAGATTTGTTTTACGATCACAGCTCGATTCGTACTATTCGTGACCATCGCTGTGTTTTTGATAAGTTGAACGCTCAACGATATTCGCGAATCGCTCGAGAAGGTGTAGCAGTTCTATGAGAGGAGAAGCTCTGTATTTAACCGTGTAACGTATGCTCCGACGGCTCTTGGATTCGCGCTAAGTAACGATCATCGCTAGAACACGGTCAATACGTATTTTGCTTTCATTTGGATCATCGAGTAGGGGAGACTGCGTACGGTTGTAACAATTCTGCGTTGACCGTCCATAACCTGGCAATTATGGTATAAATGTGCAAATAAAATATTTTATATGAGAGGCTGAATATCTGCCTTCAAATAGAAACCACGATTAGGTGTCCATCTCTTTAAGAATATGAAATAAAAATTGTTTTATAAAACATGTGCCATTGTTACAACCGTACCCATACCACGGTCAGTTGTAACACATTAAAATCACACACAATGCGTCCCTTTTTATCACTTTTTTTAAAATGAAAATCCCGTATTAATGTATTTTCCAATTTTTGTTACTCTTGTATGGGCCCTTTGGTCTTTCTGTTTATTTTTATTCGGACAAATGAAATAAATCTCTCTGCGTGCATTAGTTCTGCGGAAAGTGTAGTCTTATATGCGTGTCGAGGCTTGAAAGACGTTTCTTTTGTCTTTCGTGAATATTTGTAGTGTTTCAACCGTACTCATGAAAATGGTTACAACCGTACCCACCTCACTTTTTGCAATAAAACGACACACAGTAATGAGTCAAAATAACTTACAAAAATGGGAGCTAGAGTTTTATTATCTCTATAGTACAAGATTTATGTATGCAAATATTGAATGTGATAAATGATATCAATCAGAAGATATATCGAAATGAAATGTTTGAAAATTGGTCACTTTTGATCGAAGATACCCAATAAACCTATATGGAAGCGTATTCCGGGCTCGAAGCAACACTGGGAATCATGTCCGGAATTAGAATCCACGTATTTTTGCTCTTTATATCTTTAATCTACCGTGCATACTTTCGAAGATATATTTCAGTTGTTACAACCGTACCCTGGTACAACCGTACCCAGTCTCCCCTACGTATTACGCGCTCAGCTCTTGTATACAGAAAGGTTACCCGGCTCTATACGTTCATTGCTCTGCGTTGCGATTAGCCGGCTCTTGTTTTGTTTGTAATGTGACGCTGAAAATAAAGTGACGACCAACGAATGTTGTAAACGCAGTGCTCGATGTGGACGACTTATTATTTTTCCTCGCTCTCCTTTATCCGCTAACGAGGTCCTCGCGCAAACAACTAACAATCGTCGAGCACAGACGCGAATGGGCTGAGCGATATTTGCACGAGTTGGGTGAAGGAGCTGATCGGTCTCGGTACGACCGTAAGTTCCGTGCCAATGTTCAGAGCCTGTCCCGTAGTTCCTGTCGCAGGCCAGGTGATGTTCAGTGGATACTGATCGACCCAACTTGGAGTCGGATTGCTGAAATTTTTGGTTTTTTCGAAAAATTTCCATAAAACAGCTAACAATATTTTATAATACCGATGTATCTTTTTACCCATATTTTGCAAAATTTGTCCACATGGTGGAGACTCTGTAGACGGTACGACCCATGGGACTGTCGATATCGAGATCAAAATTATCCCATGGAATGTAAAATATGTAAGCGGTGTCGTCGGCGTGTCCAGCACCTTTAAAAATAATTTTTTTTTTCCTAGATACTTATCCCTTTCAATATTTCAATATTGAAATTGAATTAATTATTATCGAATGTTTTGAATTATTCAATTTCAATAATTTAAAGTCATGAAAAGAGAAAAGTGATGACACACCGTCGAGGGAATAATTCGATTCAAGATTGTGACGCGATCGATTCGTAAAGAAAGTGATGTCGTAATAGTAAATAGGATTATTGTCGTTCTCATCAACGAGCAATCGTATGGTTTGATCGATCTGAGCTTTGAAGAAAACGTCCGTGGTTATCTGAATAAAAATAATGTGGATGATCGAATGACGATCGTTAGCGAACCAAAACTATTTTGATATTTTACATATCGCTTGGATTATTGAACTTACGTTAACGGCAGTTTCGAGAATATCGTCCTCTATGTGATCGGCCCAATTGTCGATCAATTTAAAGATGTCTTCCAGCGCATGCAAAACCCCAGCCACGGCGTTCTCAATTTGGTCGAGAAGACTGGCAACTGAGTCGAGAATTTCGAAGAATATATCGAAATCTGTGACGCACAAAAATAATTTTTTATAAATTGTAATTAAAGCGTTCGTTCGATTAAAGCGATTGATCCATTTAATTTGTACATACCGTCGAGGAAAGCTATCGTTTCCTGTTCCATGAAACCGATCATTTGTGGTATTTTCGTAAAATTGCCGGCATTATATTTTTTGATAGCGCACTCGGATATAAATATATCCGTGGCGATGTCCGGGTCCTCCAGAGTTGGTGGGAACGGCGTGGCCTTTATCAAGGTAATATTTCGATTAAAGTCGATGTAATACTAATTTCTTTTTCAGAATAATCCGATATTTTACCAGACTGATTTTAGTCGAGGCCGCGACGAGTTCCTCGGCTGTTGCGTTGTAGAAAACCGCGAGAAGTTTGTCTTTGTCCGTGGTAAACGTTCCTAAAGCTATACCGAGTCTCTGTCCTCGCCATACAGCATCGTCGCGTATCACGTATCCCCATGGTACCAGGGGCGTTCCACTCATCGATATCGCACCGTGGAAGAGACTTGCGTTTTTTAATCGTCGAAATTATTTTAAGAATTTGTCGAAGATCGTATTTAAAAAGTTGTTTGTTGTAGATCTTCGTACCTACTGAAGCGTCGGATAAAATGTGAAAACCGGTTGCTACTGCTCCTGCGCTTTCTCCAAATAATGTAACATTGTCAGGATTACCACCGAATTTCTCGATATTCGCCCGAACCCATTTTAGACCGAGGAGCTGATCCTTCAGTCCCTGATTTCCAGTTGCGTTTGGATGATTGAGACTCAAGAAACCTGACGATCATTTTTTACTTGGTCGATGGGATTAACGTTGTAAAAACGAAAAAAGAATGTTAATTTTGTTCTTAATTACCGAGGGCACCGACACGATAATTGATGGAAACGAAAACGACGTCTCTCTCGATCAGAAAATCTGGACGCTGGTATTCCGTTGATGCCGTTCCGGAGAGGAACGAACCACCGTAAACCCAGACCATAACAGCTTTTAATTCAGTCGGGGTCGTATCCAGATTAGTCTACGTCGCAATAAAAATATTGTGAGGCAAATAAATCAAATTTGTTTTTTTCCCATTGAGTTAACGATTCTTTTGTTCTTATTTACCACAGGAGTGTGGACATTGAGATACAGGCAATCCTCCGAGCCAAGATACTCATTCGTCATCGTATTAATCTGAGGACAGGCGGGAAGCTCGCGCGTCGCTTCCAAAACTTCGGTCCATGGTTCGATTGGAATAGGAGGCTTGTGGTAAAATTGCATTAACATATTTTTGAAGAATTGATCGTGTTTGAATTGGATTGAAAGAGAGAATAACAAATAAAGAATTTACTTTGAATCTGTTATAGCCAAGCGGTGGTTCAGCGTATCTGATGCCTCTGAAACTCGCAAATGGGACCGAATGAAGGGTAGTTTCTATTTCACCCTGAATAGGGCCGGTGGTCGTGTCAATGATTGCTGTACGTTCATCGGCGACGATCACCGCGATTACGTTCACGATTATAATTGCCCCAAATAAAAACATGACGGTCGTTGGAAAAATTTCACCAAAAAACTTAGAACACTTTTTTCTAAGGCTTCTTCCAGCGCGACAAGCCGGACGACTTTTTTTTTACAACGGCAACTGCTTTTTATACTTTTCTCATCATCATAAAGTTTTTTCTCGAGTTTTACGTAAGTATCGAAAAGTTTCCATTGTCCGATATCTCGGACAAACGTTAACGTGGAATTGTAATCCATGGAAAAACATGCAATCCTTTTGGAAACTTGCTTATCTCTCGCGACAATTTTCTATGAATATTGGAAAAACGTTACTTTCTTATTTATTTTTTACCTCTCTCGGTAAAAGTGAAAATTACGAGAAAAAACCGAGCGGGGAATCCGAGAATAACGGTCGATAACGAGATTCGTCATCCAATGTGAACAATAATGACGGAAAATATTTTATTGAAATTGATAAGTATGAGGTGTCAGTATTGTTGGATATCGCCATAAAAGTTGATGAGCACCAGCGGCTGATTTATTTAATTTTATTCATGAAAAAATAAACATTTCGGAGTTAATGGCATTCCAGATGATGAATATACATCTACGTAAGTTTATTCTCTTGTTATCATTTTATCGCTACGGGATAATGTTGGACTTCTCGCTTTCTTTTTTATGGATTTGTTCGATAAGTATGTCATCTACATAGTTCAGTTTTTAAAATTTTCATTTAACATTCACATTTGCCATAAGCGTTAAATTTCTATTTTTCTTTCTCGAACAAATTTTTATAGGTACTACGACGAAAATTTTTTTGGAACGAATTATTTCATTAATTAATTTAGTAACTTTTGTCAAGCGCGTCGATGACATTTCATCGAAGGTTTGTGATGGATCGGTTGATTTACCGGTGACAAAACGGAAGCTGAATTGCCCGATATTATCTCGTGAAACATTTTAGAATTCAACACAGTGAACAATTTAGAATCCTTGGCTTACTCTCGAGTGCTCGGCGAGCTTTTCAAAAAGTTATTCATGCAATTTTCTGTCCGACGAACGGGAACCGAGATACAGCATCGTGAATAGTCGATTTTTCGAGGTTTTGCGAAATCGGCCGTATTATACTCCGGTGAATTCCAATCTTTTCTCCAGCTTTAGGAGCCTAGCTTAGGAGGAGTCGAGCGCAAATTTCCCGTACAATAAGAAAATCACAGTTTCGTTTCAGAATTTTCAGATTTTATCGATCTTAAGTGGGTAAATCGTTATTTTGGGTTTTTTGCGTTTTTCTGCTAGACTCGATTTACTTTCGAAACTCTTCTTGTTCTTTACAATCTTTATCGACAAATAAAAAAAATCAATCTCATAATCTTGACCCTCACGGGTTCAAGATTTTTTGGAATTTCCTCTAATACTGGTAGCGACGAATTTGAGATATTTGTCGCTGGTGTCGACCGGACGCGGGCCGACCGAAAGTTCCTCATCAATCTCCAGATGAAGACCGGACGAACCGGAAGGTGGCCAAGTGATTCGAAGAAGTGGATCGAGCTCACCGTCCGGTGTTGGATTTCTGAAAATGAATAAGATTCGACTCTAATTATAAGTAATTATTCTAATCGTCAATTACTTAATTAACTTAAATTATTGCATTCGACTTGCCCATATTTCGCAAAATTCGTCCACATCCGGACAACTCTTCGTCGCGTCACAGAGATGGGATGCCATTCATGGATCGGCAGATCGACTACCGGTATGTAAAACATGTAAGCCAGGTCGTCCGAGTGACATACGCCTGAATACAAATTGGTAATAAATACAAAAATGAATTCTGGTCTTAACAAAGAAAATTCCACGACCCAGTGAGAACTTGCCTTCCGCTTGAACGTGATAGAGCAGTTCGTGCAACGTTTCCGCCGGATTGAACGAGACTTGATAGTAATAAACAGGCTCGGGACTGTGTTCGTACAAAAATCGTTGCTTCAAGTCGACCCCAGCTTTAAAAAATTCAAAACTCGTTTTCTCCACGTGCTTTTTGAGCGTAGTGTTAGGTAGTCTTAGGAGACCGTTCCTCAGGTGCTTCAGAATTTCCGGTACCGCCGAACCGTTCAATCGTAGCAACTCACGAATTCTATCGACAGTTCCTATCGCCGATTCGACTACTTTTATTAACCGCGCGATCGACTTGTCTGATAATACAAGGAAAAAAAAAACATTTTATCGCGCCAAACGATCGAAAACTCATTCAATCGATTAATATTTTGTTTGCTTACTGGTATACAGGTACCCAGTTTCATTCGCTGTGTACCCAGTGATGTAAGGCAATTTTTGAAAATTTCCACTTTTGTATTTGTCGATCGGATGTTCGGTAAGAAACGCGTGGCTTCCAGCCACTGCTGGATCTTCGATCGTTAACTGGAACGGTGGCACTATCTATACGACGTAACAAGAATCGAGTGATCTATCGATTTACTTATCATGAATTATTTAACCAATTTGTTGTCTCGTAAGAAAATAAATATTTTGAAGGATTAGAGAGTCGCTTATACCTGTCCCATTTCCATTGTCTTCATCGCGAGTTCGTAAGGCGTCGCTTCGCAAAGTCTTCGCAACAACTTTTTTCTGTTCCTTGTTGACACACCGAGCAATTCTCCAAGCTTGAAGCCTTGATCGATCGCTTCTATGGGCGATTGAAGCGACCACGAACTAAACAGCGAGCCACTTAGCGAAATAACACGATGAAAAAGTCCTTTGTACACGTCGTTTGTGAAACAAAGGAAGAGTTTTTTTGTATAAGTTATTGTGTTCTTCCGATTTTATGATTATTGCTCGTTCGTTTGCTTTCGCTTTTACGTCGTACCTTTCGTACGATGAGACAATGTCTGAAGATCCACCGAAACTGCCCCGGCGCTGTTACCAAAAATCGTGATTTTTTCATCATCGCCACCGAATTTCGCGATATTTTTTTTAATCCAACGCAGTGCCAAGGCCTGATCCTTTATTCCAGTATTTCCAGTAGCATTTCGAAGATAAAGATTCAAAAATCCTGGAAATACGAATGTAACGATCGTTACGATCGTTCGTTCGATTTTTCTAAATGTTAATTATTTATTTACATTACACACGTTGAACGAGAATGGATTGCTTACCAAATGCCCCGACGCGATAATTCAAAGTAACGAGTATCACGTCATCCTCGATAAGAAAGTCTGGCCCGTAGAGACTCGTGTTCGCGTTTCCGGACATAAACGAACCACCGTAAATCCAGACCATAACGGCCTTGCCATTTTGCTTCGTCTCGTTGAAGTTGATCTAGCAACAAGAATCGGTATTTTTTTTAATCGCCGTGCGCGAACTAATTACCGAAATTAACAAATTTGTTTTTCACTTGCCACTGGCGTGAACACGTTGATGAACAGACAATCCTCTTTCCCCGCGTAATGGTTTGTTATCAAATTGATTTGAGGACAAGCACTCGGCTCGATCGTCGCATTCACAATATCCGTCCATGGTTTCACGGGAATCGGTGGCTAATATTTCGTGGTAAATACAATCGTTCGCCTCTCACCCAGGATTAATAAATGTTTTTTATTTTGTTTACCTTGAATCTGTTAAAACCGTACGGTGGTTCGGCGTATCGAATACTCCTGAAAGACGAATATTTCAGGGATTTGACAATAGTGGTTAACACTTCTCCCCGCACAGGTCCCGTACTCGTATAAATCACTGGAGTCGATTCAGCTGTTTCGAGATTCGTTGAAACGTATAAATCGATGCAGCAAAGAACAAAGACGAGAAAAACGATAAATTTTCTCATTTCGATAGTGTAAAATATTGGACGATTGTGTAGACACCTTGCCAACGGAACGGTCGCGATGCTTTTCATCGTTTTCAGTAAATCATTGCCATAATGACAATAATAATAATAATAATACTAATAATAATAATAATCTCTATTACCGACGAACGACTGTTGCGTTCAATTTGAAATCGCAGACTGAAAAGGAACCTTGTTAAAGCGGTTTATTCAAATCACTCGTCTTGGCGAGACGTTTCATATCGACCCACTCATATTGTGTCAACGTTTATACGAAATTACTGTACCTCGAGTAGATAACGTATCGTTCGTTCTTCCTCTTTTTTACTTGCCCGCTTATATTATAACGCTGTCTCACGATGACTTGTCCGTTTGTTTTGGCTCACGACCAATGACATAAACGATGAGAAGAAGGCCAAAGTCAATAGACCCAACAAAATTGTAGCCCTTCTGTCCCTCGGACTTTCACGATCTTTTACCAATTGCGTAAAATCGAAAAGCAAAGAAAACGTTTTTTTTAAGATACGGCGCATATGAATTTCAAGGTCATCTGTTATTCAAAGAGAACGGGCGCGTGTTATTCGAAAAAATAGATAAGGGGTTGCTTGAAAGAGGGGGGAGCTTTTCTCCGCCGGTAATTAAGGGCGCGCGCTTAACTTAGGAGAGAAGTAGTTGCGGGCATTCGCTTGCCGATACACACTAACGCGACTCCGTCGGTATCTCCACAGGCTACAACAGCGCCCCTGCACGCTGGCGGTAGAAATGAGAAATTATTTAAAAACTTAAATTCGAATCGACGAATTTCACGAGATGAATAGCTTCCCGCTACGCCAAAGTAAGCTCGAGTTCTCCAAGAAAAACGGTCAATCGACAGTTCTTAACAAAATGGACATCTTGGCGGTCAAATTTAAAAAAAAATCTTAAAAACGCGACTTTAATAAAACGCTATTATTTTTTAATAAACGAAAAAGGGCAAAAAATTTTCACTCGTTTATGAACGGTACGACTTTCTTCAATTTTTTCATTCTCTTCTTATAAAAAAAAACAATGTTCTGTCTTATTTTTATCCAAATTTCTCACAGGAAGATATTTATCGCGTAACAAACGTACAAGTCATTTTCGCCAATGACGCGACACAAAGAAAAAACAAAACAAAAAACGAACACTATTTTTATTCACACCGCGACAATTATCGTTCGTTCAGTTCACCGATAAATACCACGATAACGCGGAAGATACGATGTCGACCCGAGCACGGTGACATTTTTTTTCGCATTGATTGGCTCGACGTTTCGCGTTCGGTGGTCGCGTGTTGCTAAAGGTGTCGTTTGTAAAGGAACAAATAAAGAAGAAAAAAAAGAGACGAGAAGAAAAGAAAAATAGAGACTTGTAACAATAACTGGTGAACGTCGAGCCGGGACGAACGACTGACCCTAATTACCTTCGCGGAAAATCGATTTCGCGCAGTTCCAGAGTTTTTGCGGCTAACGAGAGGCACGAGGATTTCCCGTTCGTAGGATCGTGGCGAGGATGGAAGTCGAGATGGGATTTGTCGATGGGTGAAATAAAATTTGTACGCCAATGTGGTTAATACGTGGTTTTTTTTTCTACGTTTCTATTTATTATGAAAATATAATACAAAACATCCTATGTCGTATTACATAGATAACAATGCTCAATTAACGTTTTTTTTTTCATCTTCTTCTTTCCTTTCGTCGTAACGCTTTCACCGTCCAACACTATGAGAAGCATGTCGGTAATTTTTCATTTCTTCATTTCCGCTTTTTCATTTTCATCGTTTTTTTTTGTATCTCCGGTCAAGTTGTGTGTCTTTTTTTCATTTTTTTCTCTATCTTTTTTGTTTAGGTTTTTCTTTTTTTTGTGTTTTCTTTTTTTGTTATTCTTTCTTTTCTTTCTTTTGGAGGAGTTACTATACAGGACAGACTGAGAAAGATAGAGACGGAGCAGGAACTGGACAGGATTTGATTACGCATGCATATTTGACAAATCAAACGTTTCGTAAATACGTGACAGTTTGTATGTTCGCGCGTGTGCCTGTGTGTCAGCGTTTTAGTGTACGTTCCGTGTGAAATAATGTTACGATTTTCGTTTTCTTCGTTTCGTTCGTTATAAACCAAAAAAAAAAAAAAACAAAATCGGTCGAGTAAAAATGTAAAAATATTCTTGAAAACAGGGTACACAGCGGAAAATAAACAAAAAAATACAACGTATACGTGTGTGTTTGTGTGTATTTCGTCGGCGGAAAGAGGATTTTTTTTTGTTTTCGTTATTCTTTTTCGTTTTCTGTTTCATTTTTTTTTGTTTGGTTTGTTTGTTAGTTTGTTGCTTATCTCGGTTCAATATCGTCGATCCAATGGAGTTTTGTATTAGCGCTAGGTTTATAAATAATACAAACGTATGTAAATATTTCATTATTACAATAATAATTCTTTTTCTCTCTGTTAGCGGAGAAAGAGAAGCTTAAAGTTTAATCGTCTAGCGGTCTCTATCGGTTTTTATTTAAATATTTTTTTTCCTTTTTTTTATTTTTCTTTAATTCTTCACACAATGCTAATACCGAGTTAGTGTCTCTCACCACGACTAATTTCGCGCAAATTTTCATCGTTCTTGATATTCTCCGTTCTCAAATATATCGTGCCACCTTCGTCGGGTGAAAAACACTTTCGGTTTTCTACAGTAACGTTTGTTTGTTTTTTTTTCCTTATTTTTTCTTTTTTTTTCTTTTAATATCATTTACCTTAGAGGCGGGCTTCGTTCGATTGAATGTTTCGTATTATATGAGTAGGCTACACTCGTTGGCAAATATACGTTTTATTAGACTCTTTGAGAGAATCGATGGGAAAATTGGGTGAGAGCTCGATGGAGTAAGGAGATTTACGTAATTACTCGAGGATGCTATGTTTTTTTTTCTTTCTTTTTTTCTTTTCGTTAACTTTTTCTCGTCGCTCGTTCCTTTAATCGAATACGATATAGCGATCGGTTCGAGCTTTTTTTACTTCATCTTTTTCTTTCGTTTCTTTCTTCACTTTCTCCGTTGCGATAAAAGATCCAATCGAATGCGTCTACCTATAGGCGTGTCTTTCGTATTTTTCTTTTTCCTTATTTTCTTTTCTCCTTTAGTTTCATCTACGTAAATGCTAAATACAGTTAGCACTACGATTAGAATAAGTTAATGATCATACGTTGTGTATGTGATAGTATCGTGTATGTATTTAAGTGTATGCCTGTTGTGTAGTTACGTGTTTTGGTGTGTGTCTGTATATGTTTTATAGCTAGAGGTTTTCTTTATCGATATATATACATATATATATATATATGTATATATATATACGTATGTATATATGAATATATTTGGTTTTTTGTTTCATTACTTTTTAGTATCTTTAATCCGTTATTTACGCGTTTATTTTATTTCATTTACTTGCTTTTTCGCCTTTTATTTTTATTTATTTAATTTATTTTTTTTTGTTAACCACTATATTGCTCTTTGTATTGCTTCGGTGGCAGTATAGCCCTACGTAATCATGCAATGTATATGTTCTGTTTCGTTGGGATGTTACTCTTTCGCTCTTCTCGTCTAAATCGTAGCGTTGTCTCATTTATGTTCTTATGTTTTATTTATTTTTATTTTTTTTTCGAATAGCTTGCTATTCCTCGCTGCTGTAAGAGCTAAAGTTTATTTTATGTGTATATATATACATAGGTATGTATATATATATATATATATATATATATAATATATTGTTTGTTTTTTTCTTATCGTCGTCGATGCATCTGGGGCTTCTCTATTTTAAATGTCCGTTTATGGATTTTCATTTTAATGCATTATTATTCTTCTTTTTTAATACGTTATGCATCTTACGCGCGGTGATTAATATTGCTTGCTACTCGGTTAAGATTACAACTAATCAAATGGTTTTTTGCTTTTTTTTTCATTGAATCACTTAATCTCGTTTATTTTATTTTATTATTATTATTATTATTATTATTATTTTTCATTTAGATCTCTTACTCCTCATTTGTTACGTTATATTTCCCACCCTCACCGTTGTCGTACGATCGTTAATAATAGTTGTCAACATATCTCTATAAATATAGTTAACTTCACGAAATTCTGGGCGCTTTATTTTTCGTTTATTATTATTAATATTATTATTTTATTTTTTTTTTTGCTGCACTCTCGTTAAGTAAAAGCTAGAAAATATTGGTTACATTTTACTTGAAATCTACTCGACGAAACGCGCTTATTACGTACGTATTCATATATCGCCTTCCTAAAGTCGAAGAAGGATATACGTTATTTATTCACATATATATATATTTATTTATTTTTAAATAAATATATGTATACGCATTTCGATGTAACACTACGTGCTGCTTTTTTTCTCTCCTTTTTCTCGCATTCTTACATAATACCCGTTACATCGTTTACAAAAGCCCCATTATTCGTGCCATGTTTTTTTTTAATTTTCTTGGCTTTCCTTCCGTTCATTCGTTATTCTTCTCGCTTTTTCATCACCGCTCATTGAATTCTCACTTAATCAACGTAAATTTTAGGTTCTACGACCATAGGCATTTATTCTCTATCATTTATATAATGATCTCAATCGTTAATTGTAAATTGTGTTTAATTATTTCATCGTTCGTCCCATTAATGACTATTTAATTAATTAATTAACTATAATTATCGTAGATAACTACATTTTTTGTCGGGTCAGGGTCCTTTGCAGGACCTCTCGTTCCCCTCCCTACGTCTTTATTGCTTTTGAATACCCCGGCTTCCTTGGGACATCCAAACGGAACAATATCCTGTAAATATCAGTCGATGGGGTATCACAATGCGTTTTCTTTTTTCATTATTTTTATTTTTATTTCATTTTTGTTTCTCGTCTTCCACGTTACTTCGTCGTCGTTTTAATATCAATAATATCTCTATGCAACATTAGGTTTCTCTTTTTTTGTTTCCTCTTCTCTTCTTTAGGTTTATTTTTATATCACATCCGTCTAAACTCTCACTGCGCGCGCGCATCGATAAGGATTTTTTGTTTGCTCGTTTGGTTTTTTTCTTTTTTTACTTTTTTTTCGTTGGCTCGTCGACCTCGGTTCGCAATCAATAATAATCATCGTAATCACAATTAGGAATTATAATCGGTAATATTATTTGTTTTTTTTTTTTAATTTTTTATGTTTTTCCTTCTTTTTGTCATCGTTCTCAATTATATCAGCCTCAAAATCGTTGTATCTCAGCCAATATCATTTTGGCCCTTCGTTTCGTTTTTCACTCTCTCTTTTGTTGCACTTTGTGTGTTTATTTTCTCTTTTAATTATTTTTACTTTTTAAAATAAATATTTCAAATCAATTATTCTCGACTATATTTTGTTTCTCTCAATTGGTTCTCTCCATAGCTCTTCGTCGTATTTTCTATTGTTTTGTCTTTTTTTTTTATTCGTTTTCAATCATTCCCGTACGTTCCTTCATCACTCTCTCGCTATTCTCAAACGGTAATTGACACTGCTCTCGTTATACTTCGTTCAATTTGTTTCATAACTTTTTTTGCTTTCTTTCCTTCGTTTTGTTTGTCTTCTTTATATGCTATTAGAGAATAATTTAATTGGAATATAGGCACTTTTTGCACATATCATGCTCTCCGTCTCTCACTCAGGATCTTCGAATAATTTTAAGATTCTTTTTTTTATTCCATTTTTTTTTCGTAGATCTTGACAACGATCTTGATAAATCCATCAGGATTAACTCGGAGCATTAATATGTTATTAAATAATGAAGGAAGAGAACGGGAATCGGCGAGAAAGCTTTCTCGCTCGATTCCAGAACTCGACAACTTCGACATTGACCAGAGGAAACACAGATCACACTCGTAAAGATTCGAGCTCAAGCAGCCAAGAGAGGACACACACGAAATATCGAGGACAAAGAGAAGTTATCGAGAGAACATTTTCTGTACAGGACAAAAGTTTCAACAGAGAAGCGATAGTTTTGTTTTCTTTGTTTTGGTTTTTGTTTTCGTTACAAAGATATATCTATGTACAACGATTGAAACGGAAAATTCGATCGAAAGAACAGATATACATAGATAAACATAGACAGTTAATTGATTCCACGTACATTACATTCGTTATTAATAATTGCGAACTTCTTTCTTGTGTGTGTGTATGTGTTTTTTTTTCTTTCAATTTTTTTTTCTATCGTGATTATAAAGAAGTCGAGAGTTTTCTGTTTTTTTTTGTTATACGCACGTGCATAGATAGTTGTTCGATAAGTCGCGTGGATTGGCCGGATTGATGAATGACCGAGATTTTTTGTTTCAAATTTTTTTGTAGACGTTTGTCACGTTTGTAAAAATTGTTTCTCGTACGCTCGCGCGAAAGTTTCCGTTCTTTTTTTTTTTGTTAAATTCTCGTTCGAATTATTAGCTTCGCTTTAGAATTTTATTTTCACTGCAGCGAAATATTGACTAACGGAGATATTGACTATAAATTTTGTTTTTGTCACGTTTTTTTTTTTCGTTCGTTTAAATAATCGAGGGTCGACGCCGTCGATTTTATTTCTGTTTACCTCGTTCGATGCAGCCACGCGTGTTCTTTGTGTTTTTTTTGTTTAGTTTCTCGAGGGAAACGGGAAGAAGTAGAAAAAGTATGGCACGGATCAGACAACGATGCTGGATGATCCTTCGAGTTTCACGTTTTATTGAAACCGTTCAACCTTCGGATCGTTGTTTTTCCTCATCTTTTCGTTGTTTCATCCGTCGTGTTTTTGTCTTTGTATATTTTTTGTTTGTTATGTCGTGCCACAAGTATAGTCAGTAAAACATCGAAACAACAATTAAATTGGACAGACAGTTACAGTGAACAGTGGTATAGACAATTATTTTTCTCAACCTGATCCGGCTTTTTCATGTTTATGATACAACAAAGAGGCTCCTACACATTGTCCGATCAGGCATAAAAAACGTCACATCCAGATTACCATTAAGACGAAAAAATCAACGAAAAAGGAAAGGAATAAGAAACAATCATACACGTGACATCGAGATATTCGCACGTACATGCACATATCAAATATACACACGTATATACGAACGAAAACCGAAAAAACGCGTATACTTTTCGTTTTTCCTTTCTTTTCTGTTTCTTTTTTCTCCATTGTGTATGTGTATGAATTTTTGTTTTTCTTCCATTTGAACACATAAAACGATAATTAGTCACACCGATATTTATTGAATATTGGCCCACTGGGGACCCAGCTCTCGCCAGTATTAATATACTATAGTATCGTTAATTATAACATAAAACTTATACGTTACTTTACTC
Source organism: Netelia fuscicornis (assembly GCA_946811545.1). Lineage (NCBI taxonomy): Eukaryota > Metazoa > Arthropoda > Insecta > Hymenoptera > Ichneumonidae > Netelia > Netelia fuscicornis. The sequence goes on from OX328015.1 coordinate 38,655,980, forward strand.
GTTTTCTCCTCTTCTTATTATTTTCATCCTTTAATATATTATACCTTTTTCCCCTCGTTAATTTTCTATATTTTTAATCGTTCGCATGCTCGCGCCCTTCTCGTCTTACAAATTATGCGTTCTATGTGTCGTTAGTAACTGTATGTTCACTTACGTTACGCGTTTTTTTCCTACTTCATTTATACATATATATATATATATACACAGATATATATATGTATAAATAAAAATTATTCGTTCTGTTAATACTCGTGTATCTTTTTTTTCTTTTTGTATTTACAACACGACTCGTTAAGAAAACAAAAATCTTAGCTCTTCTACTTTTAATAATGCGATTAATTCACCGAATGAAGAAGATAGAAATGCGATACGACACGTTAGTTTTTATACATTTTGTATGTACGAAAGTAGAGAGAGAAAGAGAGACAGAGAGAGAGAGACAGAGAGACAGAGAAAGAGAGAGAGAGACAGAGAGAGAGAGAGAGAGAGAGAGAGAGGAAAGAAAGAATGTTTCAATAGTGTCAGTATTCGTGTGTGTGTGTACCTGTGTGAGTGAGAGTGTGCAAGCGACATATATTACACTAAAGCTTGCAGGGATATATGCCGGCTTTAAGCTAAATTAATTTATCAATTACGCTTGTCTTCTTTTATTATCGCTCCCTCGAAGTTGCGCTAACGAAGTCCCCTCAATTCTGCATTTTATCAGCCTATCTTTAACGTTTTCATCGCATTTTATTTAAACCTTTCTTGCCACCCCCGCTACAAAAAAAAAGCCCCGTCGCAATTTATTCGTCGATGATAATCGTCGCAACGCTCGACCGAACGAGCCAGCCAGGCTGACAATTGATCAAAGCCGGAACGATATTAAATCACACTCCGCTCGTTTCGTTCTCGTGTCGTTTTCGTTGTCAGCGACCGGCAAAATAGTTAAAGAGAAAGAGAGAGAGAGAGGGTGAGCGAGGAATAGAGAGATAGCGATAAACTGCACGTTCGTGACTCGTTCACATTTGGACGGTCTTGCACTTGCTGTGTGTGTAATTTATTTATTTTTTTTTGTTCGTTTCTTTTTTTTTTTTGCTTCTTCACACATAAGCTTGTCGCAATCTCTGTATTTGCGTACATATGCTCGAATAATATACGGACAAACTTCGAGCCCGTGAGAGCTTGAAATATCTCTGGGAAAGAAGAATACAGGAACTCGACGACGAGTATGCGATAGATATGCATATCTGTATATACATGTAAATATATATATATATATACTTATGTAAACATGTATATATGGATATATATATCGATGGGAGTGTTCACTTGTTAGCTGCAGAGCTTATGAAAAGGAGTTTATATTACGCCGCTGCATATCACTCAGCTTTTTGCTTGTTCTACTTGATATATACATATATATATATATAAATATATATATATATAAATATATATATATTATAGTTATATTTGGATATATATGTGTATGTATAGATGTACGTACAGACATCTATACACGTCTGTACTTACGTACGTTCTTTTGCCCTCGACAATTCACTTCCGTTATTGTTACACAGTGACGCAAAGTACTTGGACAAGTGCAAGTCTGACCAAAATTGACTCGTACTACTGGCCTCTATTTTTTTGTTCCTTCCCCTTTCTCTCTACGATCCCCGCTGATTCATTCAATCGCGAATACTTCAAGGCCCCGTTATATATTTTACTTCGTCTTGGAATTCGAGCGTTTATACTTAAAGCTAAAGCTAATAATACATGAACACATTATTCTCTAAGTGTTTCTTTGTATTCATTTTTTCTTCATCTGCTTTTTTTTCGTTTTTTCTTCCTTTTTTATTTCTCTAACTTTGCACGGGTAGGCTCGTTCAAAGCGCAATTTTATGAATATTAAAAAAACAACGCCGATGAATACTACGGAAGCTTATTCCACGTTTTTGTATAAACTGGTCGATCGCGAAAATAAAATTATTCTTTTATTCAATTGTCGGAGTTTCTTGTTTTCTCTTTGGTCGTCGTCATTAAAATGCGCACTGAGAGCGGGCTGACTTGCTAATGTTCTCCTTATCTATTCGTTCGTTTCTTTTGTGTTTATCTTCTTTAGTTCTTTTATTTTTCAATATTTTGTAAAAACGAAAATTGTCTGTTCCCTCGGTGAGCAGCTTCAGTCTGACGATTATTCGTTGAATTTCTTTGTTTCGTTTTATAATTTATTAAGGTTTTTTTTTTGTTTTTTTTTTTCCTGGATAGGACGGTACGAGTTGTGTCGATCCGAGAGAGCGGAAAGAATATTGTTTTTCATTTTTTTTTTAGATTTCGATACAGACGTTACAGTCATAGCGGAGTGTCAAGGGCGTGCATGTTTAAAGCGCGACACCTTGAGCAGAAATTTAAAGCGGTGGAACGAACGGAGAAAATTTGATCGATTTCGATCGATCGATCGTTACGATTTCGATTAATTTGCCTCCGTTTTTATTTCTAAGCGAAAGCGCGATCGTATATTTAGCAGTGCTCAGCGTTTGAAAGAAATAAACGGTAGGAAAGAAAAAGTTGAATGCACTCAGCAGGTGTCATTCCAGCAACAGGCAGACGAGTCGCGGACTCGATGGAAATACTTAGTAGGTTTCTAAGGTCCGTCAGGCGCGGATTATCTACGAAAGGTTGCATTAGTGGCGTAGTACATGCCTCGAGTGTATTAGCACGACGCAAGGGGTGGTAAGATTTTTCTTTCCATTTTTGTTTTCTCGTTTTTTTTTCCTTAGACAGAAAGTGAGAGGGATCATTCGCTCCATTCACGAATCGTTTATACGTTTCTCATCGTTATCTCATCGCAATTATTCGAGTACGTAATCGACAACTGGCCCATCATTCCCCTAATAATTACACGCACTTCGTGTATTTATTTTCATATTTATATAATAAATAATTATAATATCGATTAATATGCAAAGCGAATGATCGAAGCAAGCACCGAGAAGCGAAACAGGAAAATTCATCAATGGGATGAGTGAGAGAAAGAGAGCGATAGGGGAGATACAGAGACAAATTTGATTATCGCGAGTCACAAGGGTAGTGCGAAGTGGAAGCTTAATTATTTACGTTCTTCTCATTTTTGTTTATTTTCTCGTTGTTATTGCTGTGATCTTTTTTGTTAATCTTTCGTTACCACGATTCATCACGTACGTACGATAGTTCATTTTTTAATCAGGCTATCGTAGTATTTTCTGCTTTTTCTCGTCCTTCGAATAAATAAACTACCCCCTAAACACCCCGTATATCAATAAATATACCGCCAAATTCTTCTCTTTTTCTTTTTCTTTTTTTGTTTTTCTTTTTTTTTTATTTACGCTGTTCATCTATATGATTTTGTTTTCGTTTGTACACACTTCTTTGAGCACCTCTAGTAACACTGAATTCACGATAACAGGGGACTTGAGCTTGAACTTGCGCGGTTCCATTTCTTTTGTTTCTATTTATATATAATTTTTTGTTCTCCCCCGCTATGTTTTATTTTATTGTAATTTATCGTTTCCCATAGTTCGCGACTAGTCTACGAGGGTTTCGTTGACTCGGATATGCTCTTATCAGTTTTATTATTCCTGTTATCGTTCCCGCGACGTTAACTAAACTATGCGATAATACGATTCATTTTCGACAGGATAGGCGTCTACGATGGGGATGAAAAAAGAAAGCAACCCTTCTCTTTATTTCGTATCTTTCTTTTTCTCGGGCTCCTGCTAAACGAGCGTGTATAATAATTATGTTTATTTAAAAACAATCGGTATTCTCTTTCGTATCGTTGTATCGTGTCGTTGTATCAGCACAATAAATTAATAAAAATCATATAAAAATCACAATCGACAAATATAATCGAAACTAAATAAATTACAATTTAAAAAAAAAAACACGAAAAAAAAAGCTTTTTCTTTGCTAATTGCGTACTTTTTGTTACGACAAATATCGATTACAAAAAAATTGGACTAGCGACGACAATAAATAAATCGCGTCAACGAATGGCAAATCAATCACGTAATCACAATAATAATAATAATAATAATAATAATAATAATAATAATAAATATTACAAATATACTTAAAACTAAAGACGAAACGAGGATTAAAAAAATCGTGTGAGTGTCTATCGATAAATAATACAATAAATACGTTCTAAAATCATCTTTCATAGAAAGATCTAATAATGGCATCGTTTGCTCTTATCAGTGATCGACGCGAATCTCTTAATTCAACGCGAGTATTGCTTAAATCGTATTGCTCTATTAAAAAGTCGATGTTTGTGTTTTTTTTGTTGTTTTTTTCCCCTTTTCCTTGTTGAATGTCACGCTCCACGAGCGTGCCCGTTTTCGCCTACTTACAATGTACATGCGATGGAGATTATTTGTCGTTAATATGTATATTATAAAAGATTTTCCATTTTATCTTCCCTCTTCGTGTTTTTGTTTTTTTTTCTTTCTTGTAGCGTCTCAGTAACGAGTATTTTTTTGCCTCGATGTCGAGGGAGCTTCGAAGCTTTTAGCGCGCGTTTTGTTTTTGTATGTGTCTTTGTGTTTGTGTGTGTGTGTGTGTGTATTTTGTTTCAACTTTATTACAATGTCGTTTGGAACGTCACCCAATTCCCGAGGCTTTTAACGCGGCGCGTCGTACGACTAGCACGAGCAAACGCAAATTAAAAACTACACGTCGTTGAAAAAACAAAATCGTTATCATCGCTAAATTCCTCGTTTAATTAATCACTCTAGTTTTATTCTAACTGTTTAGACGCGCCGCTTGGCCTCGGAAACGCGGTGAACTCGTCGTTATCACGACTACAGCCGCGAGTAGTCGTATATACATATATATACATATGTATACGTCTACTATTTTTTTTTAGTTTTTTTTACGAAGCATGAATAATAATTAGGGTTTTATCGGGATTTTCGATGTTTGCCACTATGCTGCTTGTTTTAATCTTCCTTGTGTTTCATCTTTTCTTCTCTTTTTTTCTCTCTTTCAGTTAAATATAGAATTCGTTGTTTCGAAACATTGCTTTGACCTTACACGGTTTATCCTCGCTTACTTTTGCGGATTTTTAATGTTTTTATTTTTATTAATATATATATATATATTTTTTTTCGTTATTCCCTTTCTCTATAAAAGTATGTGTATAACAAGATATATATGCAGACGATTGCGCGATCGAGGAACTTTGATTCTTTGTTTTTGTCTCGTCTTATGAATTATTGGTGTTATTTCTTGCTGTTTTTTCGTTTTGTTTTTTCCAGAAACATTTTTTTTTCAATCTTCCTCTTCGTATTTATCCCTTTGAGGAAAGAACAAATGAAATACATATTGAAGCGAACTTCTCGTCTCAATTTAATTGAATTGGCATAATTTTCTTACGATTTATTGGTGTTCGATCGAGATTTTCGCTTTTAACTCCTTCTATCGCAATCCTATCGATTTTTCACTTCCTCCCTATCGATCAACGAACATTGACAATGATTATTGACCCAAATAAAATCAAATCCAACCCAAAAAAATAACACATATCTTCATTTTTCGTTAAAAAAAAAATTCCACGATCTCGCAAGCTTTCTCCATATTTATGTATATATACATATATTATATGTATAATATTCCCTTATACAGCCCCTAGTGCTCGAAATTTGATCTACGCGGTTGCGTCTCAACGTTCCTCGATGCGTATACGCGTCTCGTTTTTCTCTCGCTCCTTTTACCATCGTCCCTTCCCCCATCCCCCTTCTCCACCCGAACCATCCCTCTCGCGCATCTCGTTCGTTCCGCAAACACCAGTTTGAATATTCCAACGTCGCGTTATATTTCGTATATGGGCCACGGTAAATGGCCGTACACGAGGGGTGGTACGTGAGCGTCGGGCGTTTGTACAGCGGTCGCATAAAGCTCGCGTTAACGCCATAGCGTAATGCTACGGAATAGTAACACGGGCTCCGATGTGCGGTTTCGGGCAGACGGTACGCATCGATGCGCGTTATACGTATATATATATATACCCGCAATAGTTGTGGAAATTCGTAAGGGCGCAAGTCGCAATCTAGCGATAGACGAAACGAGGCCGAAACACGCCCTTACGTTCGTCGGCCGTTAGTGTAGGGGGTGGGTTAGTGTATATACGGTATAAACTGACGAGCGCATACGGTACAATGGAACAATTGCCCGTAGGTGGCTGCGAAGCCCCGTTATGCCGTCGCATTAACGCCCGTTCCGAGACAACGCGTTTAGCCGTTTAACGCGCGTGATACGCACGATCGTCGGGGCTTACGCGGCCCATTTTGCCCGTTGGTTAGGTCACTACGGAAACGATGGGGAATCGAGATCGTACAATTTGCGGATATTTTCAGTATTTCGCCACCTCGTTGTTTTTCGATGAATAAAAATGAAAATAGAACGCGAACGATGCGTGAGAGGGAGGCAATGAGTGAATGAGAGAGGGTAGGAGGGTGAGTCAATGTGAGCCACCCTCGTTACACATTCGTGATCTCGTTACGTTGAATTTTCAGGCCCTTCGCGTCATCTATCGTACCGCAATATGTATTATGTATATATATATATACATATGTATATATATATTTATATATATATATATATATGTATATATATATAATTATATTATAATTAATTAATTTTGTTAATTAATTAATGCGCGTTATCATCGTCATCGTCGTCGTTGTCGAGCTTTTTATGTCCGGGTGTGGGTCCGTGTATATGTGTGTTTATATATTTTTGTCTGTGTTTTCGTACATATATATATGTGTATTTGTGTGTGTTTAAATCGCGGGCGTCATGTCGTGTCGTCAACGCGCAAAATTTTGCATGCTTCGTGACTAGAAAAACCCACCCTCCCTCCTTCTTTTTTCCCCTCTAGCGTATATAGTAATAATATACTATAATTTTTGTTTGGTTTTTTGTTTTTGTTTTGTTTTGTTATATATATATATATGTATATATATATATATTTATATTTATATATATACATATAAATATATATATATGTATATGTATATACTCGCGTGTATATTATATATAATATGTATATTAGGTATACAATCGACTAGAGTGACTAGACTGCAGTGTGTGGACGTCACTGTATTCGTCATTTTCATTCTCTTTCTTCTTCTTATTCTCTGCTTCGTTAATTTCATTTCCAACTTTCTATCATCATCGACATCATCATCATCATCGTCGTATTTTTACCGGTTTAGTAAACTTCTTTGTTTTTTTTTGTTTTTTTGCAACCCTTCGTTCAATCTTTCATTCTTTCGTCTCGTTTCTCCCTTATTTAACTCTTCGTTACTTAATAATTACTGGACGTTTCTTATTCATCTTTAGATTTCAATTAATCCTCAATCTACTGGCACTTTTCTACTTAATATCTACTTGCAAACCTTGCACATCGCGCAATTTTTCGTACGATAAAACACCCGGCGCGATGGCGATTTCTACGTGTGTTGTGTTTATCTTTCCTTCGTCCCTCGTTTTTGTTCTGCTTTATTTATTTATGTTTTTTTTTCTTTTTTTTTTGGTTTTTCGCCATTTTTTGTTTCGCGCTTGTCAGGGTTCATTGCCACGAGGGACTCTCTACCGTATTGCTCCTGGGTTGAAAATCCATTATCGACTCGATAGCGTTCTCTTTCATCGAGTCGATTGGCATTAAACCCCTCCCCTTCCTCCTCCTCCTCCTCCTCCTCCCTTTCTTCGCCAATATATTATGTATAACGTCTTTCTCGACGTAACTGGCACTTTAACTACTTACACGTCTACGTCGCGCCGTCGAAAAAAAACCAACCCTTAAATCGACGAACACCACCCTTCGATCGTCGTTCCTCTCTACCTTTCCTCCAAGTAGTGGTCATCGTCGTCATCGGCTCGATCGTCACGACTCAGCGATCGCTAGCTTCTCACGTTGTCGTCGATGAGCTCGTTATCGTCGCGGCGACGCTGCTACAAGCCACGATTCAATTGTTGTCCACCAAGGTTGTCGGGACTACGCGGACTCATCGTCGACATTTCCTCATCCCTTAGACAGGCCGACTCGAGATGTTTATTGAGATAAGATTTGAGGGCAAAGGTCTTGTGGCATCTCGAACATTCGTAATTCTTATCAGCGGAATGAGTCTGCATGTGGGCGCGTAAATTGGAACGATCGGCGAACGCTTTGCCGCAGTGGGCGCAGCCGTACGGCTTTTCGCCCGTGTGACTACGCAGGTGGCCCTGTAGTAGCCAAGGCCTGGAGAACATCTTGCCGCATACACCACAGCTGTGTGCCAACTTGTGGGTAAGCACGTGCATCGCCAACGCCGGCATGCTCACGTAAGCTTTTCCACAATGTATACACTTTTTCGCCGATTGAGAATCCAAACTACGATGCGTCTGTTTGTGACGGGATAGATTCGAGGAAGTCGCGTATTGTTTGCCACATTCGGTACAAGTAAATTTAGGTCTTTCGGGCGTTACGGCAGCTTCCTTCTCCGGCACGGCAGCGTTACTCGAGCGACGTTTCGATCTACCGTCGGACACGAAAAACGCCTCGTACGTATAAGCGACGGTCTTGTTACACGCGGTATTACCGTTGCAATTCGGCGAAGCTGGAGCGCCGTTGCTGGAGGCGTTGCTGCTCGAGCAACCTTCGGCTGTAGCCGGTGACTGCGGCTCGGGACTACTTTCCGTCGAATGACGATGATGATGTTGTTGCTGCTGCTGCTGCTGCTGTTGCTGGCGATGATCGTGACTCGTCGGACTCGCGACACGCGTCACATTGTGCGAAGGTACAGGGACGAGAACGCTGACGGGAATCGGCGCTTGTTGAACGCTCGTACCGATTCCTGGTAATGGCGACGCCAACGATGGTAATTGTAGTTGGGTCGGTGGTAACGGCGGTGGTGGCGGTGATAACGTATGAATGAAGACGGAGTGCGTAGGTGCTGCCGGCGACGCGCTCAGATCCAGTATCGCCTGTGCTGCCGAAAGATCTTCCTCGGCCGAACTACGTATAATCGGATCGGTGCAAGTTTGAAGGCTGTACGGACGGTAAATGTCCTTCTTCTTGGGCGGCAATGAGAGCGCGGTGCCGGTACTCGTGTAACACATCGAGAGACTCTTACGAGGTGGTAGATTGTTCGGTGTTGCCGAATTACACGCCGTTGACGTAGTTTGATTCGGCTGATGGGACGACGAATTAGCTATCACGATGACATTCGCATCGTGTAAATTCTCATCGACGATGACACCTTGATGTTCGCTATTTTCCGTCGATTGTTGATGACGCGTATTCGGTATCGGGGATTGGGCATTCGGCCTTGCGAGTTCCGCTGCCGAACGTAGGGTCGCATATTTCGGTGGTTCCTCGTGGTTCAACCATGCCTCGTGCGTGTAGCCTGGAAAAAGAAAAAGAGAGAAGGCGATATTTCGTGGGATTATTCAACGTCGTGTCGTACGTCTTTACGCGGAAGGGTGGCAAATGTTATACGACCTTCGAGCTCGAGAGTAAAGAAGTAACCGAGTTGTACAAGGGGATGTTAGAGGGTGAGGAAAAAAAAGAGGTCGAACTAATGGCGAGGAACGAGTCGTAGAAACGAGTTCGATGATCCGGTTGGACACGGATGAAGAGTAACGACCTGGCATGTTTCTAGAAAAAGAAACGAAAAAAGGAGAGAGAGAGAGAGAGAGGGAGCGAGGAAAAAACATTTTGATAAAAGTCCAATCGTTCCTTCGGTATTATATACTGGTTTGAGGAAACCTGCTGCGTTATATATCAGGCCAATCGAACTTTGCTGATCGAGCGAAAGAACGATTGGTTCTATGTGTGTTATGCGAAGAAGAGCGAGTCGAACGAAAAGGTACATCGTAGCGATTGAGAAACGAGGGGATTAATGCTACTTCGTACGACTATAGGAAACGCTATCGTGGTATAAGCCATCGCTATTCCAATACTACAATCTATTACATCTACAGTTATACGTCTCGATACCAATTTCACGTTACATGCGTCATGTAAGTTGGGCAAAACTCGAGCAGTATGCGAGCAATTGAAGTTTGCTCTTCTCTACTTCCAGCCACCCACTTCTACTCCTCCCTCGTCCTCGCCACCGTACGAAATTCTAGAAGGTTGCCGAAGCAGCTTTGCAATATGCTTGTATAAGACGTCGAGAATATGTTCGAGCTATCCTTCGTCCCTCTCTCTCTCTCTCTTATCCCCATCCCACCCTCTCACTGTCCTTACATAGCAGATTTATCCAACTGCGCGCGGAAATTCTCGTCGAGGCGATTTATCACTTTCAAACAGAATCTCTCCGTCCTCCTTCGTGCTTCTCGGATTCAACTACGTACATGCTGTATATATAACGCTTATATACGTATATGTCATAAGCATCGCCACGTCTATGGCAACGTGCTGCTAGTTGCTCCCCGGGGTAAGCTTCACGGTGGGTAGCCGTGTCTTGTCTCATCCTCGCATCTCTTCGTTCCTCGGAAACGAGCGATAGAGGGAGATCCACGTCGTAGGTAGAGAGAGAGAGAGACAGCTTCTTGTTGAGCGATATACTATACGCAACGAGAGAATCGCGAAACCGCAAACTTCTGCAAAGTCTCGTACAACAGAGAATATCGTGTAGTTTACACATACACGCACGAACAGACCACCCTTGCGTTATTATCACTCGCTATGACATGACATACGTCGGTTATCACGGCTTAAACTTACTGACAAATTTTCCTCGAGATTTCAATCATCGATCACCCTTGACAAATATAGGGGATGATAAAATATCATTTTGGCTCAATCGAATTCGTAATTTGATTTTTATTTATTTCTCTCGATATAAATTCTCACGATCGTTTTTTATGAAAACAAAAAATGACAAATTTAATAAATTAGTCAATTACCATTCGTGCGATTCTGGTAATTGGCCGAGATTGTCGAAGAGGGTGAGGGAACGAGGAGAAAAAGCGACGCGATGCGATTTATTGACGATATAAAAATACGTAGAGGAAACTCGCTGTCTCTTGGGTAAGACGTGTATACCTTGCCACGACCTCGTGCCAATTTACAATTTTTATCCCCCCGAGCAAGTCACTCTTAACACCCCTCTTTGATTTATATCTATATAGGGAAAATATATACATGCACGTCGTCGATCTCTCTTTTCTCATGAAAACCCGCACTCTTTCTCTCCTTTTCTCTGTCCCTCTCTTTCTCTCGTGATACCCGTAAGCTCCTCCAGCAACCCCAAACCTCCTAAACATCACCGTCTTCCCTACACGTGTGTATATGTCCCTGCGTCTGTCTTTTTCGCTCTTTCTCGACTATACTTTTCATGCCGCGCGGCGAAAGGGCGAGGTAATAAATCGCCACGATCGCCGGAACCGTACATTATTCATTCGGGACACGCCTATATCGGTTCCCGGCTCTTGCACCGATTTCTCGACTAATGATCGAACTTCGGCGTGTGCGAGAGACACACGATCGAGACAGCTGAGGTTCGTAACTCGGCGAGTATTAATACCCGCGAGAAAGACAACGAGGGTATAAAAACAACGTGTGTGAAGGGACGAAGGGAAAAAAAACATCAACGTTATCGAGGGTGCGGAAAGCCAGTCGAAAACGAGCTACGTCTTCGACGCTTTTTTTTTATCATCGATATCGTCTACGCAGGTTCTGAAAGAGAGACGAAAGTAGAGCTTATCAAAGTTTGAGAGATAGGCTGGAGGAAAAAAGAAAGAAAAAAGGGACGAGGGCTTGGACGATGACGAAGAGCGTCTTGACGCGACTAGCTATTCCCCAAAGCAAGATTCCTTCCTGCGAAAGGGTCGTTTCTCCATTCGGGGAAAAGTGGATTGATAACGATAAGAAGAACCTAGAAATTGATAAAGCGACGAATAAAATTATATCGTTCGACCCTCGTTCGCCCTCGAGTGCGTCCGCAACTTTCCACAAAAGGTTGGCCTCGAGATGATTTTCTATCGCATCGAACGCATACACCAGAAAAGGAGCCATCGATCAATTCGACGCGTGTGGTGGTGGTGTCGCGAGCACGTGAAGGGAAGAAAAAAAAATCATAATAATAATTTCGAAACGACCTCCTCCCTCCGTTGCACCTTTTGCAATTCAACAGGCCGAGCGACGAGCGGACTCGCTCGTGCGCTATACATGTATATATTACACTTCGTTGAATCGGCCACTGCGGGAGGGCGTTAGCATTTCATTTCCTGCATGCACAGAAGCGAACGCCAGCTGTTTGCGTTCCTGCCATATGCAGCCCCATTAGCGCTCGGTTATCGAGGAGTGGAGGGAGAGGGAGGGGGGGGGGGGGAGGGTCACGTAAGAATATATATAACACACTAATATTTGTAAATATATGTATAGGAAAAAAGGGAGTGAGAGGGCGTGGAGGGCAGAGGCCTGGGGGAGAGGGTTGAGGGAGCGGTGGTAAAAAAAACGTTATCTTTATTAATTATTATTCGAGTTCTGATACGATTGTCGGATATTTATTAGCTATCGTGCACCGGAAATAGGCTTAGGCATCTGTCGTGTTTTATCCGGAACGAGGCGAAGGAGTGGTGGAGGGTTGAATACAAATTTCATTTTTCAGTGCCAGGAATTGTGGCTGTTCTTTAATTCTTTTTTCTTTACTTTGATTTTTCGTTAGTTTGTTTCTTTGTTTTTTTTCTTGTTCATCGGACGAACGATTTTATTTCATGTAGGATGAGCGCAGTAAATGGTGTTCCAAGTTATATGCATCGTTGGAAATACATAATCGATATAGTGTACCTGGCACGAGCACTCGAGATCGATACAGAGGGCTCGCGTTTAATGTAATTCGCCAAATGCATCTCTCTCTCTTTCGCTCTCTCTCTCTCTTTCACTCGCTCTTCACTCTCGGCTCGAAGCTTTGAAAAATTGGGTTAATGGGTAAAAAGCCCTTTAGAGCCCATTCACCGATTTTCAACGTCAAATATTCATCGTCCGTTCGCTCGCTCGCTCGCGTCTCCGTAATTTAATGAGAATTTTTCGTATAAATAAAACGTGGAAATTCTCGATTCATAAAAAAAAGAACAATTTTTTTTTTGACTAAATATGCAATTAATTAAAAATAAATTTCAACCGCGACGTATAAACTCGCGACGTTTGTAGGCAAGTTCGTGATTTTTTTTCGCTCTTTGGTGGATTTCCTTTGTGCTTTATTTTTACGACGCGAGATCGTTGGGAGATAGAAGTCGTAAGACAAACGAGGCATTGCTAGGGTAGAACAGGGAGAGTGGAACAAGCGGGGTGAAATCGAGAGAGAGAGAGAGAGAGCAAAGAGCAAAGAGCTCGGGCCGCTTAAAATCCAATTCGTTACGTGAAGGTTCCCCCGAGGCGTTTCCGCGACTTCCGGTTGCCCAGAAAAGCCTCGTCGGGTCCGATGGGCCGAAAACTAAAAGGTGGTGAGGGTAACAGGGGGATTTTACCGTGTGCCAGAGGGAAGCCCGCGATAAATCAGAAAATTCGTGCTATCGATCTTTGGTCTCTGGCAACGTGGACGCTTGCCCATTATCGACGGAATAAAAAAAAATAAAAGGTTGTATATTGTACACGAGAGGTGGCTGTGGGAGGGAGAAGTGTCTCCCACGTGAGTGGCAAGGGGTAGATGGAAAGAGGGGTGGAGGAAGAGGGTGATCGAGGGGTGAGAAGCGAGGGAATGGCTCTATATATCCAGACGTGCATTTTATCAACACGCATATAGCGTTGAGAAAATGGGATCAATAACGTCGAATGCGACCCTCCGCGCGACTACGAGCGACATACACCCACATATACACACATACACACGAGTCAGTGGGTTGTTTATTATTATATTTTACCCTCTCGTCAAATCCCAACGATGATTTTTTTCGTGTCATAAATCAAGGTGGTAAGAAAATTGGATCGCCCGTAACGCGGGACATTGAAGAATCGTTAAAGTATAATTACAAAAAGCGATATAATTTTCCAGGGGGGTTGAGGTTGGGGTAGTTTTAACCCTCGGAACGAGAGATAGAGAAAAAACGAGACATCGTCTTTTTTTTATTCCCAAGTAACTGGAGAAGAGAAACCGCAAAACGAAATATCTAAATGGAATATAATGAGTAGAAGAAATAAGAAAAATACATAAAGGTAGATAAAAGAAATTGGTAGAGCGAGAAAATTTAATAGAGATTGCTCGAAAGAGCAACAGACCACTTGTTGAGTGAGAACGAGAGATACGACCCCCCCCCCCCCCCCCCCCCCTCACCCGCATCGCACTTCTCGTCGTCCTTCTTCTACCTTTCTCTCTCTCTCGCTCTCGCTCTCTCTCTCTCTCTCTCTCTCTCTCTCTCTCTCTCTTATATATCGAAGAGGGATGATGCTACATAAACCTTGAGACGAGTCACTAATTTCGAAACTTCCCTTTTAATTGCCTTTTCCTCTCAGACTCTTTCCTTTCTTTACCACCCCTTGCACATCCGACTCGGCGTCGTCGTCGTTCGCCTGAATTAAGTAGGATGAAGTTGTACCGATGCACAATGAATGGCATTCGAGAATCGCGAGCCTACTTACGTCGTTTCTACGAATACACACACACACACATATATACATATGTATGTCACTACCGTTTCGTCATTGTGAGCGTTGCAACCCTCCACGTGTGCGGCATTCGCGAGCGTATCGGTGCGAGATCGTTACGAGAACCGTAAAAGTGCAGTATAAACGCCCGAGAGTACGATAAATACGCAACAGTTTTCTTATCTCATCTATAATTCAGAAGGGGGATGAAACGAAAAAAGAAAGAAACGAGAAAAAAAAGGCTGAGGGAAAAGTTCGTTCTTTTTTCCTCGCGAGGGGAAGAATAAACGAAGCCAACTTTGCCAAACAGTTTATACATCGGGGGTAGGATCATTTTTGCATCGAACCTTGATTTATTCAAAGGAATGGGAACCGTGGTTAAAAACAACCCCTTGTCAATATCGTTCGGGACTTTGGTACAATTTTTGTCTTTCCTTTATATTTTCTCACGATGGTTGAGGTAACTATAGGAAAGAGAGAAGATTATCATGATGCGTTGTATCGTTGTCGATCCTACGTCGTATTTATAGAACCGAAAGCCCACGAAGAACCTTAAAAGTTGCGCAAGGCGGACAAGAGTCGAGAATGGCGTGAACGAACAGCGACAGTTAGTCGGTCTAAGAAGAAGAGAGCCCCTACAAAAGTACAGTTACGTGAGAATGATCGTGGTGTGGTGTTGTGTTGGTGGTGTTCTTGTGTATACGAGAAAGGTGAGAAGGCGAGCAACGCCCGGTTTCTTCGCGACAGGTGCCCGGTCACCCTCTCGCTCTGTTCGTATATCGTTAAGGAGAAAAGTGTGCGTGTGTGTACGAAGCCACGAGTTCTACAGCGTTTACACGTAACGTCGAGTCGAGTAAGAGAGAGAAAGAGAGAGAGAGGGAGAGAGCGGGAGAGAGAGAGAGAGAGGGGTAGACGTGTATCATTGGCAAAGGAGAAAACGAGGAGGGAGTGAGTGGTAGAAGGACGAGGCTCGATAACCCCTGAGGCCGTGTCATGCGAGCCTGTCGATACTGCCAACGGCATTGACGCCAATCGAACTCGAATAATTGACACAATCGACCGTTCACCTATACCAAACGTTGCTTAATTCGATCTCATGGCCGAGAACGGCTCTAAAAAGCTTTTCGGGGGTTGCTGTCAGCGATGGCCCATAAACGTCGACGATATAAATGACATTGGGCACTCAAAATTCATACGACACTTCGATAAAAGTCGGAATGTTGGTTCCATCAACTCCTAACGATCTAATCCTTAATTTAGAATTTTTTAAAAAGACAAGAAAGAAAAATGTCGATTAGGGGATGTTCGTAAAGATTATAGGATATTAAAATTCAACCCGGTAAAAAGGTAATCCTCTACTTTACACCAAGGTTCAAAGCCAGTCGGTCGAATGAAAAGATTTTCATCCCTGAGACAGGAAGCTTTTTCATCCCCCTTTCCCGTTAACGCGTGACCGAATCAAACCCATGTGAAAGCTTTGAGAATGCCAGATTTGCCCGGAGAGCTTTTGCGAAGGCGTGCTTCGCTTCTAGGATCAAAGATGATGCAACTTGGGTTGGCCGAGGATGCCAATCTCCCTCGTCCCGAGACGGTAGTTTCCTCACGAGAGAACTCTAACGTCCGTACCCAGTGTCCCAGTGGATGGTTTGACGAAAGGGAGTGAGGTTACTGGAACGAGAGAACCACTTGGAAAATCTGACATTGCTCTCCCATCCCAACTTCTTTCTGTCGATGTTAGTGGAGAGACGGAAGAGAAAAGAAGGGGGAAGGGAGGGGTGAGAGAGCTGGTCTAATCCAGTAAAACCAACCCCCGAAGGGACAGTAAGGGTAGGCAAGAGAGAGAGAGACAGAGAGAGAGCGAAGAGCAGCATAAAGACGAACGGAGATAACAACGAGATTACCACGAGTAAGATTTTCGTGACTACGAGGAAGGTATAATCCTCCGGGAGAACCCGAAGGACATCGGGACCTTGAGTTAGGGTAGTTCCGTCGATGCCCGAAGAGAAATAGGACAAACGTCGAGAATCACGAGGACAATCGCGGAAAGGACATTTTGGAAAGGACATTTTCTCGAGAATGCCGAAGGCTTTATACACCGATCTTTCGTGTCTGAGGACGTTATGAAGGGCCCTGTTACAACCCTTGGAAAATAACCCTCCGATACGTCTCTCTCTCTCTCTCTCCGTGCATAAAGTAAGCTCGACTATATCGCTTGTCACGCAGAGGGGTTGTTACACGGGGGTAACCCGGAGAACGAAGAATGCCAAAGAGTGTCGGGGGGGTTGAAATTGTTGTAAGCTCGAGGAGTTCCATCCCCCCATCCCCCTGACGCTACAAACCCCCGAGGAGTATGTGCAAGCTCGAGCTTCGCTTTTGCCTTCCTGGGGGTAGCCCCGACGTGTCTGATCTCTGCCCGAAGACAGAAGGGTAGGCGTCCCTTTGGCTCGTGGCATCATCGTGTCATGAAACCCATATAGCATCGTCCATCGTACATAAAAGCGAATAGGAAGCCATTGAAGACACGCGAGAGACTCCATTGTATTTTATCCATACTCTTGATTCTTCCGGCAACCACGACGAGGAAAAATACATCATAGACACTGTCTCAGTCTCTCTCTCTCTCTGCCTCTCGAGAAAGAGATATCATACGGAGGATGAAGATAGAAGCTTTGGGCGTGGCTTTTCCATGAGTCGAAGCCTCGCTCTCTCCGTTTCTACTTGTGACTCGTGGTTTTCTCCATTCTGTCATAGGGGGATGAGAATGTAAGGAGCATTGGTCTAAAAAACACACACACATATATGCATGTATATATATATACTTAGGGTTGTTATAGATACGAGGGTTAAAAGGGAGAATTGGCAAAAAGGGTCACACGAGCGTGATGGACAAGGGTTGATTCTAGTCGAGGCGAGGGTTAGTTAGTCGGGTTTGACTTTGCACCGGGCCGAGTGGAGGAACGAGCGGAATGGGGAAAAAGGGCTGCGAGAAAGAGAGAGAGAGAGAGAGAGAGGGAGATTGAGTCGAAGGATACCAGAGAAGACAGAGTGGGAGAGAGAGAGAGAGAGAAAAGTTGTTTCAGCGTCGAATCTCCGTCATACCGTGATAGTAGAGGGCCCCCGAGGCGTTAAGAGGTGGTGGACTAGGCGCGGTTGCGCCAGCGGTAGGACTGTGAGGACTCCAGCACGTTTGCTGACTCGCCCTGTTGCCTCCTCCTGCTTCGACGTTGTTGCTGCCGCTCGTGCCGATCGTACAGCTGCCGTTACTGCTCCCTGTCGTATTATTTCTTATGTCACTCGTCGTCGTACTGTCGCCAACAACGTCGATCTCCTCGTCCTCGGTGTCGTTAACGAGTCGTCTGTTTCTCATATGCTCATGGACGGTATCGTTTATCCGTTCGCCAATCGTTATCTCACCCGGCTCGATATCCTGATGCAAACTCGTCTCGTCGTCGTCCTGTCTGTCAGGCCATGGATAGGCCTTCCACTTTTTCGCCATTAGGCAACGTGGCATTTTCGTATCTCGATTGATAATCGATCTTCCACCCTCGTAATTAATTTATCAAAATCCTCTTCCACGTCCTTGATTTTCCGTTGCTGCTGCTGCTGGCGTTAAGTCCCTCGTTATAACTTCGGGTTATCGTCGATTTTTCGATCGATTCAAGTCATCGACGCTAAGCAATTCGTAAGGGACGAATAAATTTTCATCGTACCTTAAAATTACGTCGAAACTCTCGACGCTCTTGGGACTTTTCGGAAACGTTACGTACGTTTCACCACCACTCGCGTTATTTAAAAACGTAACACCAACACTTTTTCCAACGGTCACAGCTATCGTACCAGCAGCAGCAGCAGCCGCACCACTACCACCACCAGCAGCAGCAGCACCAACGGTCGATGGTATGCAACCGGTTATTGGACAAGCCCCGTGTCCCGATGGACCGACGAAGCGACCCCGACGACGTCGCCGTCGGCTACGCTTTCCACGGAAAAGCAGCTTTCTCTGTTGCGACGTGCAGGCCGGCTTTGGTGGAGCGATAGAAACGCGGGACCTCGTCATCGGCTCAACGATCCTCGGACCTCGAGTTCCCCACCATGCCAGTGTGCCAGGACTCTATTATGTTCAATAGCGTCCACGGCCCACGGCTCGATAGCTTGCACAGACTCCGTCGTTTTAATCTCTTGATTTTTTATTTTCTTGAATTTTTTTCTTTATATTTCTTCTTTTTATTTAACGACACTTTTTTCCGTTGGTTGACAAATCGTTGTTATCGTTATTATTTTATCAAACTTGATCGATTATCTGATTTTTTATGATGAACGTGTTGTAAGAATTTGTCTCGGTTAGTTTTTCTTTCTTATTATTATCTTATCTTCGGGGGTTGTTTTTTTACGTAATTTTGTGTTCTCGGTTTGATTATTATTTTGTTGTCTCGACAATGACAACGATGACGATGACGACGACAACGACGACGACGACGACGATGACGACAACGACGACGAATCACGATTGCACGAACACTCCTTGATTTCTGTCCCAGGCAAAACGACAGTGGTTGTAATATACTTTTAGTTTTTGTCCCCAACGCCCTCGGAACCCCGCGCCCGTGTGTGTTTGCAACCCCTGTACGTCCGTCGGTCCTTACGTCTGTTCCACACTCGATCTCTCCCACCCTCTCCTTCGTCTCTCTCTCACTCTCTCTCTCACTCACACTCGCACACTTGTTCGTTTCTCTTGCTCTCTCTCTCTCTCTCTCTCTGGTTCTTTCTCTCTCTTTCTTTCTCTCCCTCTGTCGCGCCCGCGCCAGAGCCAGGGGAGGGCCCTCTGTGCTCCGCTGCTGTGCTGTTGTTCGAACAGTACGCGGAATATTGGGGTGCAAGAGCTACTGTCAGGCGGCAACCCTCACACACGCTTACTAACCCCTATCTCTCTCTCTCTCTCTCTCTGTCTTTCTTTCGCCCTCATTCCTCGACTCCCTCTTTCTCGCTCTTACGAACCTCCCCACCACGTCGCTTCTCATGCGCCGTTGGCGGCGCGCCGATTCACAGCCACCCCTCCCCCTCCCCACTTCGCTCTCAGCCCCCTTGACCCTCGTGGTCATGAGTTGTTGAGCCTCGTCGTTGCGAAGAACGGATGGACGAGGGGTCGTACGGAGCGAGGGGGATGAACAATTTGCCACAAGTAGAACCGTTTCGACGTATATCGTGTTATCGCGGGATAGAGAGAGACGAACGTCCAAAATTTCCTTCTCAATGCTCTTTCCAACGCGGAGATTATAAAACAGGATATTTTTCTTTTTTTTCTTCCGACTTGCTTTTTATTTTTGTAACTCCTTCGCTTTAAATCGTCTCGTTTCTCCAGATGCACGTATTATTCCAAAAATTGATTAAACACCACCCCAATCAACTCTCTTTACGTAACTTCGATTTACGCATCGTAGAACTTCGGGGGGGTCGACAAAACCGGAAGTGAAATATTAAAAGTCCAATTTTTCTACCCCACCACCCCGGCTGATAAACGATAAAAATTAATAAGATTTATCATCGATAACAAACATAAAATAATATTTTTTCGTCATTTAATTGACGAATAATAATTATACAACACCCCCCGCCCCCCGCACTCCGCTCCCCGCAAAAGTCTAAGCCTGGCCCATCCCCATTCAGGCTCGAGGGTAGCACAGGGGATCAAGCGCGCGCGCAAACGGTCTCCGACACTGCGGCTCTACTACCCCTCGTTTTCTCGCTCTCTCTCCAACCCCCCTCCCCACCCTCCCGATCCCCTCCAACCCCATTGCGGAAACGCGCCTGTATTGGTTCAAGAGAAACCGAGAGAGAGAGAGAGAGAGAGACGAGAGACTCGAGAGCGCCTCCGCGTCTTTCCTCCCCATACGAAGGAAAACTACCCTCGTACGTGCGCGTCCATGTACGAGCGCCGTTGGTTCCTCTTGGATATTCTCGCACAATGCTACAACGCCGCGCTCGCGTACAGCACCGTCGATGCTGGTTGAGAAAGGGAGATAGAACGAGAATCTCCGAGTCTCGGGAAGGCTTAAGGGGTGGTAACGCGCGGTTGGACTCTATCTCCATTCTGCAATCCCTCTCTCCGATCCTACAGAGATCCCTATATAACGTAGAATGTGCTGGGTGGCACGAGGTTGGCTCGTGCCAGCCTAGAGGGAAAACGAGAAGTGGTGGTTGCTTGTGCAGAACTACATTGGTAATCGTGGTGGTGGTGGTGGTGGTGGTGGTCGTAGAAATTCTCTTGTCTTGGTGGAGGACCTACCTATGAGCTTTATGAAGTGGATGTGCTCTAGCTCCGTTCCCTCTCCTCCTCCTCTCCCTCCCCCCTCCCCCCGGATCCTCTCACTCCCTCAGAGCTTCCACTGGTGTCGTGGAGTGTCAATGTATATATACGTATACGGTACGTTGTCGAAAGATATATATGCAACACCACGATCAGCATTATGCTGCCAATTAATCCTTTACTCCTCCGAAACCCCGTTTGCCACTCCCTCCAACCCCCGTCGCTTTATCCTACATGCATATTATCGTTGTAAATTGGATAAGTTGGGGCATTATACGAGAGCTATATACTTGATATTCCTTTGGTGTACGAAGACGTATATATTGGTATGAGACGCGAGTTCAGTAGCTGTAAAGTAGGCTATTTCGTTCGTGACGGGGCTAAAAAGCTTGGAAACAACACGAAGAAAGGGAAGAAGAAGAAAAAAAGAAAGCATAGATTCTTGAATTTCTCGAGAGTGGAATAATAATTCGTTATGTAGAAAACAAGAGTGCAGAAGGGTAAAAAGGGAAAAAGGAAAATATACGTCGGTGAAATTGTTTGATAAGAAAACACGTGAGAAGATGTTCATAAGGGGTGAGAGATTCGTCGGTAGGGATGCTGCTGAGGGGATGAAAAAGACAATAGTTGGCAACGAGGGTGAACACGACGCCCGAAGAGATAAAATTCTTTCTCTCTCTCTCCCTGCCTGTTTCTCGGACCGTCTTCATCCCTCGAGCAGTGTTTTTATCTCGCTGAAACCCGTACGCCTTTATTCACGGACGTGCAAATATCTACGCGCTCTCGCGAGTCTACTTTTAGGGGTACGGCGGTACTTCTCGCACGGTGGGGAATCAAAACGGACGTAAGCTTTCGAGGGTCTGCGACGGTTCGACGATGGGAAGAGAGAGATAGTTGCTGCTGCTGCTGCTTCGATGTGGAGAGGGGCTGAGTCGGGGATAAAACAACGACAAGGATAGCCCGACGAGGGTGAAAGACAGAGAGAGAGAGAGAGAGAGAGAGAGAGAGAGAGAGAGAGGGGTAGGCTTAATAGAGGTAACCAGAAGGATAGTAGAGCAAGGAAGACGACATCAGAGGCATCAAAGTGGGGTCTGCCTTCCATTCTTGTCTTTCACCCCCTGTTTTCATTCTCTCCCTCTTTCTCCTTCTCTCATTCTCCCTCTCTCTAGCTCTCTCCCTGTCTCCCTCGTACTCGTGCGCACATGGGGGAATAATAATCGAGGGCGAAACAGGGTCGAAGTGGGGAGAAGAGGGTGTCTGGCACATGCGCCAACGATCACAATCGACCCGACGTCTAGGCAACACCTGGTAGAGCGCGCCCCACGTGCCATCCTAGGGTGCCACCGACACTGCACGAAACTTCTTTCTCTCTCTTCTTTTTCCACCCCTCTCTCTCTCTCTCTCTCTCCTTTCACGGCCCCTCCAGCCATAGTCCCATCGTACACACATGCAGTTGTCTTCGTTCGACTCGTGTACTCTCGTATCGAATATCCCCAGCGGCCTTTCTCCCCCGCGCTCTCTAGCACCGTGGAATTAGAGCCAGAGGTCCGACTGCATCGTATCGTCTACTGACCCACGCCAACGTCTCCCTCCCTTTCTCCTCCAGCCCCGTTAACACATTGATAATATATACTCGTGGCGCATCGCACGATACTCTCCACTTACATGCTGCATTTTCAGTGCACCGGGCCTCTAGAGTAAACGTAACGCGGGACGCGCGAGACGCAAGCTGCGAATAAATTATCACCTGGCAACGCGATAAGGGTTGCTTCGTTTTTTTTTCTCCTCGTCTCTTTTTTCCAACACTTCCCGTTTGTTCACTTTGAGAGCTAATGCCACGAAAGGGTAGTTCGCGAAATACGATTCCATCCTGAAACTCGATCATCGCCATTTTTATTTTTGTTGTTCTCATCGCGGTCGAAACTTTCCTCGACCAAGAAAAGAAAAGTCTCCCGAACGATATTTCATCAATGGAATCCCGTTGCTTACTTACGGACTCGGGATGTTCCATCTCGCGATATTATTTGTCGTCGAGTTTCGCGCCATGCTGCGGAGGGTCGTAAATCCAAGTTTGCGGTGAAACATGCCGCTACGTCTACGTTGGTTGTTTATGTATGTGTCTATGTGTGTGTAGAGTGAAAGGAGAGGGTGAACAGCGAGTGAGAGAGAAAACAAGAATCCACCCCTACACATGTACGTGACTAAAAGCACACCGACGCACAAGAAGGGGGGTGAAGGGGGGTAGAGGGGCTTGGAACCCTCTCGAAAACGCAAAGAATTCTGGTCCGACAGAAACACGAGAGCTCTCGCACACCACCAGTTGCGAATCTTTGCTTTCAGGAAAACACGGTGTGCCCCAGCAGAGCAAAGTCAACTACCTGTGGATAGCGGGCAGAGTGAGAGAGAGAGAGAGAGAGAGAGAGGGAGCGCGCGCGATGGAGAGAGAGAGAAAGAGATTGAGAAGCATTCCAGCAGCGCTTTGCGTTGTGTACACGCAACCCCCGCCCGCTACTTTATCACTCTCTCTCTCTCTCTCTCTCTCTCGCTCTCGCTCTCTTTCTCTCTCTCTCTCTCGCTCTCTTTTTCTCTCTCTCTCTTTATATATATATATATATATATATATATATATATATATATATACGTAATGTTGAGCGTTATATATTGTACACATCGTTTTTTCGACCCTCCTCACGCAGTCCTTTTTATCGCTCTCTATATCGGCACTGGGGAAATAAGAAATTTATTAATCTCGAAGGGAGAGTCAAGAGGGTCGTACCGACAGAAGAAAAAGGAAAGAGAGATAGAAAGAAGAAAAATAAGAAGAGAGAAACGATGCTTTAGTCTAATGACATTAGGAATTGTCGGCACACGGCACGACCCTTGAAAATCCACATATATATAGCACGCTCGAGACGTTAACAGCCGCGACTGCACGAGGGGGTGGTTTCTGTGGTTGTCCCTTTCTCTCTCTCTCTCTGTCTCGTTCCTTTATCTTTATCACGGTTTCTCCCTCCTCTCCTTTCACTTCGTATCACCGATAATGCCGCGTGTGCTGCAGTTAGTCACTGAGATCCGACTCTGATTACGTCAACGAAAATAAAATTCAAGGAGTTCACCCCTTGTTTCATCCCCTATCTCTCTCCCTCTCTCTAGTTTCTCACACGAGATCACCGATACGCCAATTCTCATTCGCCATTCGCCCTTTCTTGACACAACTTCCATTCTCTCGGTCTCTCTCCCTCTCTCCCCCTCTTCACATATCGGCCTAACCCGTGGGCACTCACGTTCCACGCTACAGTTAGGCAATAGATATTTCTCGTCGATAACACATGGGCGAATTGCGTGTCGCTCGCGATTCGCATCGCCCGTACGTATACATTTAACGGAAACCCCCGCGGTCTTCATACTCGACAGCGAGTGCGAAAGAGAGAAAAGCCCTTGTCCGAGTTTGGTCGGTTTTAGCCCACCCAACCCCCTTACCGGAGGCAAAAGGGGCTAATTTCATCCCCGTGACTGCAATCTCTTCCCTGCGGTTGCCCTCGAACGAATCGGGGACCTAAATCAGAAACGCTCACCCCCGTCTTTCTTTCCAGCTACTTCGTGCCCTCGTCGTCATTTCTAAACTTCACGACTAACGGCATTTTCTCAAATCAACCTAAACCTTTAAACGATATGCCTGATTTTCTTATTAAATTTCCGACCTCTTCGTCTCGTAAATAAACAAGATAAAAATGTTATTTTTCTTACCTCGTGCAAAAATCCAGCTCAACTCTTCCGCCCAGTCGACAGAGGAGAAATAAAGAGCGCGTGTACAGCTCGAGCTTAAGGATCTCATAAATTATTATCCGTCGTCCCTCACTCCTCCCTCTGGTGGCAACTCACGGAGGTAATAAATATAGTCGTTCGCTATGCGAAGTACGCGTTCGCTGAATTTTTAGATCGTCGCTTCCCTTTGATTCTTCCCAGACGGAGACGATGGAATTATTTAAAAACTATACCGTTCCCTCAATTTACTATACATATACATTCCCATATATATATGAATTACCAATGAGAATATATGATACGTCGATACGAATTTTCGTTCTGAACGCTGCTTAATGCGCCTTCCGCGAAATCCAATAGTCCGCAACTCTCATCGATTCCTATATATATATATACATCGAAAGAGAGATATCTCTCTCTTTCTCTCTCTTTCTCCATATATAGATATATAGATATTCTCCATATATATATATATATATATATATATATATATATATATATATCTGTGTGTCTGTCCATATATATATTTTTCCATATATATATATATATATATATATATATATAGAGAGAGAGAGAGAGAGAGAGAGAGAGAGAGAGAGAGACGTACGTTGATACAGATATATTCGATATACGTGCTCCAGTCACGTGTGTATATGTGTCCATGTTATAGTCACATATATAGGGAATGTCGGAAGGGCGAGAGAGAAAGAGAGAGAGAGAGAGAGAGAGAGAGAACGAGAGGGTGGCTTCGATCGATCTGGTCAGAGGTTACGACAGTCGAGCAGCTGCCAGGTACACGTATACTGTATTATCCATGCTATATCTACCATGTGCATGTGCCCACATCGTACACGTTCGTATAACTATATTTTTATACGTGTGTATGGTCTGTCGATTTTTTTTATTCCTTACCCCCCTCCGTCACCCCTACGCCGCCACCCACGGAGCAAAGTTTGAACCGGAAACTAAACTGTCGGGCAGAATACAAGGCGAATGTAAACGAAGCACGGAGAGAATCGTGTACGTTGCATAAAAAAAAAGAAACTGGCGCGAGTACGATATAGACGTTACAATTCTATTGTAGATGAAAAGAAAAGAGGAAAAAATCGTTGAATTGTTCACGAAAATTTTCATTCGTGATCGAAGTTTCTTTTCATCGCGAATTATTTTTCGAGAAATTTCTTCAAAGAGAATTGATTCAACGTGTCCAACGATTGAGAAAAAGTGTATTGTATTTTTTGTCTTCGTTTTAGCCTTTATTATTTTTATTTCCCAGTTCACGATCGAATCGCTCCTCGTACGGGGCAAAATTGTTTACGCTCCGCTAGTTCGACACTCGACCTCGATATCTCGAATTTACCACGGGTGACTCGATACCAGAAGACCTTTTACTTTCCGACATGGAAAGAATTCGCAGATTGTAAAATATATTCGTCGCCTTGAAAGCGCGTCGACGCAAAAAAAAAACAAAAAATAAAAACAACGTAACAAAACGAGTTTCGCGATTAATTTTCTTCGCTCCGTGATATTTTTTTATCGTTAACGTCGTTCTTTCGGTGATTTTTGTTAAATTTTTTTCGTATCGTCGATTTTGGACTAACGAGACTTTACGTGGGTTTGAGTTTTCGTTAGGGGGATGAAGAAGGAGGAAGGGTGACCGGTCATTACGTAATCGCGACCAGCATTTTGATCTTTTTGACGAAATGCTTTGTCGACCGGTCGAGATATGAATCGTCCTACGAGAGCCCTCGTACAACACAATAATCGCACGCGTACAGATATGCCTATATGTATTCCTTGTAACATGGAAATAATACATAGAGCGTATACAAGGTAGGAGAGGGGATTGGGGGCCACTAAATCTTCTCGCATAGCCTGTAATTCATAATAGTTATCCTGGAATCGCAGCTAGAGGCACACACGTTGCTACGATTAGTGATTACACACTGATTGCTTGATTAGCCTGGCAATCAGTGTGAGAGATTCGTCCGGAGGGAGAGAACAACCCCCTAGCAGCAACGGCAGAAGCGTATACACAGTTGGAAGGCCCAACGCGAGAGAGTAGAAACGGCAACAATCCTCGTGTGCCATCGCGGCCGAAGATAAACGGCCATAGTTAGCTTTCGCAGTGAGCGAGAGGGTTGGTTTAACGGGGGGGGTTGCGAGACAGAGAGAGAGAGAGACGAGGGTGAGGGAGAAAGACGAACGAAGCAACAGAGCATAGCGTACGTGCCAGAGACCGATCGTCTCCTGTTTTGCAATTCGATGACGCTGTATAAGGGCTTATAGGAAGAGAGGGTGAGTTTGGATAAGAGAGAGGGTGTGGCGTGTGTATGTGTGTGTGTGGACTTTCGGATCTGGCCAGAGGAGGAGATCAGAGAAGGGTGCATAGGGCGATGCTGAATTAAACGGTGATGACAGGGCTGTGCCATTCGTCATTATTCCGGTCGTGCTAGAGAAGACAGAGATGGAACGATGCAACCCCGATCTATGATAATGCAGGGACGAATGAACCACTGCAATAATTTAATAATTTCGAGCCTTAAATTCAATCTTTGGTCATGGAATTTCATTACATAGAGACGTCTAATTTACAAGAATAATTAAATATGTCAGAATTGATTATTATTTTGGAAGGATATTTTTTGTAACTCAACCACCCCCAATGACTGTTCCATTTAAACATGGCCTAGGGGTGGGCCATATTCACCCGCTTTTACTTTACATACGACGACCATGAGCTCCGGGCACCGGAATCATGAGGAAAACGTGCGCAAGAGGTCGTCGACACCGAGGGGCTCGTGCCGTTCGAGCAACAACTCTCCCCTCTTCCTACCATAGGTAAGAATCGCGAGGGGTCTGTATATGTATAAACCGGGGGATGGCGAACGAGGAAATTCAACGAGGAATCCAATAAACTATATACCCTTCTCGAAAAATTACAGTCGCCCGAGAGATCGTCCTTCTCCTAGGGTTGACACTCTTTTTTTTTGCATCCCTCTTCTTCCATACGAGCTCACCCTTCGGCGTGAAAAATCCCCGTGCGATTCTCACCCCTCTCGAAGAGAAAGAAGAAGAAGAGACATGGGAAAAAGAGAATGCGAGCGCGAATAGACATAAAAAAGAATTGAAAGCGGAGAGAACGTAAATGAGCAGGAGGGTAGTTGGAGGGGGAAGAGGAATGTATACTAAGGGTGGAAAAAGAAGTCGGCGTCCGGACTATTCCTCCCTCTCACGCGCCTACTTTTTTCGCGCCCTTGGAAGCCCTCGAAATCACAGAGGGTTGGAGAGTACGTGTCTCCGTCCGCGTTCGTGTGGACGTTGAATCCGATCGAAGGATCTCAACGACAATATCATCCCTCGTTCTCCGATGACTCATAGTCGTGGTACACGCTCCGAAAGTTAGTCGCGAAAATGTGTGAGTTAGGGGTAGGAAAGAGGGGATGGGATTTGCGGGGGTGTGATAGCGATAGCA
This sequence comes from Netelia fuscicornis, assembly GCA_946811545.1. Classification (NCBI taxonomy): domain Eukaryota; kingdom Metazoa; phylum Arthropoda; class Insecta; order Hymenoptera; family Ichneumonidae; genus Netelia; species Netelia fuscicornis. Next base: position 38,684,117 of record OX328015.1, read on the forward strand.
AAAAAAACGTGAAACGATTTTCCTTACCGTGGAAAACCTTACGGGAGGATGAGACTCGACCCTCGGCAAGCAAAGCACTTATGGCTGTCGTCGAGAGGAGTATTTGCTCCCAGAGATGGATATCTGTCTATATAGGAAAGCACGAGAAAAAAAATGTTTGTCACGGTTCACCCAAGATATCGACTGACGAGGAAAGAGAATGTATTTTCCTTGCTGATTCTCTTTTTCCTTTCGTTCGAGATAACTCGCCAATGGTAGATTTATCATCAGCGTGAAAACAAAATCTATATCGAGGGTGAATTTTACCGCCAAGTTTCAGGGTTTGAAAATAAAAAGTTAAAAGAAAAATAAAGGGGAGAATAAAAACAACAATATACGTTCGAAACAACGAGAATTTATTTTTCTCTCGTATCCGCGGCCGCGTCTCGACGAAACGAATTCACCGAAACCTCATTTGTGCAACGAGTTTCGTTTGTTCGAAAGGTTTTTATTCGACGGACGGACGAACGAAACATAGCGGGGGTTAGCAAAACGTATTTGCGTGGGTGTGTATGTTTGCGCTAATTGCTTTTTGGCTATAGCGTTAGATTCAACACAGAGAGAGAGAGAGAGAGAGAGAGAGAGAGAGAGAGAAAGAGAAAGTCGACGTCGGTCGCTCGGGCAACGAGAGGGCTAATTCGCATAGTCTCTCTCTCTCCGTGTGTCTCGACTCGCAACCGATATTTCCCCCTAAAAGCCAACCACCCTTCTCACGAAAAGCAACAAAGCTCGTCTCAGTCTCTTACACTCTTCCCGATTTTCTCTTCAAACTAAAACTACCCTTATTCCATCACGATCTTCCTTTGAATCTTCGCATTGGAAATTAGGGGTTGGCAAGAAGAAAAAAAAATAAAAATTTCACCGAATGAAAAACGACGAAAGTACGTTTGATCGTACAATCACCCCTATCTTATTCTCGTTACGATATTTCGACAATTTTACCAACGCTTTTACACGTTCGTACTTTAATACAGATCATCATCGAAATTTAATTCGCCTCGTTATATCCCTCGTGAATTCATACGGGCGTGGGGTTTGTACTTGAAAAATTGCCCTCTCGAAAAAGTGAAATTCGTCGAAACTCGAAAAGCGTTCGAAAATCCTATTGAAATTTTGTTGCAAATTGCACAAAGGTTTTCGTGAAAGTGCGAGGCTCTCGTTCCATATTACACATATATAAATGTAAATAGAGGATATATATATTATAGATATACATATATACGTAGTTTTCCACCCCCTCGGTACGTAACGCGGAAGCGAGGATCGTAGAGCGCGACAGCGTGCTTCGCTGCTGGTGCCTGCTTTTGGCGTATTCGAAGCTAAGGGTGGTTTGGTGCGAGCGGTCGGTATGGAGCAGAACACACACACATACAGACAAATCCACACACGTATATAAAGCACGTAGTAGAAAGGGTGGCGGCGCGCGCGACGCGTTCTGCCGCGTCTGCCGGAGTCGTTATCGATTGGCAAGCGAGAAAGTGAGATGGAAAAGCGAGCTGAGGGAAGGACGAAACGATGCGGAATGTACGCTATATAGAGACACTCGCGCGCGCGCGCGCACACACACACACACACACACACACGTATATACAACGTGGTAGCGAAAGGAGCGGGCAGGGCTGACAAGGAGAAGGAGGGGTTGAAGTTATCCAAGGGCGATAAGAGATAGGAGAAGAGCTAGGGATGAAGCGAAATGGGATCGGGCAACGGGGTAAAAACGGAGATAACGATAGAGAGAGAAGAGGGAAATTTGAGGAGTCGAAGAGAGAAAGAGAGAGAGGGTGGTTTTTAGAGGATTTCGCAAAGGGGTGAAGAAGAAGGAAAAGGAGTTTAAGGGGTAGGTTGGAAACACGGCGTGGTAGCGTGGCGCGTATACTATCGTTGCTGGCTGGCGCGGGCGGACGGTAACAGGTGTTGGTCTGGTGGCCCGAACTTGTAAAATCGATGCACGGCGCATCGCCGGGGCGACGAGAAACGACGAGCAAGCGAGCGAACGACCGACCGATAGAGAATCCAAAACGTGGATTCCACTCTTATCCCCTCCGTTCTCGAACTCATATATTTTTAATCCCTTATCGTCTCTATCGAGACGTAGATCGTTGCGACATCAATTTTAATGCGGGCGCAAGAGCTTGGATATATACGCCGTTGATAAATATAAGAGAAGCAGAGGAGGGGGGGTTGGGAGTTTATAGATTCGCGAGAAAAAAAAGCAACGAGAGGAAATAGAAAAAAGGGAGGGGGTTGAAAATGAGTAGGACGGAGGGACAAAAAATTGGCATTCGAAGTTGATAACGTTCGTCGAGGCAGCTGGCTAGATATAGTCGGGTCAGCCGAGAGGGTTGGAAGCGAGCGTCGCGCCGCAGCGTTATATTCGCTGGGTGCAAAAACCACCCCCGCGGCCGCTGAGCAGACGACGTTGCTCGGACGCCAACCATCCCTTCTCCAATGTCCCCTCCTCGCAAACGCAGCGAGAAAGCCCCTCGCGCGCGTTATATACACGTACTATAACGCTGGCTGCGATTGCACGTATATAGGAGATGCTGGTGGGGGTTACGCGGAGAGATCGAGCTAGGGGTTGTCGCGTGTACGAGAGCGAGAAGCGCGAAGAAGAAGAAGAAGAGAAACAGGAAGAAGAAGAAGAGGAGGAGGAGATGGGACGCAGGCGCTTTGGACGATCCGGACGCGAGAGGGTGACACGACGGGCGGGGGTGGAGAGGAAAGGGCGAGAGGGGGTTGAGAGTGCGAGGGTGCGAGCGCGACGAAGAGGAGAAGTACGTGAGCGCGACGGGGGTTGAAGTGAGAGAGGGGGTGTTATACGCGAAACGGCAGTTGCACCCCAGCCACACCCGGACGAGCCATGTAGTCGGTCTACCCTCCGCACTACGGCGGACAATTGTTGCTTCTGCGCCCACAGGTGGTACCTTACCTTCTTATAAGTACACATAAGCGTGCCGTTACGTCGTACGTCGACGTTTGTTTAAAAAAACAATATAAACAACGAGAAAAGAGGCGTGCGCGCGCTCTTCATCCCCCTTGCGCGATCTCGTTCGCGAACCACGGTGTTTGACGCGGACGTTTTCATTTCACTTGTTATTTTTTTTCTTTTTACTTGGTTTCTTACCCCTCGTATCGTCACTCGTCTCGTGGTGTGTGCGCGCGACTGTCACGAAATACCAAGATAAAGAAGAACGAAGAGAAAGAAACGAGGGGTGTGTTTATGTGTGTGTGTGAGAGAGAGAGAGAGAAAGAGAGACGAAAAAGAGCGAGAACAAGTGGCGCGGGGGTGAGAAAAATGGGAAATGGAGGGTTGAAAGCTCGAGAATAAATTTCTCGCTCGTCACATCGAGCCAGTCACATTTTCCCCGCGAGACGATACATTTACGATTGCCTCGTGCTATAATCGCCTAATCGAGTTATCAATATCTTCGATAAATCGAACGAGACAAAACCACCCCTAGATCTACATCCTCGTTCTACGAATATTCAGTTTACGAACGCACGCGTTTAATATTTTCGCGAATTTCCGTGTCTGTGTATATCTCTGAGTGTGTACGGGGGTGGTTGCCAGTGTGTATCGTGGCGACAGTGTTAGTGGCGCAGGCGATACGGCGGAGGGTAGTACAGAGTCGGCGAGAGCTCGAACGAGAGAGGGGGTGCAAGAGAGCGAGACGAAGAGACAGACCGACCGAGAGAGAGAAAGAGAGACAGCGACAGAGAGAGAGAGAGAGAGTGAGAGAAAGAGCGTTGCTTGTGAAACGCTCTCAGGGGGTTGGCAAGGGGGCTCGATGGTTGAAAAGTGTGTGGAAGCCTAGGCGTTATAGTCTCGCGAGACTCGGCTCGAGCTCGTCGCCGAGAGCAAAAATAAACCGAAGACAAAACAAACAAAAAAATCCATACAAAACAAAAAAGCTCGCCAAAATTTCGGGACTCAAACAAATCCTCCCTCTCCGTGCGTCTGTGTGTATGTGAGTGTGTGTACGCGCGCGCGCGCCTTAAAGAACATTGGTGAATGGTTAAAGGTTGAGGGGGCAGCGATTTTTACGTGCCGGAAACGGATTTCTCGCCAGGTGGTGGTTGCGTGGACAGGAGGGGGGTGGTTTATTTCGATGGTGCTTTACGTATTCGCCCTATGACTTATACGTTATACGTATATATCTATACGTCGTTGCATCGTGCGGTATAAAGACAGTGGGAAAGAAAGAAAGAAGGAGAGAGAGAGAAAGCAATACCGGTCGTTCCGGCTTTCTCGTCGATAATATTCCGTGCTTGCGGCTCGATTCTTATTCGTCATTCTCCCTCTTCGTATAACGTACATACATATACCCATGCATATATATATATCCTTGTATTATACAACATTTCATCCCCTTTCCTCCTTCCCCTCTTCAGCGATTTCGTCACGGTTCTTCACGTTCATTCGCCTACGTTCCAACTAGTGCCAGGTTACTTCTCGCTTCGGGACTTCTCTTACGCACGAACCTCGTCACCGTACGATCATAAATAATCTCGCTGGATACCGCACGTTTTTTTGTTTCCAAACGATTGTTTCTTTTTTCCCTGTTGTTCGTAACCATTGACGAAAGAGAGAGAGAGCGAGAGAGTGAGGGAGAGGGAGACGTTTATACGAAACTTTATACGACACGAGTGCACGATCTCACGAGCGCCTATAGGCCTCGAGCTTCCGGTGCACGGAACGTATAAGTGTCCAGTGACCCTCGCCTGGCTCTCTCTCACATCCTCGTGCTCTCTCGCGCTCTCTCTCTCTCTCTCTCTCTCTCTCTGACACACACGCACACGCTCTGTTCCAAGTGTCTATATTCATCCCTTTCTGCTTAACGTCCACCACCCACCCTCCCCCAGCTCCCACCCCTCCTTCGTACGTTCTATCTCGCTCACTCGTTCCCGCGATCGTTGTGCCTGGCGTGTGTCCCTGGGAGACGCTCAAACTAAACCACCACCAGCCCCCCTGTCCCCCCTCCGCGCAACCCCCAACCGAATCGGCCAAGAGCTGCACGAAAAGGGCGGCTGCAGGCGAACCCGAGCGAGTGTGGCGAGTGGGGGGAGGGCTCGTCGAGCTGAAAAACATCCAACCTCCCTGGAACCTCGTTCAACGCGTCGACGTGTTTGTTTTTATATATAAATAAATTTTTTTTTTCATTTTTTTCATTTCTATATTTTCGTTCGAACGCGCGAGATTTTGACCATTTGAATTTATTTTTAGAGAACTACGTGGGATTAAGCGAATTTAAGGGTTGATTTTCGTCTTATCGAGGGGTTGGATTAAGGGAAGAAACGGAAGGAATCATCTAACGATTTCCTCTCGAAGGTGGGATTAATTCAACGAGACTTTTCCCTTCCGTTTTTAAGTCCTCGGCGTGAAAACCTCGGTGTGTAGTGAGACAAGGGGAAAAGCCTCGGAGCTCCGGTGACGAGAGGCCACGTAAGGGGCCAAATACTGTACGCAGAAATCGTAGCGGCTTCACTCGTATTGCCGCATGAGAGTTGAGTTATCGACCACGTCGCTTGCTCGCGCGCGCGCACACATATACACAGCCATACAAACACACACATACACACACACATGCAGATAACTACACAGGGAGACACGGACACACATAGACACGCGTGTACCACACATCGAAGGCGGACCTGTTGTCCAACTTGTTGCTCGTCCTGCGGCACATCCCCGATCGCTACTCTACGAATCTACGCCACTGCGTGTTGCTCGACTTCGTTGAAACATCGTTCTCGTCTTTATACGAGAAAGCAAAAAGTCGAAAGCTTGAGAAAACAGAGAAATCAGCCACGTTAACTACGATTCGAGACCTTTTGTCACACAAACGAGGCGAGAGAGAACGTAAGACGAATATTTTCTTCCCACGATCCGCGTATTATCGTCCAAGCCGGCGCACCACTTCCGGTTTCGGACGGACGATGACTTCCTCGTGCACGAAGAGATTAATACAATGCCAGGGGATTCGCGTTTTAAGACGCTCTGTTCAGACGACGAGGATGTTTTCTATCGGTACGAGAAAAGCGTCGTGGACGACGTTCGCGAGAATCGAGACGCGACAGAGATCGTTGAATCGTGGAAAATAAACGTCACGAGAAATATCGCAGATGCAAGAGGACGAGAGAATAAGAAAACGAGAGGGAGCATCAAGAAGAGAGAGAAAGATAGACTTCGATATTTATTATTATTATTATTATTATTATTATTATTAGATCGTAGAATATCGTATACCGATCCGTAACGAGAGCGATCGAGACTAGGAAGGGAAAACGTAGCGCGATTCGATCTTCGATGTAACGAGCGCTAGGCATTTTATTCGATTAAACTTAAAGTAAATAAATAAAAACGACAGTGGCGACAAGTTTAATAAACAAACAAAAAAGAAACAAGTAAAAAAAAGAAAAAGAAGAAAAAGTTAACGAGAGGAAGAAGAATAATCATCCACCCACGTAAATACAACGAAAGCAATACTAAACAAGGTAAATTAAACACAAAGAAGAGGATTAAAAAAACAAAAGAGAAATAATTAATAAATCACGAGGTTTATTTGTCGAACGGTCGCAAAATCGTGTCGGAGTGCGAGTAAGCTCTCTCGTACGTGACGAATAAATAATAATTGAAAGATATAGTGAGGCGGCCGCGTACACTCCTCGCTAAAGTCCAATAATAATTCGTAATTTAATAATAATAACAATAATAATAATAATAATTGTAAAATAAAATAGTTAAACATCACGACCACTTTTATTCCATTGTGTAATAAAAAAATACTTGGCTCACTTTGTAAGAAAGGAAGAACAACAATTAGGACGACGTTGTCGAAGACACAAGAGGGAAAGCATAGAAAAAGAATGAGAGATTAATTAAGTATGCGAAACCAAAAATAGCGAAACGTATTTTAATATTTGAATAAAAAAGAAAAGGAGAGAATTCGATCCGTGGGAGTTTCGTTCGGATACGAAAATTCGATAGGGATTAAAGGACGTAAAGAACGTGGTGGAGGAAGAAAAGCAAAAAGCACACATACACAACAACGTGACAACGAGAAACAAAAAAAACCGTAGATTGTACAATATTTATTCGTAGAAAAACGCATCGCGTCGAGTAGCCCGGCGTTGCAAAACGGGTTTGTTTTAGAAATTGCGAAGAGAGAAAGAGAGAGAGAGAGAGAGAGAGAGTGACAGAGAGAAGGAAGAAGATTATTGAAAAATAAAAGCTCTCTTCACGAGAATCCAATCGTTCGGTTCACGTAGACTGCCCGTAAACGATATCGAGGACGAGCCGAATTGAAATTCGATCGGTGTCTCCTTGTTTACCTCGGAAAATGTCGATGTTTCCATTTTTATAAAAAAACAAACAAACAAAAAAACGAAGAAAAAGAATAAAAATCAACGTACAAGAAAAGAAGAAGAATCAAACGAAGCGTGGACGAGGAAGTGAAAGAGGACGAAGGAGATTTTGGAAACCGATATTAGAGAATTAATATCGCGACGTTGTGAAACGAACGAAAAAAAAACGAAGAGCAAATTTAAACGTCATCGGCGTCGTCGAAGCTCGCGATAAATTCGCGAGCTCGATAAACGCAAAAGTCAAAATGCCACGATGTTACATGGTGAAGAAAGCTCTGTGCAACAAGTACATGAGCGTCGCGAGAGGCTTCGAGAATTGGGGACGAGCCGGAAGGGAAAGCTCGCCATCGCCGACGGCGATGCAATTGCCGGTATCGCCTATCGAGGCGTCAACCGCACCCCCTGTTGCGCAAGGTACGAAATACAATTTAATATTTTTCTTTCGTACGAATAGCAACGAATTTTTTTTTAAATTTCTGTCTCAATTTCAAACGGACTTGTTTCCTTTTTTGTTCGCAATCACGCTCTTTATGTGCATAATGCAAAATACATAGAGACGGTCCAATAACAAAGTTGGAGGGGGGAGAGGGGGGCTAATACTGGAGATAGAACGAAAGAGACAAAATTGCAAAATCTCCCTAGTTTCTCGCTGTCTCCGGGCTATAATGTTAATTGCATGAATTATTCGTACTCAAACATCAACGACGACGAGCCACGTAGCTCTCACCCGTTTCTGTTACCTCTTCAACGCTCCAACTTTCGAGTCCACATTCGCGCAACCCCTTAACTTACCCCATCCCCTTCCTTGCTTGCGATGAATATTTAACGGGGCGAATGAATGACGCAAAACCCTTTCTCTCCGGCAAACTTCTGTGCACCTCGGCTTTTCCCAAAGACCTTCGTCGAAAACTTTGTATGATCAAACATCGGATATTAGATCGGATCGTAGATTTAACGATTATTCGAGGGTAGATTTTGTTATTGGGAAGGATGAAAAAAGATTAATGTACAAAACAAAAAATCAAAACTGTTTCATTGCACAGAATGTCCGTCGTCGCAGTTGAAAGATCATACCGCCTCGGGAAATCCAAGAGTGCCGGAAGCCTCGACGTTGGAAACACCGGAAGTGAAGATCGTCCCTTATACAATGGCCTGTTCGCGCAACGAAACGGAATGTACGTCGACGTCGACGGGATCGACGACCTGCGCGACGAGGCCATTGTCACCCGTGAGAAAAGCCTCGAATCATCATCAACATCATCATCGTCATCATCGAGAATCGTTCGAGTCGCAGACAGCGATCGAAACGATCGATACGAGCGAGGGAAACGATCCGACCCACGTCCCGTCGGCCACGACGTCGACGACGACGACAACGACCACGACGACAACGACGATGACGACGATGACGAGGCCGGTGAGAACGAGTTGCATAACACCGGCTCCAATCTCGACCTCGAATCAAGTCTCCGTACTGACGATGCACGCACCGACTCCACGTAACGATCATCATCAAGTCGATCATGAAAATTCAACGAATCACGAGAATTCTCAAATTTCCAATTCTCATCCTGTAACCTCGACGGAGACGTCGCAACAGTTGTGTTACACGAGGCTAACCGATAGTCGACGAGACAATTCTTCACCGATCTATACCGGTCTCGATGTTCTCGTGCCGGTACAGACAATTTGCCATTTACCACGCTGCGGTCTTGTCCAAGAAACACCCTTGTTTCGCGACAGATCGGCAGCCGAGACCGAGGCGGCACACGATCTTCTTGAATTGTCGCGATCGTTGCCACCTCTGCCACCGCCGAGTATCGCGATCGGTCCACAAAACGTGATAGAGACACCGGCGACTGATAACGTACAGGAGATCAGCATTTATCAACCGGTCGAGCCGCCACCGATTTATCAGTTGAACACTATCGATCTTGGTGGCGCTACGACCGTTTATCAGCAACAACCGTCAGGATTGATTTACGATCCGGGGGCTGCGACTACGATCGTACAACAAACCTCGACCGGTGTCTTCATTCCATTGTCACCGGTACAAGAAATTTTATTCACTTATGCGCCCGTACCGAGCGGCATGCCCTCGATAATCGCTAGCCAACCGGCACCAATCGAGGCGCCACCCTTGACACCACCTGCTTCGGAATGCAGCAGCGACATCGAGAACAATAATCCAAATTCTCAACCACCCAGTCAGAGGGACAAAGAGGTACAGACCATCACCGAACAGGCTGAGGTTAAAGCTGCTTCTTACACTTACGACACTCTTCTCGTCGCCGATGGTAGATCGAAGAACAAGAAACAGGCTACGGTCGGTCAAAGTACTAATCAGAATGAGAATTTGGAAATTAGCGACGGTGCTGAACCACCGGAAGCTCCGAAAGCTGGGAGATACGTCTGCTGCGAATGCGGTGAGTATTTCGTATTTTGCCTCAACTTTTCATCCCTTTAAGCACGACCTCGCTGTAACAGTCAGAAAAAAACAAAATTGTCATTGGAAGCCAAACAATTAATTTTTTTCAATTAAAATTTACTTCAATCTACTTTAATGGATGTAGAATAACATCTCTTTAATTAAGCCCAGACAACCAACCCAGTGAAGTCAATTAAAACAAAATTCATGAAAAAAAAGCTTATTTTTCGAATCGTTAAAGTAAAATTCTACTTTAAACAATCGATTCGCCTTTCTTACTTCTAGCACGTGCTTACCTTAGATGAAACCTGATTTGTTTCTTTGTTTCATTCCATAAATAACAGGCAAACAGTACGCGACTTCGTCGAATCTCTCGCGACACAAGCAGACCCACCGAAGCATCGATTCGCAATCGGCGAAAAAGTGTATACATTGTGGCAAGGCCTACGTCAGTATGCCGGCACTTGCGATGCACGTGTTGACACACAAACTGACGCACAGTTGCGGGGTTTGCGGCAAAATGTTCTCGAGGCCTTGGCTACTTCAGGGCCATCTGAGAAGTCACACTGGCGAAAAACCATACGGTTGTGCTCATTGTGGTAAAGCGTTTGCCGATCGTTCCAATTTACGCGCCCACATGCAGACCCACTCGTCCGATAAGAACTACGAGTGTCCGAAGTGTCACAAATCGTTCGCCCTCAAGTCGTATCTCAACAAACATCTTGAATCCGCCTGCCAAAGAGAGAATTGTGACGAGAGCAGCAACGACGTTGACACACCCGGTTCTTATGGGATCGTCGCTCCTAGAACACCTCCGGTTCCCAGGTACGATCTAGAAATATGTTTTCAAGACAAATATTAATCGAGAGATTTAATTTCTTACCGGTGAAAAGAATCGTTCCATTTTTTCTGAGAACGTAAACGTTGAAAAAAAAATCCAAGTAGTCTAAGTCACGATGTGGTCAGACGAATTTGATAAATATCGCAATAATAAGTAGTAAATACTCGTGTATGGTCAGACAACATTTACTCTACGATGTTCCCTATTTCTTCCGACGACAAAAAATCCATCCTAAAAAGATGTAAGAAAAACAGTCCAAGTAGAAATATCCCCGACATGATCAGACAGTAGTTTCGGCTTCGAATTCGTCGTTCTTTTGCAGACGTTCTTCTTGTTTCGGTTCACCCCATAAGCGTCAGAAAAAAGGGAACAAGACCAAAGTGTCGCTCGACCAGAGATATTTTCTTTCGTCCCTCAAGCAGATTTCGTCGGGCACTCGATGCTCCTTTATCGAGTTACCGAAAAGTTTGACTCAATGATGGAAAACTTTTCGAGCAACTTTTCGCCCCTTTCCCCTTGTGGGTATCACGCTCGTAGTTTAACCATCAAGAGCGTGAGAGGGAGAGGGAAACCCGGAGGGTGTGCACGTTTCACCGACGACAATCTCTCCCTCTCTTTCATCGATTCCATTCTGTATTTTCTCATCGTTATCTCTACACACTCCCACACACATATATATATATACATCTTTTTTCACTTTACAGCCCGAGTCGTTTCCTCGAATGATGCGTAGAGGGAACGAGGAGAGTACTTGAGCCTATCAGGGGGATGGCGTAATCGCCATAAAGTACGAAGTGATACGAGACGAGGAAAAAGAAGAAGAAGAAGAAGTCTCGTCGAGGGCGACGGTGCGACGAAGATTGAAAAATCTTCACGGGCGTTCAATAAAATTGCTCCGTCAGATTTTTAATCTCGCGCACCAAACAGAAAAAAAAAGCAAAATTCCGTTTCTCGTACGGATTAATATTTCGGATGAGTACCGAAAGAAACACACAAATCACGCACGAGTGTCTCGGGCTTGAATTTGAAAAGACAAACAAAAAAACAATTATAATGATAATTTCAAATTCCACGGTGTCCCAGGTACGGGCGTGGAAAAGACATCGAAACTCAATGCCTCTCAGCCCCCTCCCCTCTCCTCCACCAAAAAAAAAAATGTATCCTCACAGGAGGAAAAAGAAATGAAAATAGTCCAGCGCGAAGCACGTTGTCGAGAAGCGAAGACAAAAAAAAGACAAAAAAAACAGATGGATAAATTGCGTATATATATTTTGTGTATCGGAAGGAAAAAGGACAAACGTGCGGATCGTGGCTGATGATCGAAGAGGACGATTGTGTTAGACTTTCCCTCTTTTGGAGGGAAATTAATGAAAAAAAAAAAAAAAATGTGAAAAAAAACAACCCTCTCGAATGGGTCCAGGGTAGTAATTTCGCAAAAGTATTTCGAAACGAGGTTTTCACCAGAGTCGTCGCTTGTGTTGCACTTTCGCGACGACGAACCACGAGACGTCCATGCTAGTCGGATAGCCATTTTTCTTTTGCTGCTAGTCAGTTATTTATTGTGTTTTTGTTTTGTGTTTGACGTTTATTTTTATATCGATGGGTTTTTTTTCTTTTAAAATATGCTTTACTCGGATGTTTCATCCGTGTGCGAGATTATTCGTAGGTTTAGAAAGCGAACGCTCCGGCCAAGGTTTATTTTTGGTGCGCCCAAGGCGACGAGTGTCACTTTCTTTTTTATCTTCTTCAAATTTTTAACCTCTTCGCCGAACGAATCGTCGAAAATTTTCAATGAAATCTTCTTCGTTCTCCAACGTTTGGAAGATTGAATTTATTCCGACGTTAATCGCGACGCCGTGATACGAATTAAATTTGATCGGATAAAAGAATAAAGTTTGCGCGCGATCGAACAAACGCTTTTTTCCTTTTTCATCCCTCGACGCGTCGAGGGATGAAAAAGAGTACGTTTCTCTCCCGGCGTTGGACGTCGATTTTTCATAAAAATTTCACGAAAATTTGGCCCACCTGTTGAACGTGACGTGTTTGACGATATATAACGGTGGTTAAAGAATATCGACGGGGGCGGTCGTCGTGATTGAGGCGAGGAAAAACAGAGAGAAAGAAAACGCGAGTAGGGACACAACGGACGATTTTTCTTTGAATTATGAAAAACTCATCGTTGGTAAGGTTGTTAAATAAATAACAAATCGCCCGACCGCCTCATCGATTTTCGTTACGCTTCTCTCTCTCTTCGAACAAAAAACGCTGATACAAAATGGGACCGAAGAAGAAATTGCACTCGATCTGTGACAACCAAACCGGAGCGTTCGGGATGAAAACCAAAAAAAAAGAAAAAAAAAACAAGAAAGAAAAAATGGAAAAAGAAACGTGAAATGTTGAGAAAAAAAGCATGAAAGAAAATTCATTGAAGTGAATTCTAGTCCGCATTCGATAAACTCGGTAGTTATTTATTTTTCTAACGCGATATTGCCCCCCCCCCCGCCCCCTCGCCCCTCTAGTCCGAAAAACGTATTTAATTAGGGACGTGACTTTTTACTTTTCGTCATGAAAGAAAGGATGAAAGAAAAAAAAGAGATAAGAATCGATAACTAATTAGCGATTAATAATGCTGCTTGAAAGAAAGAAGAAGAAAAAACAACATTGTTTTCGAGCTAGGACGAAAGCGAATCTTAGAAATAAGTTGTAGGGACGAGCGTGGTCGAAGCAGGGTCGATCGGTGAGAACGGCGCGTATACATAATATAATTAATTAGTAACGACGATTTTTCGAAAGCTTTTTTAGTTGAACATAAAAAAAGAAAACGACGACGGAAATAAGAAAAAAGAAAGAAATAAGAAAAGAAAAACGAGCAAATTCGCAAACAATAACGATTCGATTCCTCGAGAAGAAACAAATCGGTATGCGAAGAGACGTAAGAGCGAAGAGTGAAAACAAGAATTAATAATAACGATAAAAGAAGATGACGAGGAAAAAAGAAGCAAGTAAAAGCAATGCATGCGTTCGTATAAGTAAGCCCTTAGTGTGTAAAACAAAACAAAACAAAAAGAAAAAGAAAAAGAAAACCAAAAAAACAAAAAAAAAAGACAAAAACAAAGAGAAAACCGTGAAAATAGCGACACCGTTTAGAGATTATTAACGATATACAAGAGGGAAGCGAAAAGCAATGAACGATCTCACAATATTTCGTAACTTATCGTCGATTTTTAGTAGCCAACGAGGGGCCGACAGTGACAAAAAATAATTAATGATTTGAATTATGCGATCCCAGATTTGGGTTTTGGAGACCAGAATAACAAAAACGAAACGAAGATGAAAAATAAAAGAAGGAAGAAAACAAAAAAAAACAAGAAATAAACTGGTTAATGAAAAAAGAAAAAAAATTAAAATACTAAAAGTCCACAAATCGCCTGCACCTTTGCGCTAAAAATCGCAGTACTCGACAGTCAATCGAATATTTATATATATTTATATAATAAATATGAATATATATATATAAATACATATAACAAATCGTAACGGTAGTCAATAAATAATGTGTAGGACATTTCCTTTTTTTTGTTCGGTAACCGAAGCGATAAAACGGACGCGCGACAGACGACACGTTAAATTAATTCGATATTCTCGAGGAAAATAATGATAAAAAAAAAGGAAAGAAACCAAATATCAGAATAATAGAGGAAATCAAATCTAATCATCCGACGATGAAGATAATTAACAAAGAAAATGAACAAACAAAACAAAAATTATACTTCGAACCCTTTCACCATTGCCTGGAGCGTACAAAACTAAGAATCTCTATCTAAATTCTCGTTACTCGATTCGTGGCAAAGTTCTCTCCATTACCAGTCGCTAATTTTTCATTTCGACGAAGAACAAAACAAACCAAAAAATTGAATGTGTGTGCGTGCGTGTGTGTGACAGATAAGAAAATTGCCGTGAACAAAAAAAAAAAAAAGAAACGCTTAAGGAAGCAGAAAGGAACGGAGAACGAGGAAGCAAAAAGAAAATGAACTGATATTCCGTAACGGTTGCAGAGAGTGAAAGACCTCGGGATCTGCTTTAATTACCGTACTAATTAAGAATTAAACGCTTATTTAGATACGCGAAGAGAAAACAAAAGAAAAATACAAAAATTAAAAAAAAAAATGAATTAAGAAAAAAGATGATAAAGAAAACAGATTCGAGCCTCTCGTCTGTACAAAGACGATCATGTCTTGTCCGACAATGCGTGATCAAATCACACAAGTCAACACTCAGGATAGAACATCGATTATTAATGAATTACTAATTGTAAATTTTAACCCGATTACATTTTTAATTATTATCGATTATAACGATTATTCGAGGACAGCCTGATAATGAAACAATAGAAAGGAAGAGGAATTTAAAAATGAAAACAGTATTTATCAATCGACGAGATCGCACCGTCGTCTCTTGCGCTTGCTTGACGAGGAAAATTAATAACGACATTATGCGAGAACGAAAAAAAAAAGTAGACACGATCGCTGAGCTTGGCTTCAACAAAACAATGGCAAAAAATATGATGAAAATTTACAAAAAAAAAAAAGCAAACAAACAGAAGAATTAACGAGTAAAAATAAATGAAGAATCGCGTGAGATCACGTAGGGTCTAGTTTAGTGTGATACAAGGTACGACAAAGCAATAATTTAGTGATTGTATGATATTTGATTAGTGATTATAGTAACTAAGTTTTACGGTACTTTCGGAACCTATATATTATATTTAATCGAATAAAAACAATATAGTTTTGTAGAAGCGCGACGAAGGGAAACATTTCCATTTCAGATGATATACCGCTGTCATGGGATGATTAAAAAAAAAACGAAGTAAAAATGAGAGGAAGAGAAGAAAAAAGAAAGAAAAAAAAAACGAAGAAAAAAGAGGACGAACTAGTCGAGAAAGTGTTTTTTTTTTCGATTGCGACAATTGACGAAGAACGACACACGCATACACTTATTATCAAAAAAATTCGTACAATTTTTATTGATTTTTCTTAGATTCGTTATCGCCCTACGTTTGATTATTCGATTTACGATTTAATTGAAAAATTGTGTTGTTGCGATAATTGCACCCAAACGAGTTTATTATACGTTTATTGTTTAATTGGATTTTCAGTGATGTAGGTGCCAAATTTGTAGACGCTATCCGAACGAAAACGAGAATAAACACGGAGAACGAAAGATAAATTGATAATTCGTAAAACTAAGCACGAGCTAAATAGAGAATGTTGAAAGTGTCGAGAGATTTTCAAGAGCGCGAACATCGACGAGGCTTCGAGAATAAAAAGAACACACAGAACTGAGACGATTTTGTCCGCGACACGTATAACGCATATGGAAAATACAAAAAATTGAACGAATAAGAAAATAAGCGAGCGAAAGAGAAGGAAAAAGATAGACAGGATTCGTTGTCGGTTGCCCGAGGGCCGATTACACCCTTGTGTTTTTGTCCGTGCCTTTGTTCAAGTGACGTTCCAACTCGTGTAACAATAATCGCACGGGACATTGATAATCGTGCAAAAAAGAGAAAAGAAATAGACACAAATGAGAAAGATGGAAAGAAGGGGAAGGAAATACATCAAGTACAAAGTTTGTTCACCGCAGAAGAAAATTTAACCCCGAACTTCAACTTCGCGAATCTTGATTATCGCAATAATTAAATTTAAAACGTAAAAAAGAACAAAAGTTGAGAAAAACAAATATCAATTACCAAGTATAGAAGAAAAAAAAAGAAAAATAATGGACCATACTGGAGGCCGCGGATCATCGATAAATTGCAGCCGATGACGAAATCCGTACGAACCCGAGGAAATTCACGAGAATAGCTTAAACGCAATGAGAGAAATAAAAAATAATAAAGACAAAAAAAAAATAAAAACCACGTATGTACTTACAGTATTTAAGGGTAATAAGAACCGTTTAATTGCACCAAATTTGTAAACTTTATTAATTAAAACAAAATTATACGTTGCAAAATGAAACGTTTTATGTACTCTCATTTCCTTTCCCTCCCTCGTTTCTTTATGCGAACGATACTTCAACTTTCCTCCTCCTACGTTCGCGCTTGTGCCGATTTACTTTTTAGTGACGTGATAACGAAGGCAGTTAAAATATGCGATTCGTAAAGAAAAGAAATTCCTTAGCATCGGCCCCGAGTGTATGGAAAATTTAGAGATGAGAAAGATAAGAAAGATGAGAGGTGGAGCGTTACTGAGAAAGTTTTGTACTTCGAGAGGGAGAAAACCCGTTTTAATAAAGAAAGCTATGAATTTTTTACGATGTTTGGTACGGAGGGAGAATGAAGAGCAGAAGGTGTTTGCGAAAAAAAGTCATTGTCAGTTTTAAAATCCACTTACGTGGTAACGAGCTCGACAACAAAAGAACTCGTCCTTATAATAGCCTAAAGTTTTTCTACTTCGAGAACAAGTCAAATTCGTTAAACACCATCGCACCATTCGATCGATAGAAATGTTCTGTACGCATATACTCCCAACCAAAGGTTAAAATTTGATTTGTACTCGCAGAGTTAAGAAAGATCACTTGTAAAAACGTAAATTACTCATCTGTTTTATATTCTATTTTTTTTTTCTTATCGCGTTTTTTGTCTTCTTTTTACAAAGTATGATAGGAATACGAGAGACTATAATCTACAGGGTGTTTTGGTGGGACAAGTAATTATAATCTTGGTTGATCCTTAGGTTTATCTGTGGTCGACGTCGCAGCTGTAGCGCCCGCTTTCGCGCCACCTTCGGAAATTTCCCCCTTTGACTCTTTTTCATCATTTGCACTTTTCTCACCATCCCTAGATGTGTTCCATCCTTTCAATCCTTCCGGCAACGAAGTGTCTTCTTCGAAGGAACCTGTGCCTTCGACGAATTGTTCGTACGTCGATTTTTCCGGGAAGGGACGAGCACCCAGCAATTCGATCATGTCGTCTCTGCTCAATATCTCTTTTTGCAAAAGACGCTCCGCGACCTGATAAACAACGATTTTATTTTCCGTTTATTGTTTGATCAGGAATGCTAGAATCATTGAAACTTTACTTTTTTATTGTTTTTTTTTGTTAATTACCTTCACCACATTTTCCTTGTGTTTGTCCAACAAAATTCTCGTGTGCTTGTGCGCAGTCTCAATGAGCTCCCGAACCTCATGATCGATCATTTGAGCGGTGTGCTCCGAATAAGGTTTGTCGAGTACCATGTCACCGGGTTGCGGCATGTCGAAACTTATATTACCAACTTTTTCGTTCATTCCATAGTGAACGATTTGGGCGTACGCACTTTGGGTTATCTTCGATCAATGTTGAGATTAAATTATATTTGTCAATTTGATATCTTCCAATAATATGTCCTTCTTCAGAGGACTCATTGTTCAAACATTACCTTTTTCAAATCGTCTTGCGCACCGGTGGTTATTCGACCGAAGAATATTTCCTCGGAAACACGACCACCAAGAGTCATGCACATACGATCAAACAATTGTTCCTTGGTGTAGAGATACTGTTCGCGTGGCAAATACTGTGCATATCCTAAACCTTTTCCACGGGGGATTATGGAGACCTAGCGAGGAATGAATCAAATAGATCAATATCGAATGAAGAAGATGATGTAAAATTTGGAAGAATTACCTTTAATAATGGATCAGCGTGTTCAAGGAACCAACCCGCTACAGCATGGCCAGCTTCGTGATAAG
Source organism: Netelia fuscicornis (assembly GCA_946811545.1). Classification (NCBI taxonomy): domain Eukaryota; kingdom Metazoa; phylum Arthropoda; class Insecta; order Hymenoptera; family Ichneumonidae; genus Netelia; species Netelia fuscicornis. Next base: position 38,702,524 of record OX328015.1, read on the forward strand.
CGACCGTTTTCTTTTCTTCTGGTTGCAATACATTCGTTTTCTTTTCCATACCAGCCACGACTCTCTCAATTGCTTGTTCGAAATTCTTTAATTGTATACTGTCCAACATATCGCGAGCTGCTATCAAAGCGGCTTCGTTACAAACGTTGGCGATATCGGCTCCTAAAAATATTTGGTCATTATTTCGTTAATTTATTATCCAGTTTAATTATTATCAGTCGATCAATCGATACGTCAAATCAATTACCTGTAAATCCAGGAGTGAGAGATGCCATTTTTCGTGCTAGTTGTTGCTTATCTAAAGTAGTTTTCAAAGGTTCTAAATGCACTTTGAAGATGGATGCCCGTCCTTTAATGTCGGGTGCTGGGACGAAAATCTGTCGATCGAAACGTCCCGGACGCAACAAAGCTTTGTCAAGTATATCGACTCGATTCGTTGCTGCCAATACAACGACGTTCGTCGTTGTGTTGAAACCTACGAGATGTTACGAATTATTATACATATGGTCGTTTTCCATGTTCGCTTTTCGTCAATGTATGAGATACGATAAAGCGACATTTTCTACACACCGTCCATTTCGACAAGAAGTTGATTCAGTGTATTTTCCTGCTCCGAATGACCGCCGAAGTTACGACCACCACGTTTTCTACCCACTGCATCTATCTCATCGATGAACAATATACAGGGTGCGTGCTTGCGAGCCATCGCAAACATGTCGCGTACTCGCGAGGGACCGACACCGACGAACATCTCCAAGAATTCAGAACCAGACACTGTGATAAACGGCACGTTAGCTTCCCCAGCTGTTGCTTTTGCTAACATCGTCTTTCCGGTACCCGGTGGACCTGAGGATCGAATTTTTCATGTAATATCGTGATATGGATTTCCCATTCTTTTTTGCAAGTTCATGGATAATTACCTGTGAGCATTGCGCCTTTGGGAATCTTTGCACCAAGATCTATATATTGCTGTGGATTCTTTAAAAAGTTGACGAACTCCATTATTTCAATCTTGGCTTCTTCACAACCAGCGACGTCTCTATAGACAAGATATGGAAATGAAATCGATAAAATTGATTACAGGCAATGAAATGAAAATGTCAAAACAGCTAACTAGAGAGTACATACTTGAAACGAACACCGATTTCGCTAGAGTTTATTAGTTTAGCAGTTGACTCCATTACACCACCGAACAATCCACCCTTTCGGCCTCCACGACTGCCTCCTCCCATGAATTCGGCCGATCGTCGCATTCCATAAACGAAAAGACCTGTTTTCATGGATAATGACCAATAAAAAAGATGTATAATTTTTATGAATTGTTATGTATCGGTAACGTACCTAGTAACAATATCGTCGGCAAATATGAAATAAATTGAGCTAGCTCCATTTCACTCTTGTAGACGACAGGAAGATGATTTTGAGGCTCGATATTGATGTCCAACTGTGCATTTTCAAGATTTCGCTCGAAAGTATCAGCACTCCCAATGTTAAACCACAGAGATGTCTGAAGAAGTAGTGAATTTCAAAAACCGTTGAAAGAACAAAACGATTTTACATATTTCAAAGTAAGTTGAAAATTAAATACAATCTATGAACTTTAGAAGAATCTTGGTGATTCGAATGGTAGAAACTTACCCCTCCATCGACAGTATGACCTGGCAGAAGTCTTACACGCACCCATTTCTTATTAACAACTTCTAATTTTTCAACGATCCCTTTGTTCAAATAGCTAAAAACATATGCATGATTCAGTACCAGGTACGAAACTCCTTGATCATAATGGAAAAGTAAAAAAATTGAGATTTAAGATGAACAGTTACCTATAAACGAATTCTCTCCATGTTATTTCTTTGTTGGCTACGTCAAGAAGCGACATAGCTCCGAAAAGACCAAGAGCGCTCACTACTCCAAATAAAATCCATTTATCACGATCACCCCCACCGAAACCCTTTCCATCTCCACCGGGACCAGACTTTGCATTGGGCCCAAAAGCTCCGAATGACCAAGAATTCATGTCCTGCTTAGTGCCCGATGAAGGCGGAAGCGCACCTCTACTGGATGGGGCCTGTTTACTCTCAGGTGCCTTACCCTCGGCTGATTTGGTTTCTTTAGGTGCACCGCTTTTCGGAGTTTCTTTCATTCCACCACGTTTGAAAAACTTCTCAAAGCCTTTAGGAGGCTTCTCCGCGAAGACTCTCCACTGGCGTTGCATCTGCTCCAAGAAGGAGAGACGGGATCCATTTTTCAATATGGACAATGTACGACAGAACTACAAAAGAAGAGTGCACATTTATACACTTTGCGTTAGTTTCCTAACTCTTTTCAAAACAATTTTTTGTCACATTTATTAGAAATTTGAGAATATGACAATCGACATGTGTGGGAACAACGCATTGCTATTATGTAATAGATATATGTATGAAAACTCATGGTTGTAATAATAATGGAAAAAATGTTCTCCGAAAAATAACTCATCATTCTCAATTCGCCGGCATCAAAATATATCATGAATATTAAGTTGCAACGGAAAGGAGCATCGAAAATGTTCTGTGGTGAAATGTTTGGGGAGCAATGATAGAGGCATGTATGTTTCTAGTTTATGGTCTTGAGAAATTTCGAAGTGAAATGAAAAACGCATTTGTCGAATGCATTTAAAAAAAATGTTCATCACCGCTCGCAATTGTGAAGCCAAATTGTGCAATAGTTTTGTGTCATGATCGATTAAAAGCACCTACTTGTTATATCATAACAAGATGAAAGAGGTTATACGTGGGATAAATTAGGTATCGTACCTGAAGATGATCCAGACGCCCTTTTTGAACAGAATTTAGTATGAATCTTTCTAGTTTACTAGCTGATGACAATAACTGATGAGCCATTGTAAATTCATAAATACTTCAACTACCGTACGAAGAATGATGAAATTTATATTTTTATTGTGAATCTCTGGCAAAAGAGACGGGACACTACCGGCTGCTAGCGACCATGTTACTGATCAAATTATCATTGAATTTTGACGATGCTTAGCTACTGGATCAAAATAATGAATCAATTTTTTCGTAACAAATTTTAAGTATAATTCGTAACACTGATAATTTTCGACATAGTTTATTTATAGAAATAAAACGATTTTCTTATCGTGACAATCGTACAACTTTTTGTCTCGGTCAATTATTTATATTTGAGCAAAGAGGGCGTTACGGTCGGGAGATATTAATTTACAACAACGTAGTATTCTTACGACATATTAGGTTTTCGTTGGCGAAAAGCGCCGGACGCGGTGGGAATCGCGATTTATTTTCGTGACTGGGCGGTCCGGGGGGTCAACATTTTGTTTCCCCCAAAAAGATTTTGTTGCATCATTTAGGAAACGGAAATTTCCCGCGTAACACGAATACAATGAAATAAAGGGGTTTTGAAGGAAAAGAAAGGGCGTTTTTTTGCAGGTTAGGCCTCGAGATTTTAAAAGCTTTCTCGGCTATGTTCCGGCAATTCTTAACTCAAGCCCTTTTATTTTCATCTTGTCAGCTGTTCCTCGCGCAGTTCCATGAGAACGCGGCATTAAGGGTTCCAGTAGGTCTGCGTTTTCGCATCGTGTCTGTTCCAAAACAGCAATTGTATCTTCGATATTATCCCATATATACATAAGTCTCAGTAATGATAAAGTTTTAACGTAAATGTTGTTCTTGATACGGTGTTAAAATAGAAGACAAACAATCGTGTGTGTTGTCGTGAGGTTTTCCATTCGGTGATTGATGAACGGCCTAGGAGAAGACGGGAAATAATAAATATATTGGCGCAGACTCCGCATAAGAGCGTCTCTTAAGGTCCACGGATCTTGTTATGGGAAAAAGCGTCGCTCACTCGTGTGACTATTTAAGCGTTTGAAGGGAGTTATGTTATGATGCGACACAATGCAATATTTCGGTGCATCCGTACTGGCTCTTTTAGGTCTGGTCAATAGCCTGCAGTGTAAGTTATGATATACCGATCTTTATCCTGGGAAATATTATTTCGATGAAGAGATAGTCATATTATGTTATGTTTCTCGATGCTTCACTTTATCTGCGTTGAATGAAAACTTATTAGCATGAAATATCGACTCTCGTTCATGAGAATATATTCATCTTGACCTTGGCAGAGTCGAAAGTATGAAAAAAATGAGGAAAAGGTCGCACGTAAAAAAATATCGCCATAGAACCAAGTATTCAAAATAAACAGGTACTGAAGTCAACGGGGGTCACAATACATGGTCTAACGTACCTCGCGTGAGACTAGAGGTACATCCCCGTATAGAGGAATGGCCTCAGGACCGTCCTGTCAGAAAGTTTATTCTTCACAAAAAGAACGAGCCGCTGAATATGACTTGCACCGTTGTTTACCAAAATGGGGAGAAGGAGGATGAAATACCATTTGATTATATCGTTGATTGGAAAGGACCACTTCATGTTAACAACAATCCGTAAGTCGGATACAGTAATTGCTAGAAAGGGGTAAATTGAATTAGATAGTATTTATCTTTGCCTCCTTCCTCTCTTAATAGAAAAATCGAGCGAGGACAAAATAGAAATACAGCTTGGCTATGGTTCGAGCGTCTTGCGGACAAAGATGCCGGAGATTATACTTGTAATGCCGTTTCTCACAAGCCTTATGGCCATCAGACGACTCTCTCGGTCTTCTTTTATCTTTTTGTCGAGCACAGTGAGTTTAGAATCAGTGACATATCCAGAGGTTAACATCCCACATACACCTATACAATTTAGATATGAAACCTAAAATACTCTTCTCAGAGCCAACTTATTGCGGCTCTCAATGGTTCAGATGTCGTTCAAAAAACTGTATTATGGAGAGATATGTGTGCGATGGAAAGCAAGATTGCGAGGAGGGTGAGGATGAGAGTCCTGCCGCAGGCTGCGGCGACAATCCTTGTCTTGGTAAAGTTTTGTGCGAGGATAGATGTATACCGCCGGAATGGTGTTGCGATCATCGTAATTGTACCGGTACTTTTGGACTACGTCCTTGGCCTCACGAGAATCACGAGATCAGCTATGTTCAGACGGCGTTTTACACAGTTATCGGTGATTATTGCTATGATTAACAGAGTCTGGCAGGTGCTCCAACTGCTCTGCGTATCATACTCTAGACTTTGCAGTGGAAGTATTTGTAACCTAATTTTAGGGTGAACAACCATCTCACGATATATACTTTCTTCAATTTTAGGATGTGCAATGGCGTTTATGTTCATAGTAACTATTCTAGTGATAGCTATATGCAGAGTACAAATCAAAAGGGCTATGAGTTCAAGATGCTCGCAGCCGAGTCGTAACATTAATTGCGGGCATAGAACAGTGCCGTTGTACGATCTCGATGTTTTTCTCAACAGAACTGCCGATGCAAATTATCCAGGGGGTGAGTATGAAGGATAAATTTCCCGTGTGAAACATTGTTCGATAACGGACCAATTAGTGTAGAAAAAACATTTAATGACGATTGGGATTTGATAATAATGTTTTCCACAGGTGTGAGTATAATGTACAACATAAACAGTGGTGTGCAATTCGTGGGGCGGCCTACAGAGCCACCACCTTATTCCGAAGTGATAGCCGAGCCACCGAGAGAGGGTCCACCTCCACCATATATGTCCTGCGAAAATTTAATCGTGCGTGTGCCAAATCCACGTTTTCTGGAAAATGGTGAAACGGCCACGACGCTTGACACTGTCCCTGGTGCTTTGGTACTTGATCAGGGTATTGGCGAGATTGGTGAGGAAAATCCTCCCGATACGGACATACGAAGTACTCAGTGTTTCACAAACTCAAATGCAGGTGAAAATTCGATTCCCAATGTGCCAGGACCTCAAGTAGCGACTTATCTCCTTGCGAATCAAGAAGGGGGTGCTTTTGCTCGAACAAGCAATTCCTCACATACGCGCGACAGCGTCGATTCGGCGTCGCTCGCAGCTGATAACGCGAGAAGTTTACAAGGAGCCAATTTCGAGCTCGAATACGTCGAGACAGATGCCTTGTTGGCCGAAAATACAAACGTTGCGATACAACGTTCGAAAGACACGATCACGTGGAAACCTTACAGTCGTCACGCACTCATGAGGAGTCGATGGCTGAGCAACGAACGTCGCGAGAAGGAAAAAAATTGGTACAGACAGAGAATCGAGAAAACGATCAAGGATTGCCCCACCAGAGGTAGAGAAGCTCCGTCGAGTCTTAAAGATTCGGAGAACGAGGGAGTTTTTTTGGAAACCGATCAAGTGGAAGCGACACCGGCCGAGAGTACGAGTAGCGCAGAATCCGAAGTTGCGACGGTTTTTCCAAATTTCCCTACAGACTCGACGACGAGTCAAGACGTCAACGATAGTAACATCGCACCGAGCTGCTCGAACGAAACCGCCTCCGGTTTCTCAAACACCGAGAAGGAACGGAGAGAAACTAGGACGAAGGAACGTCGAGGAAATCTCGAGACTTCCGGTGAAGTGACGAAGAAGAAGCTGGACAAATTTATGCGCGAGGAAAAAACAAAAAGTGAGATACCGGATAGGAAAAAAGCCACAACCAGGAGCTTCCTTCGTGGTATGAAACGACAAAGTTCTCTAACCAACGAGGAAATACGCTCGAAGAATTTGAGCGAGTCTTCCGCTTGCGCTTCTACCTGCTCGGTCGACCTGCCCAATCCACGGCTCGTCGACGACGAGGCTGAACCGCAAATTCGCCAAGTATCCTCGCTCGTTTTGCCACTCAGAGAATCTTTCATCGGTGTACAAAGAGATAGTTAGAAATATTTTCGTTTTCTTTTCTCTATAAATTTTGTTTCTTTTAACGTTACTTTTTTTCCGTTACGAGTGCTTCCTACATTAGCGACGAAGACTCGAGCATAGTCCGGGCGTTTTACGGATAATGGGATTGTACAGTTGGAGAACTTATCGCTTGCATCCCCCTGTAACAATCCCTTCGCGACGAATTTTTCGTGCAATTACGATCAGACTTGTTCGATCAGATTTGTATAAGTACGAATACTTATACAATTTTTTTATCCATTATTAGATATTTTAAAAACCAATTTTTCTCGTACATTGTCTTGCCCGGTTAATCAATCGTTTTAACGAATTGTAAATAGCTTTTACATCGGAGGTTCCTCGTGACACGATCGAGTATTTTCGCGTCGATTATTTGGGGGAACTATTGTTTTCTACGACGCCGATCGTTTCGTCGTTCGGATTGCTTTTTTGCTTTTATCCGCTACGAGCGATCTACGAAAGATTTGATTTATTTATTAACTAAAAAAGCGGGGCTTCATCACTTTTAATGGACGGAAGAAAACAAAAAAAAATCTTGAAACTTCGTTACTCGTACGTATCGCGTAGCGTCTCAAAATTTTGGTACTTAATAGGGCTTACATTTCTGCGGCGAACAATTTTAAAGATATGCCCGATCGCTTAAATCTAAACAAACATTTTTGCAAAATAAAAGAAGAAAACAGACAGTCGGAAAAGTAAAAACGTGGCTATTATATCGCTGAAGAAGTAGAGATATATCACTGTTGACATGCACAATTCTCCGAGCAAGCCCGTAACATCGTATCACTGTTATATTTTATCGACGAATCGATTTTATTGATTGGAAAGTGGGGAATTTCGAGTCCACGAGCTGTGAAAAATACGACGTGGGACCAAAACACGTTTTGTCTTACGAAATTGAAGAAGAAAAAAGAAAAAAGAAAAGATAACGATCCGACAGGATCAATTCTCTCAACGAACGAGACATTGATCGAAAATGATTCTTAAAAATGACAAGATTTTCTCGAGAAAAAAAATCATTAAAATGCTTCAGGACGATTATCGCTCCCCCTATCGCGTTATAAAAATCGCTTACAAAGAACAAAGAGAAAGAAGCCAACCTTTCATGATAAGGGAGGCTGCACATACGAGAATCCTTCTAGCTTGGAGAGAATCGATAATGTTTGCGGAGAGACAAGGAAAAAGATAGCGGGCCAAGTTTATAGAGCACCGATAAATCCCTCTGAGTACATACACCTGTGTGTATTCGTATTTTTAGCGTATTTTCGTGTATAAATATGAAAGAAAAAAAAATCCTCCAGCTCTAGTATATAACTAATCGTCTCCCATAAGGCTATACATATATATTTTTTCAAACCCACATACATATACACAGGACACGCATATAAACGCAACTAACCACGAGTTTGTAACAAACTCGTACGAAATACGAAGATAAATCTCATGGTTAGAGAATATTTTTCCATATCGCGCACATTTGGTTTTCTTTTTTCGAACGTGTGTCAATTGTACAGTGAAAAGGAAAAACGAAATGTGACAAATGTTGAGCGTGTGTGAGAAAAGAAACTCAACGAAACTCAAAATCTTCCCATGACAAGAGAGAGAGAGAGTGAGAGCGAGAGAAAGATAAAAAGAATGAGGGTAAAACACCTCCGAATCGCTTCCTCCCACTCAGTGATGTAAAACTATGAATTGTATTAAAATTGTCTAATAGATATTGGCTCGATGCATTGAATAAAGAGAATATTTCTAGACAATAATGACAAATGTTTTCAATGTTAAATTAATAGTTAAAATTCTTCGTTTGATTAAGATTTGTTTCCAAGTTACCAGGGTTCATCTTGAGTCCATCCAAGTTGTCCTTGGCCCAGTTGGTAGTCCCATTAATCTCACCTAAAAGAACAAAACAGGAACGAGAAGAAATAAAATAAAAGTGCAGGGAAAACGTGTGCTAGAGGGAAATGTTCGTACGAAGAAAATACTTATTCTTTTACTTGAAAACAAAACACATTCAAGGCGAATTGTGTCCAACGTTAAAAATCATATCTATAAATGTATTTCTTGAAATTACTTCTACATAGGAAAATATCATGAGCGTATGCTTTGTTATCACGAAATTGAGCCAGTTATCACGAAAGGCCTCCAATTAAACAGAGATGAACATATTTCAATTTTACGTTAATAAGGAACGAAATGAAAAAAAATGTATAAGTATGCTGAATATCACACGTGATTAACGTATCACTATATTGCGCAGTGTTATCACTCGGAATTCAATAAAACCTTTCAATCTCTACCGTAGAGTCTCTAATATCGATGAACTATTTCACACAGGAGAGTATTGTTTTATCTTTAAGAAAAAAAAAATAATTTCATTTTTTCATTCCAGGTAAAGACAAGTGAAAATGTATTCCCGGATTGGATTCATGCGATTTTCCTCAAGATCTTATGGCCCGCGAAGATAAATGAAAATTATGGAGTCCTCATCGCGATTGCAAGCTTCGATAAGGACCGGCGTCGGAAGATAATTGATTGTCCCGTTGCCAGGGTTTCCTCCAGCCTTTTCTGTACAAGAACAGGAGAAAGAGGGAGACGATTGCGAGCGCAGTTAGAGTCGCCCATTGCATACCGATCTTCGAGTCGTCCTCCTCGGTTCGTGAGTCGCGAGAAAAGTCTCTCGCGTAGATGCCACAGGTAACGATATCGTTGATAGGACTAGCGAGATTTGCAGTAACGTGAAGTATTTTTTCTTCCCAGCGTTCCTCGTAGCCCCAGTTCGAGAGTGGATGAAAATCGGCAGCGAGGGAAGTCGGCATGACAAGAACATCTTCGTAATTCGGGAACGTCGCATATATCGTCAATACGTTGAACGTGTTCGCCGATTTTTCGATATCACCGCACGAGTCGAGGGTATCGTTCGAGCAAAAAACGATCGCGCATACGCGAAGTCCGGCGATAACAGGCTCGAGAAATTTTCTCGTACCGTCGTAGACGAGCATTCGATAGTGTGCTTCCTGATCGACGCTCGTCATCTCGACGTTGAAGTTGCAACAAAAGTCACCGTCGCAGAGTGATCGATTGATGGACGAATTGAATCGATGAGACTTGTATGGCGAAAGATCGTCGTGAAAGAGTGATAATTTTCCATCGTTCTCTCCATCGACGATCTTACTCGTCTCCGCAGCTGCGCTTCGTTTCTTTCGGAGATCGGCATGGATTTTCAACGATTCAAGATCAACGCTTCGCTTGCGTCGAAGCTCGTCGTGAGCTGGATGATTCTCGTTGATCGGTAGTGTAGCTTCTTCGAGAGTGTAGTTGTAACGAGGATGAGTTCGATGATAAATCGACGTAAGATTTTTCTTCGGTACTTTGGCTATCAAAATCTTGGACTCGGCCGAAGTAGACATTATACCTTTAGCCATTCCTTGACGACCTGAAATTTATAAATAGCTAAAGTTTCTTTCTATTTTATTTCTCGAGTGAGTCCATGGAATTTTGACACGTGTTTGATCGAGCTTTTCAATGGAAATTATTATTTTTATTAATTTACCTAGAAAGATACCACTTCCTGTATTACCGAATACAGGTCTATTGTAACCGGAAGCCAAAAGATTAACATCCCCAGCGTACGCCCATCCGGCTTGTGTCTGAAGCGCTGTAAACAAATTTTAATCTTCAATAACAAAAATTAACCAAAAGCACAAAATTCAATTATTTCTTTTGACTCGCACAATAATTGAAAAAAACATTGTCTCGTTGGAGTTTTTGTCAAAAATTCGAGTCGTAAGTTCACATTTGGAGGACGTGTATTTGCAGCGAGTGAAAGATTAACCCGGTGAGCTTGCGAAGGGTGAAAGCAGGACGTTAGAGAGGACGGATGAAGGAATCGAATCGATTTCTCGGACCGAGAGCATTGTTTATTAACGTTTACCCAAATTCAATTTATCACCTTTACGGTGAAGCAAAACCGATTGTGTAAAATCTATCGTGACGAAAACGTTTTTAAGAGCTAGGCTTGTGTTCGCGTTTGCACGAACTTCGTAACCCTCTCCTCCCTTTCTTTTTTGTCTTCCCCTTTTCTTTCATCGTCGTCGTCGTCGTCGTCGAGACTTTATGAAATTTCAGCGACCGATAAATTTTCAACTCGGCGTCTCGAAGCCCTCGAAATAATCGCGGAAAATTTAATCGGGCATGGAAAGCGATCGCGCGGCAAAAATTGTTCACCAGCTTTGCAAGGTCGTTTCTCTCGTAAGGGCACGACGCTATGTTCATGCCGCAGCTATAAATTCTACGTACGATATTATTATAGAGGTGAGAAAAGCGAGAATTTTTTTTTCTCGCTCCTCTCGCTCTCCTCAAATTCTGGAAGAAAACTATCTGGTCCGTAGCAGTTTCATCGACACGTTCCAACAGATATAGCGGCGTAGGGATTTCTTTTCGATAAAAGCTTTTTTCGTTCTTTTCACCTTTTTTGTTCCACTCGTCTCACTCTCTCTCTCTTGTTCTCTTGTTCTCTCTTTCGCGGAAAATAAACCAGGACTTTGGAAGATTGCCGACTCTTTTACTCATCTTTTCTTTCTCCAAGCGAGATGGACCCTTCCTCTTTCACGATATATTTTCATCGATTCGAGGGTATAAAAATGAGTGTGTGAGAGAAAGCGAGGAAATAAACGTAACGAAATAGATTGATAAGGGAAGGTAAGGGAGCGCGAGAATCTTTCCGATAATTACATCTCCGTCCAAAAGTCTTCGCTTAATTCTCGACAATTTTCTACGTACATCGTAGTAATAATCAGGATGATAAAGAATAATTAATCATCATTATAAAAACAAAAGTAATCCAACTGTAAAAAATTCAATAATTAATTTTTGCATGTTTAAAGTAAAACAAATTTTCTTTCCATCTTTTCTTCAAGAATGTCTCGTACAATTTTATGAAAACAAAGCTAATTGTTAGATTCGTGATATTTCTATCGACCGTTCCATTTTTATTAATTTTTTGCTCATTCTTTGTTTCCAAAGTTCGCAGGCATATCTTGGATTTAACGTGATGGATCATCCCGGTATTTGCGGAGTCTTGTAAAAAATTCAATAATTAATTTTTCCATGTTTAAAGTAAAACAATTTTTCTTCCCATATTTTTTTCAAGAATGTCTCATACAATTTTATGAAAACAAAGCTAATCATTAGATTCGTGATATTTCTATCGACCGTTCCATTTTTATTAATTTTTTGCTCATTCTTTGTTTCCAAAGTTCGCAGGCATATCTTGGATTTAACGTGATGGATCATCCCTGTATTTGCGGAGTCTTGTAAAAAATTCAATAATTAATTTTTCCATGTTTAAAGTTAAACAATTTTTCTTTCCATCTTTTTTTCAAGAATGTCTCATATAATTTTATGAAAACAAAGCTAATTGTTAGATTCGTGATATTTCTATAGACCGTTCAATTTTTATTAATTTTTTGCTCATTCTTTGTTTCCAAAGTTCGCAGGCATATCTCGGATTTAACGTGATGGATCATCCCGGTATTTGCGGAGTCTTGTAAAAAATTCAATAATTAATTTTTCCATGTTTAAAGTAAAACAACTTTTCTTTCCATCTTTTCTTCAAGAATATCTCGTACAATTTTATGAAAACAAAGCTAATTGTTAGATTCGTGATATTTCTATCGACCGTTCCATTTTTATTAATTTTTTGCTCATTCTTTGTTTCCAAAGTTCGCAGGCATATCTCGGATTTAACGTGATGGATCATCCCGGTATTTGTGGAGTCTTGTAAAAAATTCAATAATTAATTTTTGCCTGTTTAAAGTTAAACAATTTTTCTTTCCATCTTTTTTTCAAGAATGTCTCGTACAATTTTATGAAAACAAAGTTAATTGTTAGATTCGTGATATTTCTATAGACCGTTCAATTTTTATTAATTTTTTGCTCATTCTTTGTTTCCAAAGTTCGCAGGCATATCTCGGATTTAACGTGATGGATCATCCTGGTATTTGCGGAGTCGCTTGGCACTTGGACGATTCGATCGATGGATTCGATGGAACAGTCCACAGAAACTATCTCTCGCATGTACGGATTCTCCTATCGTTCCTACACGTATCAAACTCAATGTTTGATTATACACATACGCGTTATACGTTCGCCACTCGAGCTTCTCCATCCCTCGGACCGACCACCAACGTCTCTTACTACCATCTAACTTTCATACGAAGGCAAATGGAACCAAATCGGAAACTCAATTTCCGCCATTCACCGAGGCACGAATATTCTCCACGACAGTACGTGAGAACAAATAACTTTGATCGAAGGAAGAGGAAACGTTCTCGAGAGCTTCGAGAATAAACTGGCAATCGATCAGTCTCAGGTGCTAATAAATGTGTCGCGGTGTCACACGCCGCGAGTCGACTATTATATTTAATTTTTGTTTTTAAAGATTGCCTTCGTTTTGTATTTTCTAACTCGAATTAATTTTTGCAGAAAAAAAGAAGGAGCGTAGAATTATTCAACGACTCACCGGTCAGGAAGGGAACTTCGGAGAACCAGGCTGTAGGAAATATGACGTCGGTGACGTTTAATATCCTCGTCAGATACATCGCTGGCTTTTTGAAGAGTATGTCGAAGCACGTAAAAGTTCCAAACGTCACGCCAAAGTCAGTTTCGAACGTGACGACTTCCGGTATCCTCGTCGTGTTGAATTGGTGCTCTAGGAATAAATTCGTCTTTCTATACCTGTGGGACAAATTTTTCTTTCAAAATAGCATCGACGATTAATTTCTTATCGTTCGAATCATTGATCGAATCGTTACCTCGCGATAATTTTTCCCTCGCGATCGAAAACGACGTTGGTATTGTAAAAAAGTCTCTGATCGCTCGGACAAGATTTGTTCGTACATACAACTTTTTCAGCGATATTTATCACAACGTAAATCATATTGTCCCTCGCTGAGCAAGAAATATCCTTCATCGTCTGAAAGAAATTTTTCTTATCAACACAAGATTATTTCTAAATATCGTCATTTTCAATTTTTTCAATTCTTTCATTCCACCTCACTAACTGCAATCGTCGAGTGAATACACGGGACGTAATGAGCCGAGGGTGAAGGAACAATGGTCGTCCAAGAGTCCAATCTCGTTCTCTCCGGTAGATGTACAGAAGTCAGACCATCTTCAGGAAAAACTATTATATCGACGTTCTGAAAAGAAAAAAACAAGGAATATCTAAATTCAATTTATCAACGAAATTATAATGAACGGATTAATCGGGCAATCGTACGATCGATAAGAAGCAAACGAGACGATCTTCTCAGAAATAATGAACAACCTCGTTTCGTTTTTCCTGAAAGCTACTCGACGTCACAAACACACAGACACAAAACGAGGCACACGTGAGCTTTTCTTCTCGGAAGATCCATCCATTCTTCAACCCCGTTTTGCGCCCTCGTGTTCAGTCCCTCTGTTTAGCCCTCTGTTCTTGAAGTCCTCTTTGATAGCGAGAATCTCAAAGACTATAGAGATCACGTCAGACTTCGCCCCATATTATATTCATTACGAGTGCCTGAACTATGGGCATGCCTATAAGTCTTTGTTCCTAGCTAGCTCTCCGTGTTTTACCACCGACCCACCGAACCAACGTGTATTATAACGTACGAGGAACGATTTTACTCCACCCAAGCTCTTGTATAAGTTGGCAAGAACTTTGCAGTGTGTCGGACTTTCTCGTCTCTGTTCTCCTGAAACGTACGTGTATTATCAAGTAAATATATATTCGTACGATAACGATAAATTTCTAGAACATTCATACATCTAGAATGTTAAAATTCTCGAAGGAATTTTATTCCTAGATTTTGTAACAGATTGAATTTTTTTTTATACGAGAATCAATCGAAAATCTTAATTAAAACTCTCTCGCTTAAAACCACAGTCGTATCGATAAAATCGCAGGAGGAAATCTTCTTCCCGACACGAGAGACTAATTAATCGGCTTTGCCAAATCTATTAACGTAGGAGGAAAAAGACAATTTTCCTTGGTATTTCTTTATCTTGGGTGAAACGATTTCTCGTGAGATCTCGTTCTTTCTGGGGGGATTTTCGAGTAGAAAATAGTTTTGGGGCGAGGGGATTCGAAATGGATTGCTGGACATCTATATCGGTCAGTGACAATTTGTCACTGTCACTTATCGTCCTTTCTGTCAAGAGGCGGAAAATCGCGAGGACGAGAAATCATCCAAGAAAACGGTGAGACTCATCGAGGCGATCGCTAATCGAATCATATACAACATATTGCTAGCTTTCTCATCTTACTTCTTTTTTCGCTCTCTTACTCACGAGCCAAGTCTCTAGGACATAGGGGATGATATTACAGGGCTAATGTCATTACAGTAGCTCGAGACTCGAGCTCGAAGATCGTCTCTTCTTGTCTCACGTTACGAACGATCTCGCTCTAACCGAAAATTCACCTTTTCTATCTTCCGTTTCAAAGTGCAACGATAATAATTGATTACTCGATATTATTAATTTACTATTTTTTCAACGATTTTAATATTTTCTTTTTTTTTACAGACGACGACCGTGACAATATTCGTGGATACGATGGTCAAACGATAAAATCAATGAGAAATTGTCGCGAAGAATGAAGCTAGGTGTAAAGTCGCAAAAGGCCAGAGAGCGAAAAGAAAAAATGAGAAAGGGTGAAAGAGGACGGAGAAGGAAAAGAAGATCGATCAGTAAACTCCTCCCTCCTCCTCAGCAACTTACTCAAGCGACTGATAAAACGAAGAAAAATATTGAGAGGCAAGTGCAATCATTTTTCTATATACGATTCGATCGAGTCTCGAACCTGTTAGTACCGAGTGGTTTGTTCAATTGATCGAATTTACGTGCGTGAATGTGTACACTCGCTAGCTTATTATTGATAACACAGTGAGAATGAAAATATTGAAAAATAATGAAAATTGTCCAAAAGGGGTTTCTCCATTTCTCGTTCCATCCTCGCATCGTGCACGTTTTTTCTTTTTCTTCTTTTTATAAGCTCGTTGCAATTAACGATTCGAGACGAGGAGCAGGATTGAAAAATATGATGCAATCATATTGTACCAAAAGGAGAAACGATAGACATAAAAACGAAAAACAAAAGAAAAAATTGAATCGATCCAATATACATCGAAGCAACGATGGAAACTAGGGCAACGTGAGAGGCAAATTAACGTTTTCTCTCCGCCCATTTCGTTGCTGTTATAGTCGACGATTCTATCGCACTAAACAACGTATCCTACCCCCAACCCTTCAACCCCTTCTAGGTAATCCACCAGCATCGACTCAAGTGCAACACTACTGTTTACCGGATATGTTTCTAGACTGTTGTTTGAACCTTTTTCCAAAGAAAGAAAAAAAACAAGATCCATTTTATTTCACGAGAAAGGTTCGACCTTGACTTTCAAAAAGCTTCGTGCAATTTGAAAATCGTTGGGATTAGGAATAGTGCTAGTTTTACGAAAGTAGTGATAAGGAAGAAAATGAGGGATAGAAATAAACAGGTCGGGTTCGATTTTTTGTTATCGCGTTTCACGCTTTAGGAATAAATTTATGATAGTTTTTGTTACAGCGGACGTCGACCGGTTCTTCTTGTTAACAATTTAATTACGAACGTCGGGTCTCTATCTTAATTAGATTCGTTCAATAGCTTTCCTGGACGATAAGGCGCGTACGCGTTATCGAAGTTCCTCCAGTCGGCTCGCTTCCGCTCTTTCTCGCGAGAACGCTTCGAGGCCTAGACAAACTCCCGACAAACATAAATATTTTTGCCACATGGCAAGTTATAAGCCAAACACAGACCTTGCGAGTCGGAGGACCGTGTTTGTTCAACGTTCGCGACGTACGTATGTGAGAAAAACTTTGACGCTCGCTCTCTTGGAATTGCCCATCGACTGATGACACAGGTGTAAATTTCTGTTCTTTTTTTTTATGAGTTTTCAAAACGATCGGACTGTCAAGCTTTCATTGTGCGTGCTCGTCGTAACTCGACATCGTCGGGGAGCATTACCCGAGGCTAGTTTTCATATCGTAGTCGAGCTTGTCGCAATCGTGTCGTGTGACGAGTGAAACCAAGTTTCCCAGTCTCGCTGAGGATCGTTTTGGTAAGCAATTATTTTGTTTATCGTAAAAATTAGGAAAAAGAAATAAGAATTTATAAAATATGTGAAATGAATAGAATTATTGAAACCGGATATTGAAATATATGAAACAAATAAAATATTTTAGGTGAAAATAATTATTTTTATTTCCAAACGTGGCTATGTTTCGGATAATGAACAAAATCAAGAACGTCTATGCTTAATGATAGCTACTACAATTATATAAACAAATTGTAGTCAAAATTTTACATATCGGATTATTATTGCTCGAGTTATCGTTCGCACCAGTTTGAAAAATGTGGTTTCGAGAAAAATTTCTTCTACTTCAACTACCGTTTTATTGTGAGCCAATTACAAAAATGATTAAAAAAAGCTCATTTTTGTATGGCCAATGTGGGATTCTACCTTAACAAAAAAAAAAACAAACCTCTTTCGCTGCTTTCTCGATGAAAGAAACGTAACGAAGGGCGTTCGATCGAATTGGCGGGTCCTCGGGCGACGTTGGATCGTCCGGCGAAAATTCCACGACAGCCGCAACATAATTATCAGAAGTCGGGCTCGATCTCTAAAAATTGTAAAGACTTTTTGAAAAACAAATTTTTTTAATCTATTAATTATAATGAAATCGTAATGAAAATATTGACGGTATAATTATCGTTATCGTTTCGTATAAACAGCGCGATAATTACCTGATAAGAATTTCCCACGAGGAGACCGAAGAACAGCGTCAGGATCGTGATCTTCATGATTTAAATATTACCACGAGGTCTAAAAATACACGAATTAAAAATTTATGAACCGTAACAAAGACGCGGTGGAATCGATTTAAAGAGTCTGACGTTTTCTTCGCGCAGCCATTATCTTATCTGACCCCCGGGGACGGAATCCGTGCTCTATGTTACATCGCAATTATAATTGAACTCGTCCAATGCTTTGAACAGAGCTAACCGAAATAAAATAAAAATAAAATCTTTTGAACAATTATTTGTTTAATAAAGTGCAAGATAGAGCCAATTTTTAATTAAGCATTGTCATTGAACACAATAATTAGGGTACAATTAAATATTATTTTAATTATTAACGCTTTAACAATCGATCGATTTGATTTTAAAAATTGATAAAGAATCGATCTATCGTTATTATCGATCGATCTAAAAAAACAACATTGATATTTTTCATTTCAACAAATAGGGTTATAAAATATAAACAATTTGATGTAAATATAAATATGTTTATGTAAATATAAATAAATTTACATCAAAATCGAACTTTAATCAAGGTCATCCGCTTCGCGAATATAAAAGTGAAAACAATAATCAGGGTACGATTAAATTAATAATAATAAGTTATATAATTAATAAGTTAATTATCAACGCTTTAACAATCGATCAATTTTGTTTAAAAAAATTAATAAACAATCGATCTATCGTTATTATCGATCGATCCAAAAGACAACATTCATATTTTTCCTTCCAACAAATAAAATTATTAAAAACAAACAGCTTTACATCAAAATCGAACTTCAACAAAGGTCACCCACTTCCCGAATAGAGTTATTTTCTTAAATTACACATCGTACCAAGTTCAAGGTCAATTCATTATCCCGCCTTTCGCTACCAACTTAATTCCACGTTCCTCGCATCCCGAAACAAAAGAATAAAAGAATAAATCACCCCAGTTAAAAAACAAATCGACGATCCAGACAATTCTTCCTCCCACGTGACAAATATTTAAATTATTAAAACGCCAAGAGAAAAAAAAAAGTGCATTCACACGCTCCCTCTATATTGATCGTAATTCCGTCATCGATTCGACGCGAGTCCCTGCATCGTAGGAGGTTATGTGCGACGCGAGAAACCCCGAGATAGAAAGTGCGAGAGAGAGAGAGGGAGAGAGAAAGATAGAGGGAGCGAGAGAGCAAGAGAGAGAGAAACGTAGTAACGCGAACGAGAATCCATATACCTTCACAACTCTTCACTCGGTCACAAAGCACTGTTTGTAATTGAAATTTTCCCTACAGCCACGCCCCTAAAACATTTCAATGATTAAAAAAAAAAAATTTCAACTTTACCAGGCGCGATTTTTGTCAATTTTTCAAATTTTTCTTCTTTCTTTCTATACGTTTCTTCGTTTTGTTTACACCGCGACGGTAGATTCGGTCGTCACGGCTATGCGGCGCGGAAAGACGAAGTACGTAGCTGACGATGCGTTCGACCACGAATGGTCTACAACGAGGTGGTGGGGTCGCCACCAGCGTTTTATCAGAAACGTATCATGCTCTTGATATACAATACTTACACGCCAGATGACGTATCGCATCACAATTATAGACACTGACTTTCACTTTACTCGGCACACGTTTCGATGCTTCGCATAACGGGATGATCGCAAGAACTCTGTATTTATGACAGGTCTTTGGCTAACCGGGAATTACCCTGAGTGAGTGGGTAATCCCCGCTCGTTTAAATTCACATTTAGCACATTTAGTTTCGTAATCGAGTTTTTCCGTTTATCAACGATTTAACAATTTGCTCGATACACAAACACTCCCGAGTCTTCCTTTCCCGTTTGCCGATGTTTCTCATGATACAAGAAAAATACAAAGGCGTAAAAAAGTAAGAAAATAAAAAAATATGAATTCTTTTTTCTGTTTATTTCGACAGACGTTGTTCGAGAAATATTGATTTATGAACGACTTCTCGATCATTATTCATATCGTTCCTCGATACGAAATTGATTCGTCGATATATCGTCGTTAGACGAAGAACGATAATTCAGAAAAGAACGGATATGAATGATAACGAAAAAAAATAAAAAATAAAAAAAATATTGTCTCAGAAAAATAATTGGTGTTTTCGTCAGGGTCAAAGTTTCTCGACCGTGTCAGTTTTTTCCTCTTTTTTTCTGTTCATCTAGTTCGTACGTCGACCTTAATCCAGGGAGTCCTGAACAATACGCGAAAAGGCACTTTGAAACAAAAATGAATCCTGGTACTGTGACGCGGTCGTTTAATTTTTATCCACACCCGCGGACTTCCTTTTTTGCGAGGGGAATTATTGTCAGGCGCCAGAACTCTTGAGCTTGATTATAGGGTTATATATATATGTGTGTGTGTAACTGAATGATGAAGAAGTAGAAGCTAGCAGAGCGAGGATTCTGTGTTAATTCGGGCTGCGACCATCGTGGGGTGGGGGGGGGGGTATGAAGGGTTGAAGGGGGGTGAAACGTGCCATTGGGGGTGTGACGTCGCGCTTAGATCAAACCGTAAAAAGTTTAATCGCAAGCTCGAACATATAACCCCGTGGAAGCGAGCTTTTGATGCGGTGAGAACCGGATGGAGAAAAAAAAAGCTGGAGGGAGAGGGGTGTGGATGAAAGTGAGCATAGGTAGGCGCGACCACTGTGGGCCCTTTTACGGAAAATTTAATCATCACTTTTTTTTTTCTTCCTTCCGATATTTAATTTAGATTCTGGAGTATTAAATCTCGGCGCAATAACGAATGTACAAGCCGACAAGAATATCGCCAAAATGTAAATATTTCACTGAAAAAAAAATTTTATACCTAGTTTGTTGTATAGATTTTTTTTTGACAATGAATTTATTTTGAATGTTTTTTTGAGTTGATTTATATATATCTATATAAAATATTATGCTATATATAATTATATTATATTATATTATATTTTAATACATTATATTAAACTTTACCATATTATATTATATTTTAATATATTATATTATATTATATTACATTATATTATATTATATGATATTTTAATATCTTATAATATAATATAATAATATCTATTTTAATAATATAATATTTTAATATCTTATAATATAATATAATATAATATAATATAATATAATATAATATAATATAATATAATATATATATATATATATATATATATATTAAAATATCATATAATATAATATATTATATTATATTACATTATATTATATTATACTATATTATTATATTATATTATTATATTATATTATATTACATTATATTATATTATCTTATATTATATTATATTACATTATATTATATTATCTTATATTATATTATATTACATTATATTATATTATCTTATATTATATTATATTACATTATATTATCTTATATTATATTATATCATATTGTATTATATTATATATAGATGTATATATATGTGTGTGTATAGAATTGCCGTATAAAGGCGCAAATCAAACAGTCATTGTAAGGAACCCGATTCGTGAGCTTTTCGTCTCGGTTTGCCAGCTCTGCCGCAAGTGTCCTCTTATAAAAGAGGACGCATCGATATATCGGCTATTCCGAGTGTATGCACACGTGCGATATGTACAAGAGATATAAATGTACGAGTTGTTCCATCGGGAACCATCCTGTCGTGAATAATTAAACATTCATTCGGAGAAAATAAAAACCGAGCCTAGAAACCAAATAAAAAAGCAAAAAAATTAAATAAAAGCTTCAATTATAAATAATTATAAAAATTATTATTTTTATAGAAAGAACGATGATTCGAGAGGGTAAACATAATTCTAGCAATTGCAAACAAAAGTTTCGTTAGAAATTTTGATTCGTTTTACGCAGTTTAGGGGAGTTGGACGAAAAAATTGTTACGTCGAATATTCGAGGGGTTGATCCTGGAACGACTCGTACATACGTATATCGTGAACAGTTTATCGTCGGTCTTGGCTCGCCGTATTCCAATAGGAAAAGAACGGTTTATGCGAGACAAGTACGTTTGCCCCGAGGGCAAACCTATCAAATTCAACGACCCTCTATCCTTCGTATCGTTCAAGAAGCATGCCTAGCTACACTTCCCAGTTTCGCGTCATCTCCTGTCTCCTCTCCACCGCCGAGTCCTCCATTCCCATCCAGAATAGCGGAGCAAAGAACCGACAAAACTTTTCAAAGAAACCTTTTTCTTCATACGTACAAATCCACGGACAAAAAATTCTTGGAGTTTAATGCACCCGATACAAAACGAAACGAGCTCGATGTATATTTTTCTAACAGTGGAGAGGATAACTTTTGGGGGATGAAAATTATTTTTTTCTTTCAATTTTCGTATCTCGTTTTTTTTTTAATCAAGAATTATGCGTTTATTAGATGATCTTTGACGATCTTCGCCGACGATGAAAAACTCTCTTTTCTACCCTTAAAATCGTTTGAAACACGAGGCAAACAGCGAAGCCGGGCGATGCACGAGATTTTTCGTTATCGAAACTCGTCATCGCTCGCGGTCTCTTTCCGTCGCGTGCCGAGAATCAACCCCCGTACCGGCCGTGGCGATCTTTCCCGTTGGTAAGCGAAGGCCTTATCTCGAGAGCTTTCGCAGGAAAAAAAAGAAAATCTCTTCCCACCGTCCCACTGCGTGGGTTTTCGAGTTAATTAGTTGTTTGATAAAACCCGATTTTTGTCGTAGACCTTGCTCTCCCTCACCCTCTTTCATCGTGTCGTGTGGTTTAGGGCTGAAAAAGTGATATCGCGAAAGAACGATGAAGAAAGCTGATTAGAGGAAAAAGAGAAAAAATAATCTCGCGATTGTTCACGACAAGCGACACAGTTTTTTTGTTGTTTTGTTATGTTATTCTCGTATTTCACTTGTTGAATTTACCTCCTGCGATACGTTTCGTCGAACCGGTTCTATGGTATCGTAACAAAGGGATCGCTACGTAGCGCTATAATGTGCAACGAGAAAGCTCATTTCCACTGATGGAACTTTGACCGTATCGGGCCACTTTATGCAACCCCGACAGCCGCGTATCTGAATTTCGTGAGTGCATTTGGAGTACGGAGTACTCTCACTCGATCGAGGTTTTGGCAGGAGAAATGGGTTGAAGGGGGGAGTTGCCTAGGGCACAACTAAAGCTTCCTGGAGCAAAGTTGAAATTGTGGATGAGAGTTTCATATCGCAGCTTTACCTCTCTTCGATTAATTATACGAAAGCCAGTAATGTTTCTCAATTCGGGATTAAATTTTCATAAGTACGTGAAGCCAATATTATAAATAATAATAATCTAGACGGAAAGGGTAAGAGGATTTGTACGAAATAATTTTCAAAGGAGACATTTTAACTTTAAAATTGAAAAAGAAATTTGTGTTAACTTAGTCGAGAGGGTGATCTACCCTTGTTATTCTCTTTGCCTGTCATTCGCACAGTTCTTTCGCTTCGTTATCATATCGATATCGATAATATTTGTAGACGAGGATGATGACATATTTTCCTTGGACAAAAAAAACCTCTCGTCCTCATTTCGCGTTCTTTTCTCTTTCTTGTATCGATGCGAGATGAGAGAAATTTCCTCGAGTTACGGAGGGGATAAAGTATTTCATCGATTTTTCAGTCACTCCGTATTTGCGATCGTGAGACGCGAGGATCGTGAACGTGACGATGTACAGCTATCGGCTCTTTGAAGGGGGAAGAGACGTATCGTGAGCGAAATCCTTTTACTCTCGATAGAAAGATGGCCATAGACATCTCATCGTTCCCTTTCTCGTAATGGAACCGCTGCTGGAAAATTTTACTCTGTCTTTTTCCTTCTGTCTTTACGTCTCTATTTCTCTTTCATTCGCTCGCGTCTTATTCGACGCGTGCAAACATTTCAATCTCGTCAATTTAATGGTCCCAGCAGCGCCATCTACGTTGTTTCATAGCGAGATGTCTTTGTCCATCGAGTTAATCTCATACGGGACATCTTCGATGAGAAGAAAAAAAACATAAACTCGTTATTTATCAAAGAAATTTTGTATTCGATTGGACGACAATAATTGATGGATGGAAACATCGTCGTTCGTAATTAATTCGAATCTATTCGAAGTTACTAATTGCACAGATAGGAGTATAATTGGGAGTGGGATTCATGCGAAATTGTTCATTTCGCTTAGAAATGTAGTTTGGGAGCATGGTACACCCCGCGATGGTTAGAAACTTAATTAAATCCATCAACACGTATATTACAACATGGCGTGTAATGCATAATACTAACATTTTCGTTATCCTCCCAATTTGGCGAATGGGATTTCTCGTAGCAACGATGAAACAATTCAATTATCCGATATGATTTCGTTGGAAGGATCGATGTATCGAGTGTAGGCTGCGAGATAGAACGTTGGCAGGATAAGCCGAACGTGAAACCAATCCTCACGCGTAACGCGTTATGGTATCGCAATCGTAAGCACGAAATCTACCTGCCGAAATACCCATGCTTGACCATTTGGACGCGAATGGTTTACTCGCGTAAACGCAATTTTCACGAAAACCAATAACAAGCTCATCGTGCGTTGCGATTTTTTGTCCGATTCGTTTGAAAACCGATCATTTTTCGAATTAATTAATATCGAGCTTCGTTAGTTTCGACTCATTACAATTCTTTGATATTTATTTATCGTAATTGAACGTAAAGGACCTTGGAGATGTCATAAGGGCGAGTTAACACCTAGGAATCTTAGGACGAAATCTCCCTGCGAAAATACCCATGGCTGACCATATGGACGCGAATGGGTTACTCGAGTAAACGCAATTTCCACGAAAACCAATAACAAGGTCACTGTGCATTGCGATTTTTTGTCCGATTCATTTGAAAAACGATCATTTTTCGAATTAATTGATATCGAGCTTCGTTAGTTTCGACTCATTAAAATTCTTTGATATTTATTTATCGTAATTGAACGTAAAGGACCTTGGAGATGTCATAAGGGCGAGCTAACACCTAAGAATCTTAGGACGAAATCTCCCTGCGAAAATAACCATGGCTGACCATATGGACGCGAATGGTTTACTCGAGTAAACGCAATTTCCACGAAAACCAATAACAAGGTCATTGTGCATTGCGATTTTTTGTCCGATTCGTTTGAAAAACGATCATTTTTCGAATTAATTGATATCGAGCTTCGTTAGTTTCGACTCAGTAAAATTCTTTGATATTTATTTATCGTAATTGAACGTAAAGGACCTTGGAGATGTCATAAGGGCGAGCTAACGCCTAGAAATCTCAGGACGAAATCTTCCGGTGGAAATACCCATGCTTGACCATTTGGGCGCGAATGGGTTACGCGAGTAAACGCAATTTCCACGAGAACCAATAACAAGGTCATTGTGCATTGCGATGTTTCGTCCGATTCGCTTGAAAAATGATCATTTTTCGAATTAATTGACATCGAGCTTCGTTAGTTTCAGACTTATTGTTGAAGCTTTGGAAGCTTGAAAGGTGAATGAGAGATTGATTTGTTTTGTTTTTGTATAAAATTTAATTGAGTAACAGAAAGATAGGAATCGTTGGAGGACGTCTGCAACGTACAAAGAGTGAAAGTGTTGCGTGGCGCTTGCCTCGTGATATACATTTGTTTGTATGTTTATTTTGTACATACCTTTTGCTTTACTTGCCGTTAATGGCACGTAGTAATTATTTTATTTTACTTCGCTGATCACTATTTTGTGATCGATGCTTTCATAATACCTTAGATATTCGTGGATTTAGTTCTTATTTCTTAGGACCATGCTCTCGGCACAATTTCACTTTACTGACTACTTGCACGTCACGTGATCTTCTGGTCGTGCTTACAATCTTATCGGTTTGCTGCTTCTTGCAGCCTAGTTTTCATATTGAGGTGTTATCTACGGTCGGTAAAGTGATTTATTCGCAACACTTATTAAGGTACTTTGATACTTGTTTATCGTAATTGAACATCAAGAGACTCGGAGATGGCGGAGTGACGAGCTAACGCCTAGAAATCTCAACGTGGTTTGTCAACAGGAAATATTGATCAAGTTTCGTGCAAGTTTCGGTCGACGTCAAGTTTTCGTACGATCTCTCACTTCGTTAGGCCCAAAGCGCGTCAGAGAATTATATACATATATACATGTGTGTACAATGGTTCGAGGAAAACGTCGGGTGAGAGCAGGGAGAGGGGGGTGAAAGCTTTCACGGGCTTTGCGGCGAACCGAGCTTTCGGTTAGATTCGCGCAATATCGAAATTTAACACGCTCGAATGGCTCGGGATAAAGGCTTGGGGTACTGCGAATCTATGCGCGACGATGGAGCGAATGGAAAATTGAAATGCGAGATACAAACAAGTAACTTGCTTTTACTTTTTAAACTCGAGCAGAGACGTTGAAAAAAGTAACGTTCGGTTGGATAAAAATGTCGCGGTGTGAATTATTGTATCAGCTTTTCTATAAGTATAGTGGTTTGTATATAAGACAGTGGAGATGATGACAGAAAATCCATGAAATGGAAATTTCCTTCGTAGAAGAGAAGTCAAAGTAGGAAAGCGAGGAAGGTTTTTTACATTGAAGATCGTGAAAACGCGAAAAATACGAGAAGACTGAAGAAACGACGTTACACGTAGCGTGGAAAAATATCCGATGGCGTTGGTCGATACTCGGATACGTCTCTCGTTGCATTCTTCTCTCTGTTTTTGAGAAAACTCCCCCCCCCCCCCCCCCCCCCCCCATGAGAAAACTTCGACGAAACTACTAGTTTCGTCGTTGTGTTTTGTCAAGTCGGTACAAACAAGTAGCCGTATCGAGAACTCGAAATAAGAAGAATTCGTTTGATTAAAATGTTATTAGTGAGAGTTTGTGTTTTTTGCGTTTTTCTTCTAGAATTGTTGAGATATGGGCAAAAATAACGTTATAATATTCATCAGCGACAAATTTCCGATTCCATAACCACCTTACAAAGTCTTTTTGGACGAAACAACATTTTGACCCACGGGAGATGGAGACAGTCGACATTCATGATTTACTTTCGTGATTTTGGGGGGTCCGGAGGGGTCAACATTTTTTTTTCGTCTAAAAATGCTTTGTAGCATCATTTTGGAATCGGAAATTTCCCGCGTAACACGACTATGGCGAAATAAAGGGGTTTTGGAGCAAACAGAATTTTGCCCTCATCGCCGAGGCGTTTTTTGCAGGTCCCTTCCTATGGGTCCCAAAAATCGCAATTTTTAAAGTAGCGCCACGGCCACAAAAATTAAGATATCCAGCTGATCCTTGGTTAGCTATAGAGTACTCAATGAGCTCTTCAAAAAGTTATTCGTGTAATTTTCTGTCAGACGAACGAGAACGAAGATACAGCTTCGTGAAAAGTCGATTTTTCGAGGTTTCGCGAATCCATCAATATAGCGATGTACCGTATTCCGGTGAATTTTAATCCTTTCTCAAGCTCTAAGAACCCATATCCATCGCAAACCTCCCACACAACAATAAAATCACAGTTTCGTTTCAGAATTTTCAGATTTCATCGACCTTAAGTAAATTCGTCCCAAAGGGCTCTATTTTCGCGGGCCCTTTGGTTTGAAAACTCGCGACGTTCGAAATATCGTCGCGGCCACCAAAATTTATCCATCCGGATGTTTCTTTGCTCATTCCTAGCGTCTCAGTATTTTATGCTCATTGAATTAAATTTCACGATTTCAATTAATCGACTGCCTTATAGTTCATTAAAAGTACAACTTTAATCATTTATGAACATTTTTTCCCAACTGTCATATAAAAATATTATCCTTTGTAATTAACCTTTGTAATATCAAATTTCTACAAAAATTGCTCCATTGTAATTCCCTCTCGTGGCAGCGTCCGGAGATTCAGCGAAATTCCTTATAGTTCATTAAAAGTACAACTTTAATCATTTATGAAAATTTTTTCCCAACTGTCATATAAAAATATTATCCTTTGTAATTAACCTTTGTAATATCAAATTTCTACAAAAATTGCTCCATTGTAATTCCATCTCGTGGCAGCGTCCGGAGATTCAGCGAAATTCCTTATAGTTCATTAAAAGTACAACTTTAATCATTTATTAAAATTTTTTCCGAACTGTCATATAAAAATATTATCCTTTGTAATTAACCTTTGTAATATCAAATTTCTACAAAAATTGCTCCATTGTAATTCCCTCTCGTGGCAGCGTCCGGAGATTCAGCGAAATTTCTGTATTCGGCACGCACCGTCAATTAGCGATTGGTCCCACGTTCTCTAAACGTGCATGCGCACCTATACGCACACATATATATATACCTGCATCGTCCTACGTTTCAATCGGCTGTTCGACTCGACTTGTAGCGTACGTGACTATCCAACATTCGCAATTTCCCATCGTTCGGCAAAAACAAAGTCACGACGTGACTCACTCCCCTTGACATAATCATATTTCGCTTTTTTCTCTCAAAGACGACATGAAAACAGGGGCGCTGTGTTATATCCTTTAAGAAGGACTTGTAACCTCCAGAAGGTACGAGCTTTGATTCGCTTTACGTTTTCTTTTAAACAATTATCAATTTGTAGTTCTTTCTAAGTTTCAAAGTTGCGTTATCGCTCGGTGTCGAAATATCGTCGAGTCTCTAATTACGTTATGCACCGGTAGTTGGAAACTCTCGTGGTTCTCATCCTGGACTGACCTTCGCTTCGATGATTCTCGTCTTTCTCAGCCAAGACTGAAATTTCGGTCATTAAAGCTTGGCTTTTCAACTCTCCCTCGACGTATATCCCCCTTTGCAAATGTTTCTCGCGTACACCGTGCTTTATGTATACGAATCGACCTGTATATACGTTACGCGAACTAACGGAAATTCGGTGTACTCGGTCGTTGGTTGTCGACATAATCCTGAATCAGAGCTTCACCCTCGCATCTCGTGAATAACGTGGAAGTGTAAACAGTAGTACGAATCAACGTCCGTACCGACGTGCCGGTTGGCCATCGCGTTGCTCTCTATTTCCCTCGTGGTTACTTCCTCCCCTATCTCTCCTCTCCCTTTTCCTAGGAGAGACCACTTCCTTCCCCCACCCCCTGTCTCTTTACCATTTCGCCAATCCGAGTTCTCCGCTTGTTTTCCTCATCCGGGTTGCAAACTCGTCGTTATCC
Organism: Netelia fuscicornis; assembly: GCA_946811545.1. Lineage (NCBI taxonomy): Eukaryota > Metazoa > Arthropoda > Insecta > Hymenoptera > Ichneumonidae > Netelia > Netelia fuscicornis. The sequence goes on from OX328015.1 coordinate 38,731,351, forward strand.
GTCATTAAACAGACTTTGACGTCGAACTGACTCGTTCTCGATCGTCCCTTTGCGCATCACGTAATCTCTACGTCCACGTGCCATTTTAGCTTACGTTCGTGACGCGTGTCCAAAGTCTCGATTTTTCGAACGGCATGAAAAGTTAGAAAACACGAAGGGAGAATTTAAAAAAAATCCGCTTCGAAATCCACTTGGTTAGGATAAAACTATCGAAAAGTTTTCTTTCGTATTGTATTTCTTCTAGGACGATGGAGAATATGTAATCGTTAGAAAGTTTGGAAAAAAAAATCAAAATCGCTACTGGAAATAATTAATTACGTCCGAATTTCGTTTTGACTCGTAACTAGCTTGTAGTTTCTACTTATCGTCGCTAGATGACGCCACTGAGTCAATTCTCTATGTCAACTCCGCGCATGCACATGTAGCTACGTACCGGTGATTAAGGGGGAGATTAGCAATGCTCGACAAAAGTTGAAACCTTGAGAATTTGTTCTGTGACATCTGAGTGGCCAAAGCGCGAACTTTTTTGTACCCACGATAAGTTGGCCGCAAGCTCTCGTAGTCATATATATGATAAAGGGAACATAGAAATAAAAATAGATAAATAAATAAATAAATAGATAAATAAATAAATAAATAAATAAATAAATAAATAAATAAATAAATAAATAAATGGATAAATAAATAAATAAATAAGTAAATAAATAAATGAATAAATTAATAGATAAATAAATAAATATTGAATGTCCCGAGATCCGAGTAAGAGAATTATATGCAAAATTTCGCACTTTTCTTCCATCGCACCAATTTCATTCCTCCAGGATATTTAACGATTTTGTTTTCTTCCAAATCAAGTTTCTATCTAAGAAAAGTTGCGAAAGCGTAGTATCAGTCTTGCGGAACGAGGAACGCGACGTACAAAGCTCCACCCTTGAGTGATTTATATATTTTTTTTATCGTTTCGTTTCACGCAGGATCATCAAGTATCGCGCACTTCCTTACGTCCTCGACCTTTTTTTCCTTCCCTTCCTGAATAGTATCCCTTTTGTCTTCACCAAAAGAAATAAACCGAAGAAAGAAGAAAAGCCTTTTTAGCCCCTCCTCGAGCCCATCAGGGAAAGATCGCGGTTGAGTTAACGCGCGTTTGTGCTAGTAGAAACGAGCCTACCTTTTTCGTATAAACGTACGTGTATAGTATCACTCCATTCCTTTTTCTACTCGCGTTTCCCCATTCTTTATTCCCTTCGTTTCTCCTCCCACGCCATAAAATACAGAGGTTTTTGGAGAAGCGATGTACAGATGCGAACATGCTTGTGTTTTTGGCACTGAGTAGGGCGGGCCGAGGGTGAGAGCAGGGGGTGGCAAGCTCACACGTTTGCAACAACGCAAATGGCACTTATCGAGGATTGAAAAGATCGAATGTAAAAGGTCTTTCTAAATCGACGGCCTATTTCCCCCCTCTCCTTTCCATAAAATAAAACAGAATCTTTCGCTTTACCCACTCGTTCTTTTTTTCACACCCTGTTACTCGTCGAATATCATTATCGACGACGCGACACGACTAAAACTACCGACGTTTAACACGCTCGATCAATTTCACGGCCCGAGCGGACATTATTTTCCCATCGGCAGTCAACTCCGCTCTTTCACGTTCACACTTTGAACTCCGTTTGGAATAAATCTTAACTTGTCGATTGAAAAACAGGCGACTAAAGAACGATCGTGATTAATTCGAAATTAAATCGATGCTTGAAAAAATGATTAAAATTTATTCGTGATGAAATAATTCGTAGCAATGACGAATTAAATATTAAAAATATTTTTTATATAGGTAATTAATTAAATTTAATTAGTCGTTAGTTCGTTCATGACGATTTGCAATTTTGGAAAAGTAATTTCTCTCGTAATTTTTTGTAGGAAAGATTTTCACGTTTATGGAGTTCTCGTTTTGGTCAAATCGTGATTTGGTTTTTGGTTCGTTGAAGCGCGAGAAGCTTTGACACTTTACATCGAGTTCGTCAATGGCGCGGACGATCGATCACCCTAATGAGGTCTCTCGATCCCCGCGAGGCTTTTGCTTTATCAACCTTCAACCAATGGCGTATATGTTACGATGTAAATTACAATGGCTACGTATCCACGTTAAGGATACTCATTAATACGTCGTAGGATAATGCGTATACCGTCGGAAGAGCCTATGTTCCCAATCCGTATCTCGATTACCGTACGAATTAACGATCCAGAATTTCGATCATATCCGGTTGCGTGAATCATCCAATCGCGCATTAATGTTCTCCAGTAAATCATCGCGGATAATCCGGTTGAAGAAGGAATAATTATGATAACGCGAATTGTACGAAGAAATTCATTTAATTCCCCGACAATAAAAATGATAATGAAAACAACTCGTTGATAAGGAAAATAATCGCGATAAGTGGCGGTTAGTTTCTTTAAAAAATTCAAGATTCTCGCTTTATGACAAAACTTGAGCAGAAATGAAATCCTTTAATCGTATTTCCGGGCAATAATTGTGTCTGTAGACGAGATAAATTTCCTCTCTTGCCCTCTGTCGTTGATATTCCTAAATGAAATCGTCGTATACCGTGAGATATATAACATAATCTCTCGCCTTTCGCAAGATCTTTATCCGTATCTCGGTATCCTTTCCCCTTCGTTTCTACTAAAGGAAATTCAACTCTCGCGGCATCCGTTAAAGTCGCGTCTTTAAATTTATTTCTCTACCTCGAGGACTCGAGGTGTCTCATTTTCCCATATCCAGCCCTCCGTTGCGTTCTCCAGTGATCCATCGTGACGGTAAAACGTTTATGTTCTTCTCTCGTTCTCCGAACGTTGCACGATAACTCGGGGATGCAGCAAACTTTTTTTTCTTTCTCTTTTCTACCTCGCGGTGAGGAAAATAAATAAAACGTTGGAATATTTCGTTGTTGTCGAGAAAATGAATTTCCCCATTGCGAATGCACGATACGATCGATTTGTATCGATATATCGTCAAACGAAAAACGTAAGGACGATAATAACATTGCGAACTGGAAGAAAGAAAACTCTTGGGAAACTTCGATTTGTGGTTATTCATAAATTCTATCATGATTTTTCCGTTTTCATTATTTTTCCAGGCTTTATCAAACGCGATGTATCTCGAGCATTGATTATTCATAAATTCAACCTGTTTTTGATGAAACTACAAAAGGATGAAATTTCGAAATGTTTTGGGTTTATAAAAATCTGTGTTTTATTTTGATTTCAATATTTACATATCGTAATGCAAACTTTCTCAAAATATTTATGATACGTAAATAAAAAACGTCAAAATCGCACGATTTTTGAGAAAAATGCGATTTTTCACGAATCGATCTTATTCAAGACAAAATATCTTGTCAATTTCTTTTTATCGCCCTGTGAAAAAATATTAAAAATCATTTTTAAATTTAGCCAAAAATTAAATTTTTTCCTTGCTTAAATAATATTTTTCGTATTCGCAATATCCGAATTTCATAATTCGATACAGTAGTAAAGTAGCCCACCGGCCAGTTTCTCTACCTAGAAGTGAGAAGAGTCCGAAAGCTCTCTCTCCTCTCCCTTATCAATGTCGCCCTTGACAAATTGCTGTCTTAACTCCCTTGAAAACAAAATCCCTTGTTAATTTCTTGTTATCCCCCCGTGAAAAAAGATTAAAAATCATTTTCATATATAGCCAAAGTCTTCGTCGAATCATCGAATTTTAGAAAAATTTAATTCTTTTTGTTTAAATAATATTTTTCGTATTCGCAATATTCGAATTTCATAATTCGGTACCGTAGTAAGGTAGCACACCGGCCAGTTTCTGTGCCTAGGAGTGGGGAGACTCCGAAAGCTCTCTCTCCTCTCCCTTATCAATGTCGCCCTTGACAAATTGCTGTCTTGACTCCCTTGAAAACAAAATCCCTTGTTAATTTCTTGTTATCTCCCCGTGAAAAAAGATTAAAAATCATTTTCATATATAGCCAAAGTCTTCGTCGAATCATCAAAATTTAGAAAAATTTAATTCTTTTTGTTTAAATAATATTTTTCGTATTCGCAATATTCGAATTTCATAATTCGGTACCATAGTAAGGTAGCACACCGGCCAGTTTCTGTGCCTAGGAGTGGGGAGACTCCGAAAGCTCCCTCTCCTCTCGGTATACTACTAGCTAGTCGAGTTGAAAGAGGAAGGGTGGGAACACGGTGGGGAGCTCGGCTAGCAGTGAACGGCAGTGCGACGCGACTCCAGCTACCACGCGGTTGCCTGCCGATCTCTCTCTCACACACGTTATACTATCGAATTCTTCTCTCCCTCTCTCTCTCTCCCTCTCTCTATCTTTCTTCGCTGATATAATTTGTATTCTTTAAGTGCGTATGGCAACGATTTAATTGGCGAAGTGCGGTTAGTACGGAAACAAAAAGTTCGAAGTGGACGAGGCAGGAGGGGGTGCAGGTAGAACTTCGTAGTCGAAGGATCAATCGAATCGCGTCGTCCTCTGCGGTACCGAGCAAGTGACAGCGATCTCACCTTCTTCCGATTTTTGTGTTACTCGTTCCAGCTTTCGATTTTTTTAGTTCAATCCGATCGCGCAATTAAAATCGTCCTTTTTCTCGAAATATATCGGGGCGTCGTTTCGTTATTACTTTTTTGTTTTCCTCGTGAAAAAGATTTTTTTTATCTCACGTTTGTTTCTCATTTTTCTGAAATAATTTGTATATCACGTGGTGTGAAAGTGCGCGTGTTTTTTTTTCTTCGCAAAGGTATAAAAAAGAAATACGCGGATTTATCGTATCGAATTAGGTTGTGAAAAGTCTGTGAAAATTTCGTCGAAAAACGCGTATTAAGAATTTGTTTTTCGTGTGCACGGCGAAAGCTTTGGAATTTGACGTGTAAATTGGCTATCGCGGACAAGGGTGAGGAAAGGGTGGAGCGGAGGGTTCGGAACATCACAGTGCGGAGGTATGCAGGTTCGATTAAAATTTCAACAATTTTGTACATTTTTGTATTTTGTTCGTTTTTATTAAAACGAGCGTAATCCGCAGAATTTGATATTGAAATTTGCAACCCCTGTCTCCTCCCTGAGTCTGAGCAAATTTTAATTACATCGTTTTTTTTTACGTTTTTTATTAAAAAAAATTGTTTTTTGTAAAATTAGATAAAGGAAGGGTATCATTGCACAAAACTTTCATTTTTCTGAAGTGAGTCACGGCAATTTGACACTTTAATTTTACACCCTCCTTGCCCAAAGGGTTGCTTACCGTTACCATACATGGCCTCTCCCCCTTTTCTCCCGCACTTTTCAAGATTCTTCTTTAGGTGCTCTTTCGTTTCCGCAAGGCATCTAAACACGCTGCACATAAGACGATCAAAGGAAAAACGGAGTTGGCTTATATCATCGTACGCGCCCTTCTGCCACCAAAACGCGAACGAAAAAGCTCGGAGCTCTTTTCGTATAATGTAAAAATGAGGATTTTTCTTCCTTTCTCCCCGAGGTTTTCTCCGGGTCCTCAAGGCTATACGAAAAAAAACTTTTCAGTTTTCTCTTTATAGTAAAACTTTTTCGCTTTTGCTTTTCCATCTTTTGCACGAAGCATGAACTCGCAAAAACTCGTAAAAAATGTGGACTTGGACAAATTTATTCATTAAGCAAACTAAAAAAAAGAAAATCTGAAAAAAATTTGATCGTTTGAAAAAAGGAGCTGAAAATTGTATGGTCCGAAAAATCGACTCTGTTGTGCATTTTCCGGTACATAAACTTTTTCAGAGTCCCATCCGGGCGAAGCAACTTTTACATTTTCATTTTGAATACTAAATAATGCAAAATATGGTTCCAGTTATTTGTCTGGTTTTTCTCTGCCTCTCTTTCTGTCTCTCCCATTTTTTTTTGTTTACATTTCACATTCTAGAGAGAAACGTCGAGCCATGAATTTTCATATCTCAGCGTGGGAATACTCGTATTTCTCACAATTTTCTCTATGCAAGAGCGAGAGCGAGAGAGATAGAGAGAAATGTAACTTCGCGGTTATCTTCGTTCTCCATCCTGTGGACGCAGCCGCGTCAGCAGCACGTGAATATTGCTTTTGCTTCTACCCCAGCTATTCGGTTTTGCTCATGATCCCTGATGGAACCATTTTCCTCGTCCACCAGGTCGAACAAATTTGCAATCCTGGTAGGATTTTGATCGTAAATCAATCGAGCTATAAAATTCCTGTCTGGCAAATTTAATTCCCTATAGTCATCTCCATTAAATCTCCACCGTAAGAAAATGATTACCTAATTAACAAAACTGTAAAAATCAAATTTATTCTCACATTCTTTATTTCCCATCTTTGTAACCAATTTTTCAAGCTGTGCTTCATGTTTTTCTCTATTCCTGTATTACAAAATGAAAGTGATCGGCTATTATCGAACGGCTGTTATCGGTTCCGTGGTTTATCTATTCGCTTGATCAGTTACATTTTTTACAACTAGAGCTAGAAGAGAAAGTGGGAGAAGCGGAAGGGGAGATAAAGACAGAATGAGTGAGACAGATAGTTGCATAGATAGAGTGAGATGCGAGTGAAAGATTGCACGAACGAGAGTGAAAGAGACAGCGAAAGAGAAAGATGGAGGGAGCCTTGCGCTTTCGCGTAGACGAACACGTACCTACCTCTCGCCATCATTGATAAACGGATGGATGGAATTGAAAAGGTGAAAGAGATCGTGAAAGGTATAACGAGAGAGAGAGAGAGAGAGAGAGAGAGAGAGAGAGAGAGAGAGAGAGAGAGAGAGAGAGAGACAGAACGCGGTGTACACGTGAGGTTGCTATATCGACAAAACATTTAATTACTTGAAAGTCGTTATTACTCGTTATTACTTTACATGCATAAACGTCACACAACAGCTCGACAAATAACTAATTTCTTTAAAAACCATGTTAATCATGTTCGTCACAATCAAAACTTTATTTTATTTCATTATATTACTTTCGCAAAAAGCTTTTTCCGCGTATTTCCTGAAAAGTCAATTTATAAATATTCGTTCTTGGATGAAAAACTATTTTTTTATAGCACGGGCTAGAAACAACGTTCTATTTAAAAAAATCATTAAAAAAATAATTAAACAAAGTATTCGTAACGAGGAGATTAAAAAAGTATTATCAAAAATAGCTCACCGTTCGTTATTAATACGAATTTTTTCAACGACAGAGAATATTGAGTAACGAATGAAAAAAAAAAATCAAAAAAGAAGACAAATTGGAATAAACGTGGAAGGATATTTTTTTTCAAAGAATTGTTCCACTTGATTGCGGAATGATTATTTGTCGCTTCTTGGACGACGGAATTGTTAATACCGCGCGGCAAGTTGATAATGCCAAAGGACAGTTTCCTGTACACGTTCGCGATAATTCATCGTCGTACGTGAGCAAGGGTACTGAAGGGCGACGTAGATAGGGCGATGAGAGAGAAAGAGAGAGAGAACTGGCAGAGAGTTGGTAGGGGTAGGAAGAGGGTTACGCAAACTCCAGAAGGGTGGTAAACTTAAGAGAAGAGAGGAACTTCCATTCAGTCAGGAAATTGTTCCCTTTAAGGAACTATCAAGATAGAGGCAGCGTTGCAATAACCATTATCTCCAATACGACGTGCAACCCCCCCTCGCCAATGCAAATATACGTATACATAATCATCCGATCGAATCGACACGCATAATTTATATCGACTCATAGAGCTCGATGTTCGATCGACGAGAAAATTCTCGTCTTTATTTTTTTCCGTAATTCAAATCGTTATTTAATGTTTCTTTTGTTCGATTCTATTCTCGTTCGATTTGCTGATAATACAGTATTATTATCATGATTTCTCTTTTATTATTATGATTTTTGTTTTTTTTTTCTTTTTGAAAATTGCTACCTTGATTAGACTCGACGATATAGGAGTCTTGCGGTCCTTAAAGTATATACATTTATGTATGATCGTACGTATAAGATAGATTGTAAAAGGGGTGGAGAGCTCGTCGAATCATACTTTGACGTCTATCTCGCAATTTCGTCACTCGTGGCTGCTCAAAGGGTAGTAGAGCTCGTGATCGCGAAATCGAGAACTCGAGAACTCTCTATATATACGTTTCTCGTGCCAGACTCGTTAAACCCGTATATATACGTGAGAAAGAGACGGATAACGTGAAACGAGGCGAAGGGGTGGTTGTACAGGGGTGGATAACGTGTCCCGAAAGAGAAATTTTAACAAGTGAACCGCAACGGGATAATGACAGGCTCGCAGTCCCGTTTTCTTCGCTCTCGTAATTCATCCCTCGCAAGGGACGTACCAAAGACTAGACCGAATCATTCTGTAGGAAAAAAAGTAGGTACGCGTCGTTGATCTCACAAGGGATTTATTTTTTCGCGAATAATTTACATGTTTCTGTATCACGCGATTCGTTTCGCGGTCTTTATCTTTCTCGCCCTCGCTTTTAGAAACGACCAAGACTTTTTTTTAGTGCTTTTTGAGGTTTTTTGGCAATTGCACCGAGAGAATGCTCGGATAGGGTTGGGGGGTTGAAATTGAGAATGTTGAAGAAAGGACAAAAGGGGTTGAAGAGGAAAGGAGTCGGAAAACCACAATGGAGCTTTTCGACCCTGTTTTAACGAAAAACGATAAAAAACGATACTTTTTTCACCCTTTTTTTCGATTTTTGTAACTATGTATAGATAGATTTCACCCTTGGAACCTACCGAAACGTTTCGAGTATCGCGACAATCGATGCCACGTCGACTCTTCGTCGCCCACCGCGAACTCCATTCTCTACGTCCAACACGCCCAGTATTTCTTCATTCACCCTCTACCTACCCCTATACACACATACACATACACATACAATGGTAAACACTCGAAAAAGTTTTCGTTCAACACAACCTATCTCCTCTGTCCTGACCTATACCAAATTTACGACCGTTCGAATTTCAACGAGCGCACCAAGGGCGAGACGCCGCGCATTTCGTGGTTTGAGTTAACAAGTCGAAGGCCAAAAGAGGAAAAGTTTTCTTCGAGCTCTATCTACGTTCGCCCATCATCGTTTAGCTGGCAGGGATGGTTTAACCTGTTTTTAACACACACACACACGCTTGGACGAGCGAGAAACTCGGGAAAAAAATGCTAGCAATTTCCGAAAATTCTAGATATTTTCGGAAAGTATCGAAAATTTCTGGAAACAAAAGTCCGACGTGTATTTCCGGCCACTTGACTTTTGAGGGGATGAAAAATACGCTACGAAGGACGTTTCAAGGTCACGACAATTCGTGCATTTTTAAAGACTTCACGTGTTTTTCCTCGACCTCTTTGTTTGCCAAAAATATTTTGCTTCGAAAGCGAGCGTTTTTGTGTCGTGGAATATTCTTTGAGCGGAACGAGGAAATTTAGGCAGGGATGGGGATGAGGGTTGAAAACGTTCTCGAATTTTATGCAACGTTCTTGAAAATGTTGTTGTCTTTCCAGCGAGAGCGTGGTGTCGTTTATCAAATTTGCTCTAGCGACGTATATATATACGAACATACGAGGATATATTTATAGAAGGGTAGGTACCTACCCTTAATAATCCTTAAGCTGTAACGTCTCTACGAATTTTCCGGAAAAGCTGCTTTCGCTGCTGCTGGCACAGCAAGGCTGGCGCTCTTCCCTCCCCTCCTCTTTCCCCGTTTCGCTATTTCCTTTCTAAACCTTTTTTTCTTCCTCGTTTCCTTTCACAAATGTTTTGTCTCACATTTTACTGTCTCACATTACACGCTACTGGCGAGAAAATAACAAAAAAACATACGAGAAATACCGGAATTAACAAGAGAATATCGTGTCGTTATTTTTCATGTCCATTGGTAATTAATTAAGTTTGATAATTGTTTATCGTTTTAATTCGAACAAAAATAGAAAATCGAGTTTAAAAGTTATTCGATGGATACCGAGCTTATCACGCAGGAAGTGGCAAGGTAGAGGGGGGAGCGGTTGCATTAATCAAATTCCACATTGAAAGGATCAACGCTTTATTATACCGCTGGTAGGATGACTTAATAAATCCGTCTGAAAGTCCGCTTCGGCACTCGCTACGAGCGAAGGAAAACTGTTATCGGTATATAAAATCCTTACGTTCCGTCTTTTTTATTTGATTTTCTTTTATGCTTTCTTTTTTACCTCTCCCATCTTCTTCATCTCCGCTCGATTTCTCACAGTCATTTGTATTCTACGCTCGAGAAGAAGCATTCCGTAACGCGAACCATTATTTTTTAACGATTTCCGGACATTTTCACGGGGGATGAAATTCATTAATTCGAGCATTTTTCAACCACAATGTCGATACGTTGAATCGTTGAATTTTCTTGCAATCAACCGAATTAATAACCGTCGATGAGTTTTTCAATTAAACGAACGGAAAATATTGACTAGTGTAATTGTTTTCTTTTCTATTTCTTTTTTTAATTCTTTTTTTTATTGCAAACGTGATATTCTCTTAGCGAGTGGACGATCTACGTCTGACCTTTATCTTTATCGCGATACCATCGAGTCATCTCGTTCGTTTTTCCCTTCTCAATTGCCGCCCACGCTCACTTTTCGCACATAGATTGAAGTTGAAAATCCTTTGAGGCGTTATCGACACGTGATACCCCTTCCCGATTTCGAAATGGAATGTCAGCCCTTAAAAAAAAAAGACCTGGGAACATTTCAATCAGCGTTATCGATCGAATTGAAACCGCGATATGAAATGAAAAAACAAAACAAAAATATAAATGAGAATTGTCAGGATGGATTCTCATCGGACGAAGGGAAAAAATTACTCTGGGGGTGTAACAACCCCCAAATTTGAATTTATACAAATAACCCAAAATCGTTACGAGACTCATGGATCATGTTGCCACGATGCATCGTTAAAGTAAAATCGACGGTAATTTTTCATACCATTGGGGAGGGGGGGGGAGTTCGAATTAAATTATCCAATCAATCCCCCTAATTCTATTTCGTCAGTTACTATCTCACCCGTCCAATTTCACTCCCGGCATCGTGACTTCTGACGTAAATTAATGAGATCCAACTCAAACGTTAACATAGGAGGGGTGGATGGGGTGAGAAAATCGCGCATGGAACCGAATCCAATATTCACGATGTTGACGTCGTTTCTACAAAACTTCCTCGAGTTCTAACACCCGCTCCACCTCGGAAATTCTGAAATACGTACGTTTCATTTTGTGGTCTAACCCTCGTTGCGAATAAGTCGCGAAGTGTCCTATCAGGCTTACGTTGAGTCAAGACTAAGATTAAGAGGACGAGAGAGAGAGAGAGGCATAGAGCAGAATTCTCGCGAATGGAAATATCGTGTGAGACACGCGCGGAGAGATGGAAATAGCGTGAACCGAGATACAAGTTTCTCTCTACCGACTTCGTAACGTGTAATGTTTTGTGGGCTTACGAGGTAAAGAGAGAAGGGGGTGGGGGGATGGAGAACTCACTCTCTATTTGGACATGGGAATACAGTTAGGTGTTGTACCGAGTTATGTAAGCTTCGTTGTGAGAGTTCGTAGGCAAGATGAGTTGCTAGATACGTCGTTAGAAGCTTCGGTTCTCTTACTTTATTATATATATATATGAATTAAATCATCCCTCTTGCTACTTAGTCCGAAAGTCCAGGGAGATATAGAGCTCGTCGTTCGGAAACTTGATTAAGTTCGTAACTAGAAATTCGTGATTTTCTTGGATCGGTGTGTTAGCATTGTAACGATCTTGGGATGAGAATGGTCTTTGCGTCAGAATTTCATTCGCGAGGGTTGAATTCGAGGGTTGTGTCGAGTGAAAATCTGCGAATCGATAATACTCGATGGGAAAATTAAGCTATTGACGTTGGATCGTTGACGCTAGAGTCACGTTACTGATGAACGTTTCATTTTTAAGGGTTCGGGGGATGGGAAATAAATGAAACGGTTGGGGATGAAAACTTCCTGACTTATTTATCAACGTCGGTATTACCGTTTCCATTTTATCAACGTCAATCAATTATTTATGGTGTACAGGTGATGCGTCATTAAGAAAGGACAAAAAAGTATGTTTCTCTTTTCTCACCCTTACAAAGAGCGACCCCTAACCGCGAGGGTTGACACATATTTCTTTTGGACCCGAAACGCGCGAAAAAAAAGTCGTCCATGTTTATCCGAATCGCCCTCGTCGTCTCGCAGTCGCGCCTCGTTAATGAGGGTTGATCCTTCGTATCGGTGAGAAATCCGTCGGGGGATAAAAGATTTTTTTCCCTTCGAACGTCTCGTCGCTCGCGATGGTGACATAATTTTTTCCGTTTTTTTTTTGCTTCTTTTTCTTCTTCTTTTTTTAGTTCGCTTGAGCCGCGGTGCTTTTCTCAGGGAGATCCTGCCGGGAGGACGAGCTTGGCTTCTCTACAACGTGACGAAACGAGTATCCAAACTGGGGTGGCACCAGCTTGGGAAGCTTTTACCTCGTTGTGCCTGTGTTAGTTTCTCTTTCGTGCTTCGACCAAGTTTCGGACGAAATTCGTTGGCGTCGACGGCTGTTATTCGCGGTGCAACCGAGTCTCTCTCACACCCTGGCACATCTACCTTCGAGAGTCACGCAATACAGAAAAATATTACAATCTTACGAGTATAAAAGAAAAAATGTTTTACAGTTATACTCGTAAGATTTATGAGTTTTGGTATCGCGCGCACACGTATACGTCGCTGTAACGTATACGATCCGGAAATGCAATAACACAGAAATATTCAGTGCAGGAAGTTATAAGTAGCTAATGTATTATGTCAATGGCAGGCGACGATTTCGAGGCAAGCTGAGAAAACGCGACGTGCACGAAGGAATGATAGAGAGAGAGAGAGAGAGAGAGAGAGAGAGAGAGAGAGAGGGAGAGAACGAGGGATGGGCGAAGAGAATAAAACAAAAATAAAGAAACTCGGGGGGGTTACATTAGCGACCGTATTCACGATTCCACGTTAGGATGGAACTAGGCTTGAATACAAAATTGTCGGTCGAAATTGGGAGGAGGACAGCTCGAAGAAGAAAACGAACCATCGTGAACGAACGTGAATTTCTCGACCAAGCCAATCGGGCCCGGTTGATCGTGAGGGTAGTTCGTTTATCCCAGAACATTTATTTTACCATCGTGGATCCGACTCGAATAGAGAACACTCGAGAAATCGATGCAAATTAATAAACAAAATTTATGTATGTGTGCAATTAAAATTTTCGAGTTAATTATTTTCCATCGTTTTTTGTATAATTACCTCGAGTCTTTGCACTTTTAATGCAATTGAACTAAACACGACTACGATTGTTACTGGATAACATGTGATGTCGTATATAATTCACTTCGCACATAAATATATATATATATAACATATACATGTATGTTTGGACAAATGTGCAAAGAGCAATTGCGTACGACACACGTTGCGCACGTTTGCAAGTCAAATTGATGCTCCGTTAGTGCTGGACGACACGTGCGGGCCAAATAGCCAGCAGCCGTTTCGTAGGGCCGAGTTTGCGAATTAATTTTCATCAAAAGACACACAACGTACGCATTCATACACACACCCATAGAAATTCCTATTTCGCAATTCAATCTACAAAATTTAGACGTTTTCTACGATTCGAGATACATCACCTTGCGAAAATTCGATTCTCGATATTTCATTCCACTTGCGATCGCGTATAAAAAACAAAAGAAATGTTTAATTTTTTTTCGACCATTTTCAAAGTCAGCGATCTTGTTTTCATCCCCTCCGCACAAAGGGGTGCGTTATCGCACTATGGAATTGTCTCGATAAATCACAAAGTTAATGAACGGAAATCATTTCCTTTTACGTATGTTTCACCCACGAGAACCATCGCCCATCGTACAGTGTATTCCGTTACGGGAGCAATACTTGCGCAATACCGCACGCATTCATTATCCTATCTCTATTTATGGCATAAAGAAGCATACAGAGGGCGCGTATGTCGCACGTATAAACTAGTAGCTGCCATTGTGTTGTAACGTTGTCGGTATCGGTTTAATTCTATGGGATTCCAACCGCGAGTTTATACGGGTGAGTTCAGTCGTGCGTCCGACTATCTATCGACTCTAACTACTTTGCCGCGCACCCCTTCTTCTCTTCTCCCTCGTCTCCTTCTCCTTTCACCCTCGCGCTGATGTCTAGTGCGCCTCTTGCTGTGCTCTGCTCTCGTGGCTTCCAATTCCTAGCAGTTACGACTCGCGCTACTTCAGACCGAGCTGGAGGGTGGAGGGGTGGCCAGAAACCGCGCCTGGCAAGCGCTGCACACACGCTATATCCCACGTTTTCAGTGAGTGCTGTTTCGTCCCTCTTTCTCTTTCTCATTGTCGATGCTCGTGAGGGAGAGCGAGATAGCTACGTACAAATCACCAATTCTCTCGTTCGCCTTGTACACACCAGCAGTTTATGTTTCACTGCAGCAATCGCAAGTTTCAACCTCCCCTCTCTCTCTTGTACACGTTTCTCTCACCATCCAAACTACCCTTTCCTCTCTGCCGAATAATTTATTTAATCGATAAAACGTTTCGCTTAATTATTCCTGCTCGTTAACATTTCTTTATTACTCTCGACGTCTGGATGGAAATATTAACGAATCATAATGTTTACGATTGAAAAGTGGAAATTTTCGAAATTATGATTTGTATGAAACAATTTTTGAACTTGTTTTCTTTTTTTGTTTTCTTTTTTCTTTCAATGTTAGAAATGTTAATTTTATAGCGCGCATGTGATACGAATGTTTCCGTATCTTTTGGAAAAAATCTGTTTATCTCGCTTATCCGATATTCTCTCTCGACGCGCTACACGGTCAGAAGACACGAGAGCAACACTGCTCTTCTTTCCGGTACACGTATTTTTCGTTGTTTTGTTATTTCAAACTCCGTGAGCCTCTTATCGGCTTGGAGAAGCACTCGCGGGACGGTCGCAAGTGTTTTGCAACGACGGAAGGGATCTCGACGTCTTTTCTGTACTCGCTCGTTTTTTTTGTTTCCACCCCCTCCCCCTTGCGCTCTCTTTTTCTCTCTCTCTCTCTCTCGTTTCTGCTTCAGGGATGGACTCGGGCTCGTCGCTCTCAGTGACGCGAAGTGGCTCGTTTCCTTCCATTGTTGCGACAAACTTGGTACCAAAAAACAATACTTTGCCTCTTGAAAGGAGAA
This sequence comes from Netelia fuscicornis, assembly GCA_946811545.1. Classification (NCBI taxonomy): domain Eukaryota; kingdom Metazoa; phylum Arthropoda; class Insecta; order Hymenoptera; family Ichneumonidae; genus Netelia; species Netelia fuscicornis. The sequence goes on from OX328015.1 coordinate 38,746,553, forward strand.
AAACCTCCCCTTTTGCTTCTCGGACCGGGAAAACACCGCTTTTCATATCGGCAGCGAGAGAACTTGCTCCCTCGCTCTTACGCCCATTACCACCTGACAGCTTCGATCCTCTCGCTTTCCTCTTCCCCCAATTTATGCAACGAGGCTTACGAAAAACTTTTATGAGTCTCGAGTAATTTTCAAGCTGGAAAAAGACTTTTACGTTTTTCGACGAAGTCGAACGGGGCGCTTGAAAGCTTCGTAAATTTCTTCAGGAGCTTGATGCACTTTTATTAAAAATTTAGCTTCTAGAAACGCAGGGCTTGTTTATTTTAGGAACCGTCGACGATACTCTGGATTCTTAGACAAGCATTGCTACGAATAAAACTCTTGAATTTTTCACACCCCTAATAAACAAAACTTACCCCCGCAACAATCTTCTTCGTCCATTACTTTTTAATTTTAAACATTATCATTGTTCTTATTTTCATTTAAAAAAATGAAAAACATATCGACGATTTGTTAACTTTTCAAAAATATTGAGATCATCCCTTGAACAAGAGGGATGATACGCGAGTACATTTCATTGTCATCCGAATGGAGTCGGTAATGTCCTAAAGCGACGGTAATTCGATTAATACTGCAGCTACGGGATTATGAGATCACGATCGTTCATCCCCTTCTGCCACCATCCCTCTAATTCTGATTTCCCGTATGAATGGCGTAACGAACGAACGAAACGGGAGATTCGATCGTCTACTATATCGGCTCTGTAAATTTGCACGTGTTCGAGATTGAAAGTGGATCGCTAACTACGATTCAGCTCGTTCGCAAATGCATATCTATATCTGTCTCCCTTATTTTTGTCTTTCTACTTACTTGATTTTCTCTTTTTTTTTCAGAACACATCGATCGTCCCGTGTACAAGGCTATGTGAACGTTTTCTCGTGACTTTTTGAAGCAAAACGTATAAATCTGTGTATATATTTATATATATATATATTTATGGATACATATGAATTTATACATATATAGATATATAGACAGAAGTGAAGGGTGAAAGTGCAAGTGGCTCAACAGCGTCCCATATCGCCAACGGTATTATCGTCATCTTCCTCGTCTCTTTCGTCCTCGTCGTAACCAGAGCTCGCCGCAAATGCAGCTCTAAATCGCTTCACGCCTGAATTACTGGTAAGCCTTTACACGTTTTCCTCTATCTATACATTGAGGCTTCGTACCTGGGTCACTCGTTTTTACATCGTCCCGACTGAACATTGAGTCCTTTGGTGATCCCTTCGTCGTGAAACCTTCGTCGAGCGGACGACGAGAATTCACCGGGGGTGGAAAAATAAGGGTAACTCTGAATTATTGGCTATTCTTTATACGAGTTTTATTCGATTTTTGATTATTTTTTATTCTATTCTTCGAGATTTATCGAGTAATAAAAATGTGGAAATTTAAATTAGGTTTTTTTGTGACCTAATTTTTTCTGACCCCTGGGTCAAGATTTATTTCAGGAATTACTCAAAGGGAGTCTTCCGACGTGATCGAAGACTCTAAATAATTGCAGGGTTGTTATATTGGATATTCTTTATATAAGTTTTATTCCATTTTTGGTTATTTCAATTCTGTTCTTTGCGATTTATCGAGTAATAACTGTTGTAAATTTTAATTAAAGTATTTTTTTTGTGACCTGAGTATTTTCTCACCCCCTTGGTCAAGATTTATTACAGAAATTACTCAAAAGAGACGTGTTCGGATATTTAAAATAATGGCAGGATTGTTAAATCGTGCTGACGCACGAATGTGTGAGAAATAACGAGGAAAATAAAAATATCCAGGTGTAAAGACTGCAGTTAAGCGAGAGCAAAGTTCAAGCGCTCGTAAAGAGAAAGTCCGACAATGAGAGCGTTATGAGAGCCAAAGATGACGTCGGGTAGAGGAGCGAGAGGTTGGCATTGTTCAGTGTTTTTCTTGTTCTTTTATTTTATTTTATTTTCTCGATTTTTCTCTTCTGCTTTTAACATCCTGCAACAGGGTTGCCACCGCGTTGTCCATTGTTCGGTCGAGAATGACTTTTTAACGTCGACGTTTATTTTTATTTTTCGTAGGAAAATTCCAATTGGAAATAGTCAAAAACATGTGCCACGAACGAACAGAAGTTCGAATACGATCGAAGGGAGAAAATTTTGTTCCACGTTTGCTGTAAATATAATTTCAATGTACGTGAGATGACGAAGTTTCGTGAATTTCAAGTACACGCGCGCGGGAAAGCTCTTCTGCATTCATGTACATATCGAAAAAAAATCTATATATATATATATATATGCGTATGAATACAGTTAGATAGATGGTGCAGTTTTGTCCCTAGTGAATTTCGTAGTACGTGACATGCTTTCGTACTATCCAATGCGCGTACGGGGAGAGGGCACAGGGAACGGAAATGGCGAGTCGAAGAAGGATATAGCAATCCTTTTTCCTACATAGGACATTCTTCTTCAAATGACCAATTTTTATTAAAATTTTTTCCATAATTTTCCATAATAACCGAAATCAGCGTAAAACATTATTAAATAAACGTAAAAAAATAATTTTCAAATAATAATAATAATTTTTTAATTTCATAAACATTATCTTTAATAATTTTAATAATAGAGTAAAATTTGTGTATCAAAGTCACTAGATTTTGAAAAATCTGGTGACTATCTGTGTATCAAAGTCACTAGATTTTTCAAAATCTAGTGACTTTGATACACAAATTTTACTCGGTTATTGACATTATTAAAGATAATGTTTATGAAATAAAAAAATTATTATTATTATTTGAAAATTATTTTTTTACGTTTCACTAGATTTTGAAAAATCTAGTGACTATCTGTGTATCAAAGTCACTAGATTTTTCAAAATCTAGTGACTATCCAGGGATTTTTTCAAAACTAATTCGTCCTTCGTTATTTTCTTGTATCTCGTGTAAAAGTCGACTATTTCACACGGAATGGCCCATACGTTTATATTCACGTATATGTGGAAGTTTGTCAAGACTCAGCGGTAATGGGCCTGTCACTGTCAGAGGACACTCTTTTGCATTCGAAGCTTTCCGGGGGATGGAACGAGAGTGGTCGATTTTTAACCAAGAGATGAGGAGGAGGACGGTGACGTTCATACTGTGCAGACTCGCTGAATCTTAATGATGGGAATAATTTTCGCGAGGGTCGGATTCGAATTGTAGGTTCTGAAAGTTTTGCGAACGTTCGCAGAAGTACCCGGTCGTCCATTTCAATAGGAGAAAGAAAAAAAAACATAAATATACTTAAACGAGTTTCGAAGAGCAAGCTTTTTTCATGCTCTTGTATAATGGCCGAACAGACATTTACCTATACTACTTGCAAGAATTCTATACGCTGATCGGGCTAGTTGGGTTTCCTCTTTGCTCTCCGACTCTTTTATATAAATTTCTTTATTTTCGTTGTCTCTCGTTACATTTTCCTCGTTCTCCTTATGAGAATTGCCGCTGTTTTTCTCTTATAAATTCTCTCCCTCGGTTGGCCATTTGTAATAAAATAATAATAAAAATGCGAATTGCCGGAAAGCTCGTTACGATTGGAAGATAAAAAAAATCTTGTTCACATGGAGTTTTTTTTTACTTCCGTTAAAATTAAATTTGTTAATTAACCCGGAACGAGCGGTCGTTTCTTAAAAAAGAAAAATGGGGCAAGTCCACTCTCAATTTGACATAGAACTCTCATTGAACGAATAATTTAACGGTTCATCTGGTCGCGTCGACACCCCGACGAGGAAAAAACTACCCCCGTTCTTGTTTATTCGAGCGATTTTCTCCGTCTCTCACGCGTCACGTTTTTCAACCCCTCGACTCGTTCTCCAACCTCCATAAACAATCGATTACCTCTCCGCGCTGCATTCGTCGGGGCAATTTTCGAACTCGTTGCGGTGCGGGAGTCGCCTGCCAAAACGCGAGAAAAAAAAATCATCGCGAAAACAGGCAACCCGCCTGGCTATAAATTTCGACGGTACGGTAAAACTGGGCTTTCCGCCCTTATTATTCTACAAATACATATGCCAAAAGTGTCGATCCAGATTCTGACCGCGAATTAAAATTTACGTGTCTCCCCCTCCCTTAAAAAAACTGTTTTTTTTTCATCGTAACAAATAATAAATTTCAACGGTACCCGAACTCCGACAATTAATTGTCCAATTACTTTCACAAATTCATGCTCCATACAATTTTTCCATAAATCACAAATTAACCAAATGAATTTTTATCACGCGAAAAGCTCTCATCGTAAGAGGGTAAGGTAACAAGGGTGGGTCTCGACTCGATTACACATTCAGCGAGATAAGAAACAAAATCATTTTAATTATCCAGGCTCGTACGAAAAAAAGGGGTTGAAAAAAGAAACAAAAAAACAACGAAGAAAAAAAAGCGTCGAGCTTTCACGAGAAAATTATTTATTCAGGCGCGCACGTCGGCGAGGTCTTCGCGATTGTATGTGCGATGCACTTGGCACACGCTTGCGAGCTTTTCGCATAATTCTCGAGCTGAATATTATCGATTCAAATTTTTCTTCTTCCCTTTTTCAACCCCATTATATTCAACCCCTAGCAATTGTTCGAACCACGCGTGACCACAAAAGCTTTTCCAGAAATATATTCGCGCATCCTCGTATCGAGGCGAGACTTAACTTTCCTTGGATTTTGTTTCTGTTTTTGTTCAACCCCTTCTTCCACCACCCCACTTCACCTCGCACGTTTTTACGGCTTATGCATTTTGTATATAGTTTTTTTCCGGATTCTTTGCCACGACTGCGGGAATGCGAAATGGAAAAACTAGACGAAGAGACGATCCTCGGCAGATGCCAATGTTCTTCTCTCTCTCTCTCTCTGTTTTTCCCCCCTGTTTTGTACTCCCTCACTCGCGTGCACGGATCGTTGCCCGCCGCTTGGCTATACATTTTTCCAAGGGACGGCAATAAAATTCGCAAGCATTCGCGTCCTTGCCCCGTCCTTCGCGTTACTACCTCCCTCGAGAGGATGAGCTTACATACGTCCTTTCTCGTTTTTATCGCAACGCGGATTCTCGTTTCGCGTTTTACACCGTCGCCCTCTTTCTCACGCATATATATCACGATTTTCTACCCCGCCACTTTATACCCACGAGAAGTAATTTTTTTCTCGACGACGAACGCGAATTGAAGTTCGATAGAGAATGAAAAAAAAAAAAAAAAAAAAAAATCACAAACAAAACAATCGCTATCGGTTGTGTGTCATTGGTAAACGCTTTCGAGGTCACCTGCGTGTCGCCGAGGTCAACATTCTACCGAGCTTGTTTTTTTCTTTTTTTTTTTTTTACCAGTGACCATCAAATATTTAAACCCGAGCCGAGTTTTCGTGCTGTTCGCTTACTGTATTTTTTTCTGTACTATCACCCTCCCTCCTTTCACCCTCCTTTCACCGGTCGACAATGCCTGTACTCCATTATTCAGTTTGGGATTCGCCCGGGTCGACCGTTATGTCCCTCGTCCATTACAACAAATTGTGATATATATTTCCTGCATTAACAACGAGGTCGAATCGATCATTTTGATATACGTGGTGAAATTAATGCGAAACGAAACATTGTATTTAATTACGTTCGTTGAATTTGAAATATTGGTTTTCGATTTTTCTTCAATCGCATGTACAGGTCACGTTACCTGTGCAGTTTTCTGAGCGCACATGATTCGAAATACCTGCACAGGTTTGTCGTAACGTATATGATCCGCTTGTGCCGAGAGTGTGAGGAAAATGGTGGGACACGCTCTTGGGTAGAAATGAAAAGCTTCTCCTTCTCGGTTTAACGTTACCAGTCGGACTCGAATTCTTCATCCCTTTCGTTCAACCAACGAAATACCACCCTTAATCCATCATTCCTGCCTCTCTGACCTTCGCGATGCCTCCAACTTTCCTCTCTCTATTTCATTTGCTTCTCGGCATAAAAAAAATCACGTAGCAAAAACTTTGCGCTATTTTTCCCACCATTTTTATTCACGTTTAGATTCGACTTGTCAAACGGTTGACAGTTTGCGAACAAAAAAAAAATCGCGACCGTATCGTAACGTCGAATATTTTCTACGTTGCACTCGCGTTTATTTTCATTCAGTTTAATAAAACCGTTGGGAAACTTTCGCGTAACGCGTGTTTATAAATTCTCATAACCGTTTGGATTTTTCATTACTTCCTTAAATGTATATTTTAGCTTTTCATTCGTTACAGCGCATATTACGATTTTATACAAACTCGTAAAGCGAGCGTGTGAAAAGTAAAGAAAGATAAATCTCGAGAGAAATTGAAGTTTCGCGTTAAAACGCGGGCGTATATTCTCCATAGAAAATTGCCAACACGGTGGAGTCGCTTGCTGATGATTCGATAAATTGTGATACGAGGGGTTGGGGGTGGGGGTAAGTGTGGGAAATTTAGGTGTCTCGTTGCTTGAGGTGCGCCTAGGTACGCCAGGACGAAAAGCTCGTAAGAAAGTCCGACGAGGTTTGCATGTGTTAACCCATCGTGGGAGAAGGGTGCAAGGGTAGTTTGTGTCTCCCGCAGTCTGCGAGTTTAATCCACGTATGAAGGGCTCGGTAAGCTTGTACACTCGACGCCCAGGGAAACTCCCATTAATTACTCCCCCGAGAACCGTGCGACGCGTTATTTCCTAAATGTAAGTTTCAACCCCGTAGCAGTAAGTTTCATCCCCCTCCTTCCCTCTCTACCTCTCCTGTCGCTGCCCCGTTCTCCTTCGCCTATTTTCTTGTTGTTGCTGCGCTCCTACGATGTGACAGTACGTGCAGCATAACATTTTCTGCCATGCAAGCACGTTCCCTTCTTCGCAAGTCCGAATGGGCTGCGTCATGAGCGTGGCTCTCTTTTCATCTGTCTCGACAAAATTGCTTATTTCTCCCCAGTTCATTAATATTCTTTCCTCTCTTTGTTTGCATTCTTGCTTTAATACACAAAACAAAAATATTATTACGTTCGTGCTTTTTATAAAAAAAAAATTGTATCACGTGCAAAGGTCACAGGGGGTGGTTTTTTTTAGAGCGTGATAAGCTCGTTGATTAATGTTTTCACAAATTGAGTTTTTACGGTTATTAAAAATTAGCGTAATTCGCAATATCGGCGAACGGTCAATAACAATTTTCAATTCGCAATGTCGCATTTAATTTAACAACCCTGATAATGGTAACAATAATTTCTCGTACAATGGAGCAGGTTAGTCAAATTTGCACGATTATTTGACGGGCTCGGGCATATGACTGTGTAACGAGTTGTCCAAACTCGAAATTCGCTCGTCGGACGGACGCTATATTAATGGTCTAGATGGATGGGGGAGGGATTTGATGATATTAGCCAGTAGCGAGGGAGAGTTCGCTCTCGTCCCGTCGTGCGAATTCAATGCATGAATTTTCCCACCGACCATATACCGTAGCGCAGGTGGCGTCGTAGTTTCGGACTTTTAACGTACTTTCGTAAATTAACAAGTGGAATACGTAACGCGACGTGAGTGGAGGTCGAGTCGGATGACCACCGAGATTAGGACGATTAGAAATAAAAAATTTACGTTAGTGTACGAGCTACCCTTCGGGAACTTGGATTTGATAGCAGGAGGGGTGAGAGGGGGGAGGAGGGTGGATTCGAGGGGAGACGTGGAATTAGCTTCGTGACCGGCGACTCTTGCACTTAATCTTCCATTATACAAGATTGACCGTCAATCTCGAAAGTAACAAAACTCTCTCACTTATCAACCCCTTGGGGATTAAACTTGTTTTTTTTTCTTTTTTATTTTATTATTGTAAAAACAAATCTACGTCACATGGAATACAATGCTTTTGAAAAATTTTAATCGACGGAAGACTCGATGTTTCACGTGGCGTATTAATCGCGTGAGAGTTTTGGTATTATCGATCTCTCTCGCTCCTTCTCGAGCCTCGCGTTCCTGAGAGCATTCGCTAAACTCTTGACGGGGGTATGCCGCGTACGCCGATTGCCCATTGCGGTCGACCAGAACCGCGGGACAGCGGTCCAGGTTATATCCCCTTCGTGGGACGATCTCAGCGAATAAATCATTCGTTTTTGCACGTGGCTGGACGAATCGACCTTACGAACTTGGAATTCCTCGAGGTTCGTCGTTGATTTTCTGCACTTTCTCTCGATTTTCACCCCTGTTTCGTACTTGAGATTATTTCGAGGTAGGTAATTAATTAAAACACTGGTCGCGTTCATTTCGGTTTTATTTCTAGAATACTTTGTTTCAAAGCTGGAAAACTCATCGAATAAATAAAAAATTTGGATAAAAAATCTTTGCCATTTTTTGGAACTTTAAGTTCATTTGAATTTACTGCTAAGTTAATTTTTTCCCTCGTTTTTCTTTGATCCTGTTTTAATGAATTTTATTATCCAAAGAGACCGGATAGCACCAAGAACGAAAACTGGAAACACAAAGCTGCAAAACTCTTCGCAAAAATAAAGAACCTGGACAAAAAACTTTGCCATTTTTTTCAATTTTAAGCTCATTTGAATTCACTGCTAAGTTAATATTTTTCCCTCGTTTTTCTTTCATCCCGTTCTATTTAACTCAACTTATTATCGAAAGTCGAGACTGCATAGCATTAAGAACGAAGAACAGTTTCGCACCGGGCCTGTTTTTATTCGAGATTCTTCGAGCACGAACAGCGTAGCCCCTGGCGGAATTCCAGTGGCCTCTACCGGACGCTAGAGTCGGTTAGCAACGACAAAAAGCGTTCGTAGATCGTACCAAACGACGAAGCACGCGACTCGTTTGCTCGTTACGGAGGGGCACGGTGAATTAAACTTCGCTGATTTTCCACTGCGGACGAGGCGAGAACGAGAGATAGCGAAGAGCACGAAATTGCAAGGGGGTGAATGAGTAGTGGACAGGGGTGAGGCGAAGGAGGAGGGATGAATGCGTCAATGAAAATGACGCTGGTTTGTTATTTTACCGTCCGAACTTTTAATTCCAATTACCGAACGGAAAAGCGAGGTAGAGGCAGCGGGTGGCCATGATAAATCGGATCGTATAAACCCTCACGGTTTCTCACTTCCTCATTGTCATTACCATCGTTCTATATATATATATATATATATATATATATATATATATATATATATATATATCATCGTGCAAACTTAAAATTTTAATTAAAAAGGGACACGTGTCTTCCCGAACGTTTCCATAAGCTCGGAACAAACCTAATCTTGCTCCGTTCCTATCACGCGAGCTTTCGGTCTTGTGACGTGATGGAAATCGATGCGGATGTCGTTACGAGTAAAAATTAACTCGAAATTGGCAGGTAGACTCGGTTAATTACAATGTTTGAAAATAATTTTTAAAAGAAATATGTTTTTCGAGAAATTACTGTCTTAAACGAGCTAAACCGACGGACAGTTTGAAAAAAATGCTGGTTACGTCATTAGGGGTAAACTAACCCCCCCCCCCCCCCCCCGCCCTTATCGCGAGATTTAATTTTTCATTTTTTTTAACTAAGATTGATTCATCTTTCGGAGATTTATATTCAGAGCTCTATCGTAACGGAGCAAAGATAAATAAAAGTCTCGGTAACGAGCGGTAGCAGGCTGTTGTAATTACCGTTGAGTCAGCCGCTGAATTAGCCGAAAGTTACAAGACTGCTGTCACGTGGCGTGCGACTTCTGGCTCCGGTAAAGCGCGCACGGTCGCCGATATACAACGAGTAATACACGTACGACAGGGCCAGGGTGAGACTATACGAGACTGCAACGGAACTGTGGGAAACTCATAACACGGTAAAACTCACCGAAAGCGTTACCCGAGAGAACTTGCTTCGGACCGTTTCGAGACCGGGAGAAATTTACTACAGACATTTAAGCTCCCGGGGTATATTGTGTTCCAGATTTCGTTAAGATCCTCGCAGTATATTTCTCATCATCTCGAATAACCTCGCCCTCCCCATCGCTATTTTATTCAACCTTCGAGCTTTTTTTTTAAACCGTGATTTATCATTTTTTTTTACAATTTTTCCAACCAACCCCCTTCGTCGAAATTCGAGCCATATATTTTTTTTCGCATTGACTCGAGCTAGCTAGATTTCGTTATTTCCATGAAAAAGAAATGAGCGCGCCTGTTGTGAAATCGACAGGAATGATTACACGACGGGCTAACGTTATTACGAAGAGAGAGAGAGAGAGAGAGAGAGAAGAAAAATTGTAAGGGTAGTGAGCTCCCACGTCAATAGAAAAATTCAAGCTAGATCGAAACGAGAGATCCGTTGATGCACCACCCTGAAACCGGCGGTTGGTCTGTAATTTGTCGGGCAACAAAAAATCAGCATGCGGTCGATTGAATAGCCTTGCCAATGAACAAGTTGATGGTAGCAATCTCCTTCGAATGTTATCCGACGTATAGTCGAACTTCTCTCTCTTTATACACGTTCTATACGAACTGTATATCATAAATAAATACGTTACACCCGGTTCAATATTATCTCGTTCCTCGGGTATCGATAGCAAACTTACTATACCCCCCTGCGTGAGCTCATTGAAGCTTCGGTTCTCGGTGTGATCGCGGGGTGGTGTGAGAATCAATTAATTCTCAATTAATTCAAACTGGGGGAAACAAACGATGGTAGGCTCTCGGGTAGTTTCTAAGCGAGCTAACCGGAATCGTTTGACAAATGAAGATGGAAGTAGGAAGGTTGGCGTAGGAGCTAGAGAGATAGGTATAGAGAATTAGAGGCAGGAGGGTGAGAGAGGGTGTGAGAGAGAGAGGGAGAGAGCTTCGAGGTTCATCAGTTCCTGATTGTCATGATCAATTGTTTCGATATAGAGCGTGTGGTTGGTAGGATGAAACGGAAACTGAACTATTGACAAGTAGGTCTGAGGATAACGTGGCGTAGGTTGACAGCATTAACCTCCTTAACGCACCAACCCCTAGGACCCTTCCGGCTAATTGGTAAATGCTAATTGGCACCGAGACTGAACAAAGCGCAGGCACTCGCATGCGTGCGAACAAGTGACAATTCGATGGGATTGTACCCGAGGATATCGTCGGACTTGGGTACGATCGATCACCTCGACGATAATACCCCCGATCATTATCGTGATTGATCGGGAAACGAAGAGTTATTATCTGCCATAGTGTCGCTGTTGATTCTAGTCGATCGTTCGTTGTGCTATTATTACGGATCGAGATGCGAGTATTAATGGCGAATCCCTGGTGAACGACGCAAAGTCTCACCCTCTCCTCTTCTACCCCTTTCTATCCACCCCCCGCCTTCCCTCCCTGACGTTGCCATCGGGGCTTTGCGAGACTGCAACAGCTATCGCGAATGCTTTTCTCACCACTGGGGAATTAACCCATCCAATTACCGGATGAATACTGACCGAAATTTTGGCACAAGCTCGACCTTCGTGTGCACTGATTATATCAAAACAGGTCGGTACCGAAATAGTTGTACCGTATCTTTCTCGGAGTAGCAACGATTGTAAATTATACAACGCGGTGTTGGTACGCTGATAAGGCTGGGCGGGGAAAAGGATGAGAGAGTGGAACGAGTTATTTCAATCGGCGAATGCTCTCGGTCCATGGCAACCACGAAGGGGATGGTTTATTTACCAAACACCAGGGGGTGGCGGTTAAAATTGGTCAGTATGAAAAATTGATTCGCTATTATTTTATGATAACACTCGTTATCTTTTTTAACTCTAGTCGATTCGAAAAATAGTTTCCAACAATTTTGACATTCAAATTTCTCACTCCCACTCTTGCGGATCCCATTAAACGAGTAATTTTCTCAACACCGTTAGGAAGGAAAACGAGCGTCGATGTGTCCCTGACACGAAACACATAATTCACCTGCGTACGTTTTGCCTTCGACATCAGGAATATATGGAACGAGTAAGAACGTTATTAAGCTTCGTTCGTGCCGGTGAACATCGGGATGGGAGGGTGGGTTAGACTAGGAGGGGTTGATGATGTGCGCGCCTTTGTCCATGCGACATGTCAGGCCTTTGTTGGACAATCGGCCGAGCGATAATAATCCAAGTCATCGATTGGCAGGAAACTCTCTCTCTCTCTAACGGCATTATACCAAAACCCACCCCCTGTACGATAAAACTGCGTTGTTTCCCCGCTATGCAGAGTCCAAGGGTTTTATTTTTTCTCTCTCTCTCTCTCCTTCGCTCTTGTAACGAGTCGATAGTTATTTATTTTAAGTATACAAAGTAAATTCTGTCCAACAGAAAATTGCGAAACTTTCTTAGAACGAAGTATCGTGTAAATTTCGAAAGGGGTTGTAACCACCCCCTTTCTTATTTCGTACATTAGCACAAAAACAAATACGAAGGTCGTTGTGTTGAATTTTATAATAACGAAGCGTGTGTGATCGCGTGATGTACTTCGGGCGTATATCCGAGTGTCCTATACTGTAACAAAGTTATATCGGGGTCACATTTTCCCTAGGTAATATTTGCCAGACTGTTTTGTTCGGTATAGTGCGATAAAGGGAAGGGGGATGAGACGGCGAGAGAGATTGGTTGGTTTAACGTGCTTAGGAGAGCGAGGAGTTATGAAACATCGCCCGTGAACATGTCGAAGGGCTCGATGAAAAAATATTACGATAGTGTTATTATCTGGACTTAGATATAACGTGTGTACGTCGGTAAAGTACGTCGTAAAGCATAACGTACAAGGATGCTGTCGCACGCGCGGGAATCTCGATCCAGGCAACCGGAAGAAAAGAAAATCCTCTCCCATTCAACTCAATTTGGTGGTTGGCTAGTGCGGTCCAAGTGGCAATTCGGGGTTCGTACCTGACGGCGATCTAAGTTCGAACTTCTCACCCCCTATCCTCTTCGTCTCAACTCTCGCACAAAAATCAGTCGAACTTCGGAACTTCGCTTTTGCTCGTAGAGCAAATTCCGAACGAAACTTCTTCCGGAAAATCCAATTAAATTTTCATTCGCGAACGAAAATGAAAAAATTAAATAAAATATCGTCGATGATTACGTTTTCGCCTTTTTTTCACGAAGGGGTTTTTTTTCTATCGACGACTTACGACAGATGAAAACTTTGTGGAAAATATTCGAAATAGGCGACTATCCTCGATAGAGAGAGAGAGAGAAACAGAAAAAAGACAATTTTGCGAAAAAAAAATGTAAAACGATCTTTTCGTGGCTCGGGACGTTCGGAAAAATCTTCGATTCAAGGTCTTATCAATATCGCGTACGAAATTGAACTTCCTGACACGAGCGTTCCATCCACCGACTCTCGGTCGCAGATTCAAATTTTATGCTCGATGAAATACGATCACGTGACTCGAGCGCCCCCCCCCCCCCCCCCCCGTTATGACTTTCGTAAAAAATTGCGCGAAACAATTTCACCTGGAGTTTTATCAATAGGATTTCGTCGACAAACTGATAACCCAAAAAAAATGAAACAAATCATCGGATCATCTTCGTGCGACGTTCAGCACCTGTACCCCCCCCCCCCCCCCCCCCCCCCGCCCCCCGGGTAGATATTCACATTCGTACAATATGAATTCACAGCTGTACGAGACAAAGAGGTTCGAAGTCACGTTTGAATCGTGGTGCTTCTTGGTGCACTAGACACTGCTTCTCTCTCTCTCTCTCTCTCTCTCTCTCTCTCTCTCTCTCTGCTTAGGTACGCTATGCGCTGTGAAAATCGATACACACACAGGACTAGTATACCGAGCTCGACGACGAGAGTTTCTCTCTCGATTCCCTTCTGCTAGTGACTGTGCTTTAGAGAGAGAGAGTTATAGAGGGGGGGGGGGGGGGGGGGGGAGAGAGAGAGAGAGAGAGAGAAAGAGGGAGACAGAGAGGGATTCGAGAATCCTTAACTCACATACAGCCTTGAGAATATTCATTCGGTGAAGAACCAGGTCCGTTCGTTCGTCTATCCATCTGTGGATTCTCTGCCCCAAATCTTTGGCACGTTCCAACCCCCCAACCGCAACCCCTCTTCCAATGCCGAATTATTCAGCGCCAATTCCCTTAATCCATTTCGACGTCGGGGAGACTCATCGAGCTCTAAATAAATTGGTGGTTCACCATGCTCGTCATCTTATACGTCAGCTTCGATCCATGTGTCGTGTATCTACCGCACGCCGATATCCCCTACACACGCACACTCCCTTGTCGTCTCGATAAACGATTATCGACGAGAAACACCGCGCTAATCATGCGGAAAATATAACTCTCAAGGTTAATATTGTATTTATTTATAGAAATCTTCCTCTCACATACATATACATAGAAATTCACGCGTATATACACGGTGGAGCACCCCGTGGAGTTTGAAAAAAAAAACGTACTGTGGGGGTGGAGGCTCATTTGCAAAATTTGTGTATTCATTTATTCAGTCGAGATCACCGACTGATCTCTGAATTGGCAAGCAGATGCGAGGACACGATCTTGTACCTCTCGTTCGCTACGGCGTTATTCTAATGAGGAAAAGCCGAGGGAGGAGGAGGATGAGAGGAATGATGGGGATTGAGGGAGAAAAAGACGAGAGCTCGAACGAAGCTGATTTTCTTCGCCTCTTCTCGAGCGCAACCTCGACTTCCAACGTGGGAATTCGGTTCATCTTTGATTATTAATAAACCGGTGAGAGGCGAGAGAAGAGAAGAAATTTCTATCGCTCCGGTAGAGAAAAGCCACCCCAGTGACTACCCCCTGGTGACATTTCAACCCTCGGATAAATATGTATAAATATATATAAGTTTGTCCATTAGGCGGTGACCTTGAAGAGAAAGAGGAGTCACGCTCCTGTTGGTACATTTAACGCGAAGTGGCAAGCCATTTGAGGGTAGGTATAAGGGGTCGTAAAAACAAAAAAAAACACGGTGCATCAGCAGCTTTGTCATTCTTTCTTCGTCTTCGTGTTTCTTGGATCGTAACTTTTCGGCAAATGGAGCACGGGCAAGAGGGTTTCGGTTTATCACGTGATAAGACAATATACGAGGCTTCGTGGGGGTGAGATTGCGAGGGATGAAAGAGGCCATCGAGGAGATGAAGAGAAATACGTATACGTGTTATAGTTTCATTTCTCATTCGTGTGTCTTCATGCTGCGAAAAGCATTCGAAGTTTCGCCAAGGCTGCGGTAGAACGAGACTTCTGGAATCGACGCGCGTGAAATTACTGCAATTTCGCGTCTTGGCCAGACCACTTCGATACTCTTCAATCCTGGAAAAATACAGTGCCATTCGGACGGGGAGAAGAGCTCTTTGCGTCCTCTGTACGTAAGCATGCGGAAAATAGCTCAACGATAAGGGTAAATAAAATAAGAATATCGTTTTGATTTATCCACAGTTAAATATATCGCAAGCGTTTTATGGCTGTTATCAATGAGTTCCGAGGAGGGGGGTTTAACCCCGATATTAGCATCGACAATAAATTTATTGAGCGTTCACCCCAAAATACCTCGTGAATAATCGTTTTTTCGTGGCCAATATTTCCAGAACATAATTCGCGGCTTTGATTTTCACGAGCAGGCGTTGCTCAATGACGGATTTATTATTCATCGACTCATCGAATCACGCAATCATAAAAAGAAAAAAAAACAAAATATGTAGTTAACATTCATTCGGAATGTCATCCCTCGAAATTACGCTGTTCTTTTTTTTTCTCTTTTTTTTATGATTCTCATCATCACCGAATATTCGATAGCGTATCAACCCCCAAACGTCGTGAAATACCGATTTGGCCGAATGACGGAAATAACGAGCTCCGAACGTGAGAAAAATGTCTCGTAGCGTGTGCGAAGTCGCAGAAAGGGTAGAAAGAAAAAAAAAGCGAGGGGTAGTCAGTGAAAGAGGGTTGGGGATATAGAGGGGGTGAAGAGAGGGAGTTCCGAGATATTCGAAGTTACGTATATGTATAAAATTCGATTCGTTTCGTCGAGGGAAAGAGGGACGTCTTCGAGGCGAGAGAAACGAATTTTCGCGAAGGCACGAAGGGCGTAGAAGAGGGGGTGAGAAAGAGAGATACGTGAATTCTAGCACCTCGATACTCATCCCCTCTACCCTTTCTTCGTCGAAATTTCGAAGGCGGAAGGAAAGGCGGTCTCGACCATGACCTACATCCTTCCAGTCGACCGGAAAATCTAGATAGATGCTTCTACGTCCTATCGACGTATAGACATTCATCCCTTAGACTCATCCACGGGCCATTGTCGATTCAACGCTCCATGGGTAAAAAACCTAGGGGACCTTTTTTCTAAAAGAAAAAAAACGTTCCTCCCGACCAAATTGCAACGGTCCAACAAGTAGCGACTCTTAAATAATCGCCATTTTGCTCGAAACAGTAAAAAAAGAAATATAATAGCTTCCATATATTTTAGGGGTTGTTACGTTTATTCAAAGGCTAAAAATCAACTTTTATACCGCTCATTTGGCCTTATCAGGTTCCAATAATCCTGGCGGGATTAGAAACGAGCCTCGTCCCGTTTGGAATTAAAGCAACGCCTTTACCCTCGGTATTATATTTTATATATATATAATTACGTTAATGTATATATGCATCCCAGTCGCAGAATGGAGAGTCAGGGTTGTGGGATTGTCGCCTGGGGGTGGCTCGTTCCGGTTCTCGAACGTGGGCGATAAAGATGGTCGTAACAGCCATTCGGCTAATCCATGGTTACTTAACCCAAGGCTGAAAACGACACGGTTCGCGTTCGAAATACTACCCTAACCCCGTTTCATCCCTTGTTTTTCCTCGTTTTCACTGGCACTCAGGGGTTATTAACCCTCCCTACACCAACCAGGGTTATGATCTCTCGGTGAATCGCTTCGTGCCGGGACCTCGTATATCCACAAAGGTGACTGCGTTTTAACAGGATGTTCGATATACAGTCACTTTTGTGTCATCCACTCCCTGTCTCTCATTGTACTCTGCCATCCTGTTTTCCCATTCGCTCGTTCTCTAGAGTCTCGCCATTGTTCGTATACGTCGACTCGTTGTTGGTCTCTCGTAGTAGAGGAAACGTGAAGCTAGAGTGAGTTTTGTAAGGATATATTTTTATTTTATTTTTTATTTATCAAACTACCCTTGAAACTCACCCCTAATATTTAGTTTCAACGGTGTCGTTAATCAATTATCGTAATTACAAGAGTATCGTGATCGTGGTATTAAATTTCGACCGGGGGTAAGATGTCCTTGCCAATATTTCAACCCCCTAACGTTGCCAAATCCGTGTCATCGATCTCGTCCCAGAGTCTTGAAATTTTTACGACAGTCAACCACCGTGATTTTATCGTAATTTACGTCGCACGAGTGGATTTTGCATCGCGTATTCGAACCTCCGAACCTCGTGCATACCCCGAGGTTTATACATTATCCTTTCGTAAAAGCAGTGCCAAAGCACTGAGAGAGCGACCAACAGGGCAAACTAAGAAATCTTATCGCAACCCTCACCAAGACCCCAATAAGAATGCACTGGAGACTCGCCAACTTCCATTGTCTCTTTTCTTTCTTTCCCAGGCGTTCCCGGAAGCTCCTTGGAAGCTTCTTCCGAAATATAATTGCGGATATTCATGTGTGTCTACGTCGCGCTACCGTCTATCCCCCACAAAACTACCCCTTAGACACACCCGCGCTATTTCCCCGCCGAAAATCTTTCCAACTTTTCTTATTTCTCGCTCGATAGAATTTCCAAACGTATGCAAAAGTCCACGATATTACCATTCTCTCCTTCGGTCACACGTGACAATGCACAAGCCCTTTTCTCAAAATCAGCCCCCCATTTTTCATCCCCCGACCTAGCAAATGCACTTGGAAATGCATGGGAAAAATAAAATAAAGAACAGAGTAGAGAAATAAAAATACATATAGGTGTGTAAAAAATACATAAATCTGATACAACGATAATGGGTTTATGGTACAGGGGCTGTTGTACTGAAAATGTCGTTATCGAGAATCTCGAACGCGAACGTGGAGTTCGATGCTCGTAGTGGATATCCGAGAATTCGATGTTACAACTCTCTCTCAGATTTTTTTTCGTTTCACTATCGAAGCAATAAAATAGCTGCAGATAAAATTGTATAGCCCTGCTAAGGTTCCTATACGTCGAAGCATCCCTTCTTTCTCTCCATCGCGACTCACATCCTACCCCGTTTCCTTTATCCCATACAAACTGGAGAAACGTCGACTCCTTTTTCCACCTGCTTAACGCGTCATGGAGCTAGCTGAAATTTCACACAGTCCAACAGACTCCTTCCCTTATCCTTTCATCCCTCGAGTGTCCACTCTATGTGTCGCACACTTTTGCAAAAGTCCTGTTGGGAACATTCGCAGCTGCATTGCAGACACGAGAAGATCGTATAAGTACGGCTCGTGTCCACTTAATTCAATTCACCGAGAGTTGCGACAAAAAAGAATTTGCACTTTTTTTTCGCCTGGACCTCGCTCTCCGGCTTTGTGGAAAATATATGCCTAGTAGGCGAAATTTTTAACGTATCTCCGACTATGACACGATAAATTCGGGGGTAAATTATTCAACGTAGTGAATTTTTTTCTCCCGGTACGTTGGGCTCGCTTCTTCATTATATTACGCGCTAAGTGCTCGGTTAAATTAATGGGCCAGCTGGTACCGTCTCGTCCGAGTGTCCATTAATTTTCTCCCTACATGCGCGTATATATATATAATAATTACGTTGATTCAACACCTATATAGTTTGGTGCTAGAAAGAGCCCGAAGTAGGACCCTCGGCATCGCGAACGAATTAATACCACCCCTCGGGCTATTAATTGGGGATGAAAATGAAAACATCTCGCGCGGTAAACCCCGATAAGGATAAACTCGTGCCCCGAGGCTTGGATTCGCTGAAGGAAAAAAAATGACACGATATAATTCCCGGTGAACAAATTTAATCGTGATTTAACGAACTTCATTAGGAATAATTAACGGCTAATTAATTAATCAAACCAAAATCCGGATTGAAATTAACGTAATTCAATTTTAATTTGAGTTTCGTACCTGGCGAGATTTGCAGATTTATTTCTCGATGACGAGGAAATTAATTTTCCGCTCGTCCATCCCCTTAATTCAACCCCTAGATCGTTGCGAGTTTCTGTTCAGGCGAATTTATTCTTCGAATTGTAGATTTTCGTCAGGATCGAAGAGACAATACGATGAGTGGGAAAAAAAATCGCGATCCATCGATCAACCCTGATTGTCGCGTAGAAGGAGGACAGGGTTGTCTGACTCTAACTCTCGGGGAATATCTAGTCAAGAGTTACGAGGGTAGGACCTTCGGTCAAGGTCATTTTCTCGATATTGGCGATCCGTCAAAAGCGGAACAAGCCATGAATAACCGCGGCTGAATATTTTTACGAGCATTTATTTTTGGGGTGAATTATCGTACACCCAACCCTTAATCATTTTTTTTTCTCATCCCTCAGAGACTTTCTCTTTTCTTTGCAAGCTTCTCTCTCTCACTCTCTCTCTCTCTCTCTCTCACCCTCTCTCTCTCTCCCTTCCTCTCTCTCCCTCCCTCTCTCTCTCTCTCTCTGTCTCCCTGTGACGATTTATTATTCCTGACGTCTCTCACTCTTTCTCGGTTGCGATTTTGACTCGTTTCATCGATAATTTCGTCTCTATAGTTGGCCCCGTGAAAATCTCGTCCCAGAGATTTCTCTCACCGTGACGTCGCTCGACACCAGCTTTCACGTATATATGCCATGCAAGTTCAATAAGAAATTGAGAGCCCGCTGGTCCTCGCCAGCCAGCCACCGGAAGGTCTTGAAATATTTCTATACCTCGTGACTTTCCGAATTCAATGTGACCGAGATTTCCTTGTACTCGTTTCGTTCCTGGAGAAACGAGAGGGGGATATAGACAATGAGATCTCGAATCACAAACCCTTTATTGCCATCGAGCATATACGTGCATAGTAAATATGTGCGCATACGTAGATCCTCATCTGGGTTACGAAAAATTCTCGCTGTCACTCGAAATAGATCTAACCCAGATATGCCCAAAAAATTCGACTGTTTCTTCAAGAATTTCAGGTCGATCGAAAAATAGAATAATAATAATAATAATAAACGTGGAAACTTGTTCAACCATCGAGAAAAATAAATAGCGAACATTCGATATCTTTTATAGGGGGATGAAAATTTCAAAATTCTCGTGACAATGAATTTTATTTTATTGACAACGATCATTTTCTTGAATCGCTGGAAATATTGTCCAACTGGCTGTCTCCATCAACGATTTCAACTCCGCTATAATCGTAAAAAAAATATTCCTAGACAAGGAACGCATTCGTAGCGAACATAATATCACCAAACGCAGCCACGAGGCTGAATAACGCCTCGCGATTCTTAGCGTTACGATACGAGAGGCGCGCCAACTTTTCTCCCTTTTCTTCCTTTTCTTTTTTTTATGACTCAAGAACGCGAACAATCCCACAAAGCCACGAGAGCGAGGGAAGAGTAAATTCTTGTGGGTTTTCCTGTATTTTTATCGATCTCTTAAATAATCTCGAGACAAAAAGCTCTCGGTGATATCCGCGACGTCGCCTCTTCGACTCGGCTTGTTGACTTGCCACGTCGTGTTTTACACGAACCGAGATACGAGAATAACTTTCGTATGTTTATAAATTCTTATCTACAAAATTCTATCCAATTTTCAAATTTGTTCAAAAACGAGTTTTTAATATAAAATCATAAAATACAAAATTGTTACGTTCTCTTCATCGATCCTCGTGAAATCTTAACCGACGTTACTATTTTTAGTCACTTTACCCTACATTTTATCCCTCGAGCTTTTCCACATTTGACTATCGATATAATTGAATTAAATTTCTCTTGGCTCGCGATGATATCTCGACGGGGTTAGCATTGCCGTGTGGCGGTTCGCGTGAGAGGATTTGAATGCTCGCCTCGTTGTTACCGTGGTGCGTGCATGTGTGTCTCTGTCATCGGCGTTCCTGGTGCGTGCGAAACTCGGTTACAATGTCAAATTCTCGTTGGCGATTAGATGGAAAGGATCGATCCCTCGGCCTTTTCGTTGTTGCCTCGTCTCTCTCTCTCTCTCTCTCTCTCTCTCTAGTTTATATTTCTCATATATACATATATATTTATTTATCGTGCCGCATCGTAGCTCGTTCGCAATGTCCATGTTTCACAGAAAATTTCCACGGGCCATAAATCGAAGACTAGAGGCTCGTGTATAACCGAAGCTCGCTCTCTCGGATCGCTGGAAGAGAAAAATAGAGAGAGGGAGAGAGAAACGATCTCTCATCGTATATAACGTCGAGCTGCGAACCTCGAACACACGCAGTACCAATGTTGGTTTTCCATGGTCGTTTGCCATTCTCTCTTCTACTTCAACCCCCCTGCCAAATCCACCCTCCCGGAAGTATCACAAAAATTTCCTCGATTTTTCCACCGCGAACATTCGCAATATCGAGACCGAAGCTTGCGAGCGTCTAGAAACTATTCACATTCATCCCTTATCACCGCGCACCACCCCCTCAACATCGCGAATTAGACAAGCACTTTTTCATCTTGGCAGAACTTATTCGCGTAACTTTTTTCCTTTCTTTCTTTCTTTCTTTCTTGTTTTAAGGGGGGAAGGGGAAAAAAAAACCATTAATGGGATTACGTGCTTGGAAAAATTTATTGGACTGACTTTCGGGTCGACTCGATCCCTATAAATTCTATTCTCATCCTACCTCGTGCCTGGAGGGTAGGAAAATATTTTTTTCATCCTCGTAATTGAACAAATTGAAATTGGAAATTTTTGAGAAAATCGGTTTTGATGAAAAATCGTTGAAAATTATTCGATGAAAGATCGTATTGCGAGGAGCCTCGCGGCATAGAATTACTGTCGAGGATTTCAATGAATATTTTTACGTACAATGTATTTATACTTCGCGTGTAACGTATAAACAGGTCGATAGTTAGTTCTCTCTCTCTCTCCCTCTCTCTCGTTTACAACTTCTCGTTCTTCAACCCTTCTCTTTTTTCTTTCGCCCGATCCTAGGTTCTCCCCCTTGTTCAGAGAACGCGCGATTAATTATTCCGCAAAAGACCGTCACGTGAAAGCCGACAATCTCGGTCAATGCTGGTACACACGAAGCGAAAACCGCGACGCGAGACTTCCGCACCGCTGCCACCCCATAATAGTCGCAAATTTTATCGTACGAATTTTTTATTCCCCGCTCACGTTTCTCGTCCTCAATTTATCTGTTTTTCGACAAAAGTAATACGCCATTGTGAATTTTTCGAGAGAATAATGTTCACGAAAAATGGACGGTCGACGCGTTCCCATGACCTTTTGCTTACGATCGATTTGCTTTTGTCAGCGTTAGTATTGTTTTTTTTTCTATTTTTTTTTACATATATATATATATCGTCTCATTCCACAAAAGTTACAAATTGTCGATCTGGATGAGAGCCGAGGAATTTTATCGACGACGTACAAAACTCTCTCGCTTCGAAACAAGGCGATACCTTCCCTCGTAAAAGCGCTCGAATAAATCCAAACTTTTGTTCGAAAACGTTTCTACGTTCTTCTCGCAAGTGGCGAACCCTACGAAGTTTTCCTCTTTGAGGAAACTATGCAGAATTTACTCGTCTTGGTGGATTTTCGAATGTCGAAATTGTCAGAAAATTTTAGCAATGACATACATCCCTATACTTGTATACAATTATATCGTCGCGGATATAACAATGCGTTGGGGTGAGACGTGAATTTTCTTCCGAGAGAAAATGTATTTTGTCCCTTTAGCAACGACCTTCGCATCGCGACTGGGTAACTTTCTCGAAAGACAAGAAATTCTTCGTTGTAGGGTAATTGCGCGCTTCGGCTTTTGGAAGCGAGCACAGCATCAAGATCGTAGGAAGAGGCGAAATTTAGGTTGGTGGCAAAGTAATTCGTTCGCGTCCACGGTCTTGCCCACTGCCAACATCCAACCGAGTCATTACGATCTTAAGTATATCTCGTTACGTCCTAACCGAGACGAGAGACGGATGGGGAGAGTGAGTTTTCTGATTAATCGTACCGATTATCGTTCTTGGGGGTTGTTAAGCCAACGAAGGGAGACTGCGAAGGAAATGCGAAGCTTCATTTGCAATCGTTATTTCACTAACTTTATTATTACCGGAAAGAAAATAAAATAAAAATCTTTTATCATTTCGCATGGAAATTAAAACAAGCATTTTCCCTAGTGTAACTTCCCCTTAATAAGGGTTGATTGAAGAGTCGGATTATTGTTCAACGTTCGTAATAACGAGATTATGAGTGGCAGCTACAAAATTGGTATCGAGAACGTCTCGTAAGTTCGATTTCTTTGTACGGGTGTTTTTTTCACACGGGGTTTTCTTTATGAAATCTTGATATCGCTATTATCGAAGGTTTCCACTTAAGAGTTGGAACAAATATCTCGCTTTATTTTTCTGGAACACGATTGTCGGATAACGGTGGAAAATTAGACGATTTCTTTTATCTTCGATCGAGCTTAATCTTCATTTTCACCCCGGTCTACTTTTTTAACCCCCCCGTGCGCGGTATTTTCTTTTTCTCCTGACCGAGTTCACGACGGGCAAAAAAAGATGTCGATAAAGTTGGGATATAAATTTCTCCGTGACGAGACCTCCGAGACTCGAGTTTGAGAGGAAAAGGGGGATGTTTCGCGAAAGACCTCGGGAGGAAGCGAACTGGGGATGATTTTGAAGAAATAGATATATCGCTAATGTTTCAAACCTCCTGGCTCCTTCCACATCCTGTGGGATTGGAGAATCCTGTTACTCAAAGCTCGGCCGGGAGAGCTTTTGTCCGGAGCCCGGGGCTGTGTTATTATTCGTAGAATTGGGGCGTCGATGGTTGAGCCACGCTACTGTCGTCCGCAAGTAGTACAACCATAGATCCGTTCCGACGTTCGTACATCTCCCGGAGTTTGGTTGGCGAAAGCACAAAGTGCTGCGAGTCGACACCGAGCGAATTTCTCGAGAAAACGGGAAATTCGTGAACGAGAAATCGACCGAACGGAAAAACGTACCCCGACGAACGAACGAGGGAACGCTTGTGTAGAAAGAAATACGAAGAAATGAAAACAAGTCGTCGGATAAATGGAATATATGAAAACGGGCTGGGGTAAAAAGTTTTTGCATTATCCTCCCGACATCTCGTGTCCATCCGTTCGTTATTACTTTTCTCATCTCCGCTTTCTTCGTCCTCTTTTCGGAAGAACGAATACAACAAACTTGAACAACGCGTCGAGCTTCTCATTTCACCCTGGTGTAACTTCATCGATTTTATTTAGGGGATGACAATTCCAAGAACTTGTGGTAACAATCTAAATAAAAATATGTTTTAGGGCCTGCTTTTTCTCCGGGTTCTTTAATTACCTTTCGTATATTTTTAAATCGAACTAGCCAATCGCAACATCACTAAGTATTTCTTGAAAGTCAACAGGGGGGTGAAAATTGCTACCCCTAAGGCATTCGTATATAGAATTGCTCGATCAGCACCATAAGTCAATTATAGAATGAAGAATCGAGCCCGTAGATACACTCGGTTCGTTCACCCCTCGGGTGTAGCCCAATTCCTCCCTTCAACCCTCTCATCCTCCAACCCTCTTTATTTCCCATTCGCGTTGTCTTCCCCCCAATGGGGGTGTTGTTGTCTTCGCGGTTGGAATAACAAATACGAGGGATAAAGTCGTTATCGTTCGTGACCAACCCTCTATACCTCAAGGGTTCTCAATTCTCCCCATCCTCCCCCACCCCTCTTATCTCAACTCAAACATACGACGCAGGAATGAAATTTTTCATGTTGAACATTTATTCCAGACGCTGTAACTCGACGTTTTCCCTCGGGTGCGACTCGCGAAGCTTCGGACTTTTACCTTTGAAAAGGTGTGCTTCGCCGAGTCCGAGATACACGCCTTTTTCTTCTTCTCTCGTTCCCAATCCTCAATCTTTATTCTCTCATGTAGGGAGATAACAACGATATTTTCTCGAAATTATTTATATCTCAGGGTAGCTCTCAGGCTCGTTATGATTATTTCAGAAGCCCGTTCTTATCTCTCTAGTTCTTGTCTAGTTCTTATACACGAGCGAGATTTTATATATTTATGCTCGCGTGGAAAAACGTCCGAGTAATCTTTTGCGTCGATCATTAATCGCGTTAGGAACTTCATCAATCGCAAATTTTTCCACAAATCCCACGTGTATCGAGGAAGCGCGACGCTCAGAGCGGTGGAAAATTTATCGGACGATCATAAGACGTGTTATATGTCAATGTGTGTGTGTGTGTATCTCAATATATGTATAGGTAGCGATGAATACAGGCATAATGTCGAAAGGCAGTCGTTAAGGCCAACGGGTCAACCTTGCGAAGCTTCTATGAAATATTCACCGACCTTGATTACACGAAGATACAGTAAAGGGGACATGCTCACTGATAGAAAATGCGGAAAGAGCTCGCGGCTGATTTCTTACCAGGTGTACCCTCGCAGCTTGACGAAAATTCAACCCCCCCCCCCCCCCCCCCCCCCCCCCAGAACGACACCCTCTAATTATTTTGATTATTATAACGAGCCGTTCTGTCAACCTGAAGTACCACCTTCTCTCTCATCGAGACGGAATATTTTTAGGTGGATGAACAAAAAGGTAGAAGGGAGATGTCGAAGTCGAATTTTTGCGAGGGGGATGAAACGTCGTTAGCAATAGTCTTTTATTATTTACGAAAATATGACAATTTTTCTTTTACCTCCGAGAGATCGAAAGGTGGATATTTGATTAGAATCAATTTGTTTTTATTGGCATTTTTCCACCCTTATATTTGTGGCTTTTTACGAAAATTTAAATTATTCGAGGGTAAATAGTTTGCGGTGTTTCGAACGCGTAAAAGCCGATTCACCTGTCTGCCGATAATCCGAGACCTGTCGGATTGTACCAAGGGGTTCATTCGATTCTCCGAACATCGGATTTACATGCGAAGTGAAGAGCCTCGATGAGAGGAGTTGTAGCGATGTAGGGGAGCATAGCGTCGAGATAAAATACGAGGGGATTCGGGATTTTCTTACAGCGCAGTTGGAATTCGCGACGAGCACGAGAGTGAGTCCGTGTCTTTAGACTGTCATGTATAAACAACCCTTAACGCCGTAACATTGCTCGGAAAAATTCAAATTTTTTTCATCCCTCTTGTCTTACCTCACGAATTTTCATTTATCATCAAACCTCTATTTTTATCGTTTTATTCAGATCTCTTCAAACAAAATTTACAAACCAAACTAAGCCACTACTGACACACTTATTTTCCAATTTTTCTTTTCCCTTACATCGTTCTCACTAAAACAGTTTCAGTGGAGTAAGCTTGAATAGTTCTTGCGTTTCAAAGAAGTAGGAAAGATCGCACGATTCGCCGGAGGGGTTGATACGAGTAACAGCAATGGCGCATGTGGTAATCGTTAAGCGTCCGGAGTTTTTCCTTTGCGAGATAAGAAACCGTCGCGTGGTTTAGGGGTGGCGATTTTCGAGGTACCTACACGATGACGCTAGAATCTTCTAGTCTCTCGCCTATAAATCGCTCGATTATAATAGCGACGTTATATCTCGGAGAATATTATGTCGAGGTGTAAAGTGTGTGTTAGGGTCACGCCCGTTAACCCTGAAACTTGAAGCTCGAAAGTGTGAAGCCCTCGACTATGTATTCAGCACCCCTATCGCTGCGATATTCCAGAATAGATAATAGATTTTACACGAGTATCCCACTACTCGTTCAGGAACATTGATTCTTTGAGATATTGTAACATCGTCCATAAAGGGATGAAAGAAAATTAGGTCGAGTTTTTTTTTGGGGAGAAGGACGACCTTTGGAATGTTGGACGAGTTTTTATATTTGTTAATTTTAGTCGTTATTGATTTCATCCCTTAGTCGAGACAATTTAAAAAATATTTTTTCATATGTCGACAGAATAAATGGCTGTCTAAGGTTCGTGGAATCGTTATTCTGTCTCTTGTCGTTATTCATACTCGAGAAAAAAGCTGATAACAATAACGAAGCTCTTGCACCCTAATATCACGACCTCGTATCTTCATCCACATTTCATCGATATCTTGACTGACGACGGGCAAAGGAGGCGATACTGATCGATTCCCTCGTTTCTGTGACACGTTTATAACCAGCTATGTAAGCTTCTGAATCCGTTATACACCCTATCATGCAACGTCTGGGGGTACATAGAAACTCCCAAGAGTAGAAGCTTATCTCCTTCCACCCTTATACAAACGATCTGCACCAAAGCCGTTATCGCAACGACTCGAAACACGTCGAATCACTCGGAGATTCTTGTGTGCAGAAGAATTCACGAGAATCAATGATCTAACTTTATAAACCTGCGAAAAATTGTTAAAACTTTGAAAATGACCTTGATGGGATTTTAAAGGTTGAATAATTGTAAATGGAATGAGTGCAGAATGAGTGCAGAAAAAGCTCTGAACATTCCAGTGTTAACATATTTTCCGAAAATCATAAAAACCGAATTTTTTATAAAAATTACAAAATAAATAATGAGCTATTTTTAACCTTGGATTTTTATTTTAATCATAAACCTTTTTTTTTAAGTCAAGTCGCAGCAGCTTGAAAACTTCGTTTTTTATACTCTCGCACGTTTTGAACGTCGATAGTTTCGATAACGATGCAGGTGCATCGGATTCGATATCATCCCCCTCCGTAACACGACTTTTTTTTTCGAGATCAAAAACTTCTTCTCGTGACATTCATCCCTTCGGTGCTCGTACTCATACCTGAAGAGTCTCTGAAAGTCGTTTCTCGTATTTTCTCTAGGCGTTATTTTTTACACCCTCTAAGATCCACCCTCTGGAGTCAGCCTGACTGTCGCACGTGCTGGCTCAACCCCTAGATTCTTCGGAAACTACCCCTCGCTACTGCAGTAGAGGGGTGCGAAGAGCCAATATGCTATAAACCATCCCGAACACACGAGATCCATCCCCATGCATATACCTATAAAGTCGATTATTTGCAACTTGGCACGTGTCCCAGATACAAATTCTCCTCTCTTTTACTTTTCTTTCTCTCTCTTTCTCCCATTTTCCTCATATTTTTTTAACCTTTCCATAGGTGGTTATCATACTTCTCTCCACAAATTCGTGAAATAACCGTGTGTACCTTGTCGAAGGTAAATAAGTTTCTCGTCCGTAATATATGAACTTTTTATTTATCTCTCTCCCCGGCATCCGCGTGTACCGCGGGGAAAAAGATTCTTTTGTATTTATTCAGCGATGCGAAGGAAAAACTCGGGATCGTAGTCAAAAGATAGGCCAGACACGGTGAGAGTCGTGAATGAGGGAGGATAAAGGAAAAAATTTCGTCGACGTGAAATAAAGAAGGGGCGGTTGAAAATGGAGCTTTTTATTTTTGTGCCACGGGGGAAGGGGCGAGGGTTAATTAATTAATTACACAGCCCCTTCTGGCCACGGTTAAACGTTCACACCGACACGTAATGCCTGGAGAAATTCGTATAAACATACACACACACACACACACATGTATACATATATATATATTTAATGTAATGGTCCTTTACACAGTGGCCAGGATTCGAGGTCGTTAGCATTTGTGAAACGTACTCTCACAGTTCGTTAACGACGACCTGGTATAGCTTTATTATCATTGCCCAGACCTCCGACGGATGCATTCGTCTCTCTCTGTGCATCCCTATCTCTCTCTCTCACTCTCTCATAACGATGGTACACTTTACGTCAGATCTTCCTTCCTATACGTATAGTTTCGTTTCTCTCGTTGTTCCATCTCGTCGAGTATCTTCCGCGTCACGGGTTTATGAAAATTTATGAATTGAGGACTTTGCGACCAGCGAGGCGTGGAGACGAGAACGAGATAGAGAGAGGGAGAGACTGAGGGAGAGACTGAAAGAGTGACCGGGTACTGTTTTATTATAATAATCAATATTTCCATCGTGAAAAGTAAAATAAGGATTCGAGGGGGTAGAAGTGGCCCCGAGGAATTCATTAGCATGCATTAACCAAGGAAGCGGAGACCGCGACTGCTCGGATAACTCGAATGTATATCGAGTACTCGACTTTCCCTTCGATTTTCTCACTCTTACTCTCGGCGACTTTGTATCGTTCTTCTTGCGTTCGTTAAAAAATTGTTCAACAAACCATCCGAAGTTTCTCGTCACAGAGTACGCTAAATTACTTCGAGCTTGTGATTTTTTGTCCTATCGGGAGATGATTTATGATTCTTACTTGGGAGGGAAGGGAGGAGGGGGATGATTTTATCTCGAGTATGATGGATTCATTACGAACTTGTCACCGATGGAAATACGATCTTGTGAAACATGATTTTGCAGTTTGAAGTTTACTGGCGACTAGATCGAAACGTACTTCGTCAGAATTTGGGGTGGTTCGTTAATGAAGCGATAGGTCATCCAATTATAACGCTCGGTCCAGGATTCATGGACTAAACACTCCATTGGGAAATCCTTGCGGTGTTTTCATGGTGTTCGATCTACATGAACGCTAGGCTCAAAGTTCATTCATCGATGGGCGTGAGCTATTAGCACCCTTGTTACCGGAAGTCGTCCGTTTTCCTGCAACCCCTTTTGTCACAGACGAGTTCGTTCCTTCTGTAAATATCGTACGGTCTATTTCGGTCGTATTAATTAATACGTCACGTTTCGAAGATCTTGTTTCCGAGATAAAGAAAAAAAGCGGGGTTGAAAACGCGACGTGCTTTTTTCACCCTGTACAACAAAATTACCCTCTCTCCCTTGGATTCGTTGAGCCGAATTCTTCGTTTGTCACTCGCGTTAATTACTTCCTACCGTGCTGTGCTTCAGTCGCGTCGTCTGCGAGAGGGTGCGAGTTGAAGGAGTGCCTTTCTCGACGTAATTGCCGGGGGTGGCTTTTGTTCGAAATTTTTAACAATGGCTCGACCCACCCCTCCTCCACATCGAGCATTTTCGTCGTTACCAAAAATACGAAGTTTGAGAAATTCTCGAAAGGGTAGACAACTTTCCTGAGGGTTGAAATATATATATATATATATATGTATATATATTCATATTTTCTGTGTAGAACATAACTCAGCGACGTGAAATTATTCTCTCGATTCGTTTCCTTGTAGTTCGCACCGTGACCCAAATACGTCGGTATACGAAAAAATATACAAATCATACGAAAACGCGAAAAAAAAATATCAATCACGTCGTTTCGATATCCAGACAGAAAGAGAAAAACACGTGGTTCTCGAGTGGGTAGAAATCGTATAATCCATTAAGGAAATCGAAGCTCGAAGTTTCAACGAGAAAAAACTCAAAGCGAGAGAGAGAAAAAGAGAGTGATCGAGAGAGAGACAAACAGACAGGGAGAGAGACAGAGAGAGAAAATAACCCAGGGATGTTTCAACGCGAAGCTAATAGGGGTGCAAACATCCCCTGCTTGTACTCCCATTAAAACAACTTTCCTTTTTTGCATATGATCCAACGTGTTTCAACGCTAGCGTGAAAATGGAGCTTCCTGTTGGAGTTTTATACCTTCGCGAGAGGAAGAAGCCGGACGATTTACAAAACCCACCCCTCTTTCTCCCTCTTGTGGCAGAAGCTCCATGTACACGCGCATTAGTGTTCGCAGCGTTTCTATCGCAACGCACACAAGACTTCATCGACTCTAGAGGTTGATCGAGTTAGAAGCCTTTACGGTTCAACGGAAAAGAACATCTTCCTTCTCGTTCAACCCCCTTCAGATTCTCACCCCCTTCGTTCCCTTATCGTAACCAGTCTCGCAATCGCGCCAACCATAGAAATAACAGTTGGCGTCGAGCCATCGTTACCGATGGTATTTCGATGCTTCTTTCGTCTCCTCACTTTTCCAAGAGCGTCAAACCATTGGAATTTTTGTCCAAATTTTTTGCAACATTTCGACAAATGCTCCACTCGATTTTCTACCCTCGAAAAGTGTCTCTCCCTCTCACTCTGTGCAATTGCCGGATTGTTTTATCTCTGATAGCCGGTATTTCACATTGGAAGGCTGGCGTTAGCCTCGTTCAGTACGCTCTTCCTCCGCATCCTTCAATTTGATCGAAACGATTGTGCCTAGGGCTAGTCGGACACCGGTGTGCGGTTTTGCTCGGCTCGACCTCACTACCGCTCTCTTGCCCTCGAACGTACAATGGATGTGTGGGCGGGGTGGAAGGGGAGGTTCGCGCGATATCTGACCAGTTTCGTCGTTCAACGTGAACAGGAAGTAGGGCCACTCCCTGATGGGACATGGGTAACACACATACAGTTAGTCGAGCTTTAGATATACGACTACCATTCGCCTGAAAAACACACACACACACACACAAAATAATCCAAATATTGGCTAGACGAAAAATTGGGTCGATGAAGAAATTTCGTTCTTTCATCATTTTTAAAAGGTCGACATTTCATCGACGCATTGCATTCTATCGAACCACGTGGTAAAATAGCGTTCGTTCGGTTCGAGAACATCACGGGGGGTAGTTTTCACGCGTGGTTCACCCTATACATTCCACCTTCTACACGCGACAAATTTTTTAAAGCTATTTCACGTACCGGAAAAAAAATCACTTCCTACCCTCACACGCACGTTTACACCCGCCCTCGTTTGTCCACAGTGGTCAAACACTGCAAGTAATACCCACGTTGGTTGCAGCGTTCGCTTCCCCGAACAGCGCGAACCGACTGGTGACATTACGTAAACTATAGTCAACGGTATTTTTTGCGATGGAATTGCAACAAATTTTCGGTTACCTGCACAAATTCCAGAAGTTTTCTCTTCGATGCGCAACTGACATAAATCAAAAAATATTTCGTTGACATTTTTTTGTCCGGAATGACCTTGTTTTGTTTTCGTCCTTGACGACAAAAGGACGAAGGAGTGCGAATGTTTTTTTGGATTAATTTCGTTTGGTCGGAGACAATTCTTTTTTTCGTCAGTTTTTCAAACGTCGGTGAACAAAAATAGAAAAAAAAACACATATTGTCCGAGAGAGAAATGTCCTTCGGGAGGATCGAAGAGCATGAGCTTGCATCGAGGTATAATCGAGGACTGTAGGGATCTCTCTTTCTCTCTCGCTCTCGTGACTCTTTGAACTCCATGGGGCGGTATGATTCTCTTTTTCTCTCTATCTTTTTGCCCTGCGGGACTCGTGTGTATAACCGACCTCAATCCGTCGGGGGTCGCGAGAGATCGGCGCGTACCATTCTCCAACCCTCGCTGGTACCATGGTACACATCCTCCCCGACTCTACATCCAATCGAGAATTCGACCCTCTCTCTACAAACTTTCTAACCCTATGTGTGTACTTCTTTATTTTTTTTAATGAAAAATCTTCATTTTCGCGTCGATTTTACGGCTTTCCGTTCCACTTCCGGATTTTTTTTGCTACGTTTCCCAATTCCCTCGCGTCACGACGCTTCATTCATTTTCCAGACTTATTTTCGTTTCTCCAAATCCTTTTAATCGACTTTTAAACGTATTTTTCAAATCCGACACGTTTCCTGGAAGAAGTTGGAAAAGTGATTCAACGATCCTCGTAATCCTCGGGCGAATGGTAACAGCCACGAGATTTCGATATCGATCCGAAGGCTTTCCTTCTTTTCATCCTTGGAATGAAAGAGATCCTTTGAAAAATCGAGGGAAGTTTATTTTTCTAAGAGGAGAATGGAGATTCTACTAAGAACGTAAAACTGTTTATAATCTGGAAAGAGGGAAAACTTTTTTCTCATACTTTCACTTCGAGCAAAACCGTTGCAAAATCATTCGTAAAAAGATGAAATCCACTCGATGCGATCAAAGAAAAGAGACGTTTGTTTCTCGACGTAAACTTTAGCTACGAATACGAACCTTTGTACGATGAAAACAAAAACAAATCAGTGGAAAGATATTTTCGTTCTTATTTTGTTTTTTAATATTCATTCGTCACGAGTATCGTCCTCGTTTCAACTCGGAACGTTCACAAAGTGATACCCACCGGGGAAATCCAATTAGAGCGTATATATATCTTTATTTGCTTTTATGTGTGACCTCGTTTCATGCTCATTCGTCGCGCACTCATCGATACATTTTAAACTATCGAAATCATTTACATAGTCTCGATGAAATGAGAGCAAGCTTTGAACATCGGAGCTTTTCGTTCTCCCTCATCTCCACCCCCCACCCCCTGCCCCTCTCTCATTCGTTTCCCTCTTCACGCTTTAACGAGCCCACGATCATCGACCGGATGATTTCGCGCTTTGATAACGAATTATTCGTTCGTTACCGTAAAAGGATAGTTTTAATCGATGTCCCCCCGGCAAGCTTTTGTTCAACGAATTCATGTTTCATCCACGGAACAAATTGTTTCCCGAAAAATGAAATTTTCCAAAATTTTGATAATACTTTGAAAAATAACGGAGTAAATTATTGCACGGGATTAATAACGCGTACAATTTTCGTTCGATATTGAGAGGCCACTTGAACCCCTCGAGAAATTACGAAGGGAAACAATTGGTTTGATTTCTCCCTCCAATTAAAAAAGACGAAGAAAAAAAGGAGATTTTACGTGAAAAGGGTTCATTGAAAAGTGAATTGCTTTAACAAAACTACCGAGTTCTCATGCATAGCATTGACATGACCTGGATTTGATAATCGCAAACCTGCACGTCGTCCAATGGATAAAGAAAAAGTTTTTCCGTGCGGTATGGTACGCGCATGAAAGGACGAGGGATGAAAAAGGGGGGTGGGAGCGAAAGGGATGTGATTCATTAAACTTTAGAATTTTGCGAGTTTTACTTATCTTTGAGAGGAATCTTATTCAGGAGGCATAATCGAAAGGTTATCCCCAGGTATTATTTGCAACCCTTAGAAAAAAATAAGGCCTATAATTTTCATCCCTTAATCTCCTTCAGTCTCGTCGAGCTTTCTCACAATCCACCCCTCTTCGATTCGTCTTTATAGGCGGATGTAATAATAATGAAATACCGTTTACAAACTACATTATACGCCATTGCAACGCGACGATTCATCTGGTTAAACGGGCTTTTGTTTGGCGAATAACCGGATGCATATTTGGCAGAGTGTCAAAATTCAACCGAGCGGAAAAGGGTAGAAGCTCGAATAGTGAACTACGCTAGCGAATGTGGGTCTATCGGGAGATTGAGATAGCAACTGGTGTTAATAATCGTATTTCCTGGTGATCTCGCAACCCCCTTGAAAACAAAAATCATCCCCTACGACGTCTTTAATATAGACACATTTTTATCCGCGTTTTCACGCTTCGTCAAACATTGGAAAAGCTCGCGAGTTTATATAAGTATTTCAGATTACGATATTATGTTTCTCGTAATAAAGATATCGCGAAGGGTGTCACTATTTTTATTACCCCAACATCGTAAACTCTTCACTCCGACAAAAATTTCCATACGTATGACTTTACGATAGCTCCTGGTAGCGCAAGTTTTCAATATGGGTTTGTGTCTACCCATCTCGTTTTCCTCTTCCTGCTAGAGAGAGAGAGAGAGAGAGAGAGCCCCGCGTGCACGCTTTGAATATTTCAGAACTCTGACCCCTAGCGTTACATGAAGTAGAAAAGTTTTTTCGTCCGATACTTGCGTGGCAGTTTCAGCGAGGTGGGAAATATAAATACGCCGAAGAGATGAAGAAATATAGTTCGAGTAGGACGGTTACAAAAATTGCTAATATATAAATATAGACACGTGTATATAGACGTATATACAAGGTGACCCTAGGGACAAGAGTCGGGGTGAGTTATGCGGGCGAGGATGGGAAAATACATTTTAATTTTCATACGAGACGAGTTTTCTCTCTCGCCACTAGGGCACTCGTAATGTTTTTGTGAAAACCATCCCGAGGAAACATAAGTCGTTGATGAAATTCTCCCCCATGTTGACGCGCGTTGAAAAACAAAACAGGAACAACGACGAGGAGAAGGGTGCGTGATAATTTTCATTTTTTTCACCCCGTTCTACCATACCTCCGGTAGTTCTCCTTAACGAGCTTTTGCTGCATAACTTGGTGTTGGATCGATCGTCTTCGTACCACGAGAGGTCGACGTTCCCCTGTAAGGTCGCAACTACAATGCGATTACACCCTTGCTCCTGTTTTATTGTACAGGGTTATTTTTTGTTTGTTTACTATTTTCGTTTCATTTTCTTCTGTTTTTCGACGATACCCCGAGGTAAACTCGACGTGAGAAATATGTTAGATAAAAGGTTGACGAGTGGGAGACAAGGGCATGCAGCAGCAGCAGCTTTTTATAACAACGCTGTAGGCGAAAAGATGGAAATGATCGAGTATCGTAGACTCGTGAGAGCCTGAGGGGGGCGGGGGGTGAAAAGCCACTTTTCTCCACACTCTCTCACTCGCTCGCTTTGCCACCCACTTAGGTACTGTGTGGCCCTTCTTGTTGAGTCACCTCAACATAATCTCGACGATTTGTCAAGCACGAATGCTTGTAGACTCGTCTCTTCTACTTTTTCTACTTCTTATTCTTCTTCTTCTTCTTCTTCGCCTTCCTTCACTCTGTCTTTATTGAGCTAGTGCCTTGGGGAATTCTTGGAAAATTTTCCCATGGTCGTTTCGAAACCTCCGAGCCCTTTTCTTGCTTCTGTACTGGAGTCTCGACGAGGAGGGTAGAAAAAACACGAGATAGGTGTGTCGAACAACCTTACGGAAATTACACGAAATTCTTAACCTTGTGATATTTGTTCAGGACGAAATATCAGTCTGCGGTCGATTTTTTGCAAAGAAAATAGAGCTATGTTATTTTTCACCCTTATATCGACAGTTTCTCATAGTTATATAAAATTTCCCAAGTTATTAAGTCCGATCGATTAAAAATTAACAGAAATTCATTTAATTGTACAAATAATTCGAATTTTACTGGATTTTTATTCCCATAAAATATTATTAATAAATCATTTCACAGAAAAATTAACACGAATCGATTTTTTTAAACACCAACCCTTCGAATACGAGCTTTCATCACTTTTAGAATTTACCATCGATTTTTCCTAAAGTTACCGATGGTACAAAAACTTTCCAAATCCCTCATCGTTATAGAAGGCTTCCACTTTTTATCACAAATGGTACATTACACTCGGCAGGAATCTTAGTTTCCCTCTACATCGAATGTAGCCACGAATCGTCTCTGGTCGGTAACCCAGAGAACTATCTCTTCGACTAACCTTACAGAGTTTTGCAAATATCGCCCTCTGACAAAACTCTCCGCAAGCTCGAATCTTTATGCTTTTACCAACTTTCCAAAAATCTCGCAAGCTACAAATTTCACTGTCCTAGCGAGAGATGGCGTTAGTTCAATATGTCTACATCAACCCTCTTCTATCCATCGCTGCAAGCTTTACCGTGTGTCCCGGTCATAGGTTACCCATGATATTCGTGACCTTCACCTTTAACTGTCGGAAGTTCGTCGTTTCAGAACGAGGACTACGCTCGTAACCGTAAGAAAACGTCACAAAGACCACATTCATGCCCCCAAGGTAACA
Organism: Netelia fuscicornis; assembly: GCA_946811545.1. NCBI lineage: Eukaryota > Metazoa > Arthropoda > Insecta > Hymenoptera > Ichneumonidae > Netelia > Netelia fuscicornis. Next base: position 38,783,126 of record OX328015.1, read on the forward strand.
AAATATCTTCGACATTGTCTACCTTGTACGCGACCTAAGATCGTCCTCTATAACGAAAACAACACCCTGTCGCCTCAGCTATAAAGGATAAAACTTCACACAAAGCTTCATCCACTTTGTAGCTAACAGTGTGTAAGCGTTAGCATGAAATATGACAATATTTCGCGGGATATAAAAGCTGCACGCACGTGTAACGCGCGTTGCATTGAACGGTACAAGGGTTGCCCCGGACGATTTCAGTAGTAAAGCAAGAGCACTAGGTCAGCCGTGACGTCATACCGGGCACACGGGAGCTCATTGGCCGCATCCCCGTGGTGTATCACGGCTTCGAACCCTTCCCCGTGCTCGTACCTCTCCCCATTTTCTCTCACCCCTCCTGTCAACGAAGTTTCAACCCCTCCCAAGGGAGGGTTAACTTACCTATGAGCTAATTCGCCCTAACTTAATCCCTGTCGGTTTCTCGACTATGTATGATTGACGCGTACTTTGTTCGCGGGATAGCTCATCGCCAAGAGCGAAATTCGTACGGTCAACAAAGAAAAATTTGTACGAACTGAAAAATAAATGAATTTTTCGAATTTCTTGCGATCGAGGGATTTTGTTACGTGGTAAATAAGAAAGGATCGAGACTCTGCGTCTCCATAATGTAATCCTGCGTAAAGATTTCAGGATTCTCGTTGCTTTTGGAACATCGCGTAATCAGTAATCCGATGGAGCTCTTCGCGCGAGATTTTACAACCCTCGAACTCCCGAGCTCTTTGTTAATAATTCTCAGGCACTTGTGTATCAGCTGGTTCTTGTCCCCCAGGGAAAAGTTTCCCTCTCCGGAATGCAAAGTTACTCGCTACGACACACGCGCGCTCTACAACCCCATCCCCTCTCTCACTACCTACCCTTATTCACCCTTGTAAAAAAATCGTAACGCCATCTCGGAACATCCTTGAGACAGTAATTGGAACAATGCACATTGTTCTGTGATAACTTTCGTAACGAAACAACCCCTTCTTCGACCCAGACCTCATTTAATTAATTCACCGCTTACGTTTATAGCAATCTCGCGTGTTTTAATCATTTCCGCTATGGCGCAGTCGCGGACTCGCTCGCTACTTCGTCCACATTGCGAATTCACTCTACTGCAGTTTCGAAATTGCATTCGTCAAATCGTGAAACTTCGCTGCGATACAATAACGCATATTCAGGGGTGAATTTCGTGATCGAAATTTTACCGTTTTAGTAAAAGTTTCATTTTTTCTTATACAAAAATTATTTATTAATTAAGAAAATTAATTACAGCATAAAATTTTCGGAAAGAAAAAGTATCGTTCTATCTGTTTCTTCCACCACGCTCCTTCGTGTATTCTTCTAAAACAAGTGGTCGTCGTTCGGATAAAACAAGCACTTTGGTATCGAATCGAAGTCTTTAGAAAAAAGAGAAAAAAGCCTTCGGTCTCTCCCAATTGCGCTGGTCAAGCGTGAGTGATTTACGGGGTGGTGAACGCAAATGGGGTTGTGTACGGTCGTCATTGGTGTAGACTTTTCGCTCGGTTCCGTCTCTAACATAAGTCTCGGACGTTAAAATATACGAGGTGACACGAAGAGCGACGAAAAGCGACGAAGTACCGTGGGAGCCAGAACACCGCGGCGAGGGGGAGGGGGTGCAGAGAAGCCGGCCCGGTATCCCCGACATCCGACCACTCTAACGCGAGACGGAACGAGAAGAGGGAGTAAGGGTTGGATTCCTCTCGCTCGCTCGCTCATTCGCTCGCTCTCTCATACTCATCTCCATCGTGCGGTCGTGTTTAACTCGCTCAAACCGCGCTTTTTTCTCTTGCTCCAACGATCAAACGATTATTCTACGTGATTTCGGAAAACACTTTACGTTTACGAACTCTCGGGTTGAACAACACGTTTGTATACAAATTATTACGATAAACGTACGGCAGTTTTGGGTGGAAATATACTTTGAGAAAAGCTCAGCTTCTCGTCGTGAATCGATAGTGCATCGTAGACCGGAAATACGGTCTTTACTTGTTTCTGTTTACCGGCATCATCGGACAATGCGAGATTCGATCGTGACAATTTTTTTCTCTATTTTTTGAGTTATCTCTCACAAAAAAAAACTACATAAGTTTGTTTTTTTCATGAATTTATTATTTCGAGGTTTATGACAATTTTTCTAAAAATCATTTTAGTGAGAATTCGTGAAAGAATTTTTATTCTTCCCGTTGATTTTTGTTTCGCCTCGTGACGATCGGTGAACGAGGGATTTTCAAAAGTGTGTGTAATATATTTTTACGACTCTCGTTGAGTCGAAGACGATAAAAATTTGTCGTTAATCGTGAATGCATTAACATTTGAAAAAATCGTCCAACCAATCGTCCACGTGCTTGATCGCTTTTCGATGATTCGCGATAGATACTCGCCTCCTATTATCGGATATTGAATTTGCAATATATCGAGGAGAAATGTAGAGTAAACCCGCATTTCCGGGGAGTCGCGTTTTAACGACTTTACCAAACAAAAAACAAATAAATATCCTCGATCGTACTTTGGCTTCGAGCTTCGGGGGATGAAATTGCGTTGCGATAAAAGTGACTCGCGTTATCCAATCCTCCGATATTTAATTATAACATTCGCGTAACCGCTTTGTGACCGAATAACGCAGCTTTGCGTTATTTCCTCGCTGCGGCGTCGAGCGACTAAAGCACGAACGCTTACCCGCAACAATATACCGTTTAATCTCCCTGTAATTACAAACGCGATATTCCCGGAAAAGCGTGGGCGTTTTTCGTTTACATTGACTCCTTTTAAGCTCAATTACGAACCGCTTTATGAAAGATTGCGAAGGGTCTTAGGGTATTAACTAGCGGTCGCATATGTCCCGCGTTTTCCAGACTATTTATTCACGAGCTTTGCACGAATCTCACGATCTCAAAAAATCAAAATTTTTTTTAAATTGTCGCATACTTTAATCATTTCCATTTTATAGAAATAAATTATTGGATCGAGTTTACGGAACATTTTATTAAAAGAGAAAAAAAACGTCTCTTGGGAAGGAGGGACGATAATTTGGTTGACGCGATCACTTTCGGTGGGTGGGAAGAAATTATCTCTGTTTTTTTCTTCGCGATAATTCTTAGGTGATGCTGGATAAATGGGAGGGTCAGAGTTGACGACGACATCGACGTCGTTGTCGTACGAGATACCATGAATGCGTGGTTACTGGAAACTCGAACATCTCCTGGGGGTTTCGGTCTATACATATAGTTTCTTAACATCGAAAGTTCACTGTGTTATTCGAGCCAAAGTTCTTCCTACCCTCTCTTCACCCTCTCTGTCTCTCCCACTCGCCGGAATATCAAAATGCCTTCTTGTTCTTCCCAAAGAAACTTGTTCCTCTCTCGTGGTCAAACAAGAGAAGCTGCTCCGAAACGAACGACCATAACTGCGTATCGTAACATCTCGTATATATTTAATTACCACGAAAAGTCGATGTATTTCGCGTTCGGTGCGTGACCGAATTCATCCAAGAATTCGAGTTTTTTTGAGTTTTTCTTAATTTTTGACTTTGTTTACGTATATATGGGCAATTTCTCTAGGAGAAAAAGATAAAACAATACCTTTTGGTACATTCTTTCAATCGACGATTCGAAAATACAATTTTCTTTTACAAAAACATTTTTCATCCCCTAAAATCGATTTTTTTACATGGAACGGCCCATAGATACGTAAGGACGAGTCTCGTTATCTCGTGGTCGCTTGCAGGTCGCGTGATTGACCCGAACGCGCGAGAGCATCGTCCGTACTGTTGAAGCATATAAAACGCAACGACGGGGGGTTGAAGGTGAAAATATAAAAAACATAATCAAGCAGCAAGTACGAGGGTTAATTGTCCAACATAAGGGAGGTGGGAAGTGACGCTCGAGCTGGTGATAACGGTGTCGGACGAACAACCGACGAAGGGAAGCGACTAAAATAATGGTTCACGGCTTGATCGAGGCACAACTTCCGGGGATGGACGGAAATCAGGATGACCCTTTGGGTCTCCGTGATCCGGCTATTCAAGCTCGCAAGCTCGTAAGTACAGATCGATATACGTGTCTTGATTGCTCTAGTCCATAAATCTTGGTCTTTTTATTGACCCGCCTGGCTTGGACAATGGACCATAGATCCTTGAAAAAGGACACGCGCACTGGGGTAGTAACATGGGAAGGATCGTTAATTAATTTTTCATATAATGGTTTATTGTATCCGCGAAAGGACGTAAAAGATCCTTTCGAAAAACCATTCGGCAGACCACAGCACACATTCGTAAAATTTCAACCAATGTATTCTTCCATTAAAGTCGAAGGGGATGAAACGATGTCGTCGATATAATTTCATCTTCGTAACGACAAAAAATATATCTACAACGTCGTTCGATGCTTTATCGTTTACGAAATGAATATCCATCGCTCGCGCTTACGACAAGTTCGAATTTTTATGAATTTTTTATCGACATTTTTTTTCGTTCGATTTCTCTCTCCCACGAATAGAGAGGTAATTTTTCTTTCCACCACGTTCAACTCGACGTTTCAGCGTTTTCGCAATGCCAGGACGAATTCCATAGAAAAGCTCTCCTGTACGGTGCTTTCGTTTATCGATAACGTATCGGGAGTGCGCGCGATACAAAGCCCATGGGCGCTCAATCAGAATATCGAAATCGTTGCGAGAAATTCATCGTTCACGACAATCCGCGAAATTCCGTAAATTTTTTTCTTCCCTGATTCCACGGTCTTTCAGCGATGCCAAAGTCATTTTTCGTCCTTTATTTACGCAGTTAAATATTCTGAATTTTAAATAAAACCGAGGCGAAATCTTAAAGCAACTTTTTAATACACGATGGAAAAAAACGTATTGTGAAAGGAAATTCTTTGGAATCGTATTTAGCGATGTTAATTTAAAAAAATGTATTCGAGCGATCCGGATCACGGATTAACTCACAATCCGTCGGACGAAAACGTTCCAGCGATATAAATTGTGAGCATTAAATATTCCATCGTTTTTTTTTCGCCACCAACTTTGTTACGCGAACAGCGTTTCTCTCTCATTTTTTTTTATCGAACATTCAAAGCAATTTTTTTCACGTAAGGCGAAAGTCGGCGGGTGCAAATTTTACAATCTTGGCAGACGGACCGAGCGTTCTTATACTCTCGGAATATTAAAATTTAAAGTGTCTCGCGAGCCTTCTTTTCTCGACTTTCAAGAAAGTTCATTTTTTCATCTGTATTTTCTACACTTCTCCAGTTTCGCTTCAAAATTTTTTTCTTCACTGTCCTACGATGTAACGAGAATCGTCCTTTTTTTCTACTCTTGCACTATTTTATTCGTCGAGCTTGCTCAGGGTCTTCTTTCAAGCGTCTCGTCTTCTGCAGCAAACTTCTCTCACAATTTTTCTTCGACGATACGCAGATTTTACATAAGATGAAAGGAATTTAAATTTCTACATTCGACATCCGAGCTGTCTGATTTTCTCGTCAATCGTTTTAGAAAAAAATTCATCCCACTGTGTTGCACCCTGTTGCGAATGTTTCTCGATTTATTCGTAACGTAACTGTCAAAGGACTTCCTCGTCGTCCTCGTGTCGTTTAGTAATATCCTTCGTGCGATGTATTATTGAAATAACGATCAGGAAAAAGAGGATTTCAGTCTTTGACATATTCTTCGTGATATTTTGAAAACGTGTAGATTTTACCCCTCCACGTGGGGTAAGAATAAAATAATTTCCAACTAAAACTTTATCAACGCTATCAATAATAAGTTAATATTATTCTGAATCTCGTGAAAGCAGTTGGAAAAATAATTCTTTCGAACTCAAAAGCTTTCGTGGAATTGTTTTTTTCAACCCTCGATTTATTGTAATCTCTATCAGTATGCATTTTGCATATTATCCGAGAATCGCGAATAATTCTCGGTACGACGAATTACGGATTTAATAAAAATTTGTTTGCTAATTTTGCATAATCGAGAGATTAATGTCTGGCGCGTCTCTTCCTGTTCATTTAATTGTGGGAAAGTAAGAGTGGGGCTTCTACAGTGAGGAACTAGCGAGATCTTTTGCAAGGAAAAAAAAGCTCCTTCGTTTCACGGCGCAGCATCGAGCAAAGCGGTATATCAGGCGCGAGTGAGAGCCATAAAACGTGCGAGAGAAACTCGAGAGGGGAAGAGCAGTTCTACTACATAGCTCGAGAACTGGCATTACTTCTCGTTTCGAGCAGTAAAAACCCTCGACAAATCCTGAAAAATCCTTTTTCCTGGGTTCGTATTTTTTTTTTTCGTTACAAAGCGCGAAATAAAACTTCTCCGACACGTGTCCTCGCGTTTTCTTTAATTCTCCATTTCTTTCGTTCATCGTTACGTCAAAATAAACTTGCATACTTTGAGCCACGCGTATACTACGAAGGAAACTCGATACTCGATTTAATCAAATACGTTGCGTCAATAAAAAACCCAATTTTTTCTCCTTTTTATTGTTTATTTTATTTTTTCATTTCCCGTTTTTGTACATCCCTCTCGGTTTCAAGATACTTCCCTGTCTCGGAAACACGAGCCGGGCTACTTTGGTTACTTCCGTAAAAAAAGAGAGAAAGAAAAAACAAACATGGAGGCTGAAAGAAACCTTTCCCCAGGTGCAGTGGGTAAATGGACCATCCCTTAGGGGGAGAGAAAAGCGCTTCGGAATTCCAACAATGAAAGCTCTTACAGCAGGAGCGACTTTTATTGCTCGTTGGCCTCTTGAAATGATATAAAATAACATGATACCACTTAACGCGCCTAAAAAAATCGCCTATCTTTTTCGAAAAACTTGAGTAAAAATCGATCGTTCTCGCAAAAAAAAAAAAAACAGAAAGATTTTTTCAATTCGAACAATCAACGTAGTTGAAACTCGTGTCTGGTATTTTCATTTTTATAATCAAGAATTCCTGCATAAATTTAAAGGGCTGCCACGTGGTCGGTCGTCCCTCTGGGTCAGATCTTTCCATTTCGCAAGCTCGCCCTTTCTCCCTACACTGCATATGCATTACGCACGTCACTTTATATGCCACCGTGCAGTTAGAATCCTGGATGCTCGTGCTCGAGGCACGCTATCGTCTATATAAATTCACATAAATATATATACATACGTGTATATGTAGATACGTATATACGCGTACGATATTGCAGAGAGGCAAAGCACACCTGGTATCGACCGGGCGGAGGACCTGCAAGCTCCCTCGGATGGGGAAGCTCACGCCTGCTTCCGTTAGCCTGGAAAGACGCTTGCGAGCCTAGACAAGCGAGTGGATTTTCACAAACGCCCTCTCGGTACAGAGATCCTTCTTCTCGACCTTCGTTTCACCCAGAGCTTACAACTATACGTACGCGAGACAATTGGCTCTTCGACCCTCGCTTCCCGACTTTGGAACAACAACGAACCCGTCCATTAATTTGAATAGATCTTTCCGATATTCGGGGATAATTGGATCGCTCGTTGGCGTTCGAGTAATCTAAAATGTTGACACAGGACCTGAGAAAATAAGTTCGCGACTAAGGTAGATTTAAAGAATCGTGCGTGTTTATGTTATTTTAAGCACCACTTTTCCTTTATTAAGGGGATGATATTGCGTGAGCTTCGTTCTCTCTTTCTTTTTCGACAAAAACGCAAAGAGTTTAAATCGTAACTGTTAAGACGTTTTTTTTTTCACTTGGGAATTTACGATATACGGATTTTTCTCTTTGTCCCTGATCCTTTGTAAATTTTTTCTTCTTATCCTTTACGCAAGCTCAAAGCAATTTTTCGTGAAAGCTCCGGGGAAAAAATGAAACGTCGTCTCGTGCTTCTGCAAATAAAAAAAAGGGGGGAAAAAGTGGTAACGCTTATCGAAGTCTTCGATCATTCCATTCAATCCCTCGGTACGAAATATCTCCCTCGCAGGGGAAACTACCCCTTGGAGCAATATTGATAGAAAATCTCTCACCTTCGCGCCGATTCCTTTTGTTCATCGTTGAAAAATGGCGCGAAGGTACGACGACGCTCGCTTCGAGGTGAATGTAACGCGACCCGGGTGAGAAGACAAAGCGAGCAAAGGTGCGATATGCAATACGTTTACCTATCCGATGAATGAGATACGAGAAGGAAATATTCCCTTGTGCAATATCGTCGTCTCACCCGCATGAACTCTCGGTGCTTCGCCCTTACACTTCTACGCGTACGTTCCATGCTCCAGATTCATTCGCCCATCGTTTTAATTTTCGCACAGTACTCGTCGGAGTTAACGTAACATTTTCAACCCCTACCTACTACACTCCCACTCTTCTCTCTTATTCATCGCACCTCGACTTTGAAACTTGTAGAACGTAATTCCCATGTGAAAAGTTTACACATTAACAAACATACATTTCTGCGAACCGTGTCGAAATTATGCCACTAACCATTCCCGACCATCTCACGGATCGTTGACTCCCTTTGGTTTTCAGTGAAACGCGTCGAGAGAGAAGCTCGAACTTGTTAAACTCAATTTACAATTTATCGGTTTGGCCATGGTTATTATAGATTGGAGAAAATTTTGCTATGAATATGTTAATTTTACTTGGTAAATTTATAAGCTAGCAAGCTGGTAACGAAGTTTATGAACAAACGTTTATTTATTTATTTATTTATTTATTTACTTATTTATTTACTTATTTATCTATTTATTTACTTATTTATTTATTTATTTGTTTATTTATTTATGTATTTATTTATTCATTTATTTATTTATTTATTTATTTATTTATTCATTTATTCATTTATTCATTTATTCACTTATTCATTTATTTATTCATTTATTTATTTATTTACTTATTTATTTACTTATTTATCTATTTATTTATTTATTTATTTATTCATTTATTCATTTATTCTTTCATTCATTCATTCATTCATTTATTCATTCATTTATTTATTTATTTATTTATTTATTTATTTACTTATTTATTTATTTATTTATTTATTTAAGTTCGCATATTTTTTTAAACGATTGGTATTTCATTATTGCGTCGATGAGCAATCGAATAAATAGCTTCGTTACGATCGAAATTTACGACTGTTATTTACGAATCACCCTGAAGCATTTTGGTCCTGGCAAATTCTGATAATTTGGTCAACCAATGTAATTATCTACCAGCCCTTTACTTCGATTCTCCTTGATAGAGGTGCGTTATTACCGACCGCAACTGTGCTTGAAACGATATTAAAGTCATACTAATTGCTCGTTCACCCGCGTCACTCGACCTCGACCATTCTCGTCCTATACTTGACGCGTGGAGAAACGTCTCACCCCAATAGTCGTCAGAGATTCTTCTCCTCTAATTTAATATTACCCTGCAATTTCCGCGAACACTTGTTTTTCATTTTCTTTTTTTAAACCGCATGAAAAACAAGCTTTCGAAATAATACATTCATCCACGTGATGACCTTGGGGAATTGAGAATACGCGTCAGGGGGATGAGACCCTGACGTGCCCGCATAGTTTTCATACCTGGTGAACGATCGTGAAATTATGCACGACGTTGTGAATACTAATAGTCTCTTACGCCGAGAAATGATGAAGTATGATGAATTTTTGTATAAAAATCCACAGAAGAAACGTTTTTTTACATTATTCTCGATAAATCGATTGTAATCGTAAAGAAACGATATATAGGATTGAGAAATAAAAGGAGAATATAGCTCGTACTGTCTTCTCGGCTATATTTTATCACCGGATAACAAAAGGTCGTGCTAAAAAAAGTCGATGATCGACGAGTTTGGTTGGCTCGCCACGTGGAAAACTGGAATGACATTTTTTTCTTCGTCCTACCCCTCGACCGTTACCGTATTCATTCGGCATATTGCTTTTGCAATTCCAGGACGACTGAAGTACTTTTGTATTCGCTGGGACGTCGACCGATCTATACAACGACCGTATGGCTCTTGAACCGTTGGCTTGACAAACGAGCGTCGTGACACCGTTGGGAAAAATTGTATTCGTTGCTAGTATCCGTAAAACCGACTAGTTTATCAGACCCTTAAAAAAAATGGTACCCGAATAGTTTCGTCTCATCGTTGGGCATTTTATCGTTCGAATTCTCCGGAGGATCGAGACAAAAGGGAGAGAGAGAGAGAGAGAGAGAAGAAAAATAGAAAATAAAATTTATCATCCATCTTAAGATTTCCCTCGTGACGTAAATTTTAAAATAAATTGGATAATTTGAAAAAGTTCGATTACGAGAAAGAGAAAAAAAAGGTAATTTGCATCGTACGATTTCACGAAACATTGCGCAACGGAAACTATTCGAAGCCCCCGAGGGTGTACTTTGAAAAGGAGCAACCCCTGTTGCTTCAACCCTTCTCCGGAAGCTCAATTTTACCAAGCCTCCGGTAAAAACGTATTACTTTCCACGTGTACCACTGTGCGCAGGAACGTCCACTGGGTTCTCTTTAGAAAATAGTATTTCAGGAAGCTCCCGAGAATTTTCGATTTCCTGTCCAGAGGACGAAATCGCGTTAGGAATTCGGAACGCTTCTTCGATTTTCTTCGATGAAACCTCGCGATTTGCAAAGTTCCATAGTCATCGTGATATTTTCCAGCGAAATAAACGTTGAATTATCAAGAAATATAGAGAAATAATGGATTTATAAAATAAGGGTGGAAATTCGCTTCCATCGATGGAAATAATCCCTTGCATTTTCGAGATCGTTGACCCGTTGGATAATTTTAATCGAATCACTGCTAACACATCGGTATCGTCGCTATTCTAGCGACGTCGTGTTCGAAAGCATGGAAAAATAATCGAATCTTCAATTTTCAGTGGAACGCACCCCTTCGCGGGACAATAGCGTCACGAGGTATATAAAAGTTCACTCGCAACAGCCGCAGGTCGGTTCAAGAATATCAAATTTCTCCGGTAACTAATATCCCCCCGGCTTACCCCTTTCGGAAATGCGATCCTTCCGGATCCAATAAGTTTGAGTGTCACATCGTTGATGGAGCGCGTTCTATGGAGGTTGTCGCACATTAACGAACAATGCACGTATCTGAACCGTAGCAAAATCATAAACGCGCATTAACATTGTGAAATCGATGTATTCAACGCGTAATACTCCCGGGGGTGTTGAGGCAGAGCGAACAATAAGGTAAACATCCCAAATCGCATCACGACGCAGTTTCTCTAAGCGCAATGGAGATTACCAGCGGTTTCAACGGATCCGAGAATTATATTAGTAACGACGAAAGTTACCGTGACAAAGCTTCGTGCTCGATGTTAAAAGGAAATTCTGGAAAAGCTTCAACCCCCCGCATCGATTTTTTACTTTTAAGGGTTTGTTCGAAATTTTTTAATTTACGACGATTTTCTTTTCAGTTGAAACAAACGACTTTTTATCATAATTCGATTGAAAATGATATTTTTATTGAGAAATAGAACGGATAACAATCGGTTGGTGTTAACTTTACTAAAGGGCGAAATGATCGATTGATTTTCCAGGTGGGCATGGAGCGACGAGACGTAATATTAACTGCTGTATTCGGAACTTTTGGCGCTGTTGGTGTGTTGGTCGGCCTCGGACTGGCGGCGTGGCTATATCTTCGGGCCAGAATGTCCAAGGAGAGGGGCGGCGATGTCGAGGAACAGAACGAAAACGGCGAGGGACCGAGCTGCACTCAGCCCCAGCAGACAGTTAAGAAGAACGGTTTTCTCAACCTGAAGACACCCCTTATCAGCACGAAAGCGCTAGGGTGAGTCGAGAAACGTTTGTTTTTTTTATATTCTCGTTGCGTGAAATACCGGGATACGATTTTTTTCCCAGCGAACGGAAATATCTCATTGTCGTTTGACCTCCACGTGCAAGCTGCGTTTTTTTTGTTTCCGGTTCATGTAATTCGTTGCTCGACGATACGAATCGAAAAAACGAAATACATTCGCGCTTCGAAAAAAGTCATTAGTCGTTCAAAGGGGCGCGGATTTTATTCCAGTTCAGTATTTCAACAGGTCAATTCGATTTTGTTTTTTTTCAATAGAGCGTTCGCACTGGTATCGCGCTACGATTCGGTTATCGCGATTCCGCGTGACAATTTTTTCGCGATTTTTTCTCCGCAGTTTTTTAAGTTTGATGCGCATTGAAATCGATTCTCTATTTTTTTTCTCTCTCATCGTTGCACCATTTGAAAATACTGACAATCGATAGTTCGCGTACCGCGGTTTCGTTCATTTTGTGTTAAAACACGTACGCGAGTTCCACAAATAGAATTAATTAATTCCGCGCAATCGATCGTCTCATAAGCGACACGTACGAGTATTTTATCTCGCGTGTTATTGCGGGTATATTTGTGTCAACCGATGAAATGTGCGGGCGGGGGGGGGGGGGCGAACAATAGTCACGATAAGAAGAAAAATATTGTTTCTCGTAAAGGTGAAATGTTGTCGCGCTTTAAAATACTCGGTCGGTAAGTCTTTCGCATCATTCCCATTGGTCGACAAATTCAACCCTTTTGAAATTTCAGTGTTACATTGTGTTCGTACCTTTATCTATCTCCAATATTGTTCTGTACAATCCCATGTTGATAATAGCAAACTTACCGACGAATGAAGATTTCGTTACCGACCGAGCAGCTCGGTCGATAATTCGTTGGATCGTACGAGCAATGGATAACGACGTAACCGACCTGGAGCTTTTAGGAAAAGCTCTCTACTTCACCGGTCGTTCAATGTTTCCCTGTACCCCAGTCGTTCCACTTTATCAACCCCTAACTGAATTACCGAGCCATTTTGAGGATTCTAAACGTCACTACCCCACAGAGCTTTTCAAGCACATTCTCGTGTTTCCACTCTTTACAGGTTCGACGTAGCCAGCATTCGGCAAGGCTCTAACTAGCTCGTACCTGGTCAATACTGATCCACCCTATATGTCATCCTCTCTCCTCCCTCCTTCTTTCACCCCTTGAAAAGCACACGCGAAGCTCTAAACTGTATCACGAACTATTGAATATTTATTATTTACCTAGACGTCCAACGTCTTCCATTCGACGATTGGATACGTCTCATATTAAATCCTCAACATTCATTATTGTCATAACAAACAAAGGAAATACTATCGCAACCCTTACAACGTTAAGCTCTCCCCAGTCCCTAGTTTCTCTCCCTTCTACGTTTTCTCTCCTACGTTCAAACGCAAACACAAAGCTTGTAGCAAGATGCGCTATTATCGTTTGTCAAACAGCTATAGTTTTCCCGTTTGGATGTTGAACAAACGGAATAGTCAAGCGAGAGAGAGAGAGTGAAAGACAGAGAGGAATAGAAAGAAACGCTCGGACTCCATAGCGCCCACGCTACGCCGTTGTCACTGTCGCGATACGGTTGTACATAGAAGCCCGATAGTCATCCTAGCGAATTTTCTTTTCTTTTTTCTTTCCACCCCTTTCCACCCCTCTGCCTCTCAAAAGACCGTTGTCTGCACGAACACGAAGATATCTCGCACGATGCGTCCATTAGATAGAAGCGTGTAAGGTTTAAAGAAACGAGAGCTTGAGGGTGAATCCTAAGACGGAGGGGGGTGGAAAACGGGTAAACAAAAAAGTTAGAAAACGAGCCTCTGGAGGTAATGTAGGCGATAAACTTTAATAAACACGAATGCACGAAGTTGCACTGTCTTTCCACTTACCCTACTCATCGTTCCACCCGGACTACTTGTCTTCTTCCCTCTCACTCACCCCATTTCCATTGTCCCTTCTCTCTCGAAGGCTCGAGCACGCTTTCCCGTTTAGTTTTCGTAACGATGGCCGGAATTCAAACGCAAACTCGGAGCACTCTAGACCACCCAATAATAACAACAACAACAACAACAACAACAACAATAATAATAATAATAATAATAATAATAATAGTTATTATTATCAGGGTGTTATGATTATTTGATACGAACAGTGATAGGGGGAAAAACGGAAGTCTCACGTAGTTTTAATCAAATCTTCTCATCTCCCCGAAGTACACGGAATAAACGTCGAATCTATTAACCGCGAAAAACTTTGTTCGCCAACCACCTCTGGCAACCTCGCCAGTTTATCAACGATTTCTCGCTTCTGCCAGGCGTCATTCGATTCAATCTTACGTTCTTTTCACTCGCTACCCCGCGTTGCTCCTCGACTCGTCTTCTGCTTTCGGAAGAGTTTTCTCATTTCTTTTCTCGTTTTTCTTCTCTTCAACTCACGCCCTACGTACTCAACCTTTCCCTTACTACCCCTACTCTTCTGAATACGATGAATCGGTAATGCTCCGTTGCTCCCCGCCTCACGACCGACACTCAAAAAGCAGATTCATCTCAACGGTCCGACTTGCGGACGAAGCTCGTGCGCGGGCAAAAGTGACGCGGAACTTTTAACGCGAGAATCGCAAGTCCGCGTAGGAAAGTAAACGGGGCAATCAATCTTTTCGAGGAAATATGCATCGTGTAACATAACGGACGTTTTAAGGGAAGAGTGAGTGAGAGCGAGATTCCTTAATCGTTATTGATTTTCCTCTTACTCTTTCTCTCTCTCTCTCTCTCTCTCTCTCTCTCTCTCTCTCTCTCTTTCTCTTTCTCTTCCAATCTCCCTTTATCTTTTTTTTCTTGTCTCTGAGATATTCACCCTCGAGCTATCCTCGCGAGCGAGCGTCGAACGAGAGAACAAGGTCGCTGATTTTTCCCTCCGAATTTATTTCGCTGATACCGCGTCGCGATTACTCGTCGACCATCGTAGAATCGAATTATCGATCGTTGCTTATTCTCACCCTCGATTTTCTCACGTGTCTCGAACGTTTACTTCGTTCTCTTCGTTTCTTATTGACTTTCGAGTAAATTAATTTAGGAATGTTTCTTTACAATGACGCGCAATCAACATTTCGAGTTACTCAATATTTTTTTATATGACTCGTCTATAAGTATTCCCACTTGACACGTGGCTATTCGTACCACGAGAAAATAACGAGCATTGGCAAAGGTACTAATTTTCAGGATGGAGATTCACGGTTAGTATTGCCACGGGCTCGTTGCACTCGGTCTGTAAAACTGAAACAATGGGGTGCGTTTGAACGCTCGACTGCGCCAGTGTCAAGCAGTCGGTACTATTTTGCCTTTTCGTTTCCTCTCTATTTCCGTCGCCCGTTGCTGCGTTTACTCTCGTTTCGTAATTCTCCATTTCTTTCTTCGTTTCTCTCTCTCTCTCTCACGTGGAAGTTATACGTTTTTTTACCACAGGTTTCATGGACAAATGGCTGGCGCATTCAGCTACCGAATGATAGTGGAAGAGGGGGTTGGGGGTTGTAAAAAAAAGATCCGTTCGTACTCCGGAGGGTTGTACTTTCCATCTCTCGACTGGACGAATTTGTCTGTGGTTCGTCCAGGTCCTACTGGTAAATTCTGAACTCAACCCTCTCGCGTCTAGCCCCTTCACCATTCCACTCCTAGGGGGGTAGTATCCCTTTCAACATAGAGACGCATCTGCAATTCTTTACGAAACGGTGTGTATAGGCCACTGGCACATTTAAAATTTCACGTTTACGGACTGGCTTTCGTGCCTCGACACAGATGTGTCCACGTATGATCGTAAACAGGAAGGCTTTCCTGATGTACGAGCACACGTAGCTGCCAAAAGGGTGTGAGGGTGGATGGAGGTGAGGGCGAGGGGTGGCTAGGAGAGACTAAGAGAGAGAAAGCTCGTGCACGTATTGATTCGCTACTAACTCTCTCTCTCTCTCTCCCTTTCTCTCTCTCTCTCTCCCTCTATACTTCACATCCCCTTTCGAGACTATTGAAGAGAGTCAGGACTGAATGACAAGGGAGGAAAAGTCACATACTAGAGACTATAGAGATAGGAACGAGAGCCAAAGAGGCCTCTAGTAAGCTCGATGAGAGACCGAGAATTTCAATCCCAACCCTCTGTCGACGATTCTTCTTCCTCCTCTTATTCTCTTCTACCCTTCAGTCTCTCATGCTTATCTCTTTATATCTAGCTTTTCGTATATTTCCCCGAAACACCGAGGAGCAGGAAAATGCAAAAGCCGACGCGTGCGACGATCGTGACTGAGATGAGCGATGTGTGAGAAGGGATGTACAGGGGTTGAAAACGCCCACGTGACAGAACGTCGAGCGAAAGAGAGAGAGAGACATAAAGCAGGAGCGATGTGTGGAAAAAGGACTAGGTATAAGTCTAAATGCTCGAGGAAGGACGAAAGGTCGAAATCGTGACGACGACGAGTGAAACGAGGAAATAGTGCGAACGCGTGAAAGAATTTTCTATTCTATCTGCATAATATGAAATTCGCACTCTTTCGCTCAATTCTTCCTTCTTTTTTCGGATGAAATTTCGAGCTTTATCCTGACATCAAATTATGAATTAAAGATTCATAAATTATCACCGATAATCAATCATTCTTACGTTATCCCTGGATAAATCGATAATGAAAGAAAGTTTTCAAGCTTTTTTACTCGTGACGCATGAAAATATTTAGCACCGGTGGTAGATATCGAAAACAAAAAGAAGAAGAAGGCTTATAATGTAAATGAAATACAAAAAGCTCTCTCGGGAGGGTTGAACCTTGGACATATGTATTTTTTGTTCTCATCGTCCTCTCGCTATATTTTCCTTTTTCTTTTATCCGCCATTTTTTGTTTATAATAATACTCTATCGTCTGGAAAGTTCGACAGAGTGGCGACAATGGGGTGTGAGTTTTCATCGAAACACGATTGGGGAGGATTGGATTCTCGTATACGCGCGTTCGAGCTTTCGAGTATAACTTATCAACGAGCATTGGAGCTGTCAGACAGAAACGAAGGAAAAGCACACACACACACACATACACGTGCGCGTGCGCACACAAATTGACGTTGAGGAGAAGAGGAAAATCGGTGGGATGAGAGTAAGAGAGGGGGTTGAGACGGACAAGAGGACGAAAGAGGAGACCAACAGGAAACTAGATTTTCCCCCTTCTTTCCAATGTCATCAGATCTCTTCATCAAGAACCTCGATGCCTCGAGAACGTGTGTTGTTGCCAAACGTTTTCTGATGACGTTCGTCTCGCACACACACACACACATACATACACGTACTCGCCAATTTCCTTCGGTGTCTGTAACAGGGCCCATTGAAAAAGCTTTCCATCATTTCGTTCCACCCTCGTCTCTCTTCCCAGGACATTTTTGCGCGAGCGAAAGCTCCTCGACAAGATTCATCGAGGCGTACCGTTCGTATTTTTCAAATGATTAACTTCCACTTCTCTTCGTATCGTTAGTCCAGCGAGCAGACATATAGTCTCTTCATTTTTTCAAAGGAATGTTTGTAGACTCCATTATCGTCTTGCATTTTTTTTCATCTTCAAGGACCTTTTTGCCATTTTCTTCTCTCGCTCTCTTTCTCTCGTGACCCAAAGAAAAAACAATGGATCCGACGTTTTATTCTGGCGTCAATGAATTTAAAAAAAAAGACGCGTAACGTGTGTCTCGCTTCGTTCGTGAAAGGGAAAAATAAAAATGGAATTAAAGGGTGGTTGTATTTTTGTATAAATATGAATATAGAGACGATCGGTTGGTTGTGGATGGCGCTAGCTAAGCGTGGATAAAAGCACCGGCGCAATTGAAAGATCGCGCATACCGTGAGAAACAATGAACGAAGTTGGACTATATTGTTGACGTATAAAGGGGCAGCCTCTCGCGATAGAAAATGGAGGGTTGAGAAAACGTATATGAAAGGGTAGGTAGGTTCATGGTGAAAGGCACAACTCATTACTTCTTACGAACAATGCGCCCGAGACGACATCGAAAAAGTGCTTAGTCCATCTCCATCTCGTTAAAATTAATTGTATTGTTATTGTAAAAAAATTGTTTTTCATCCCCTCAAACTCTCTTCTCACAATTTTCCTCTTTCCCCACAAACAACAAAAAATTGCGGTCAAAATTATAAAAAAAATGTTTTATATTCATCATTTAATCAAAGATTACTGAATTAAATTATTGAGAACTTAATTAGTAATTTTTTTCCACGAGATGCTTGCAAAATTAATGCAAAACGAGAGAATCGGCGGTCACTTGGTCCATGGGGTGTAATAGTGAGAGAGAATATTCGCGGCAGGGTTATCGCACAGGTAACGTCGAACGGATGCGAAGGAACCGGTAAGCCATCCGCCGATATATTCGCCGCATCCTCATCCTGTCCCGACGTCGTCGTCGTCGTCCCCTCGTCTTGTCCTTCGTAATTAATTGCTCAGCCACCCCTTTCGAAACACCGGAATAAACCGGGCGTCACGGCAGGTTAATTATAACCGTCCTCCTCTACCCTCCCCCCCACCCTCCCTCACACGTTGCACGATGCAATCAAGTGGTTATTGTTCGTCGAGGCCCTACAACCGGCGCGTGGGGAGCGTTATACCTCCGCGGAGGGACCGACCCGAACTCAGGGCAACGTTTTAGCTACCTGCTGTGCTTTTACCTTACCGTAACGAGAGACCGAGAGAAAGCTCTTCGATCCTCGTTAAAGCGATCGCTATAGAACTACCGGCAGGAGGGTTAAGGGTAGTTTTACTATAGCCACGTATAATCGTCGAGGGAGAAACCGCGGTAGCTTCGTAAAATCTGCACGTAGAGCTTTCGTCTTCCGACGTGACTCTTCGTCGCGTTAACTCACCCTCGATTATCCATTGAACGTTGAAGAATATTTCATCGTATTGAGAGTTCTTTTTAAAAGAGAATTTACGATCAGGGAAATTACGTTAAAGAAACAATTAAAATAAGATTGAAAAGATTTATAAGAGCGTTCGGGCAGTTGAGGAAATTGATTCAATGAGACGATGGAGAACGGAATAATTTAATTGTAAATGACACTTAAAACGTCGTTTTGAAAGTAGTAAAATCGAGGCAAAGATTTTATTGGGGTAATTAAAAGGATGAATGCTCAAAGGAATTGAATTCCAAAAGGGGTAAACTCGATGCTGTAACATTGATTGGTAATATTATGAATTTTATTGTCTCGTTTGGATAAAATATAGGGAAAACTGACATTCGCAAAGCGCACTTTGAGAAAATATCGATTCGATCATTGAAAACGCGATTACTTTAGTTTTTTTAATTATTCGTTTTATATAAAATTATATTTTTGTTCTAACCTACAATTTCCTTTAGAGATACGACCCCTATTATTTCCTTATAAATATGAATACATGTAGCTTGCTGGTCCAATTTGTCTCGATCCTTCCTTCTGCGCAGTTGCGGTGGCGCGTAGAACTGCGAGTGCGCGCGCAACCCCTCCCACTCCGACCGACGGTTACAAATTTTGGGCAAAATGCATTTTGTTCATAGCAAGAGAATTGAGTAAAAAAAATTATAATCATAACATTTACTTCCCAATTGACCTTGTCTTGATCCATTGACTCCGCAAAAATTCCGAAGTGTCGGTATTAAGGGTGAGTGGTAACGTGTTGAGATAGGCCATGAACCCGTACGGAGGCGAAAGACAGGTTAAACGAATATCGAGCGGCTCCCAACAGCTGTCGTCTGTTGTGACGGGAAGAGGGTCATCGTTCGTTCAGACATTTTTCTATATTAGCCGTCGTGACTCTTCGTTCTGTAGTGCGTGACAAAATACGAGCGTGTGGAAAGAGTGTCAGCCACGCGATGTTGACTATACCACAAAAACTTCCCAAAACCTTTTCCCTACAGTTTGTGCTTCTTAATATTTTTCGTCTCGACCTTTGTTTACGTTTGCTGATCACTAGGTCAATGGATCGTGAAAGACTTCATGAAAATATCATTTTTAAAATTGGCGCTCTCGTTTAGTTGGAGCTCGATAGCTTTATCTCACGTGGTAAAAGTATACATGTGGCGTAAGTAATATCAAATCCCAACGCAATGAATTTTTAATCATTTTTTCCAATGTATTAGTTTGATTTTTAGTGATTGTTTATTTGGTTAGCACGATAAGACTGTTTATAAACATAGGAAATAGATGGGATGCGCAGACGACCAGAACTGGTCGCTTGCGCATCGTTACCATGGTTACCACGAGCTGCGCGCGCACATGGTGCTGGCTAGTGGTGGGGGTATTGCACATGCGCAGGCGCAGAGTAAATACAAAAACATTGCCACGTACACGAACAATATATAAATGTCTCGTATCTCTCTATTCTCGTATTAACACTGTATAACCACAAAATCGTATTTTATCCCTTCAAGTATTAACTCACCCCTAATAAATCATCCCCTTTCGAAAAATGTAACGATCGACACATTTCCAATGTTCTTACCGACAAACGTTCTACCAAGTCCGGAAAATCCAGATCGGTACGATAAAATGGTCACTTTATCGCGAAGTAGAGATAGAATCACGTAACTCCCACGGGAAAAATAAGAGGCATTCGCAGCCACTCTTTACTTTTATTTCCCCGCCGTCGATGCGAACGACCGATGCCGTTCCTGAACTTGACGAATATCTATTGCGAAACTTTTCACATGCTCGATCTAAAAGAAAGGTAAAAAAAAAAAGGAAAACCCTCCTCTGTGGCACATTACGAGAGACTTTCCCGGCTTGCTCGTACCAGAAAACTATAAACTTCTACCGGTCTTAAGTTAAAGTAGTGCAACGTGGAGCCGAAACTTAACACACTCTGTTTCACTTATTCGAACGTTCCTCGTTCTCCTCGCGTGTTTCTTTCGTAACATTTATTTATTTGTTTAACGAAACAAAAAGAAATTCTATCCCCTTGCGAAGTACAACTCCTTTTTCACGAATTAATCGAGGCCAATTAATTTACCTCCAGGTTGGCAATAAAAGTAAAAATCTTTTAAAAGGCTTCTCGGTTAAGTTCCCGACGAATTCAATCCCAAGAATCCTTCGTACGTGTACATCCCCGAAACTACGGGGTTGAAAAAAAAATCGTTACTCAGCTCGTCTTCATTCACTTTATTTCCATTTTAGAATGTTTTTCTTTTTTCATTGTTCGCTCGTTTGCGGTCTGTATTTTATTATAGGTGTGTATATACATATATAATGCACATATATATATATATGTATGCGTAAGAAGTAATCGCACATGAGCCAACGCAGATAAACTACCCTTAAGCGACAAGAATATAAAACAGTTATATATAGCAGGCTTCTCTTTCTGGAAGGCGCGGGGCAGCCTCCCTTTAATAAAATTAAATTACCCGAAGCTCAATATGAATACGAAGGAAGGATCCATAAGAATAAGCCAGCTCATCTGCTCTGTCCGAGCGTTTACCCACTTAACCCCAAAATGTCCTTTTTTCATCCCCGATTTACATTTTTCTTTTCCCTCTCCTTTGCGAAGATATCTCTTCGATGAAACTGTTCTTACGATCCACAAATTCACGTCACTTATTTCACATATTACCTTTTTACACCGTCGTAACATAAAATCCCATATTTTTAATAAAAAAAAATTTTTTTTTATTAAAAATATGAAATTTTTTTTTTTTAATTAAATCAAATTAAATTCCGTTTAGCCGAACTGTTCTCGAACTTGCGATAAAACTCATTTCAACTTTATCCTCATGTCGAATGAATTTTCTTTCCCGGAACTTTATTCTTATTGAAAGATTATTTTCCTTTCTAAAAGAACAAAATGGAAGAAACAAAAAGAAAAACTTCGTTTAAGCGAAAGAAAAAAGAAGTTCAATTTTACGCAAGCGAATTTTCCTTTTTCCATCTCGTTATCTCGCTCGTGTCAAGCGCACACACACCGAACGCACATTTTCCATTTTTTCGGTGGGGTATACGCGAGTACGTCCCACTTTCATATCTCCGTTTTTTTTTTAGCGAGTCGGACACGCGCGTCGTAAAATCGTCGCGAGATTACGGACACTGTAGTACGTTTTCTTTTTTCACCCTCTTTTAAACCTCGCATAGTGGTATCGTCGCACATTTTTATTTTTTCATATTTTACGGTGCCCCGCGTCACACATGCTCACCGAGCTCGATGACTCTCGTTGTGTGCACAGGTTACTTGCGAAATATTCTGACCGTATTCACAGCGTGTGTCGAGGAAATAGAAGATGTAAATCACGAACGATACGGGGTGTTGGCCGATGATGCACAGTACGTTCGTGTTTGTACGCCCCTGGCACGTATAGACAGGATGGTGAGAGAATTCAGACTCGTAAGGGTAGTTTCTCCCTTTCTCTCTCTCTCTCTCTCTCTCTCTCTCGCTCTCGCTCTCTTTCTCTCTCTCTCTCTCTGTATTCACGTATATACATATCTAGTAAACTGATGTTGTATGTCGGCGTTGCGCACATGCAGCTCAAACGTTTCACGTATGCCGATACCGTTGATATATCGTTCCACCTACGTCTGGCATGTTTATGTTACAACCGCTCTTCACACATATGTATATGCATTTATGTATATAAATATATATATATACAGGCGCATATATGTTTCGATTAGTTGCTAAGGCGAGCGTTGGTGCGCGACTGCGAGTTGCGTTCGCTCCAGTCCTGACACGTGCATTATGTTTATTATATATATATATATTTAATATTTGTGTGTGTGTGTGCGAGGATATACGCGAATGCACACTCGCGCTCGTATGATTATTGCATAACTGAGATATAATTGTATATTGGACTCCGAGAGGGTAATTTTGATCCTCGTCGGAAAATCACGATATCAGGTTGCATCATTGGGGAGCATAATAATACGACGTTACACCCCTATCGTACAACCCAATTTCCAAATTACTTGTTCAAGATTGTATTAAAATTCTCGTGAAACGTATACGAAACGATGAATAACTATTATTCGTCGATTTGAAAATTTCCGAGGCAATTCTGATAAATTTAAATTTAATAAATATACGATCGTTTCGAGCAAATATTTGATCAGAAGACGTGGTAGGGT
This sequence comes from Netelia fuscicornis, assembly GCA_946811545.1. Classification (NCBI taxonomy): domain Eukaryota; kingdom Metazoa; phylum Arthropoda; class Insecta; order Hymenoptera; family Ichneumonidae; genus Netelia; species Netelia fuscicornis. Next base: position 38,806,046 of record OX328015.1, read on the forward strand.
TTTGTTGAAATTTATCATGGTAAAATAATCGGAACGAGAGGTTCTTTTTCATGAGGTTATTCTTATTATTCTTCCTTTTTATTCTTCTTCTTCATATTCTTGTGAAGAGAGTGGAGGTTCGAAGGATGACAGAAGAAAAATTGGAAAATTCGAAGGGCAACTACCCCGTTTTACGTCCGCCCCGAATTCTCACATATAGGTCGATCCATATTCCGCGATATAGGTCAAGGTCTCGCCTGTCCTTTTCGGCCCCGTTTTAAACCCCTCCATTATCGTCCTTTCCTTTCAGGCTACCCACACACAATCCACCCCCTTCTCTTTTTTACAGTGGCGATAGTTGAGAGAAGCAATTATTAAAGTATCACCCCTTCGCGTTTCGTCTCACCATCCCCTATTTTTTTGTCCACTCTCTCTTTCTCTTCTCTCTCTATCTTCCTCTACTCCTCCCTTCCCTTTCTAGCCTCTCGTCCGAGGATAATAGATTGATGAGATTCGCTACGCGAGAGGTTGATACTTAACCGGCGCCACGGTTACCAACCATCACAGGTTGTATGTATATATAATATATATATGTAGAACGTCTCAATTTAAGTCGCCTGGCGCCTCTGGGATTTTAAGCCTTCGTCGACGAAGACGACGGGCGTCGATCGTTCTCACCGCAACCTCCAACCCATCGCCACGGGTCTTTCTCCCCTTTCTACAAGCCTTTCGAAAATGGAAGTGGGGGGAAGGTGCTGACTCGTAACTTTTTTCGACCCGTTGAAAAACGCGTTAAGGAATATCGGATAAAAAAAAAATTCTCGGCCCGAATGACGTATTAACGCGAGATATGTTTTAAATCCATTTTTTAAATCCATTTTTCTTGTCTTAAATAAAAATTTGAACGGTGCGCTTTAAAATTAGGATTCAGAATTGAACGTGATTGAAGTCTTCTTTCGAAGCGAAAAGAACAACTCTATAATATTCGCTGGAAAGTTCTTGTGATTTAATAGAAAGCACGGGTAATGAGAGCTTCCTGTCGTTCTTTTGTAATGACTTTTCCGTCTGTCTCGCGAAGTTCTCACGAGACTTCCGGAAATTCCGTTCTCGTAACGACATAATACATTACGCGTCCATTATGCAAATAAAACGTGTCTCATGCTCGAGTGAAACATGCACTGTCGATGTTCAAGATCCCGGGGTTGGTTTTCCCTTGGCACGAAAAAAAAGCTCGTCGCGGAAAAAGCTTTTTCCCCTCTAGCTATAGCGAGGAAACTTTTTCTCTTTTCTCCTTTACCCAGGAATATGACGACTACTGTAATTCAAGCTTTTTTTTTCTCTCGCTCACTCGGTTTCTTTTCCCTATTTTTCTTTCTCGCTGGTACGACCAAAACTCCCGGACCGACCTTGCCCCTTCTTCGCCCCCATTGACTTTTCCCCCCTTTTTTCTCACTTCTTTCCATTCGCCACGCGGCTACACACTCCTATATTTCACGCTTTGTCAATCGCGATTAGAGAAAAAAAAACATACTTATCAAACCACCACCCCCGAAAGCTCGAATCACACAAAAAGCTGAGCTTTTCGGAAATCGTAATTTATTCCCGTTTACCGAATCGACGAGGTTGACTTTGTGATAAAGTATTTTTCTATTACGTACACGTACCACTCGCTCTCCTTCATCCCCCTGTTTCGATTTTCCCACTCTCCCTCCACCGTTCGGACATATACAACACGACGGAAACTACCCTTCCGTTCTCTCGTCGCGTCGTTTCGCGATAAAGATAATCCGAGTGATTTAATAGCCGCGAATTGATCGCTCCAGTTTCATCGTCCATAACACAAAATATCAGTCTCCATTTGCAATAATTTATAAAAAAACAAAATCGTGTATTCCCCTTTTTGTTCGAGATGAAATTTTTTTGACCTATTCTTTTAAATTCCATTCAAATTGATCCAAAAAGAATGAAATTATGAATATCTCGAGTCACGATGCTTATCGCAGCTTCCCGTCCCGGGGGACGAATTCCACAACGAGACACTGAGACGAAATTCCTGGAGAGAAATTCCACGAGGGCATTTCTCGTTGCTTGGGCCTGTGAGTCCCTTTTCACCCCCTTTCATCCCTCCTCCACCCGCCATTCATGAAATCAGTTTACCGCACGGACAAGGAGCTTCTAATTAAATTCGCAGTCAACGTGGTGCACGCTCGTCCCTTTTCCACGAATTCGCGTGGTACGACATACACATGGGGGTAGTTTAAACATATATATAACATTGCCAAGTTCAACGTGGTCTCGCCAGGCTGCACGTCGCTGCTCGCGAATGGCTCGTACGTGCACCGGAAAACGAATATGACCACGTACTCGCCTCGGAACTCCATCGGCGAAATCACTTGCTCGGATTGTTATTTTAATAATTATCAAGTTCCTCTAGTTTACAAATCTTCGCTATTACGATCGATATGTACGTGCTTTATTCGCGCTCGTTACGGAAGATAAATAATAATACGTAACGTAAAATATATTACGTCTCGTATTCGTCCTTGGAACAAAAAGGTTTCTATGAAGGTCGACCAAATTCCTTTTTATCCTTAAAAAATGTCGCGACTTTGGACAAGACGATTGAAGTTGTCTGGCGAGAAGAGGGCAGCAACCCCGTACGTCTCTATCAAGATGGTTATCTCCCCATCGTTATTCCCCCCGTGTCTCTTTACTTCGAGACAAAAATCAAGAAACAAAAAGTAACAGAAACAGGAGAGAGAAAAAATAGGGGTTGTTTCGGGGTAGTAAAGAAAACACTGGAACTCGGACTCCTAATTGAAAACCATTTATTTACTTTTTGCTTCCCTTGCGTCGTCTCGGAGATTGCATGGATTGCTCGTTTCGAGTGGTCTTGCTTGCTCCCTCGATGGTTCGTGTTAGAATATAGGAAAACAACGGGTATACACGAATCCTCGAGAGCGACGCGGCGTATTACTCTCCGCAGCTATTAATATATTACATTGAGAGGGTGTTGCGACGAGAGGGCGGAGAAGCAATATACTTTAGGACCACGCACCAGCCGGGCGACCAGGTTGCATTATCGATTTTCAATCCCCGTTTACACGAATACATTATTCCGCGGGCTAGATGTTGGCTCCGATGATTGTTAGAGCAGCTCCGCCACCCTGTACAACCCCTCCAACGACACTACCACGAATCTCGTTCCAGTCAAAAGTCCTAGCTGGACTTTGGTTCGTCCATGCGGAAAATTGTTCGGACACGGAGCGCCGAGAAAATCTCACGAACCACGTGGCCTCGTTACTCGATCTTTGATAAGAAACGTAAAAATGAAAAAAAAAGATAAAAAGAGGGTTGTGCGGGATAAAAGTGATTCTGGCAGGAACGATAAAAACGGAATTTCCACTCTGTGAGTTCGAATGGTTTATTTACTTACTCGTATACGTAAAGGGTAGTTTGTGGTTTATTCAGAGTAAGTAGTTACGAGTTATAAGGGTAGTTTATGGAAAATGGATTAATTAGAAGATTCGGTAGTCGAAACGAATGTAAATTTTATCCGAAAATACGCACGTTGGTGTCTGAACAATTTTTTCACTAGGGATAAATTCGTAATATTTTAACTCGACGAAATAACGTTCGTTCACGCTAGGAGGGTGGCTATATAGAATATGTGACAGGTCGTTCTCACGATTCTCCGGTGGTACTCTCGGTATTCTCCATTAGCGGAGTTCGTTAAAGTTATTTGACCTCCGAAAGTCCGTGTGGATACCTGACCCATCCCCCTTCAACCCCTTTGGTATAAGCGCGATTCCACAGTTTCCGTAAATTGATACGGACTGTGAGTGCATCTCCATACGTGGAGGTCGTTCGGCTCGGGTGTTAGTTTTCCCGGAGGAATCAGAAACTCTGTGGGACAGAGTGAATTAACCCCTTTCGTTCAACCGGATTTTCTGTCTGCCTATAAACCACCCCCGAGAATTGTATACCTATATGTATAACTCGTCCAGTCTGTTCAACGTTGAACTTTTGTTCATAAGCCCGCGGGCCATTTTGACCGCGATATCCGGCCGAACATGGACTTTTCGTTCACGATCCCCTCCTTTCTCTCCTTTTCATTCTCCCTCTCTCGTTCAACCCCTGCTTGCTGTGTATCGGAACAGTTGGTGATAAATCCTGTTATAGAGATAGTCACCGGTATTAGTAAACCAACTGGTGAGCTTTGCCGAGCTGCACAAAAGAGAGGTCGTGTGTTATCGCTGATAATGGCCCTCTCCCATAATCCTCCCTTGTGCACGGTCGAAATCGTCGATGGGGGATGGACTATAGAAACATCTTTCCATTCTCCAATTAGGGACGCGACAGGCACAAGAGAGCTTTTGATTCGAGTGTTGGTACGGGACGTCGTTTTATAAACACAGGAAAACGTCGACTGGTTCGCGTTGAGTTTTAGGCGCGCAACCCCTCTGTGGTACTTACAAGTCGAGCAACCCTCCAGGGGAAAGTAGCTCGTGCGAGAGGTTGCTCGTTCTTTCGTATCTTCCTTCTCTCTTCTCTATCTCACTCTAAGAGATTAGCAGTAACGCCCACTCGACTTGGTCTGTTTGTCGAAAATTAGGGTTGTTTTCACCCCCGGACTTTACTTCCTCCTTGGCGTCAAATTCTTTTTTTTCCGCTCTTACTCTCTCTTTCTCCCTTATTTTCGTTTCCTACCCAAGTTATTAACGATGTGGCCACTTTGGTGCTCAACGAGCGATAATAATCCGTGACTCTCATCCTCTCTTCCTCCGCAGGAAGGAGGGAAAGGGTGAGATCTCTCTCGCTCTCCGCGTGGAAAATGGATGAAAACGCGAACTCGTTGCTTTCTCATCCCGTATGAATCCCGTTAAACCTTGACAAAGCGCCAATTGGAATCGTGCCAGGAAGTCAAGTGTTTCGCGGCTGCACTTAAACCAACAAATGCAACAGATGCCACTTGTTACGTTGTCCGTCGATATCGAGAAACAGAGACGTAGATCGAAACAAGGGGATGAACAAGATTGCAAACCGTTTGAAAAAAATCCTTCTCGAGTAACCCATGCCTCGTCCTTTTCCAAAATTCATTGAGACAAATGTTGATCACCAATTTTTGTATCCTCTTTTTCTTTTTTTTACGAAACAAGGAAGCTATCCATTAATTTATCAAACTACCCTCTTATTTGTTCTGCGCGAGCAAGAGGCTCTAGTGATTATAGCAAGAGGCTGTTAAGGCGCAGTTCTATCTCTCTCCTTTTGATTGGAAATCAATAGAGTCGGCAGTTCGGGTACGTCACCCCGCGAACCGTAATTAATTGATCGCGGGTGCGCGAAGAGGCCGCAGGACAAACAGCTCCGGACCTGCTGTTGCTCGTAAACGAAAGAAAAAAAAGATACATATATATACATATATACAATATATACGCAACGTCGCGAAGAAAAGGAAGAAAAAAAGAAGTCGCGACCTCGACGCTCCGAGTAATTGACTCGAGGTTCCCACCGCGATATTTTCCCACCGCCTTATGTCCCCCACCCTCACACGCTTTCCTCCTTTTCGAATCGTTCACAGTGTCTAATCGCTTTTCTCCGAGAAAAGACAGCCGTGCGAAAATTGTTTCGATAACTACACAGCCGGTTGTGTCAATCGAGATTTAAGGATCGAGGGGTTGCAATTTTTTTTGTATCATTCCTGTTTTTTTTCCGTTATTCGTTCACCAAATGCCTCGTCGGAAATTGAATCGTTGCTTCTTCCACAGGCTCTCATCGAGCGATATTACCCCCGGGGATAATAAAATATCTATGTTACTTCAAATTAAAAAAAATAAAAATAATAATAATATTAAAAAAGGTAATTGCTTCGTTGAGAGGATAATTGGCTTGGGACTGGGGTTTAAAATTCTTGTATAATTTCATTGACTTGATCGAGAGTGTCAGCGACCATAATTAACAACGATTAATTTTTGTTCGCGCGAATATTTCGATAGATACGAATTCACCCCTGTAATTTTCTTTCGATTATACAGAGCTGTGAATATATATGTAGGTTGGGTTCGATATAGGTCTCGCTTTAGCCTGGGGACACTATCGAGGGTGTTTACAAGCAGAGACAAAAGAGACACGGATGAGGGTAGGTAAAAAAAGGGAAGAAAGAAATAAAGTGGCCTCGCAGCTCGTTGGTGGCAGACTAGTAGCACTCCCTCCTCCTCTCTTACTCACAGCAGGTCGAAGCTTTTGTTGCTTCCAGCTTTATCTCTCATTCTCTTCCCTCTTCCCCATCTCCCATCTCCTCGGTTTCTCTTTCCCTTTCCGCACTAGTTCGTCCGCACAACCACGGGGTAAAAAAGGGGTTAAAGGGCAGAAGTGGATAGAGAAATAAGCGTCGAAGAAGGGCGACGAATCGTCGGGAATGCTACGAACGAGCGAGAACCTTTGCGAGTGCCCCGAGAGTTTCACCCTCCCGAGGGATTATTATCTCAACCCCTCGATCGCCCTTTGTTCTCAACGTTCTTTACTTTTTTATAAACTGGCTTTTGTATCAAGAAGAAAAAAAAAAGAAAAAATTTCTCCCGGCATTAAGCTTGAAAAAATGTTCGTTATGGCGTTCAAGCTTTATTCACCGTTCGATAAACTTTATTTTTTCCTTTTTTCTTAACAATTCGTGTATGTTTCATCGCTTCTGTGTTTTTTTTTCTTTATTGCGGAATTATTTCTTTACGCTCGAAACGACGAGTCGGGGATTCGTTGCAGGGACATTTCCTTGAGAAGGAGAGTTTCGGTTACATCTAGCTCTGGCCTTGACAGGACGTGGATAATGTCTCGGTAGAGCACAGAGGGTGAACACGAATGTACGAGGGGTGTGCATATGGGTAGCTCAAGCGCGGACGATGATCCAGGAATCGGGTTTATACCTCGTAGCCACGTCATACGGGATTGCATACCGAAACCGAGAGGGTCGTTGAGTGCCTGACCGTGTAAAAGGTTTCTCCTCTTTTACTGCACTTCCTCACTCTTTCGTACAACTCGCGAACTCCTACAGCATCGAACCATCCTCGTACGGTTGGCGCACAAAAAAAAATCTCTGGGCGAATGAGGAAAATAAAACTAGAACTGGGAACATAAATTCGCATCAACCGAGTGAACCAAAAATTCATGCATAGAAAAATTATACAAAAGTCAGAGTCAAAAATGCATTTAAATTCAGGAGTATGAAATTCATGTCGTAACATAAATTTTCAACGAGCCCGTTGCAAACTTCGTGTAACGAAAGAAAAACAAATGTCGAACGATGATTTTTAATTTGTATACCAAAATAAAAAATTGAGATATATCAACATTTTTAACAGAATCGCTCCGGTACCTAAAAAAATAAATGCACCGGCAGCAAAAAAAGTGCTATTTGCCGTGGGAACGGTATCTTCCCTGCCAAAAATCCACCCCCCCCCCCCTCCTCCCCCGAATAACAAGCTTAGCCTCATGATGTTAAAAATCGATTTTTGTAAATTGCTATTTTTAATGCATTTTTAGAGCTTATATCGATGTACAATTGCTCGCTGATGACGAATTTGTAGGTAATTTTTTATTCGTACCAAAAATGATAGGGGAAAAATTGAAAAAACGTGATTTTTCACAGATTTTTTCGATTTTTGTCTATTAAGTTTCAGCTATCGTAAAAATAACCATCATTTTTGGGACGTGCAAGAAATTTCCGATGGAAATAAGTACTCTTGCGATCGTTTTTGCTGAAAAAAAAATTTTCCCCCCATGTGGCGTAATTTACGATTGTAATTTTCCCGTCCAACAATTAACGAGAGTCGGCCGCCCGTGGGTCTCTGAAATATTTTCGCGAACGCGATTAAATCATAAATCGAGCGAATAAATCATTCCCTTAAAAATAGTAATAATAGTAATAATAACGATAACAAAAAAATATACATCAGTCATCGTGGCAAATTTAACTTCGCCCACAGCTGTTCGAATCGGTAGGGCGATGAGATTTTTTGTTAATTGTCGGTTAAGCGAGTACGAAGTTGGCCATTTTGTTCGAGCTACGGGATATTTTGGCACAGAGAAGGGTGTTCGTTCGATGATGAACATTTTTACACCCCCCACCCCTCGGCGACTCCCATACAGTTCAACTCCTCTAGCACATTTTTTGCGAAGAACTTTGAACGACTAAAATGGACTAGCACACGCGCATTTCCCTCCCTCGCTTTATCCACCACCTCGTCCACGTATTGCTGCGGTGGTTGATGTGACGTCGACGGTAAAACTTTTCTCAGTCGTTTCAGAACAACCCATCTTTTTCAAATCCTCGTTTCCTCTCTACGTCGCGTAAAGTGCTTATCAACAAAATGGCAACTGCATTTCCGCGTGTCGCGTCAATATACCATTCCCACCCTCTCCTTCTTTCTCTCTCTCTCTCTCTCTTTGTACACACAAATATATATGTATACACAGGATACACACAATACTCGTGCCCAGAGGGTTGTCGCGTTGGGAAAGACTCGACTATATATTTATATCGAAATGACAAACGAGATTGAATTGGTCCCGAGAGGCATGGAGGAGGAGGGAGGAGGAGATGTGAGCTGAAAAATTTTCAAATGTGCGCTGAAAAATATACCTACAACGAAGCTTTTGCTCACTTCCTCAAATATTGTCGTATGACATTTCGCTCCAACCAATCCCCCGCAACACATTTCTCTTAATATATTTTATATTTTATATTTCAATTGTACTTTGTATTTTATATTGTATTTTCTTTTGATTTAATTGTTTTTTTTTTAATATCGTATCACGTTGCTCGTCATTCAACGTTACTTTTAACCCAATATCGTCGTTGAGGCGAATTCGATGTTTGCATAAAAAAATAAAGTGAAATTTTGAGGGAATAACAAAAATTGCCTTCAACTTTTGCTCACCCTTCTCTTTATCGCGACTGGAACGTATCTGTCAGATCGAATATCGTCTGCGTTCTCATTGGCCTCCTCCACTGTACACACTCACTCACACATTCCACATGTCGTGTCTATACACCGTACTACGCGTCTCATTGGCGACCATTTTTCTAGGGTTTTGAAAGATGGGAAGCCTCTCGTGGATCATCCCAGAGGGAGAGAGAAAGAGAGACAGGGAGACAGAGCGACAGAGAAAGAAAGATGAGAGGGTGAGAATACAACACGTCCGCTACGAATATTATACACAAATATACATATAGTTCCCCACCATTGACAATGAGAGATGCCCCGGTGCGAAATTGAACGGGCTTTTACGATGTAAATATTTTTCGATAAACCACCCCCTCTGCGGACACCCTTCCATCCCGGAAGATCGATTGAAATGAAACCAGCCGGAAAAATCGGCGATCCAAATTTGCCTGGGAATATTTACAATACGAAAATTCGTTCGCCCCACGAGAGAGGGATACGAGAGATGAATAATTGCAGGGTAGAAAAAAATCAAATTTGCAATCTTGAATTATTCAAAAAAAAAAGAGGAATGAAAAATGAGCGATGCTTCGTTGAGGATTTTCACTATTAAATACCGTGATACGTATATGTATGTGTTGCGAGGTATATAAACGTCACGTTTAACCTTTGCGTCGTCGGTCCAAGCGTGGCAATAAGGGTTGCGGGGCTTATCTGCGTTCCTGTGGGACCACCGGAAGTGCGGCGCCATGCGAGCAACTAACTTCACAAGGATGGCCAAACTCGTAGATACGTATATATGTATCGTATGTGTAGTCCCTGGGCACCGAGAGAGAGTTGAAACAAACACTCATGTATATTCACGGAGCTTTTCGCCGCAAGAGCTTGCACAGGCACCTCGGTATAACCTGCGGTATACACATATTGTTATTCAGTACTTGGGATGGTCTAAACCCGAGAGATAGAGAGAGAGAGAGAGAGAAAGTGTCTATGCTTCGCGTGTTGAGTGAAGCAAAAACAACCCTTTCTCTTCGTATTTAAGCTTTGTATGCTAGCTATATATAAACATAGAGGCAGGGGTGTATGCATTTATATATATATACATAACATAGCTTGTTTCGTGATGGCTCTGGTTCTGTCATTTCTGTCAGCATTTGGTAGGCATTTGGTTCTCTCTACTATTCAAATTTCGCACCCTCATCCCCTTTCTCTCCTAGATACCCATAAAAATACACACTGGTGAATGCCTGGATATTGCTTCGAATATTCCACATATCTCGACATCGTAAACTTTCTCTCTCTCTCTCGTTTTTCTTTATCCTTGTCTAAAGCTCTCATAGTACTTTTTCACGTACCTACTCGTCGAGAGATCTCTATAACAAAGGGGCATATATGCATCGCGGTAGTGAGACGAGTCGAGTGACTCGACTTCTTTTTTGAGCCGGGCGAATGAATCGACGGTTAGAGCGTCGGTGAAAAAGTTAAAGCGTGGAAGATGGAGAGTGGAGATTTGGAGAGGTAATTATACGTACCAGTGGTCCAATTGCACAGGGCTGAGGGAAGAAATAAAGCTTTTTTGGGGAGCGATATAGATATAAAGGGCGATTCGCCACAGACCTCTGGACCACGGCCTACCTACTTTTGGAAGATTTAAGTATGCGCGTCACGAGTACGTCGTACTTTTCTTTGTCTCGTTGACTCGCCCTCTCTCTTCATACACAAAGCCACTCGTCTCATTTTCATTGCGCGGGATTCACGGTCAGGTGGCAAAACGAGCATATTTTCCCGCACTGTAAATTTGTCTTAGCGACATAATTTTGTTAAAATTCTCTCGTATGTTTTCTGACTGTCCTCTAAATATTTTTATTATTAGCGAAAAAAACAAAAAAAAATAGAAGAAAAAAACCAAAAAATGGAAAAAATCCATTATTTTTTCTGTTCGTTGCTTTCTTTCCTCATCGATATATCGTACCCGTCACGTATATCGGTGACTCGAAATCGAATGGATAAATCGATGATAAAAGTTAGCGAAGAGACAGAAAGGAGAAACTAGGCGCGAGATAAATCGATAGAAAAGAGAAGAGCTGAGTGACGAAGAGATCGTCCACTCTCGTTCGACACTTTTATATCGGTATATATTTTCAAATATATAATATATACGTATATAAACGTCGGTAATCTCACGAACATCCTATTCCCCGACTTTGTTCCTATAACTTCCGGTGGTTCTAGCCGCTGCGGCACGTAGCGCTCTTTCAAGATTTTCTCGTATCGAGAAAACTGAAACGTCTGCACGCCAGAGATCGCGCGTTCCTCTTACATACGTTTCCGTTTCAATAAGGGGTTGAAAAAAGAAGGGGTGAGCGCGCCTTCTCGGTACAAGCTGAACAAAATGAACTCGAGAAAGCCATGATACATATATATATGTATCATATTTCTCTAGGGGTAGTTTTATAGATTTTTCGTACACGAACGAAAACCATTGTAAGCAGGAAGATGCGAATAGAGGGATGGTAGGAAAAGAAGGGTAGGAAAAGAAATGCTGAGCTTGCAAGTCGAACGCAATCTTTCTGCATTTTACGTGGCATAACAATGAGTTCTTTCCTTCTATATGTCAAATATAATATATTGTTTTATATATATAGAGAGAGAAGTATATACGATATTTAATTATTACGCAGCCGAGGCACTCTCAAAGCTGTACGAGAAGCCTCTTATGTATTCCATTCGAATATTCTTCCTCGCTCTCTCGTTGAAACGGTTTTGTTATCTTTCAGTAGAGCGAGAAGGGTGAAACGATGCGAGAAGTCGAGCCAACCGGTACGTGAAACCCTCGGTTGACTATTTTTAAGTATATATTTATATGTCAGGATTATACTCGAAGGAGGTGGGGAGGGTTGGGATAGTATAATGTTCCAGGGCTTAGACGATAGCGACATTCTCGGTTCACTAAGTCGATACGATAACAAGAGAGAAATCTCTCCTCTGTCTCGGTTTATAATGTCCGTCGAGCTCTAATCACAAACATCGAATCATCGCTGTTCGGATCATCGAACGATCGAGCAAATTCTATTTTCGTTCGATCGTCGCGATCAACAATAACCCTTAGGAAATAAAACTTTAGTAGACAAATTTTTATTTCCCCTCTGACATTTCTCGATTTTCTGTCAGACAGGAGGATGGAAATGTTACTTCTGGGAAATTGTAGGATGAAAACATTGTACGACTATATAAAATGCAAAAAACAAAATGAAGAAAACAAAAATAAAATAACGAGAAGCAGGAAATCGTATCGGAATATAATATGTTACTCGGGAGCAATTAACGATAGCTGACGAAGCGAGGCCAGCGATCCGGCGTGTTCAGTGACCCGCCAAAAAATTTAGCGGCGCTTTCGTAGTGCAAAAGAGAGAGAGAGAGAAAAAGCGCTCAGTGTACCTTGGGCAATGCGAGAGGGAAAGAGACGAACACACTCATGCGCTACCTACCCTCCCTGCAGGCGCTCGGTTCGCGGAATCAGCGTGGCACGCCAGAGCCAATTCGCCAAGCTCCAACCTCCCCCGCGCTAGTGCGAGTATGGAAACCCACCCCTCGTTCCACCCCTTCTCGATTTCATTGTGTCCGCTTTTTTTTTTCGTTTCGTTCTCTCTGTTTCTCTCTCTATCGCTTTCCCTGCTGTCACTCGGCTGCACGGTCCGAATCCTTTTTGTTTATTTTTCCCTCGAATTTTTCACGTATCCACATATCGTTCACCGGATATCCGGTAACGCCAGAGCTCCGCCTCCGCGTGCTATACTCGAATTGTTTTTTTATTTTTTTATTTTTTTGTTCATTCCCGTTCCGTGAAATCTTTTCACCGGAAATAATTGAAACTAGGGAGGGGAGGATGTGGGCGAGAGAAGGGGCTGGAATAAAATTCGCTCTAGAGATGCGCAGCGATGGTCGTATTTATTTTTTTGTCCATTTTGAAAATTACTTCGCAAGTAAACGATAACGAAAGTTCAGAAGCAATTAGGACGCGAGAGGAAGGGAGGAGCGTGGGCAGAAGAGACGGAGACAGGACGATGATGATGATTTAGGACCAATTATTCTGACGCCAGGGGGTAAAAGTGATAATTGATAGCAGCTGCTGATCGACGTTGAGCTCGCAATTAGTTATATGTATACCTATATAAGCGATTGCGAGCTTAGGCAAATATACATAGATCGGAGATACGTATATACATTGGAATGTCGAGTTCGAAATATATGGGGCGTTCCGTGTCGTCGCGGTTTGCAACCCCTTCGTTCATCTCCATTCTTTCATCCCTCATCACATCTCATAATATTCCTACCCCTTTTATTCAAATATTGCACAGAAAGCAATTAAAAATGTTAATTTACATTGAAATAATAATTAAATTTTTAAACAGACTTGTTCAAAAATTTTCTTTTTTCTTTTCTTTATTTGTTATATTATTTAGCACGCGGCTCACAATATTCCTACACTTTTTGTTAAAATATCGCCCAAAAAGGAACTAAAAATGTTAATTTACATTTCAAATAAAAATTAAATTTTTAAACAGACATTGTTCAAAAATTTTCTTTTTTCTTTTCTTTTTTTGTTATATTATTTAGCACGCAGCTCAGAATATTCCTACACCTCCTGTTAAAATATCGCCCAAAAAAGAACTAAAAATTTTAATTTACATTTTAAATAATAATCAAATTTTCAAACAGACATTATTGAAAATATGTTTGCTTTCTTATATTATTTAGCTAGATAATTATCGTCAAGTGTCACGTGCAAACTGAAACGATAAGGGTTGATAATAATGGAACAGTTTTATAATGACCAGATACTCGAACGGACACAGAATGGCTTGGACAATGAAACGCGCTAACGTGAACGATGCCTGCCGATGTGATTATCATGGCGGAGCGAATCCCAAATTCTAACGGCCATAGAATTGACGACGCGACTAACTGGGCTCGTTCGTCGATTCTGCCTCTCCTCGCTTATATGTAGAACACTCCTACGATCGATTCTACATATCCCTACCGACGGTTTACTCTATAGCTATCAATCCACTATGGGCCACGATTCCAAATTCCACGCAGTGGACTCCCGTTTGAGTTAACGTACCAAAAGCTCTCCCCTTTATACAGATATAACGTATCTCGCACAAGGGGCGTTTGCGTTCCCTCGTCAATAATTGGTTTCTTGACTCGACCTTGAAATTTGAATGTCGATAAAGCCAATAGTACAAGAAAATTCACGGATCGTGGCTAAATTTAAACAAGAAAAAAAACCAAAAAACCTTTTTTTTCTCTTAAAACAACCCTAATATATATTTATATACATGTTTTATAGCTTGCCAGCTGATGCTTCCTCACCCCCTTGTCTGTAACCTCTGTTTCTCTCACGGTGCCGTGGCTATATCGTCCAAAGGCTTTAAGAGCTTTTTGGGGTTTATAGCGACCGCTTTCCGACCTCTCCTCATCCTCGGCTTTTGCGGCCAAACGAAAGGAGCATGAGAAATCTCTCTACAACGTTATAAAACCGCGTTACGGAGTTACGAATAATTTTATCGTCCGGCTGGCGAATAGTGCGCAAGCTTCCATTGATCGCGAAATCCCGCGATGAAACGAAATAAAATTGTAATAACGGGGGAATCGCGTCGAACGGTAAATACCATTCGATATCAAGATTTTGATTTCAATGCCAATAAATTTTAAATGGATAATGCAACAACGACAACGTAAAAGAAAACAATGATATTTTTTTTAACGTCTGGAAACAAAATGATCCCCCGGAGAAATCGCCCAGTCATTTTTCACGTTTATTTTCCCAAGTGAAGGATAAAAGCTCGATAAAATAAAATTGCGTTAAAAGCTAATAGACGGGAATTTTGTTTTATAGAGAAAAATCGTAAAATATCGGAAAATTTTGAAATTCCTAATACGAGAGACATTAAAACAATTAGTAACTAACGCGACTATACTGCCTCGGGATTCTCCAAATTTCTCAACAATTTCACGACGACAAAAGCTCGATTTTTTTCCACATATTTCTTTTTTTTTGACACAAAGCCCGTTTAATTTTTTTTCTTCATTTCACCACGTTCCTCTTGCCCTTTTGCTCGTTGACCCTCGGTACTTGGTCCAAAGGGGGTTCTAGGTTGCTCCAGTTGCGGTTATAAAATTAAGAGAGAAAGAGAGAGAGAGAGTCTCGGTCATGCAGGTACCTCCTCGTGTGTTATACTCGCTTCGTTTCTCGTGTCGACGATACACATTTATAACTCTTAATGCGTATCTACCCCTTTCGCTCAACCACTGGAATGAACGTTTACGTTCTAATTACGGTAAATCCTCCCTTTCCTTCGATATGATGAGCGCATGCGCGCTCCTACCAAGAAACCATAACGTCTAGACAGTAACGTGGTGTCTGTATATGGAACGTCGTAGAAAAGTTTGCTCGTATAAAGTCCAGCTCGAGGGTTGCCTTTCGATATTTTCATCCCTTCAACCTAATTTCAACATTTTCGTACAATTGTGCTCGATACTTCTTCATTCTAGGAAATAAATATTTAATTTTAAATTTAAAATATTTAAAATTTAAAAAATAAAAAAAAATGCTAAAAAGCATTTTTTTTTAATTTTCACAATTTTGATAACGAGGGTTGAAATTTTGCAAGGGTAAAAAACGAAAAACTCATTATCCGAAATTTATCTCTCGAGCTCCACATAATATTCGTTTAAAATTCTCCACGCATAAAACCTGTACGAGTCAGCCCTTTCAGTGTGTAATATCAAAAATTAAACAACCCCTCGCGATATACCTATACCCTGCGACACGGCTTAATAATATATAACGGTCATCGGAACCCGATAATATTGTGCACTTGCATCGGCAAAACGCACGTGTGTCGAATGAATTTCACGTGAAAGCTCACGACATGATAACGGGGTGTATGCTTTAGATCGATAAACATACTTTCACCCCTGTTTCATTTTATTTTATTTTTTTCATTATACGTATCGAGAAAAAGGATTGAAATCATGAAAACGTGAGAGGGATGTAAAATTGGGGAGGAATCAAAGTTCCAAGAATGTATAGAGGGAGGGAGGGAGGGAGGGTGGAATAACGATGATGGAAAATTTTTCATCGTTATATTCGACGTGAAGGCAATGCGGTATGATATTCTCACGGTGGTAGGAAGCGAGCTCGTGAATCTCGATCGTTTCCACGCCAATCTTCGTTCCTCCGATAATTAACTCTTTATCTATCTCTCTCGCACTCTCACACTTTTGTATAAATAACTAGAGGGGGTTCAGGTTATACATTTACGATCTATCCAATCAATGAACGCGTCTCGCGTGTCGGATAAAAGACGAGATGCAAGAGACGCGTTCGTTACCATCGAGTTCTGACGGGGAGAGAGGGAGGGGTGAAGAGGGTTGGGTGGAGGGTAGGGGGTTGATTCGAGAGAACGAGTGATTAATCGCTTGTGTCTCTCGCTCGAAGAAGTCCCTCGTTTCCTATATATTTATATTCTCTCTCTCCCTCTCTCTCTTTCTTTCCTTCTCTTCGTATTGTATATACATACCTAGATCAACCCTTGATTCGATGGGGTTGACTATTTTGCTTAACGACACAGAAAATAATCGACGTCACGTTTCGCAGAATCGCCATATCCGCCGATTCATTTTATTGACGATTAATTCACCCTGGACTCGTGGACGAACGCGTTTGTTATGCCAAGAATAGTAAAGAATAATAATCGGTTTGATCGATCGATAAATCAATGATTATAAAAATCCATAGCGCTGCCACTTGAAATTCTCTGCCTAAGCCTGAAAACTTATGAAACTTTGCCAGGAAGCAAAGATTTTATTAAATTTGCTTTCTTTTTTCTTTGTTTTTTCATACGTGAATAAAAAAATGAATGTGTTCAATATCCTCCTCTGATTTATTCTGTCTCTTGCGAATTCGAAATTCGTGCCGATCGATAAACGTTTGCGATCGACTGTTCAGAATTTCTGGCTTCGACGATAAAAAGACGTATCTCGGTCTCGCTGCCTGGTACGAAGATACGAAGAGCTTATATACACACATATATATGACATGATAAAACCACCCCCTTCCCTCGAACAGCAGCCATTTTACCTTATCCACTTGATTTATTGCGTTTCCTCTTTGATAGCTGTGCACTCGTGCGCGCGCACACACACGCAGAAATTCATGCGTTAAATCTCTCGAGATGGGCCAACAAACCAGCATGCCCTTCTACATCTCGACTACGTTACGCGCGAACGGTGTTCATGACAGATCTGCCAAATCGACGAGAAGAGAAGACCGTTAAGTTCCAGCAGCGGATACGTCACTTTACGTATCTCTCTTCTCTCTCCACCGTGTTACATCGACCACGTCATCATCGTTGATCGTCGAATATCGCGACATTAATTTATCACAATATTCAGTAACAACAAAATTTTCAATAATTTATTATTTATTAATTTTGTTTCCGTTTTATGAAATATTTTCATTCCATTATTTGGCAATTTCAAAGTTTTGTTCATTCATGCATCGGCAGTATTGTTTCCAACGATTGAAATATTTCACCGATGTAACGAGTGAAATTACGGAGTAGTATAGGGGAGGGTGGCGGTGAGGTGGTTGTTAAGGGTGACAGCAGGGTCGGGAACAATAATGAACGAAACGGAACGAGAAATACAGAAACAAATTTGCAGCCTCGTTCGGTTTCCCCACACGGTCACATAAACACGTATGGAGAGAGAAACGCTTGTACAACATGTTCTCTCTCGTTGTCTCCTGTCAGTTGGACTATCGTGTGTCAAGCCAAATTCGTTCAATTTGTATGTCACACCCGCTATCGCACTCGCCATACGCGCAAACACACAAAACATACAACAACCCCCCCGTTCTCTCCATCCTATTCCATTCTGGTGTCGCACGAAAACAAAAAAACAAATTATTTTCCCGGAATCGTTTTGATCGAACTACCCCCGTTTCACCCTTCGACCCTTTATTGTCATTATACATCGTCGACTCGCGTATTCATTGCTTTTCTATAAGCCAAAGTCTCGCTATTATACATTTTGTAAACAGAATCGTCGTTCTAACAAGTTGTCGTTCCTCGTTGCACGCAATAATATTTTTCCATGAGAGCGTTCTCAAAGCTCTCGTCCTTTTTTTTTTAATAATGCTCATAGCTACACGAATGATAACATCGTTCGGATAATACTCGCGCATCTCGCGAGGAAAAATAAAATAGAGAACGAGGAACGAGGTTGTCTCGGCGAACCTGAAAGCTTTTGCTTTTCCATCACCTTTCGTTCTTCTTCCCTTCATCCCTTATTCCATTTCTTCATATCCTTGAAAATCCAACGAAACGTCATAATCATCGATCGTCTAAAAGAAAAAGAAAAAAGGAAATCAACATAAAACCAAACCCTCTCCTTTACGACTTCCGGTAGTCCCGTAAATAATAATGGTTTTTCGCTGAAGAACTCCTTTCAACCCTCCTCCTCTTCGCCCATCACGACACTTTGGGCTTCAAATGTATATATTTCGTAATAACGCGCAGGCGGACGAGCCTGATATCGTGTCTACCTATTGTACGAAAACGACGAGAGACCAAAAAAAAATACAGGCTGGAGCAGAAAGAGAGACATTTATGCAACGGAAATGTATACGGACGTGGATATATATATGTATCCAAGATTCAGGGAGGGTTGGTGGGTGTGGCAGATGGCGTCATGAATAGAAATTTCTTTACATGAGAATGCGCCGAGCGTTTCAGAAACTGGGCTGCTTTACCTTTACTCTTCGCTCTTCTCCGCCTTTCGTCTACGTACTACTTTAAAGTAAATGCGAAGGGTAGAAGAGCGACCAGTAGAGATAAGCGCGCGTATGTCTCGTGTCCCCAAACAGCGTATACGACTTATATTTATATATGTACTCGTAGCTTTTCTCGTAAGAGATAATATCTATATGAATTGAATGGTGAAGTGAGACTCGTATCGAAGTCAAGAAACTTGAGAAATTCTCCAGATTCTCCCTTTCACCTATCTCTAGCTCGCGCTCATAACTACTCGTGCTACGTCTTGTTATCTGATAAGATCTCAGCTGTCTAAGAATCAACTTGGAAATCGTACTTGTACTTTGTGTTACAGAGTACATGGCCAAATAATATAGGTAAACTACGTTGCATAAATATGCTTCTGTAGTAGAATATTTTTCTTATCAAATTTTTCTTATCAGTTCGTTTAATCGCAATTTCCTTTATAAATTTATCTTATCGAATTTATGTTGATTTATTTTTTGCCTGGCGCTTTTTCGTCTCGTCAATCTTTCTCGTTATTTGTATCTTAAAGAATTTTCCTTATCGAGTCTTGTTCGTGAAATTTTCGTTATCAGTGACAAGAGAAAATTGTCATAAATCGAAAAAATCGTAATCGTCGTAATTTACAAGAAGCTTTAAATCAAGCGAGCTTTCGATCCCCCCCCCCCCCCTTGTGCAACTCGAGGCCATTTTTACTTCAGAATCGCGCGATAAAATGTTTCACCCCTTGAAACTGGTGTGAAAAGTCGATTCCCTCGGGAGCGTAACCGAAAGGGTTGGAAATCCTCGAATAAATAATTCTTTTCTGACTCGCCGCGGGGCAAGAAAAAGTTCGGCCTTCCGATACCCCGAGTACGAAACGTAGTGCCCGAGACCGAAATTCTCTTCCTCCTTCTCTCCAACCCCTTTTCTGTGCAACCGTATAAAATAGAGCTCTGTACCAGCCGAGAGAGCTTCTGGTCTATACAAATCTCGCTACTCCCACGTATCTGTGAGCCAAGATAGAAACTCGCCTGCCTACCCTTCTCGCGAAATATAGTCGTAGAAATACAGTATATACCTACGATAGAAAGTTTCGCAAAGATTTTCAACTGGACATCGTATCTATATATATTTTATACATAGAACGATGGTCAGCGAGCTATTGGACAGCTCGGTGAATTTCTACCAGTTATATCAACGAATATATATTAATATATATCTATATATTTAGGAGTATTTCGAAAGATATGGTTTTCCGGATATCCAAGAGTCGCACCCTCCGGCTCGTCTCCTCGTTTGAATTTTCCCGTACTACTCCCTCCATCCTCAATAGCGATTTCGAACACTGGCTGTGAGCTTAACCAGACACGAACTTCGTCTCTTCCCGCGAGTCTCTCGTATCAAACTAGGAAACACATCTCTCCGTCGACACGTGACTTTTCTCCCAGTCACTAGTTCGCGCGGGAAAGTTCGAATCATCCGGCATCCCTAAATTCGTGGAGAATTCTCCGGGGGTTGTTTCGCCATCCTGAAATATAGTTCTAATCTGTCAGTTCTGTTCCGTTGTCTCGGTGAAACGAGCAGGTGACGTACAATTGCAGATGGTGATCGTCGAGTAGAAAGCTCGATAAGACGTGTTTTATTATTTTGTTTATTTATGTTAAAGTAAATATTTAATTTTCATTCATTTTCCTTTGATTAAATGAGATTTCATCGACGATATTACAACTATCAAAATATAAAATTTCTTTTATCGATCAAACTACCGAATAATATTTTCTCATAACGATAGATTTATCCTCGACATTTTTCCTTTGTCAAAGAACCTCCCTTTAAGCTCTTACTCACATTCATATCTTTACGATCCGTGTCGTAAAAATCTCTCTGATTAAAAATTTCTTTATTGCTCACCCCCTTGACATTAATGGAGCAGTGATAAAAAAAAAAGAAAATATATTCTCACCGTCTCGCGTTGAAGAAGGACGGTACAATCTCCTTGGAGCGACAATCTCTCGTCTTTTTCCCCGTTACCCTTACTCATCCATGCACCCTTGAAGGTAAGCGATGATAAAAATAACAGGAAGAAAATGGCACGTGCACAATTGCGCGCGATGTACGGATGGGAAAGAAATAGTTTCGTTAACGTGCCACGTCATTTTTCATTTTACGCATTTCTTCTTTTGTACATTCACCCACACACGTCAGTATCGTCTCGGACGTTTGCTTCGGTCGAACGATAAAAAAATTTTTTGTTTTTTTTTTTTCGTAACGCTAGGAAAATGGCCACGGGCAGATTAAAACACCGTCGACCTCTGTCTATCTCTCTTTCTCTTTCTCTCTTTCTTTCCCACATCCCATTCGTTCCTCTTCTTTTTTTCCTCTTTTCTCATTCTCTATCTATATATCAATATATACAGAGAGCGTTGAGCAAAGCGGGAGCCCCGACGAAGCCGAAAAGCCGTGCGGGGTGTGATATATATGTATATATTCGAGATAGAGAAGAAGGATGCGGGATAACCGAACGATAGCTCGCCCGTGGCTCACCGGAGAGTCGAAAGAGAGAGAGGAAGAGAGAACGAGAGAGAGAGAGAGGGACATGACACGTCGGATTATCCAGTATTGATGAAGCTCCCGCGTTCCGCAACGTTCTCGTTGCTTTAGGCATTTTTTTCATCCCTCCTCTCTCCTTGTTTCAACTTTTTCATTACTATCTTTTTTGTCTTCTTTTTTCATTCGTTTTATTCCTCTGATCTCGCACATAACTGCCATTCCGTCTCGACAGGAGATTCTCTAACATTTTCCCAACGACCATTTCCACCCTCTACCGTCGCTAATACACCCTTTGGCTTTATTATGCTCGTTCGAATTTTTTTTTTCCTCGATCGAGGCGAACTTTATTCATCCATTTGTGTTTTTTTTTCTTTCTTTTTCTTCCTCTTCCTTTACATAAGCTTGTGGAAGTTTCGTAAAACCCTTAAGTCCATCCAGACTTTTTTAATGGGTTCAGCCCAGACTTATGACTAATATCTATATACATTAGTTAACGGCTAACGTAGTTCAAAGCCAGTTTGCCTCGTGAGAGATCCCAGCGAGCGTGCAAACTGTTCGAACAAACCTCAATCAACGGAGCTTCGTTGAGGCTTTTGGAGTCATCGACAAAAACCTCTATATCCTTGGTGAGAACTCTCCGAATCCGAAGGCTATGTACTTGCAGGCTTTACACTAGCGTTACTGTATATATTTTGTATGGATATGTATATAGTGGATCGTTGCTGTACGTACGTGGATCGAGGGGGAGGGGGTGGTTTCCGTCGTCCAGCCAGTAGTACAAACCCGCTCAGTCAGCCACCGAATTGGCTCCCACAGTAGTGTCACAACGAGCCAGAGCCTGGTACAGCCAAGAGTTACGTGTCGACCTTACTCTCGATTCTCTCTCCGTCTCTCTCTCTCTCTCTTCTGTTCACGCGTCACGTCAGCCCATTTCGAATTTCGCAGCAATTTCGCGGCCAGAACGCAGAAGTTCCGCGTGGTCAAAAAATCGAAGAGGGTTGGAAGGGGTTGGTCGCTCGATAACACAGACCCAATGATTTTTTATCAGAAAATTCCAAGTTTGAATAAATTCACGTTTTGAATTCGGGATTTTTTTGATAATTTATGGATTATTTTTCAACATTTTATTATTATAAAATGCGCTAGGTATATTTTTATTCGTCGAACAACTCAGGCTGCCTGACGTTTCATCCGATTCGCATCGAGTTTGTGTCTGATCGATAAAATCATGCTCGATCTGATTCACTGGATTTATTTTTTCTGACTGTTGAATTTGTGATAGAGAATTTAATTTTCATATTTTCACAGAACGTTGGAATGAAAATTTATGTTAACATTTTAAATAAGGTACATTCGATTCCGTCCAAAATTCCAGCTAATCAAATTTCTGATCACACTCTCGCTGAATTATTACGAATTTGGATTATTTACTGCATTAATGCGCACCTCGAAAAAGCTGGCTGCTGACCATCGCTAGAGGGTTCTGACCCAGTGAATTTATTTTTCCTGACTTTTGAATTTGTGATAAAGAACTTAATTTTCATATTTTCACAGAACGTTGGAAAGAAAATTTATGTTAACATTTTAAATAAGATACGTTCGATTCCGTCCAAAATTCCAGCTAATCAAATTTCTGTACAAGCTCTCGCTAAATCATTACGAATTTGGATCATTTATTGCATCAACGCGCACCTCGAAAAAGCTGGCTACTGACCATCGCTAGAGGCTTTAAAAAAATGCTCTTCCGGGTTCGTTGATTCTGATCAAACGCATGCTCCATCTATACCATGACAGATCGTTGCAATTTCGCTATCTCTCTCTGTCTCTCTCTTCCTATATATATATCTCCTCCCGTAAATGTGCGGTTCTTCGATATTTCCCTCTGGGTCCATCCTCGACCGGATCTGGTTTCATCGTTGTCCCTCTCCCTCCCTCTCTCTCTCTCTCTCTCTCTCCCCCCCTTTTGCTCGTCCTATATATACACGCATATACAACATCGAGCAATTTCGGAGCGAAGCTTGATTTCACGGGTTATTAACCACCCTGCCAATTTACAAGTTTAAGCAGAGAGTCAGAGGGCGCCTCTGGCGTCTCTCTCTCTCTCTCTCTCTCTCTCTCTCTCTCTCTCTCTCTCTCTCTCTCCCTACGAGTGTCAGAGGTGTGTGCGGTCGATCCTCGGTTCTCGCATCCTTTCCCATACCGGATTGACCATGACGACATTATTCGCGTGCGCGTTGACCAGGGTGAGTGAGAGAGAGGATTCAATCTATATATATATATACAGAGAGAAAGAGAGAAAGAGATAGTTTGAGAGAATAAACTAGGTACGTATAACACGATATGCCATTGCTCTCGTTCGCAATATTATTCCCGTTGCTTTCCGTCTGCCTGATGGGTACGTGGTCGGGTTTGACACTTCAAGTACGTAACGAACTATCTCGCTCTCCAGTTGAAAATACTTCTCTTCCTCTTTTACCCTTGCACCTCAAACCCCTACCCCCCACGTGTTATGAAGGCTCCCTCCACGTACGAATAGAGAAACGTTTTACTGCCAGCACATAGTGATATATAGTCTCGTTTCAAATATACATATATATATATGTGTATACGTGTGTAATGTGTGTATGTATATATATTTCCGTAGAATTTACCACCGACGTATAACTCCATTTCCGCGTATATACAAGGTTATAGCAATTCAACTCGATTTTCATCGTCTCGTCAATCATTTAAGAGCGTAAAAATTATAGTCTCGGTCGTTATTCTCAAGTACTCGTGAATCGAGAAAGGGGTTGGAACATGGTGGTTAAAATAAAATAAACGGAAAATTTAACTAAACGCTATTACGAGAGTTGCAACGTGCAAAAATCGAGGTTCGCAACGATTATTCGCGAAGAGAAAGAGAAGAAATAACAATAATAAGGTGTAAAACGGTAAAACGAGGGCGACGAATAGTTGACTGCATTTTTCTATATAATCCTTTCGTGTTTTTCAACCCTGTGTACAGTTTGACTATAGTGATTGTGTTTACAGGAAGACGCTTCGTCCATTTCCACCCCCTTTGCTTTCTACGAAAATCTAATTCCTTCCACCTCCCTTACTCCTCTGTCTCTTTTTCTCTCGCTCCTCCTCTCTTCCTCTTCCTTTACCTCGTGAGATTCGACGAATCTCTCACGAGGAGAGGGAATGGAAAAATCGGAGAAAATCACAAGAGTCTGATACGATCTGTTTTTTGTCCTGATTCGCAGGAAGTCTATATATATATACCTATATGTCTCGCTCGAATCTATCCTCCCCCGGGGGTAACAAGAGAGAAGTCTCCCTCTCGTAGTGTCTGTGCCATTCTCGCTAGTTTTTTCCACTCTATGTGTATCGTATGTATATACGTACTTCGTCTCCAGCGTGTCCCTCTTTTCGACCTCGTTGTGAAACAGCCCGACGGAATCGACTCTCCTTTGTCGGTTTATCGAGAGCGCGTGTTTCGCTCGTTCGGATCTTTAAAGGAACCCTATCTCTGTCACAATCGTGTGTACAGTTCGCTTTATACTCTTCAACGTCTTATGTCAATCCTTTCCACGATCCAACTATATATGTATCTCTCTTTTTTATACAGCTGTGAAAAAAACAACTTTGTGACGAATCATGTGTTTGTCACTGAAGTTTCAATATTATTCGAAATTTATGAAAGAACGTTAAATAACGTATTGCCAGGTGAAATATTTTTTTTTGTGAAATATGAATAATTGCAATTTTATATTTACAACGATAATGTTTGAGGGGACAATTATAATTCGAGGTCGCGATATTATTCAACAAGTATTACACAATTGGCTCTTTAAAAATTCACGACAACTCTCCTGGCTGAATTCCAACTTTGGTAAAGAAGCAACAGCTAAGAAGCAAGAACCAACCCCCGTTTCGAAAACGTTGTTTTTTTTCTCCATCCTTCCAACAACAAACGATATATTTGCAAGTGGAGGAAAGCTCGATAGTCACTCGTGCCAAGTATCTCGCTCGTGTTTGCGAAAATCGAAAACGTGTGCTCGAGTGCTTCCTCGAACAGACGGAGAGAGAGAGAGAGGGAGTGAGCGAGAGAGATAGATGTAGAGTACGAAGAAAGAGTAAAAACGTACGACCGTGGAATAGAAACGATCGGACACGAGCCTCGACAACAAGGGAGAAAGCTACGACGTAAGTATCGAGAGTCGAAGCCGATCCGCCTGATCGGAAAATCGGGACAGCTCCAGTGAAGAGGGATGAGATCGAAATGATTTCGCATCAGGGTAGACAAAAAAAAAGAGAGGAAACGTGGAAGAATAGGAAGGAAAGAAAGGAAAAAGAGAGAAAGCGAATGACGAGAGAAAGAGGGACATGAGATGAGCGAGAGTGGCGATGGCAGCATCGTCGCGAGGATGTGGACGAGGAAGTGGCGAGCCAACGTTAGGGGGTTGGGAATAGTAGGGGTGGTACCGAATCGAGGGTGGTGGGAGATTCCGTCGTAGAGCGAGAAAGCTCTAGAGGGAGCGAGTGGGGTTGAGTGGTGGGAATCGGTACTTCGGTAAGATAGAGAGAGAGAGTGAGAGAGAAAGGGGTAGTGAGGGAGGGGTAGTGAGAGGGAGAGGGGGCCGAGACGGCGTGGAACACAGGGGTGTGGAACGAAATGGCTCTGGCGGATGAAGAGGGGGAAATTGAAGCAGCTGAGAGCAGCGCGCGAGTAGGTCACACCGTCGACCACAACGGGAGTCCGCGTTTGCCAAAGGGCTCTGCTGCCGCTGCCGCTGCTACTGCTGCCGCTGCTGCGTTTCTGCTTTTTCCACCGTACAAACAACAACAATATAACAAGGAGAACAATAAACATACCCTCGAAACGTCAACAATTTTTACGAACGTGATCGACGAGCTGAGATTAATAATAATAATAAAAAAAAACAATTGAAACTAAAAAAAAAACATATATCGAATATTTCCATTGGCTGGAATTTTTCGTATAAAGAAAACAAAAAGGGGGCGGACGAAACGCGGGGAGGAAAATCGAGATGAGGAAAGGAAAGGAGAAGGATCATCGGTGGGAATAGCAGCGAGGAATTGAAATATCGAGAACCGAATGACCGAGGAGTCAGTTCGTTCTCGCTCTTCTCTCTCTTCTCTCTCTTCTTCTTCTTCTTCTTCTCCTTCTTCTTCTTATTCTTCTTCTTCCACGTCATCTGGCTCGCCTTCTTCTTCTTCTTCTTCTTCTCCTTCTTCCGCATCTTCTACGTCATCGAATCTTGTGCCGGTTTTATTCTCCACACGATGATCAACGAGTGCGCGAGACTCTTCGGTGTCGCGAATCGAGCTCGATGATATTTTTTTGTTTCATCTTCTATCGAAATACACAGAGACTTTCCCTCTCTCTATCTTCATTTTTACATAAAATGTAATCCAAGCCGGAAGTCGCTATCGTGCAACGAGATTTTTAATGTTAGTTTCGGCTTTGCGAGGCAAATCAGTCAGGAATAATTCAACAAGGGTGAAAGAGGGAGGAGAGAGCGAGATATAAGAAGAGAGAAAAAAAAACAGCGAAAAGGGGATGGAGAACGACGTGGGAGTGCTGTGAATAATCGATTTACTAGACAAGATAGACAGAGATAAGTGCTAGAAAGCATCGCAAGGATTATCCACGAGGATCAACGAGACTCCCGTTTAATACGCCCTAAAGTATATCCAAGTCGTGTATCGTTTTCCAACGATAACAAGAAAAAAAAGAATAATAATCCGAAGCTGAGAGAAGTAACAATTGACGAGCGGGAAAAAAAACAAATATTCAAAAAAACAAAAAAAACTGTATTATCAGTCATAATCAAGTGTCTTATCTTTAGTGCCCGGGTTAACA
The DNA here is from genome assembly GCA_946811545.1 of Netelia fuscicornis. Taxonomy (NCBI): domain Eukaryota; kingdom Metazoa; phylum Arthropoda; class Insecta; order Hymenoptera; family Ichneumonidae; genus Netelia; species Netelia fuscicornis. The sequence goes on from OX328015.1 coordinate 38,833,216, forward strand.
GAAGTAACCGTAACGAAAGAAGAGAAAAGAAACGTTCCTCGTCCGCCGCGAGAGGATCGACGCACTCGCGTTTCTATAAACACACATACACATCGCATATATACATATATATCTGTATATATATATATATACATTAATACATAAATATATAAAGCTCGATATGAAGCAAAAATTAATAATCAAAAACGAAAAGAAAAATGCTTGTAAATTCGTCGTTGTTAATCGTACGAGTCGTTGTTGAAGAAGGACAAGTGTTGCAAGTTCGTAATTTAATGTTAATCGTGAATAATCGTTAAGCAATAATATCGTTGGTTGATTAATGCGATTGCGCCATTCGCAAGTTTCCAAAAAGGCCTAAGTGTTGTTTTAATCGAACTCCGTACTACGAAACTCGTGCCCCAATCGGTGGAAGAGAAATTTCAACGAGTAAGAATAATCGATGTAGATTTAAAATAAAAAGGCAAAAGGAAGAAAAAAGGAAAATTGAAAAAGGAGAGGAAAATAAAAAAGTTTATCGAGAGTAGCCACGTTCGAGACACGAGGCTTCCACGAGTTCCTCGGAGCGCAACGTAGGCGTCATAATAGCTTCGAAAAACTTTTTCGACCGAGGTTGTCGAGAGGCTCGCGATAAATTAAGAAAAGAAAGAGAAAAATTAAAAATTAAAACTCTCGTAATTCGTTCGTGAAAATTTTACAAAATCGACAGGAACGAAGCGTATCGATCGGAAAAATTTAACAAATTTGAGGGAAATAAGCCTGTCGAGGATACAATTATTATTTTTTTGTTTTTGTTCGACGACGATTGTTAATTGTTAAGGAGATGAGATTTAAAAAAAGGATTTTCATCTCGTTTCGATAAAATTCGAGGTTATGAATTTTTTTTAATAGTTTCGGGACGATATAAAGTTTTGAGGGACGATTCGAACTCGTAAGAGCGGGCGCGAAGAGCTTTTCGACGATAATAGTGCGTTTCTTCGCGAGAGAGCCAAGAGGATAAGTTGCCATAAGGAGGATCGCGCCAGCTGCTGTTCGTCGTACAATTTTCCAACTGTTAGTACAAAGAGATTATTCGTGATCTCTTGCCGAGTTGTTCTCCTTAACGAGTTTGACTCGAGCTCTATTGCTAGAGGACCTCGTGAGAGTGAGAGAGAAAGAGAGCAAGGGTGAAAAGCTCGAAGGAAAAATACGCCAAAGGACGAAATTGATAGCCAATGAGAAATTCTTCATTTACGTTGGAGAATCGAAAATTCGAGATAACGAAACGAAGATAGAGAAGTATTTTTGGTAAAGTTACTCACGTAGCTCTACAACGAGACGAGATCTTATCCTTTGGGAATCTTCGGTCGAGAATACGTCGAGAGCAGAAAAAAAACTTTTTATCTTTAAGCCTGTAACGTAAGGAGAACGAACACGAGGGAGAAGATCGAGCCCTTTCTTCAATCATCGTATCGCGCTTGAACACTTTGAGAGAAAAAAAAAGAAACAGAAAAAAAGCGAAACGAAGATTCCATCAGCAACTGTAAGGACGGAAAGAAACGTGACGGATTACGTCGGGGCGAAGGAAAATCCAAATTCGAAAGGAATCCTGTAAGGGTGATTTTCTTTTTTTGTTTTCCTCGTTGTCAAAAGTTCCGAACAATATTTCCGTGAAAAAAAAAACAAAATTGGAGAAGAGAGCTTTGCTAAAGAATGAAAAAGAATCGCCTACTCGCAATTTTACGTCTCGCCGAGCTGAAATAATCAAATCGACTGGAAAAGTTCAAAGGAGGGTGAACGAATTTTTTTTTTGTTTTTCGAAAAACAATCACTTTCTCGCACTCCTTTATTTTTTAATGAATTTTCATCGGTGCCAAAGGGCACGAAGGATGTCCTGACCCGACAGGCATCTCGTCGTCGTGGACGAGACGCGAGGAAAAACGTGTCAACGATAACCGATGTGAGAAACGACTAGTAGCGAAGAATCAAAAAGTTCTCGAACGGAAAACGTGTGCGGCCTGGCGAATATCGGCAAAAGCGTGCTGACGAAAACAAAACCTTGAGGAGATCGAACTATAATAGTCAAGGCAGTAATCGATCCCGCAAAAAACAACAGAGAAACTTTAAGGAACGCCGCGAATATTTTCGACTGTGTGCGTGCGCGTGTGTGTGTGTGCGTGTGTTTGTGTAACATGACAAAGTGAGATAACTTTTTGTGGTGCTGGGAACAAGTTTAATCAGCTGGATTATCTCGTCGCGGGACAAAAATAGAGTCTTGTCGAGGGGACGAAAAACAGAGGGGATAGAAAAGGGGAAGAAATACTCGAGAAACAACCCTTTACTCGAAAACATCAGTAACGATGGACGTCGCAGCTTCCGCCATGTTGGACGGTCTGAAGAACAATCGGATCGGCAAATTGGCCCTCTCGAGGTTTTTGTCCCAAAGTCTGTGAGTAAAGACGATTTTACAACGAAAAATAAACAAAAAAACAGAAAAATTGGATGATTTTTTTTTAAATTGACAATTCTGCGATGATTGAAATCCATACTTGCAGAGCTCGTAATGATAATGATGATGATGATTTGATTGATTGCTATGTGCATATAAATAGTCTAAAGACAATCATGAGAAATTCCTAAAATTCACTTTTCAACCCTCGCATATTTTTTGTTCGCCACCCCCTAATATAGATTTGTCACGATCGATCTTCGTTCTCTTACGAGTGTCAAGGTTTTTCACAGACAAATATCCGTGCATTGTTGCCCGTGAATATCGTACGTAATTTGTATTCTCGAGAATTCTGGAAGAGGTTGAGACCCTTTGTAAACGTGAGAATAGTCGGAAGTGGCCGTAGGGGAACATCGTTTCGTGAGAGACGAGGTGTGCCCTCTCGTAGGAAAAAAGAGTCGAGGGTCGGAGGTCTATCTTTTGCCCTCTCTCTCTCTCTCTCTCTCTCTCTCTCTCTCTCTCTCTCTCTCTCTCTCTCTATCTCTTTTCTCTCTTTCCCAGACGCCCGGAAGTACTCTCGAACTAATGGTCCACCTCGGCCGCGCTTACTACTCCGGTATAATGCTTCCTCGCGGTCCTCGGCTCATCCAACATCTTTCTCGCTCAGTTTCGAGCATTTTTGCGCGGTTAACTCACGCGAATAAATGAGAGAGAAAGAAAGAAAAAAAAACGGGAGAGATTCGCGTGAGAACGAAAGGACGGTAAGTGGAGTCTCGAGAATGGGGGTGGCGAAGAAATTTATCCGAACGGTTTGGCAATCCTCGAGACCGATGCACCTGTACCTCGAAAATCTTCTCTTCTGCTCCTTTTTCTTCGAGTCTTACACAACCCGAGTAGACTCGTAAAGAAAAGTTTCTTTGACATTATTTCCCGATTCCTAGGGCGAAACTTTCCACGGAGGAAAACGCGTGTACAGTTTCCTGAAACTATTTTAGTTTAACGCATGCCGTCTGGTTCGCTAATTTAGCCACCCGATTTCATCCCCCTCGACATTTATTTTATCTTTTTATTATATTTTTTAAATCTTCCTATCGACATCTATTATCCACTTGAATAATTTATCATTCATTGTAAGGATATCCAAGGTCGAACGAATGATGTATTCCACCCCTCGTAATCCCACCCCTGTACATTGTCACGAGCGATAACGAATTATAATTAAAATTAAGGAATGATAACGAATTAAAAATTTGCTCAAACGCATACGATAAAGAATGAGTCGGAAAAATGGTAGCATAGTTGAACAAAAATTGCCTGCAGCCCTTAGAACTGTCTTGCCTACACGAACATTTTTTTTCCAACCCCCAAAAAATCGTCGAATATTCATTTTTGTTTAAAGGATTCTGACTTTCGTACCTCGTGGCGCAGGAGGTAGCTCAATTTTTACGCGCTTTTCCGTAAGGGAGAACGCGAAAAGGGGAAAGTCGGGGTTTGGTTAAAAAACATGGAACAGGGGAGATGAAATCGTCCAAGCGGAAGATTTAAAATACCGATGTTCGACGACCGTACGAGAAAAATTTTCGGTGTCCCCTGTTTTATCCATCCGTTTCCTTTCCAGGAGTTTCCACATATCGTGTCTAGACGGGTGGAGTTCACTTGCCTGTAAATATCGTTACTTCCGGTGCAGCGATCTACCGATATCGAATATACATTCGCTTACCAATGAAAATGGAGTGAGCGTCAACTCGATTTGACTCCGTTCTTCGCCTCCCTCGGGCCATCGATGAAGCCGATATGCGAAATTACTCGAGCGTTTGAGTTTTATCAATGCTCGAACCGATCAACGTATCGCCAAACCAACAATTCGATACGCGTGACGTCGATTGAACGGATAAATTATTCTGTAATCAAACTTTAATTTGCATGTTTCTACCCTTAAAATTATTCGTCCCGGTCTTAACATCGACGACAGGTCGCACCCTACATTTCATCCCTCCACACTCATCCCCCTCCGGTGAAAATAATCATTCTTGGAGTGCAAAAAAAGAACGAAGCTACGAAAGAATGAGAGTGAAAAATAAATGAAAATGTGCCTGGAGTTTAGATGGCAAGGAGCCAATGTTTTGCCAGATGTACAGATGTGGTACACCCGCTATCCCATATCTATATCTATACAATTTGCCTCACTGGAGAACGACGATGTGACTAAATCACCGTGAACTCTTAGGCGCGAAAATGAATTTTCCTGCACGAAAATGGTCTGTGAGGGACATTTGATCTTTCTTTGTTTCTGTTTTGTAATTTATTTTTCTAATTTCACTTACTTTCGTCCTTATGAAAAGTCTCAAGGCGATCCTCCAGGGGTGATAAATTGTTTTAACAAAATTACGGAATCTTCGTTTAATGTTCCTACCGTTCTTAAAAAAGCTTCGCGCTAGGGCAACTGGTTATATATTTTCGTACCGAGGGTCTTTGCGGCAAGCTCTGGGAGCGACGTAAGTTAATATTTATCGCTACTTACCCCGAGTGATTTATAAAACAGTAGCCGGCTCGTTGCTATCTGTCCTCAGGGCACATGCCAGGAGTTATTGCAATTAGAGGAGTAGTAGCAACGGCTCTCACGGTACGGGAAGAGCCGTTGCAACACCGATGGCCGTCACGTATCTCTCTCTCTCTCTCTTTCTCTCATATGTGAGTACACGTGCGCGTGTGCATTCATGGGTTTTCCAGAGTCTGTGTTATAGTACAGCTTGGCAAGCGGAACGCACGCAATGAAATTCGACCAGGGAGAAATTACGATAATACGTGGTCGTGTCTGGAGGGCTGACGAAGCAAAAAAAAAAGGAAAAAATAAATATTCCAAACGAGAAAACAAAGGGAAAACTGTATAAAGAGATACACGTCCGCATCACATCGAGTTATGCTGGACCTTTAATCAAGGAATGGTAGAAAATGGGAGTTGGGTATACTCCATTCGCGTTTTGCCAGTATATTTTCCCATGAACGAAACTCTCGAATCCCTTCTCCTTCCAGCGAACGTGTTGCGTTTTATTTATCATTATTATTATTATTGTTATTATTATTCGGGTGGATAGGACGCGAAAGAAAAATAGCTCCGTCGTGTGCGCGCGGTTTTTCGCTGCTCCGGGGAATAGTTATCCTCCGTCGAGAAATTACGACCGCCGGAAAAGCTCGTCCGATTGTACAACAACAAAAATCTAAAGTTTCGAAGCGCCCGAGAGATGGCAATCTTTCCTTGTTTCCTATTTTTTTTTATTTGCTCTTATTTTGTCATAAAATACATTTTTTGTTGTCTTGAATTATGACGATGATCTAGTCGATATATTTCTTATTCGCGGGGATAACAACAAAAAAAAATGTAAAATTTCGCGACGTAAAGAGGGATGGAAATGGGTCATAAATTGTCGAAGGATATTTCGTTTTTTTTATTTATTTTTTTTTTTTTTGAAGGGGGAATTATTTTACAATGAATGAGAGAAAGTTGGGAAATTTTTAAGGTTAGTCGGAAAAGTCCGAGGGATAATGGAGGATTAAGGAGGGGTTTGGAAATCGGAGGACGGGGTGAAATCGTCGAGCCGTCTAATCGGGCTGGCCGAGCGCGTACTCTCTCCCTCTCTCTCTCTCTCTCCCCCTCCCTCTCTCTCCCTCTCTCTCTACCCCTTCCATCGTTCTCTCGCTCCAACGTTCCGCGCGTTTGATTAATGTCTTCTTGTCAGCTACACGACAGTTCTGTGTAATTGCATCCTAAGATCCGCTCCATATCTCTCTTTCTCTACGTATATATCTCCCAAGCTCCCACCCTCCCCCTACTACCCCCTTACCCCTTGCCTCTTGTTGGCTTACGCGTCTCGTTCACGACTGTGGCCAAGAAGCAAGAGCGCTTGCGAGCTAACACAACGTTACAACGTTATAACTGCCCCACTATCGACTCTTCTGTTATCGACTCGTTCTCCGTTTTCCACTATCAATTATCAAACCGATCGATCGACGAACCTCGATAAACCCTGAGCGAGCAACTTATCGAACCAATTACCATTAGCTCGTCAGTTATTTTCCTACAGGACAATTCTTATTCTTTAATTCATTCATTATTCAATTATTAATTTCCTATAATTTTCGATTAATTAGAAATTTCCTTTACCCTATAAAATTCAATTATTTAAGTAATAACAATCGCGAATATCCCGACATCAATTTTGATTAACCCACCCCCACCCTCTCCTCCCGCCTCGCGTTTCAATTAAAATTCACCCGTTTAATCGTTCGCGGTTATATACATTCTCAAGTTCATCACCGGAGTACGATGAACGTACCGGTCACGTACTGGACAATAAAAACAAAAAAATTTCCTCCGTCCAAACGTTGACTGACCGACAACTGACAGTCTAGTTGACAAATGTTTTTCGGTCTATTTTTAAAGCTTTCGTTTGTTTTTTTTTTCAGCCGCCTGTTTTTATCACATTCTCGCGAATGTTTTACACGGATAAATGCGTCGGGCAGGTGCAACCACACTGATATCTCGTTGTTTTTGTACATCCTTCTCTCGTCCTCCCCGTTCTCAATCCCTCGGACTCAACCCTCCATCGTTCTCCAAGAGCATTACACCGATATCGATCACCGCCGTGCTACATAGTTTGCCAGAATGAGCAAGCACCCGACTCCTTGCTCAACATCCATCAGCCACGCCTGCTTAATGAAAAAAAGGAAATATAAAAAAGAATGAACGGAAATAAAGGAAAGAGAAATAGTACGAAAGTGAACAAAAAACGTATAGGGACGATTCCCTCTCGCGCCTTGCGCGAAAATTCCCCTCGGAAATAGAGAGAAAATGATAGTCTCGCGCGCTTTAGTCGTGTGCGCATTCGCGCTTTTCTACCACTCCTCGCGCACGTTTCTCCATTTCCATTACATCAAATCGCGGATATCTCATTTTACATTCATGAGAATCGTCGAGCGTATCGGAGATTTTTCTCGTCAAATTCATTCTCACGTTGTCCCCTGACAAATACTTTGTCATTTGGTGCACGAGCAAAGAAATATTCGAACGCCATTGCAAACGCATCGATGCATCTCCCAAAAAAAGAAATTGAAAATATTCGTATCTTTGCGTTTAACGTGCGGCTATAAAATACGCGAGAGTAACCGAGTGAAATTGTAATTGGAAATGATACACACGAGATTGAACGGAGCCAAAGCCACATCCGATCTTCAAAAATATCCAACGAATCCCACTGTATGTATGCGTAGAATCCGAGAGATCGTCGTAATTCATTTAATCAACCCCCTTACCAACCCCCTTCTTCAACCCCCTAGTCCTCTTTTCTCGAAAACCTTTTTTCTGTCGAGGGTGAGAGTGTGTGAAAGTACGAGGGCAGCTTTGACGATAAAAGTAATGAAATCGAATTGCATTCGGTGGAGATGAAGGGACACCCTTGGTTGAATCGGATGTTCATCCCTCTCTCACTCTTACTTCCTCCACTCCAACCCTCTTCTAGCACCCTCGAGTGAGTTCATGGCTTTTGCTTTCTCTCTCTCTCTCTCTCTCTTTTTACCAAAAGTAGTATACGCTTTGCTAACGTAGGTACACGAGGTTTCGTCTTTCATGGAATATCCGTGATCTGCCTATGTACGTTTAGCTCTTGGCTATCCAATGTCACGTATCTCGTCGCGATAGTCGTACCTCGAAGCTTTTACGAGGCGTCGTTCACCCGAAGAATTGTTTAGACTGCTCCCACAGGATTTCTATACGGGATGAGGTACTTTCCTTTTAACCATCGTTACTCAGGAACGACGAGCAACTCCCCTTGGTATATAACATCGTCTTTTGTTACAATTTTATCATTCATCCTACGGACGGGAAATTATTATTACTTTCATTTTTGATTAATAAAAACAATTTACAATATTCTTCTTTTTTTCGATAAAACAAAACGTAATGTGGAATTTTAATATGAATTTTTCATTAAAGTACGGAAAGAAAGTCGAAAGCACAAAACGTAAATCGTAAAAGCTTATTTTCTATTTTTCCCTCGAGGCTTTGCTACGTTTCGTGATGTACGAGAGGACTAGAAATCACACAAGCGTACGCAACAGTACTCTCTCTCTTGTATGTACGTTTTCATCAACATCCCGAGCCATATTATCTCGAACAGCGAACATCACCTCCATCCTGCAACATCGGATTTTGTGTATACCGTGATTCGGAGATGGAGCGACACAGGGCGCGAAATAAACTCTCTCGCGGAGGCCACGGTACAGCGCTCGTAAGGTTCGCGGGGCGAGGTTGCGTATTTTCCAACCGTTGTTTCGTACGACCGGAAATTCCCACACTCTGAATTCTCGTCCTCGCGCGCTCCGAAGGGTATTTAAACGAGCATTACGAGAACGAAAATTTTCCGCTCGGGGTAACGCGCGGAAAACGACGAGGGTGGAAAAACGGACGAGATGGAAACGGTGTAATTTGTTTTTTTTTTGTTTTTCCTTTTTTTTTTGTCGTTTTTCTTTTTGCCAAATCCATGAAGAACTCGTTCCGTTGATCCGATAATTTATGCATTATTTTTCCGGTCTCGACGTTTCGAGCGGAAAACGAAGTACAATATCGGATTATCCTTGTACGAAGAAAAGGGCGACGGGGGAAAAATGTTTCGCATAGAAACGAAGAAGAAAAAAAAGAAGTGAAGAAACGCGATCTTTCTCTCGGACGTTGGAGAATAGGGAATTGCGATGCGAGGCCGCCGTTGCCGCGTGACGGCCGAAAGCGAATGTCGCTTTTCCTTTCTCGACGTTTCACGGAATTACTCCTTCCCTTCTTTTTCTCCCTGGGAAAAAAAAACTCGGCCGGAATATTCCCTCGCGAGAGTAATATCCTCGGAGGCGGATTAGCGCGAGCCCTACTACCCGCGTTCCGCTTCATCTTTTCAACATCTTCCACGCGCGCACCCCATTGCCGCCGACTACTTTTCCCACTTTACGTGTCGCGAAAAGCAAAAAAAAAAAGAAAGAATGAAGAAAAAAAACGAAAAAAGAAAATGTGAAAAAAACGATCGTGCCCTACTAGCGTTGAGAAATTAAATTTCGCACGTTTCGTAGGATAAAAATGGCGGCGTTTGGCCTATTCTCCACCCCCCCCCCTCCTCGCTCTCCTTCAAACTCAACCGAATAAACGGGTGGCTTTCGTTGCGAGAAGTGCGAAAGCGAGATAGGATCAAGCACTTTTCTCTCGTACGCTTACCTCGTAAAAGTATGATACGTGCAGTCTTGTCCAATATTCTAGACGGCATTTCTATATATATGTGTGTATGTGAGGGTGTGGGAGGAAAGTACTTACTTCATAGAAGGTAAGAAAAGGCAGAGAAACGCGCGTACATCGTCTCGTGAAAGCGGCGTGCAATAAAGTACGTGGCAAACTATAGTGACGATGGCTTATTATAGCGATTCTCAAGATACAAGCTTTCCTTGCATCACTCGAGCTACGAGATGTTCCTTCGTACATATCACTCCTCCTTTCTCATGCGCACTTTAGAACCTTTATTAAATAGACGTATATTTACAAGGGGGTAAAGCAATTTTTTTTTCCATTTACGATATATTTTCGTTAATGGAAAGTTTAATTAGAACCATTGGACGAGATAATTAAAGGGAGGGGGGTGGGAGGTTGGAATTTGATCGCATTATTTTAATTATTTTCAACGATATTATAATGTTTTGTTTTCGTTTGTTTTATTTATTTGAATTTTTTTGTATACTTGAAATTTATGTAGGAGCCTTTGCTTTTCGTGGGAGGAGAAAACAAATATAAAGCTCGAGGCAACGACCTCTTCCGGGAAAAATGTTTCTCGTGGCTTTTCAATAGTCTTTTTTCTACTTTTTTCCGCTCGCTCAAACCCCTCGCGCATAACTTCGGCCCATCGAATTAGAAAAATTCTTCATTCTCCTTTCTTCACCCTCGGAATCGACCCGCTAATTTTTTTTTCTCTCGACGGTGTAGGTCAGTGGCTTCGGAGTTGAGGTGCTTATATTCGAACTCTCGCTCTCGTTCTATCGTCGTTGTACCTACCGGTTTCCGCACTCGACTTATTTCCCTTTTTTCAACCCAGATCCCACGGAACTTGCATTCAGCCCACACCCTTTCACGTTTCTATACTCGACTCCACTCTCCTCTCTCTCTCTCTCCTGGCATCTCGGCTATTGCTTGGAAACTCCGACAATACTTGGCATTCTGGGTTATAAACGTACGGACCATCGTCAGGACTCTCGAAGCATCCCCCTTTTCAACACCCTTTCCACCCCTTCGCGCCCTCTCTTCTTCTCTTTCTCTCGTTACCTTTAGCTGCTCTTCAATCGTCGAGTGGAATTTGCAAATTAACAACACTGTTTTATCACAGCCGCAAAATCCGATTTCCCTCATTTTCCACAAAGCACGTTCGAGTTCAACGAAATTTACATCCGAAAGTACTAACAATTTGAATTCGAACAAAGACAAAATTTGGAGGCGTAATTAATTCGAATTAAAAATTTGTCTCGGCTTCCTCATCGTTAATTCCGTATATCGAGTTTATTTAAATCGTTTATCAATGGAAAAGAAAATCCTTAGGAAAAAGGAAAACAAGAAAAAAAAATCGTCACAGCTTCAGGAATGACACAACGAGGCGTACCCTGTGATTTATGAAGGTAAACTCATCTCAAAGATTGGAGAGGAATGGAGGTAGGGATTGGAGTTCTTTGTCGCGGTACATCCTCTCGGGTGTCGGAGAGTGGTTTTTCCTCATCGTCGAGATTAGACGAGATGTTTATCTAACGTCGTCACCAAAGCTTTTAACGAGAATCGAGGCGATCCAAGGGATAGAGGGCGTTGTTATTGGAATAGGATTAAGAAGGTTGGGGAGAAGAGGAAGAAGGGAGTATAGGGGTGGTCATTCGCGTGTCAGGACAGGGTGAAATTTCATGGGAGGAAGAAAATGTCCGTCTTGTGGTAATGGAGGGTAACAAAGTATTCTTGATAGTCGTAGTCTTCCTTCGTTGTCCTGTCCACCATTTTTCTCTATATCTATATATGGAAAACCCTTCGTTCACCAACAACAATGTATACGCGACGTCCATTATTATCCGATATCTCTCGTCAATTCGAGAGGCTTCAGGGAGCTGGGAGACCTGACACGGTTGGAAAACCACACGCGATGACGAGGAAACGAGACACCGTCGTCGAAGATGTGGGTAGTATCCTCTCAACCCTGGGTACAGTTTTTCCAACCCCTCCTCCCTTATTCTTCACAATGACAACCCTGTTATCGAGGCTCTTGGACAAAATTTTGACACGTATTAGTTGACGTAGATGAACGTAACACTGTATACATTTTTTCATCCCCCTCCTCCCTATCCATGGTTAAACACCCCTGACGAAAATTTCATCGTAGTCAAGAGGACGAAGTAATTCTGGGCTTTGTGCTATCTGATCGTACGAGAATGTAACACGAAGAGACGGTCACCCTAGCAACCTAGCAGATACTTTGACGATTTTCTCGTTGATGGACAAGGGAAGAAAATGACTTTTTTCCCTGTATTATTGGTTTTTGGAATGTGCAAATAGGGGAATGCTTTTCATAATATTGTACGAGGAAAGCACGAATTTTCGACGAATTTATTACGGTTATCGTAATAAAGTTGCTCCTTTCCTTCCTAATGTTATAATATCAGAAAATACTGAAAAAATCATGTCAAGTTATTTCCTTAAAATGAAAATATTTAATTAGTCTCGATACGAACGACGTACGATACGAAGGTTTTCTGTATTTCAAAGGGAGTTACAAATAAACAAACGTGATTTTTCATCCCTCCGAACCAACCCCCGAATCGTCATCGATCAAACACTTCCATAAAGTCACGTAGAAGTCTCGTCGTTTATCGTCGAAACCTCCAGCGAGAAAGGGTTAACCACAGAGCCACGAATAGGAAAATATATAGTTCGGTTTTATCTGAATATCCGACGAAAGTTTCTCACCCTCTCTCCCCTCGATTCTGCGGTCTTTGCTTTTAGGGGATGTAGATTTCCGTTGCAACCCCCGAAAGAGCATCGAATCGTTCTTTGATCATTCCTCGCTCCTACACACGATTTTTTACAAAACTAAAAAAAAACGAAGGGAAGTAAACATATAAGAGAACTTCCTTTTCAATATTTTAAGAATAATCGAAGAAAAAATAAGTAGCTAAAGAAAATAATATCGCTCAGAATCTCATCTTCATCCCCTGGTAGTTTCATTTCTCATCAGCAAAGATTAAAGGATGAGCTTTTATTCTTTCATCAACTCTTTCGTTTAGATCCCGGGGAGTAATCTCTCGGTTCTGTCTTTATCACTGCAATAACGATAAGGACTTATACACCACAATATCTCGCGGTGTCGCACAATAATCGAAAGACAGAGAGAAAGACAGAACGAAAAAGAGAGTGAGAAAATAAGGAATAAAAAACAATTCTGACCCGTCTCGCTTGATATCAGTACGAGCCAGCGAAAGGGGTTAAACTTCCATATTTTATGACCAGGACCAAGGTCCCTCTTCGGTTCTTTTTATCTCTATTATATTCTCCCCGAGATATCGCTCGAGGAACAATGAACAGACTCCGAGCCGTTTGTTTTCTGAAAAGGAGACGAGAGTTCGGTGGATTTTAAGTATACTGTCGACATTCACCCCTAAAACTCACCCCCTCCTGGGACAATATTTTTTGTCATTTCATTTATTTATTCTTCCAGCGATCGAGGCAAATTGTACGCGAATTATTGGCTTAGGTTTGATCCCGCGTTATAAAATATGAACGACGATGACGTTTTAATTTCGCGAACACGAGAATGGACACGATAGCTTAAGGGCTAATTGTCAAGCTTCGTCCTAAAGTCGGTTTACCAGCGACGTAGAATATTTTAGCGTGTGTAATTTCGTACATTTCTCCTATACGTTTTTAATAGCGCGTGCGTGCACGCTAATCAGTTGAGTGGATTGCTCGTGGACACGCGAAGTCTTGCGTTCTCGTACAAAACTATTCTCTCGATCCCGCCCTCTCCTCACCCTCGCCCGTCTCTTCATAAAGCTATCATTATTTCACCGCCACTTTGTTCCAGTACATTGTTTCCTTTCTCCTGGTTACTTGCATTATGTATCCGCCAAGGAAATGTCACAATATTCTCTACGTAGGTTTACCTCGGCTGCCATTTTTCTGTTCGTTTTTCATCGAACGAAAACTTTGTTAATTAATACACGTACTGTATTCAGGATGTCGACGACGAGTCTGGCCTCATTGACGCAAAACTCTCTCTCTCTCTCTCTCTCTCTAGCTATCTCCCTTTTCACTACTCTCCCTCTCGTCGCACTCGAAATTTCGTCCTAATGAAGGAATTAAAAAAAATCGTCATTGAATTAATTGAAAAGCTTCGAATCATTGAGAGCTTTGACAGATATTTTGTTTTCATACGATTGGATAAAAGATATACGAAAAATGATTGAATAAACGTATTGATAACCACGATTTATAATTAATACGTGATTTTTTTTTCAATTTATTTATTATTGATTAATTTTTCATATTTTTTCTCGTCACGTTTTTGCAGGGTGTAAATTGAGTGGCGCCTTGAATTCGAAGCTGGAGAGTCATTTAACTGTTTTATGAAGTCTCTGGTCTCTCTCTCTCTCTTTCTCTCTCTCTCTCTCTCTCTCTCTCTGTGATGCCCGAGTCTTCTGTCCCAGGGGTGGGATTTCGGCACTCCCTTTGCTTACCTCAGTTATCTCGGCGCGCCCTATCTCTCTCTCTCTTCCTCTATGTTAGTCCGAAATTATCCAAATACCTAGTGGTTAACCCCCGGTCTAGGCGAGGATGCAACGACGCAAAAGCAGAGAGTTCGAGAAACCAGAAACATCCGGTAAATATTAAATATTTTCGAGCTTAATCTCACGATGAACGAATGACAAGATAATGAATAAGGATAAGGGAGAGAAATGAAAACATTGGAAACGTTGGTTCAAATTTCAATTTAAAACGATACAAACACTCAAGTTCCTCGAGGATTGTCGTGTCTACGCTCGTTCAACGAAACTATTCACCACTTTCGGTCCAATCTAACCGTGAGATCATTAATCTTGGGTTAGCCACGAGTCTCAACTCCTCGACTCATCCCCCCTTCCCCTTCTAAAAGTGATTTATGTACATTCGTAATTCGACTTGGCACGAACGAACAATCTTCATATACGATGAATTATTTCAACGTTGTTAGAATTACGAGGGATGATATTTCGTCTCGACAACGATCGTAGTGAACGAATCTCGTTGCTTCCTAGATTGAGTCAGACCATGGGGTTGCGAGGGTTGATTTTTTCCAGAGTCGAAACAATCGATAGGAAGCTACGATCGGTAACGACGAACTTCATCCCCTTAACGCCCTAAGGGTTGGTTGTTCCGCTCGATCTTACCGACGTACTTGTAACTCATCCTCGTCGATAAGGTAGATTAGAGGTCACTTCTAGGTACCTACGGTCGGTAAATGACCTTAGACAACTTCGTCCTTCGCGAACTTCTTCTTCGTTTCTCCATCCTTCTCGAACGGTAAGTCAAACACTGTGAGATATTTTTCTTATCGACTGAACGCGTTTTTCTTATTTTGCATCTCGTTCCTTACCCCTTAATCTAGCTCGCTCAATAACGGAAATTATAATTCACGTTTTCCCAACGAAGACACCGAACTTACTTGCATAGTAAAGTTTAATCCCCGGGAGCCATTTGTTGCTCCTGGGTATTTCGCAGAGGTCGAAGAAACTTGTGCGGATCTCCGGTTTTCCTCTTGTTTCGAAGTCGTAGCTTCTTTCCTCCTCGAATAAGATAACATTTTGTTGCGTCGCGAGTCCTCTTCAAACGAACTAATTAGAAAACTTTTTATCCGCCAAAAACAAATCGCGACGCGTTCTTGCGAATTATGATGCGCCGATGCGTCGTAAGATAAACGTTCTCGTTTGATAACTTGGTCTTCCGACATTTTGCTCGAAGAGAAAAGAAATGTCGATCACGATTTAAAAAAATCCACGTTTTTATTTACATTTTTCAAAATCAGGACAAAATTCAATCAAGGATTATTCATAATTATTCATATTTCATAATTGCTTTCATCGATTTTGGGATTGTGTCGGGGAGGTGTGGAAATACAATTGCGAATTATTCGAGTCAACGCACTCGTCGATGCGTCATCGAGAGGCCAATTTTCCGGCCGCTAAATTTTCACCCCCCGGACCTTCCCTCCGGATCACAACGTTTTATACGAGGGAAAACGATGAAAACCGACGCAATACTAGGGTATCGTATCGCTGCGTGAAATGGAATACTAATGTCGGAACGCGTTGTATTTTTTTGTTCCAACCTAAATAGAAAATCTACGTTGACTTCCGGCAGTTGGCGGAAAATCCAATTAGCCCCGCACGGCTGGTCGTATATCTTGTTTTTTTTGTTCGTCCTCTCTCCACAAAACCGAGGGAGAACGAAGATTTATCGAAAGCATCCGTGCGCGCTAGTCCGGCAATCGCGTTTATAGTTTCGTTATCAAACCCCTCGCCACGTGGGAAAGTTCACCGCTGAATTTTCCTTGCCCAATCATCGAGATAACAAAAAAAAAAATAAATAAAGAAAACGCGTTCGTCGTATTACACTCAGTGTCCGATCTGTTATCGCTGTTGAGTGAGAATTTTTCTCTCCCCTCTTGCCCACCCCCTATGTCGATTTCCCTCGACGTATTTACCCTTCGCTTCTACGTTACACGAAGAGTGTATGAATTTTTCTTTCGCCCAAACATCCTGAGCTCTATCGAGACGACGGGTCTTTCGTCCTTTTATTCGAAACTCGAAGTTAGGTAAGAAGGTTGCCGGAGATTTTTCAACCCCTCGTGAAAGGTAGCGAGGGGTGAGATTTCGATAGGGAAGCATCGAGCTGTGTGACGAGAGGTTTCGGCATAAAAAAAGGAGAGAGAAAGAGCGAGAGGGTTGTTGGAAACAAACAAACAAATATAAAGGCGAAGCTGTTTTGGGTTGGCTCAGGGGGTGCGAAAGGATATGTAAAGGTATAGGAAGTACCTACAAGAAGAGGGTGAGAAAATTCTCGAATAACCGTGACCCAAATATCTCCCGGTGGACGCGAGCGCAAAGGCAGCATTTCGAAATTAAAAAGCGTCCAGTGTGAGAAGAGCAGCACACGTGAATATCGAATGCACACAGGGCGATTCGCGATTATTTTCAGTATTTCCGAGAGTCGTCGAACGGGTACCAACTACCCCTAGCGCAAAAAATTCCAACGTCGTTTTCTATTTCTTCTTTTTTTTCTTTTTTTTTTAAATTCCTTCGTATAAAACTCGCCCAACTACCTGCTACGTTCGTTATACGAAACCGTACACGTGTTATTTCTGTATAATTACGAGCAACCTATTTCACGAGAGAATGCAAAATTTCGTTGGAGCGCGGTAATAATTTTCATTATTACTTTTCTAACGAAACAATCCAGAGGTTTGAAAAATTCAAAGATGGCGGATGACATTCGCCGAAGCATGTTCCTATTATCTACAACGTAGAGAAATAAAACACATTTCACTTTTAACATTGAAGAAAATCGCGCGAATTACGAAACGAGGAAATTAAACAGAAATTTTTCCACCGATGAAAATGTACACCCTCGGGCAGAAACATTAACAAAGAAACATCGAGAGACTCGTTGTTTTTTTTTCTCCATCATCCCAGTCGAATCGAGCCAAGTATTGTTACCCGTCGGTCATTCTCGTTGTCATTTTTTAATGTTGCACAAAGATACAAAGAGGATTTTTATCAGTCGTTTTCATCATTATTTCATATCGCTCTCTCGTCATCTCTAACGAGTTTGCAATCACGGTCTGACGTTAAAGCGGCATTCGAGGATCAAAATGGAAACAAGGAGATAAAAAAAAGGACAGAAAAAAATGCGCTAACGAAGAGGTTATATTCGAGCACGTGTGCGTATATCAGCGAGCGAGAGGGGTGGGGTCGATACCGTGAATGACAGGAAAATCGGGTATTTTCCCGGGATAAAGTCGATAAGTCCTTAACGAGTTCGAAAAACGATTAACAAACTACCCGCGAAAATATACATATATTTTTTTATCGCGTACGTGACAATATATATATATATATATATATAGAGAGAGAGAGAGATTGTACACATACATACGCGTAGTCTCTACGGTCCCAGGGATTTTGTCCGGAACTCGATTCACGCAACAGTTGATTTCGCATTTAGCCTTGTTCGTTCCAACGAGATATTAGTTCGATTATTCTGGGAACGGACTCGTGAATGAGTACGCGGTTCATTGTTTATTCCCCTTGTACCTGAACGTTTTTTAATTAAAGAGGAAATGACGATTTTATATAAAAAAAAAACAAAAACATCAAATTTTATAGAGAAAATATTTTAAGGAGAAATAAGAAGGGAAAGAAATGACGAATGTTGATCTTGGCGAGTCACGATTCGAATAGCCGGAAGCGAGCTTTTTGGGACACAAAAGTATGCTACGTATTTCCGATAAAAAGTCATCATTTTAGGTTTTTTCTCTTTCATTCCCTCAAACCCTTTTCTCTTCGTCTCTCTTTTTCAACAATTCCGTAATGCATGTACTATGTACGATGGACTCAAATTTTTCTCAGAAAGTGAATCTACGTATCTCTCTCTCACACACATATACCCACGTGTATATATATATATAGGCATAAATATATTCTTTGTAGTCTCGACACTGAACTCGTTTCGTCTCACAAAGAGTTCATCTATCCGGCAGTCCGACGCATCAAACTCGTCCGCGATTGTTCAAGCGTTACTATCACGTGCCATATATACATATATAACTTTACCCAGAAACGAAACCAGTGAAGAGAGACGAGGATAGTCGAAAAAGCTCGAGCGCATGCAACGACGAAGATCAAACGGTGCGAACAACCACCTAACTATACACCTTTCCACCCCCGTCTCTCTCGACCGAGACATTTACTCGATATTCCCATCGCTAATCCATTTTTCATTCCTTCCTCTTAATCCGGAACAATTTCCCCGAAATATTTTAATAATTCGGTAAAGGAAAAGAAAATATGGGATATCGTATACTCGAACCAGGGGTTGTCGCGTTTCTGTATCGATAGAGGGTTGAACACGAGGTAGGATATTGCGTTGGAGTTGAGACGTTTGAAATCGTAAAGAACGTTTTAAGTGACGGTAACGACTCCTAGGGGTTGCTGGAAACCTCCTGCATGAGAAAGGGTCTCGTAGGTTATCTACCGGAGAAACTTACCCTGTATAGTTTGACAGGTTGGAAGGGTGAGACAAAAAGGTTCGCGTTTACCACTCGAAGCGAGCGAGCGATTCTTAAATATTTGGGTAAGCTGCGCGATGCCTGGTGGAGAAATGACTAGCCCCGATCTTTTTCTCTTTCGTTTCAACCCCCACCCCCCTTCTATCTACTCGATCGCGAAGCGTGTAAAACAAGCTTCGAGGTTACTACGACGCACACCAAATAACTGTACGTGTATATTTTCCTCTGGTCTTTCATATTGTATATCTATATAATGTTGGGATTTTATCATCGCGCCCTCGGGTAAACTCACGGGGGCTAAGAAACTCGTAAAGAGATAATCGTTATCTCTCGGATCGTTAAGTGTTAGAAAAGGACACCTGGGTGTGTGAGAGTGTACGTACAGAGACGATAAGAGTAAAACTGTGCTCGTGCAAGGTTGGGCACGAATGGAGAGGCCATTCTGTATTATACGACTTTATAATAAAGCTTGCGAACTGAGAGTGAGAGAGAGAAGAGGGGGTAGGAGGTTGATACTAATTGTTACCGGATATTCGATCGAGCTAATTAATTCCTATACAATGTCGATTATTTTATTAATTACGATTGGAAACGTTGAGTCTGTGCACGAACGTTGCCTATGCCATGAGGGGTTGCTCGAGGCTCTCCTTTCACTCGAAATTAATCTCTGCTCTCGATAATAGACCACTCCCTGTGATACGATAAATTTTGATTAATAATCGACATAATTAATTACGGAATAATTGATCGGAACAGTGATGAATAATTCGTTGCGCAATAAAAAATCTAACGGATTCACCTGCACAACGAACCACGATCGATTCGTACGATCGATTAATCGAAAGTATTAAACCACGAATAAATTTGTATATCGAATTTAACGAGATTAAAATCAAAGATACGTATAACTAGGAATATTCATGAATTGACGAAGCAACGAAATTGCCCAAAGTTTCATTGGGGTAAAACGTTTCGAGAATTTATTCGCCGTAGAGCGATACGGGGAGGGTAATTTGGTCGAACCGCATGAATAAATCGCTCGGTGATTTGAGGGAGGCTGCACAGATCCGGAGAGATATCTTACAGTTGAAAGGGGATGGAGGGGTTGATTTTCCGTAAGGGGGTTGGTTTTCGTTATGGGGGTTGATTTTCTCTCCTGGGCCTGGAGTGTGTAATGCCAGACGGTTCGGAGATGGCGCCAATGTTGAGGAAAGCACGACTCTTCCCTGCCTTGTGTGTAGGTAAGTTTGCGACTGTGTTCCCATTTATATGTGTGTCTTTGCGCGTGTAACTATCTATATATATATGAGTGCGTATGTGCGTAAACACGTAAAAGTGTGCGTGTGCAACCCTCTTGGCGAAAGAGGGTGGCGGTCGGCGGTTCGTGTGCTCGCTGACTCGGCTGTTCGTCGTTTCGAGCCACCTCAGTTAGTGGTGCGACTCCGTTTCGGTCAGACCGATGCACGGGAGACACCCCTCACGGTGAAGCCTCGACGCGCAACAGGACGTTATCGTTCGCTCGTGCTACAGTGCATCATCGCTGATGACTCGCGTTACAGTGATGACGATTTCATTTTGCTGTTGATATTCTGTGATATTTATTAAAAGAACAAAAAAAAAACTAAAAAAAAAAAAGAAAACTAAAAATTGTATTAAAAATCCGTATATGTGCCAGAAAAAAAAATCGAACGCGCTCTAACGACGGAAATACTCATTTTTGAACTAGCTCGTTATTTTTGATAACGGAAACGTACACAAAAAAAAAACATTGATATTGAATAGTAACGATTGTTGTGATTTTTTGAAAAGTTGGAAAATTTCATTTTTTGTTTGTTCGACAGGATGAATCTTTCGATAACGTTGAACGATCGTCGATGCGCGTTATTACCCGCGGGAACGATGAAATATCGTTCGAAACATGATTAATCGGCGTTCGCATTTGTACAATTTTTTTTTTCTACCGAGCGGGAAAAAAGTTATGTCGAATACGAGATTGTTTATTAATTAGCGATAATTAATCAGCATCATGACGGTAAGACGATTTTTGAACTAACGATCCTCGTGTCCTGGGTTCGTCCTTTTGCGAGGTCCTTTCTTTTCCTCCTTCTTGCTCTTTTACCCGAGCGAAACGTCTAATTTTCCACTTACCCTGGCGCATCGAGACACTCCGACCTTCTTCCACGACTTCTCTCCTCTCGTTTAATGTTACCATTCACTTCGAGGTTCTGCCCTCGTCACTTACGACGATGCACTTACAACCTTGTCTCGTATACCTGTATATTGCAACGAGATAGAAAGAGACGAAGTTCCATCCGCGGAAGCTGGAACGAAGGAGACTTCCTTCTGCATCTTTAATGCGTGTGCTCTTCTTCGTTTAGATATCCCGAGGTCTTCTCCAACGAGCTAACTCAATTATCTTTGAAAACCCAAAGGGGTTGAAACATATAGATATATTTATTTATCCAGTAAATTTTTTATTTTAGAATTCGAATAAGTTCTGAAAATCGATTCAGTTTCCTTTCATCAAGTAAACATAACGGTTGCATACGCGTTGCATAATGCATTTTAAAATTATTGATAGAATAAAGATTTTAAAAAATCTCGATAAAAAAATCAAAATTAATTTAATTTTTTTTATAATTTTGATAGTTTAAAATTCATTTACAGTTGTCAGTTTTGCTAATAAATAATGCGTTAACATTGTTTTTGTTTATATAACTTTATTCGAGGTTTGAAAAAAACTACCCCTAGGAAAATTCATCAATGACCGAATCCGTTCCGGGTACAAGCTCATTAAAATACACGGACCGACTCGTAAGATAAGCATGATCGGTTTCGATATCGAAGTAAACTATAATAACGTAACGGCCGAGGACAAATTTAATACGGCCCGATGAAGCTTCGGCTGTGCGGCAGAGAAGCGATGAGAGTCGCGAGGGTATCAAGGGTGTTACGTGGTCGATGACGAGCGCGCAGGCGAACTTTACGAAGCTCTCGCAAGACCGCCTGGTAACCGGTCAGATCGCGTATACGTGTAGACCCCTAGCCTGCACACAGATAAACGTATGTAGGAAAAGGATCACCCGGAAAGAAACGAGTGAGAGAGAGAGAGGGAGAGAGAGAGAGAGAGAGAGAGAGAGAGAGAGAGAGTAACGTAGCGTATAACGGCAAGTTTATAAATAAGGCGTAGGCGCATGTACAAAAGCGAAAATAGGCTTCTCTCCATCGTTTAGTACCCTCTACCCCTTCATCCACTTGCCTCTTCTCCCCCAACCCCCTCAGATATTGCACCATCCGCAATGTGCGATTTCATATGCCTGATTAGCTTTTCCTCGCGATAATGGGCAATGATCCGAACAAAAAGAAGAAAAAAGACGAAGAAATTTATCCTTCCGCCTCCACGTTGCTCGATAAGTGCGTTACCCTTCGAATTAATTACCCACGAGGCTTGAAAACGAAATTTACTCAGATTCGTAGAAAATTCTATTAAAAATTTACGTTCTCGTTATTTCATCCGCGACAAATTTGAATAATTCATACGCGGGTCTAAGATTGTGAATAAAATATAACTATATATATTCTTCTTTTTTTTTGACATACGTAACTTACGATGGGTAAATTTTTGCGACATTCCGAAAAGTCTCCGAAAACTCGTTCAATTTACCTTTTTTTTCCTCCTCTCACCTTTCTCTTTCCTCTTGGCAAGTACTCGCGAGACTCGAGGATGACGTAGAATATGTAATTCCGCGAAACGATCGGTGTTGAGCCGGAGGCTCGCCCGCAAGCTCTCTCTCTCTCTCCCTGTCTCTCTCATCCCCTCAGTCTTTGTCAGAGATATTCACGACGTGCTTCGCGAATTAACGAGGGTTGGCGTGTTAACGTGCTGTAACTTTAAATTATGAGGGAAAGCCGTCTACCCGACGTTAACTACATCTTCTCCCAGAATTAAATGGTTTCTCTGTCTCTCTAGTCCTCGTGTTTTTTTTCTCTGTCAAACGAAAGCGAGACAGGAAGACAGGAGACGTGAAGTTTTCCAAAATCTCACTGTTCGAATAATCGACATTCTCTCGTCTCGCTAACGTCGACAATCTTCGCTTGTCTCGAGCTTACCCTTAACTCGCACCCTTTGTAAAAAGAAAATCGATTATAATTAATTGGATCGCACGGTCGCGCGAGAAAGAAAATTCCCATTGTCATACCCGAACGTTTTCTTTCATTTAAAAGTAAAATGAAAAAAAAACCTTTTTTTTTCGTCTTACTTTCACCCTCGTATTGGGGTGTTCGAGAGTTTCCATCCGTGCGTAATCCGCTTTCTCTTGATTAAGACAAAAAGAGTCTCGCTAAAGGAAAAATATGCTCACTCCGTATCGCGAATCTCGCGAGGGATTTGTCATTGTTTCGAGAACAAGATTTTTAAGCTGGAAAGGAGAGCAACAAACGCGATTAAGTTTAATCTTTATTATGCGATGTAAACAATAAACATAATAAAATTAATCGCTCATTGGATTTAAAAATCGAACGAGGATAGTTTGAAAAAAACGTATACGCCATTGCGTAGAAAATTCCCGGGAGAAATTGTTTCCCTCGTAATCGTATTGTGCAAGATAGATCGACGATTCATTTTTGTTACTTCGCGAAGCCCGACGTTATTGCGCTAAGCTCCGGCTCAAACGACGAATAAAAAGAAAACATGAATACAAAGAAACTCCTCAAACATGAATTTGTTATTATTCCTCTATCGTATCTCGCGATAATTTATCGATTCGTTTATTTTCATTTTATATATATTTTCTTTTATTCCCTAGCGAGATGAAATTTAACCGGTATTCATTTCATAAAAACGAAATATAGCATGATTTTTTTTTTCAATATAGCTGCACTCGTGCTTATTTATTTTATTCATGAATAATGTGAAATCCTGGATTCGATGCAAATTATCTGACGATGCAAATCGTGGGAAATATCGTCGATAAAGGGTCGTGGGCTGATTTGATTCGTTCAATTCAACCTTCACCCTTTCCCCCCCTCACTTCTGTTATGGTCAAAGCGCATTTCGTCAAATTACATTGGCTCGAAATACAGAATTTGGGCGAGGTGTGCTTTGACCAAGAATTCTCCCTCTCTCTCTCTTCGTACGTTTCAACATAAATACCAAAATGTCGATGCGAACGTTATGCAAGCATCGCGAGTGTGATAAATCGAAAGCCGCGAGTGTTTCCTCGCGTCGTACACATCTCTAGCCACCTAGTAATAATATTAAACGTTCGAGCTTAATGGCATTTCGTAAATACAATATCTCTCTCGCTCTCCGGTTCTCCTTTCGTCACGCCGACGAATTAAATCGGGGTAACGCGGTAGAAACAGAGGGTTGCAAAAGCTTGCCAACGTTGACACACGTACGTACGTACATTTGTACGTATACTATATTTGCGATAGTGCTCGATTCGAAACGACTGAAATTTCCTCGAACAATCGAACACATTCCACGGTCGACGAATTCATTATAAAATCGCACGTATCTGTCGTAGCAATCATCGTCGACGATTACAATTGTATAGCGGTGAAGAGCACTTTTCATGTATATACATAGCGGGACGAGATGTTCTGAATGTATCAACTACGTACAGACAAAAGACGGAGAAAGACGGAGAGAGAAAGAGGGAGAGAGAGAGAGAGAGAGAGAGAGAGAGAGAGAGAATAAGAGAAATGGAGTATTCCTGATGGAGTGTACTGTAATGAGACGACAATCAATAATTTCATTCGGCATTCGGGACAACGGAAACTTCTTATCGTTGAAAACCACTCTCAGACTCTCTTTCTCCCCCCCGGGACCATTGTGCAGCTCCGATTTCTCGTATAACCATGGATCGAACGAGTAATAAATGCGAATGTCGAATCAAACATTTCTTATCTCATAGTTATTATTATTATGATTAATGACTATTATTTAATATCATTTTTTATCATTTAAGGGATGAATGCAAAATATTTCTTCTATTTACGATGGATAGTAAAATTCACCCTCGTCGGGTCGTTTCAAGTCAGCAGTCCCTACAAATCTTGGTTTTTGATTTTCGGGCAGTTTCCCACAGATGTTCGAAATCGTCTCGAGTCACGGGGTCGAAATGACTTTCGTCCCCTTCGAGCGAGTGACCGTTTTTTTTTTATATTTTGTTTGAAAAATTCATTCTCATTCCGTCCCTTGTCATTGAGGGGGTGGCTTTCGGCTAGGAAATATTACTGGATGGAAGGGAGGGGTTAGAGTATTAATACAGATTTTCCCAATGTCACGAGACTTGGCGCATCAACAGGTAACCTGTCGAGACTCGCCCCTGTACGACGAGCTTAATTGCGGCATACGACCCTTACGGTTGATCCACCGGGGTAGAAACGGCAAGACATTTGAGAGCTTTCCGGTCATCCTCCACCTTCTCCTCCTCCTGATATTCATACTCGTAACCTTGTCGGCTTTCACCCTTGTATTACCCCCTCGAACTAATTATTAGTAATTATCGATCCTGATTATCGAACACCCCACCCTCGAGTCCAGAAATATGCAACTATGATAGGGACACGTATAAAAAAATTTGTTCCTTTTATTTACTCTCGACTTTTCGCATTATCGCGTTATCGCTTTCCGCGTTCAATATTACCCGACGCTTTTTCCTATCGCATATTCGTCGACGTGTCGGGCGTTCTTATCTCACGCCTCGCGTTACCGTCTGGTTGGCGGACATGAAAGAAAAAAAGAAGAAACGAGAGAAAGCGTTCGCGAAACTTTTCGCACTTTGCCCTCCGACTTTCATCCCCTTTCCAGTTTGCTTCGCGAGAACTACGGGGGCCCGTGTTCTCTTCGAGAGTCGAAATACGAGCTGAAACGAGACTCTCGCACAGCCCTCCGCGCGCACCAGTTGTCACGAGCCACGTCACGTAACGACTCGCCCTGCGTAACGATATATAAAAAAAAAATATATATAGATGAGGGTTGGAGTACTGATATCGCGACCCTTCGCGAACGCGACCTTTTTCTCCCCTCGACGTCCGCACGGAGTAATAAATAAATAAATAAAAACAACGCGCATAAAAGCAGACGGCGCAGACAGCCTCGTTTCTTTACAACCCGAAGAAACAACGTTTGAAAATAAAAGACGATTTTTAACGCTCGAAAAGAAATTTCGGAATGAAAAAAGAAAAAAAAAGAAAATCTGCTACAAACAATTTTGTTTTGCCATTAACGAGACGCAAATAATCAATTTCCTTGCTCGAAAGTGGAATATAAACTTCGTGCGGTCACTCGAATGCCACCGGTAGTGTGCTTTGTTTGATATTGCAACAGGGTGAGAGAGCGAGGGTTGAAGAAGGGGTGTGTTAATAAAATTTTGCAGAATTAGCCCCCCGGGCACTGCGACTCACCCCCTCGACCTCTTCAATATCAAACAAGAACGCGCAGTAGAAGCGAATATAAATAGAAATATTCCGGTGGAATGTTTCCGTAATACGAAATGTCTGAAATAATAAAAGCCAAATTTCCTCGAGATTGCCACCCCGGCAATTTATCATGCACGTATCCGTCTCGTACTTATTACCTCCGTTTGTACTCGATCGAACCTTCAACGAGCTATATACACGACGAAGCTAGATCGAGATCGAGGTATGCTTTACAACGCGAAAGATATTCTCCCTGTCACGAGGGGGTGGATAAGGGGTGGATGAGAAAAATATCACAATAAAAAAAAAACACGCGAGCTTGGACTCTACCGTCTGGGTGGTTGACGTGGATACACATTCGCCCCCAGCGAGTAATATCGCTATTGCTACTTTCTCGCCCGAGAGAGCTACCCCCTCCCCCTTTCATTTTCACCCTCTCTTCAAATACCACATGCGCATGATACTGCACACGTTTCGTATAAACACGCGTACTCTTTTCCATGCATATGAAACTCGTACCTCGTGAATATATTTTTCGTTGGCGAACACCATCGCCGAGAGTAACCGTTATCAAAACACATTTACGTAAAAAAATAAAAATAAATAAATAAATAAAAAAAAATAAAAACAAACATCCCGTGTAATGGAACTCGTCCGTTCACATTACTCTTCATTCTTGTCGGACTTGTTTTTACGAACGGTAAGCGTAGTCTTTACGAGAAAAAATTATTTATCAACGATGCATCGATGGAGATTTTAATTCGGTTTTCTATTTCGCCATGATTTTTTTTTTATTAAACTAGGCAGCTACCAGTAAACTCCCGGACAGGTAGCGAAATGCTTTGTATTTCATTGTATCGAACGAAATATATGTATCCGTTCGATATGAGGAGAAAAAAATATATAGAAATAAAACCAAATAGCTTTTACACGTGCAGCAACCCCCCCCCCCCGTCCTTGATATGTATTTTCAGATAGGACGACCCAGTTTGCGCTCTAATGGCCTGACTCGGCGTGAGTACAATGCTCGGGCTTGACTCATTGATTTCCTCGCTCTACGTGCACCGGAGGAGGAAGAAAAAAGAAAGAGAACGATTGTTACAAAACGATTTACAAAAGTTTGAATAAAATGTCGCATGCTTGTAAACGTGACATTATATCGTACGAGTTTTTTTCTTGTCGATTTGTACGTGCTGGATATGCGTTCTTTTTTTTTGTTGAAAATCGTTCGTGTTCGATGGGTGAGTGTTGTGACGATTCGTTATTAGAGCGACGTTTTAAGCATTCCGAAACAATTTAATTAGGGGTGTTCCATGAATCTTCTAGGACGTAATCGAATTCGGCAAACTCGCGAAACTTTCCCGAGTTTCTCAGTAGTTATCAGCCTCGTTGGGTCAGCCACGGTAGTTGTCTTGGCTCTTGGAGAAAAGCCAGATGATATTTTTTTTTTCCTCGCGGCAAGAATTTCTGTAATAGCTCGCTGTAACAGCAGCTGGCACATGCTATTTATCGAAAAACGGATCGAACTTGGAAGACAATTATGCTGACAAATTCAATCGCGATTTTAGAATACGCGATGTATATTTTCTTTTTTTATTGAGAAATTCCTAAAGACTAGAAAATTAACGAAAAAGGTTGATGTATATTTAAGATTGCATTTCGGTGATTCATTTTTTCGTCGGAAGATCGAAAGAAGAGGAGGGAAAATTCGTTAATTACAGCTACCCGATTGAGGAAAGAACGCGAAGATTCGGAGTTCGAAACTGTCACAGAGTTCTCCACTTTCCGAGTAATTTTCGTCTCGTTGAACCTTCCAATCTATTCTCTCTCGACTCTTGTACTCGGTACTCGTTCTCTCTACAGAATCCGCAAAAGAGCACAAAGCCTTCGTCAAATTCCGCAGTTTCATTGCATCGCGCGTGGGCATTAACGATCCGTTGGTCTTTGTCCAGTGTCGCATTCCAGCACGAAGTTCAGCTTCATGACGCCTGATATTCGTTCGGAAAAAGAATCTCTCGCGAATCGACGTATCACGCTAGAGCATAGAACAAGGATCAATACAATTTGATTGAACAGTGACAAAGTATGTAGTCGATTGGAAAATTTTTAATTTTCACGATCGATCTGTATCCGTTTCGTGCGATAAATTATTCCTCGAGCTCGAACGAGTTGGAAACTATTTCTTAATTTGAATTCGTTAATACGCGGCAAATATTTCAACAATTTTACATGCGCGCTTGATTTTGCGATGAAGTTTGTCGGTCGAAGTAGAAAAGTTTTTGAACGCTCGAAACAGGAACGAACCCCTCTATCTAGCAACCCCGTCGGTAGATTCTCGAAGCAACTCGATCCCTCTCGAATCCCCGGCTCTCGTTTCAGATTGAAGCTCGAAATCCATCGGAACGTTGCTAGTTCAAATTCTGATGGATTTTTTTTCTCAAGCCTTTATAAGCAGAAAAACGGATAGTTTGAGATTTTTACATTGTGCGTCAATAAATTTACGAGAGATCGAAAAATGATAAGCTTATATTCTTATCGTAAATGGAACTTCTGGGAGGGTGGATAAATCGTCGATACGTCGTGATTTTTTCTTTCTTTCTTTTTTTTTTATCAGAGGTGAATACAAACACCTGTAGCTTTCTACTCGCTGTTCGAGTAGGTAACTCGAGCTCGAGTTTTGCCCCCACGACGTCTCTCGACGTTTCGCGAGTGCTGGCGCGAACGTACATAGTTGCGTGTATGTTGGATGAAACGGGAGAATGGCATACGTATCTTTATATATATGTACGTAGATTTCACATTCCTCGGCGATACAAATGGGTTCGTGGGCGCGGAAAGCACCCCCCTCGTCCGACTCGATATTTTTCACCCCTCACCGCTGCCACTTTTTGCATATATCCCTTACGCGCCACTATTGTACACTCACTCGCTCGGTTGAAAAATTGTCCTCGCATCGACACTCGCTATGCGTGATGTATGAAAGCTAACGACTGTACTGAAATGTTCATTCGTTCAATGCGATCGGAAAACGTTTACCGTGAACGAGAATAGAATTTATACATCTATATATGTACATACTAGTCTAGAATATAATAATAATATAACATAATATAACATAATATAATATAATATAATATAATATAACATAATATAATATAATATAATATAATATAATATAATACAATATAATATAATATAATATAATATAATATAATATAATATAATATAATATAATATAATATAATATAATATAATATAATATAATATAATATAATATAATATAATATAATATAATATAATATAATATAATATAATATAATATAATATAATATAATATAATATAATATAATATAATATAATATAATATAATATAATATAATATAATATAATATAATATAATATAATATAATATAATATAATATAATATAATATAATATAATATAATATAATATAATATAATATAATATAATATAATATAATATAATATAATATAATATAATATAATATAATATAATATAATATAATATAATATAATATAATATAATATAATATAATATAATATAATATAATATAATATAATATAATATAATATAATATAATATAATATAATATAATATAATATAATATAATATAATATAATATAATATGATATGATATATTATAATATATTATAAAATAATAATATATTTATTATTATGTCATATATATTAATCGTTATTATATTCTATAATATTATATATATATATATATTAATATTATATATTTTAATATAGAATTATATATACCTATATCGAGGTGATGATTATATTCGAGCTATACACAGCAAACTTAAATCCGACGAAACCATATACCTTAAGCTTTTACTACGAAGAGAAAAGCTCTAAGCCCATCGCATGCAACAAGTAACAACCCTTAGTCACTGTCTCTACGTAATCGCGGATCATGTTTCGGTAGTTGATTTCTCACTTTATTCAAGAATAACGAACTTTCACAAAACATCGAATTTTGAAGCTTGTCAACATTCGATTAAAAACAACAGACCGGTTTGCGACGTCGTAGGGATATTTTTAAATTGCTAATGGAAGTTTCTAGTCAGCCGGTATAAGACTTTAATTAACGGTATACATTTTTCAATACCTAACCTACTCGATTTATTTTGCATTTTAAATAATCTTTCGATTTCTTAGAAAACGTTTGGAGTATTTTATATTCGTTATTTGAAGCGTGATATATCTTATACTTTCTATCGCGGTGTTTCTTTTTTCTCATTTCCCGTTGTGGGATCCTTCTCAACGGGTACGAGTAACCGGTATAATAACGGATACATCGATACCTCGCTCTACGATACGATATATATTATATATGCTCCTCTCGAGCTGAATAGATCACGTTGAAGATCGAACAGCGTCTAACCGTTGAATTTAAGGGTCTCTCGTTTAAGATGAGATATCATGACGATGAAGCTCCAGAGTATGCGAGAGGGGCGAAGCCGAGGGGGAGGGGGATGATATAGAATTATCGAGCAACGTTGGGCGACCGACATTTTCGATTAATGGACTCATCCTCGTCGTTTCTTTATACATACGTTTACTGTGTCCTCATAGTGCTGTTGAAACATATACATATGCAAATTTTTCGTGACCTCAAAAGTCGTATAAAAAGTACTTTAAAGATCGCCGTACGATATCGCTTTAGTTTATCGTCCTTGGCTTAATGATAAAGAAATAATATATAGATAAGAATGACGATTAATTAAAATTGAAACGAGATAAAGTAATTAAATATCGAAATGCAAATCCATTCGTTGATTTCGAATATATATATAAACGATAGATCGAACCTGCGAAATGCAAATTACAATCCAAAATCCGATGAAAAATCATTTTTGCTGGGTTGAAGAATCTCGAATGACGTACAAACTGGCGGGTTATTAGTTTTCAGGGCTCGCTTTTATCTAATACCGTCAAAATTAATTTTGGCTCGAAAAATGGGACGAACGTGCGAGGAACAATTTTTTATTCGCTCCGTAGCTTCGTTGGTGAATAGTCGCTTACCGCAGCACGTACTGCGCCGCCATAGTCTCCCCGTATCGTACTTTTCCCTAACGCGTTCCAGTTCGAGCCACGGTAATTCATTCCGGCATTCCAGAAACCTCGTTATCGATTATTCAGAGAAAATGCAGAAACACCCCGAGGTTACGAGATCTGGTTCAAAAAGGAGAATAGAACTAGCCAGAGGGCGCCATTTTACCTTGCTCCTCCATTATGACCTCCTGGTAATCCTGTAGGGGATGAAAATTATAGTATCGTTGATATCGAGTCATCATCGCTTGACTAAGTGACGAAAAATAAAAACGATTTGTTTACTTTCGAATTCCACCCCTAATATTAATAATTTCATCCCTTAATTTTAGCAATTACGACAAACTTTCGATTAGTCGATAGTTTATTTGTAACGTCCTCTTGAAAATATTGTTTCGATATTCAATGGTAATCGGTTACGTTCCGCGTTATACGATACCTCGAGTATTCCTCGATGATTTCATCGCTTCGATACAGGTACAAGCTTCTATGAAAATAATTAAACAACCTTTTTTTTCCTCCTGGCAGCGACAATTATCTCGACGACGTTTTGTTCTTACAATTACACGCTCGTTTATTCAGAAACCGAGCTTTCCCTCGGCGGTAATTGAACCGTGATAAAGTGACGAATCCGTGACGTCAAAACTACCGAGTTGTTAACTAGAAAGCAATTATCCATTCGCTTTTTTTCCCGTCATAATATATTTACTTAACCGTCTTATTCGCGAGTCGAATGATCGATCGATTGCCACTATCCAGATCGAATGGTCGCTCGTCGCACTTTCCTCAATCTTTCCTTCTTTCGTTATCATATTTTATTTTCCTCGAAATCGTTAATTTTCCGACATGAAAACCAAGAAGGAAACGAAGAATGCCAATTACATCTTGGAATACAGCTTCGAGTAGTGGGCACGGGCGATAAAATAATGGAAAGATTCTTCTGGACTCGTGCCGAGGAAAGTCTGGACCTCTTCTCCTTCTCGCTGATGCTGCAGCTGCTGCAACGAAATGGCCAATCTCGAGAGTGTAGCTGTGTGAAGAGATGAGAACTAGAGTGTGCGAAAGAGAGAGAGAGAGAGAGAGATAGATAGAAACAGGGAGCTGTGAAGAGTAGAGAACCTGTTGCTCCACTCTCACAGTCAACGCAGCTTTCTCTCTTTCTCTCTCGCTCGCTCGCTCAACTCGCCCAACGCGATGTCTTACTATTTCTCCCATTACGAAACAGGACTCTCAACGGGTCTACTACTATTACTACCTATTTCTCGTCATCTACAACACTCCATTGCCATTCCTGCCAACGATCATTCGAGGTCAACTCGTATTATTCTCTTTTATATTCACACATCTCGCGACTCTCGTTACGTAGATATTCTCATTCTTTTTTGATATATTCGTTTTTTACGTCAGCGTTTCGTTACGTGCACAGAATTGTCTCATTATATTTATAGCGTCACGATTATATCCAACGATCCATCTTATTTGGATTTATGTCTTGATTTTTATCGTTACATTTCTTTCCCTCCTTTTTTATCGCGCAATTATATCGTTGTACATCATTGAAAATCTTTCCGGCTGCATGAATAATAAACGCGCATCGAGTGTTTCCGATAAGAAATAAATTGAGAACGAGGCAAAAGTGATCTAATAATGGAAAATCAGTGTTTGAGGAAGGATCGTAAAACCGTGGAAAATTGGAAGTGGAGTTTATTTAGGGGATGAAAGCTTTTCGTAAAACCACGATCGCTAAAACCCTTCGGATAATACGAGACCGCCTGTGATCTCGACATAATAAACGTATCAAAATATCGCACTAGCAGCCGGTGTTCTCTATATTTTAGAAAAATTTGATAGAGTTTTTTTTTTTTTTTACGTAGTAACATTTTTGGGTTTCCTCGCAAGATTTGTGGTTTAAAGAAGGGGAGAATCTGAACGACGCGAGACGAATTCAAATTCGTAATTCTCCGCTTGGCCACTTTCCCTACCTCGATCTCTCTCTTTCTCTCTCTCTTTCCCCCTCGTTTCGAGTTTCAATTGAAAACAGACGAGAGAAGAAGAATGTTAGGGCACTTGGCGACAGAACGAAGAAAGCTTCGCCCTCTAACTAAGAGGGTGGATTTCATTATATGGAATTACAAGGCTGATTGCATTACACGAAAACGAATAGACCTTTGAACTATATATAAATCGATACATCACGTGTATACGTATATAACAGTCTTTTGTACGGATCAAATTCACTCACGGTTTTTGCCCTTCTGCACCTTTTTTCGTCCGATTTTTCGTTTCCGCTCTAACGAACCAAATGTAATTATCGCATGGCTAGCAACGAAAAATAATAATGGAAAAAAAAACTCGGTGAACGATCCAGGGCTTTCGACATTGATGATCTCGTTGCCGAGCTCGAGGAAAAGTAGAATACGAGAATAATGAAAAATATGGACCGTTTCACCGAGCGTGAAAGAAACGTAATTTTTTCTTTCTATTTTTTTGTTTCTATTTTATTCTCAACCAAGCCATTCTCTCTCCGCGTCGATTATTCGGTGCACATTTTATTCGATACTACCGTGACATATATATATATTTTTTTACGAAAAACGTGCATTAAAAAATACCCCGTGATGTCTCGAGAGAGACACAGCGAGCCTTGATGCACTTTTCGTCCTACGCTTTTCATTCTGACCTTTCGCTGCATCAAAACTCCATAATAAAAGAGAGACAGCTCGGTCGAATTGGCTTACCGCAAGTTCAAATCAAAAGGGCACTGTGTGAACGATAATAATAATAATAATAATAATAACAATAATAATAATAATAACAATAAAAATATATTAATTATTTTTATAAATAATTATGCAAGACAATCATTATTTACCTATGTTTATATAAACTCCCTAGTACGAGGCCATTCGTAACATACCTCCTGAAGACATTATTCAGTCCGCACCTATCTCTCGGTCTCGAAAAGAAAAAAAAAGAAAACAATATCGTGACTATTACAGCTTAACGACATGCTTGCATGCCCCGTGGCACTATTTCACGATATGCGTTGGACGAGGTGAAATAAGCAATGGAAAAAAAAACGAGGGATAAGAAAAAAAGCAACCCCGAGTTAATAAAAGGGTTGCAAGCTTTCAATGAAAAGTTTTCCCTCGACGCTATAATTTGGAAAATATATTCTTTTTTTCTTCGTATTTATTTATTTTTTTATAATTTAATAAAATATCATCATGCTTGTAATTCCTTAATAACGTCACCCTCGTCTTCGTCCGGAGTGACACGCGTTCGTCCTTCGTACTTGGGAGGGATAAAGTCTTGCGACGAGAGGGGGGGAGGGAGTAGTACGATGCCAGTACGATCGCCTTAGGACGTCGTGGAGTTCACCGAGTAGAGTACCGACCCGGACAAGGAAGCTGGCTGGTTCGTGGTGGTGGCTAGGATCGATCCGACCACCCCTGCCAACTCTCCGACCGACCTAGCCCACCATCCGACTACCCGGCTCTTCCTCCTCTCCCACCCTCGTACAAACTCGTCTCTCTCTCTCTTTCTCACATGCTTTTCCTATACATGTGCGCGCCTTACGACTTTCAACCCCCTTCGTCTCGTCACCATTCACCCCCTTCGCGTTTTCCACCCCCTGGGTATTTTCCCCCCAGTAGTCCCAATGTGAACATCAGCAACGTGCTGAGTGAGGGTGGAGGGAGGAGGGGGGTAAGCAACCCCCTCCCCTTTCGCCCCTGGCTCTCCTCCCTTTACCATGTTTCTACCTTCATCTCGTTCTCTCGTTTTCTCGTTTCCTCTCGGTTCTTTCCACGTTTCTCTCGTCTGGTCGAAATCCATTGGTGTTCTTACTATATAGTCAAAATTCTCTCCCCTTCTTACATCTTTCTTCCGCGCGGTTTCCACGGAACTCCGGCAGTTCGCGTATGCGGAAATGCTGGACCTCATCTTTTTCATATTCATCGTCGTTCTTCATCTTCTTGTTCATCTTCGTTTTCTATTCTATTCTACGAAAACATCATCCTTCCCTCTCGTTTCTCTCCAGAATATTTCAATGTCTACAATATTCACAGATTGTACGAATCAGATCTATCTTTTATTCATCGCAGAGAAAAATAATTTCTCATCGACGTCGTACCATCGGTAAAAAATCAAAATTGTCGTATCTTTGAAAATTATCTTGGCGCAAGAACGAACGAGATAAAAATTAAATTTCCATCGATGGAAACGTCGTGCTATCTCGTTGTCCATTTTTTAATCTCGAAATTGTGGTATAAAGCGAAAGAACGAAGGTCGTAACTGTCTATTAGATCCTCCCGTGGCAGTCGAGAAGGTCGAGGACGAACGTGGCACTTTGCCTCGTGACGAGAACATAGGGAAAATCTTTCACGTCTTTTCTTTGTTTCAGTTACTCAGTTTATATATATATACACATATCGAAGTAGTATAGTTGCAATGCTTCACTGTATTTCGTTCCTTTCATTCTTTTTTTTTTATTTGTTTTTTACCTAGAAAAGCGTTCAACATCAAAGCTCGCGACTTTCTGCCCACGCTTTGTCTGTCCTCCGAGCAGCCAGATTCTACACGGTAGGCGCAACCTTTATTTTCATCCCCCTATCTTCGCGAACTATCTCGGCTTCGGCCGGAACAATTGTCTCGGCGAGCTTTTCACGGTCGAGCATTTCCTTCGATAGCCTGTCAATTATGCACAATCTTTCTGGTATTCTCTCTTTCTCTCTCGTTTCTCGTACTTGCCCGACGAGCTGTTGTCTGTCCACGTCCTGTTTTTTTTTGTTCCTTCTGCGGACAAAGATTGGCCCGTTTTCGTATTCAGCCGTTGCTCCAGTCTCGAGAGCTTTCTCTCTTCCTCTCATCTCGATAGTCAAGAGACTTTTTATATTTACATATTTCCGAGAAATATCTGTTTTCTTCGCTGCGCAGCAACTCCGCGAAACAAAAGGGGTTGTTTTTTAGCGCTGTCTCGTAATACTTGGATTTCTTATCGAGCGTAGCGTTACCGAGATAGAAACTGAATTTTATGCACCAAGACTTCCTTTTATTTTTAATACACAGGTTAATTAAAAAATATTAGGTAAGTTCGAGTCTGTGTTAGGTTTTTGTAGTTTACCAACTTGCGCGATTCGATTAGACGAGAAGCCAGCATTGAAAAGTTTCCTCATCGTGGCGAAATCATTTATATCTGC
Organism: Netelia fuscicornis; assembly: GCA_946811545.1. Classification (NCBI taxonomy): domain Eukaryota; kingdom Metazoa; phylum Arthropoda; class Insecta; order Hymenoptera; family Ichneumonidae; genus Netelia; species Netelia fuscicornis. Next base: position 38,869,721 of record OX328015.1, read on the forward strand.
ATAAATAAATATATGTATATGTATATAGAATAAGAAGATTATATACATGCGAGACTGAACAGAGCCATCAAAGCATTTCTCCTACGGAACGACAGCTCGTTCGGATGCAGAACTGCGCCTTTTGCGTTCCTCTCTTTCCCACGGGACACTAGCTTCGAAATTCACCAACTCCTTCTTTCCTCATCCCCCTTCTTCTTCTTCTTCTTTATTTTACGTCACCCTTTGTTCCCTCCCAACCCGATTTTCATCGCTTTCCCGCTCGCCTCTTTGTCGTTCTCGCAACGACCAAGAAAAGAGCCACGGACAACTTCACGAACTGGGTACGACATTGTCCGCATCCGAAAAAAGCTTTTACGAATTTTACTCTCTTTGTTGAGAGGACAGTGGAGGGGGGGGGGGGGGGGCGATGAAGCTCGACATGTTCGAAATAGACAGACGAAAAACTGTCCAAACTCTCGGGAAGTCTCTTCATCCATCTCCCTTTTATCGACGGTCGAAAATTTAACAATTAAGAATGACGCTATGAACTACGAGCTTATTTTCCTTTGTCCTACGAAAATGAGGATTAAACTTTCCAGAAATAAAATTCTGCACGTTTGCAACGTCAAAATACGAATTTTTAAATTCTTGCTAAATCCTAGGGACTCTCGGTTTATCCTGAAAAAAGAAAAACAATTTCTCCGACAACTTCTAGTCAGCGAGATGAAACGAATTTTTGTTATCACAAACGCGTTTGTAATCGTAAATGAAAATCTTTTGGTCCATTCACCGGCACATAGCGATGAGGGATTCTAGTCATACACGTATCGAGTGAGATACATGACTAAAATATGAATAGATATTCTAAGAAGCGATGCGATATCGCGTAGAAGTCTGCGCGGGTGCTTTAATATAATACGCTTGAGTAGATTTATTTATTTTTTTATTTTCATCGTCCACGAAAAATATTTTTATATGCAGAGCTGCACGCGCTGACTCGGCGCGTAGAACTACGTGGAAAATTTGAACGTAATGCTTGTAACAGGGGGTTGAAAATAGGGGTTGAGAGGACAGGAGAAGAGGGGAGGGGGAAGTTGAGAAAAGTTTCGTGAAATGTTGGGGTAACGATTCGACTAGGGCGAAAGGAAACCGAGAGAAGATTGGAAAAGCGAGAGAATTTTAAAATCATTTTATCGAGACGGAATATAACTCTGTTTACAACCCCATCGAGTTTCTCGCGTTCTCTCTCTCTCTCAAGATAATAATACGAAATACAACAATACCGAGTCGACGAATAAATTGGTCGATTCAGGATCGGTAGAGTCACGAATTGAAACTACGTTCCCATTATTCGTTGCGAAATGAATAATTTCGAACGAAAATTGCATTTACGTTGTATTCTACGTTCCACCCCTTCCTACCTACCCCTCGCATCTTCCCCCGTATCCGGAAAGCACAAAAATCGCGTCCCACCTCGCGAAATTAGCGAGTGTCGTTAGAGCGATGTTCGATAAAATTAGATTAGTTGAGTGATATTTATACGAAGGATCGAACTATGTGGGCAGCAGTGACAAGATCGTTGGAGATACTCGTTGCGTTCTTCGAGTACTACACTGCAAGGTAAGAAATAAATCAAAAAATTGAAGAAAAAACAAAATTACAGGTAAAAAAATACTAAATAATCGTTTAAAATTAGCCCTCGGCGTTTATTAATTAAATCGAATATATTTTCCACGATATTTTGTTGTAAAATGAGAATGAAAACTACCCCGATTTATTTATCCTTAAAATTAACCCTCTTCCTCGATAACATAATATTGAATTTTTATTTTATTCTCCCATTAATCAAATCAAATATATTTTCCACGATATTTTGTGCGAAACAAGAATCAAAACTACCCCTATTTATTTATCCTCAAAATTAACCCTCGTCCTCGATAACATAATATTGAATTTTTATTTTATTCTTCCATTAATCAAATCAAATATATTTTCCACGATATTTTGTGCGAAACAAGAATCAAAACTACCCTTATTTATTTATCCTCAAAATTAACCCTCGTTCTCGATAACATAATATCGAATTTTTCTTTTATTTTTCTATTAATCAAATTAAATATATTTTCCACAATATTTTCTGTGAAAAGAGAATAAAAACTACCCCTATTTATTTATCCTCAAAATTAACCCTCGTCCTTAATAACATACTATCGAATTTTTCTTTTATTTTTCTATTAATCAAATTAAATTTATTTTCCACGATATTTTCTGCAAAACGAGAATAAAATCTACCCCTATTTACTTATCCTCAAAATTAACCCTCAACCTTAATAACATAATATCGAATTTTTCTTTTATTTTTCCATTAATCAAATTAAATACATTTTCCACGATATTTTCTGTGAAACGAGAATCAAAACTACCCCTATTTATTTATCATTAAAATTGCCCCTCGATAGGATAATATTGAATTTTTCTTTTCCCCACAGTTATCGATCAATTTGCATAATACGCACATTTTCCACGATTAGTTATGTACATTGTATCAGGGTCGTCCAAGCTTACCGGTGTCCTTCAATAAAACGTTGGAGAACACGAGAACGCAGTGTCCATGCGTCCGCGCGTCCATCCGGCTAATCCCGTGTACGAGCCAGTTGGTGAATGCGTGGTTGACCTCCCCTGTAAATTTTCACCCCTCTCTCTCCCTCACTCTCTCTCTCTCTCCCTCTCGATACACATTCACTCGCCCCGAGGTACAATAATGTACGGTACAACACATAGAACCCCTTTAGTGACAGAAACCAAGCGAACAAGCGTGCCTATCGGTTATCACACACGTGTCACGAATTATCCGCAGCGTCCATACTCGTGTGTCACGCTTTCCCACCCCGACACACGCCACTAGACTCTAGAGACTGGAATTTCAACGCGGTCCGTATTTACTACCGACCGTACGCCACGTTCCTCGTTCACGAATCATTCAAATATTCTTTGAAATAAAATTTTATTTACCAAAAAAAAAAAATCATTTTTTTGTAAATTTTAATCCTTCTTTTCGATGTAAACAATTTCTTGTCACGCATAAAGTCGTATAAATATCCCAGAACGGTATGAATAAAATTCGTATTCACAATCTGCTATAAATCCTAAAGGACTTTGATTTAACGAGAAGGCTTTTACAATGTAACGAGCCGGGAACTTTTTTTTTACTCCGTTACTTTAACGGCTTCTACCTTCGTACCTTTTTATTCCAGTCGGTTACGTTCGTGCGACGAAAAGTACGTGACGTCGAATTCCCTCTGGCGAACCTAAAGCTTTAAATGACTTGATTATTGTGATTATTTTGGCGCGAAGTTGCGTCGAAAAAAAAAACTTTAGATTCTCGCCAAATTCGATTAACTCTGATCCAGAGAGGTAAAAGCTCGCGTCTAGCGGAGTTACGAACGAAAATATAGCTAGGGATATATAGAGAACGTGTTTGGGAATGGGTAGGATCATTTTGTTGTTGTCGTCACCGAGTGAAAACGGATCAAGAGACATCGGAAGTCCATGACGTCGCTGTGTGCACTCACGATGTACGACACTCGAAGTCTCGTTTGCTATTCCGTTAGCGAGAGCTTTCAGACTACTCTTAAGCTGTGTGTCTTGATTCACCATCCCGTGTTGGAGATTTGTGCGCGAAATCGCGGCTCACGCTCCTATAAAGCCCGTGGAATCAAGAATTCCATGGATGAACGTTCTCCACTTTGCAGGAAAGTCTCTCATCCGGGGAAGGAACCGATGCAAATCCTGGAAAGTGACTCCATCCCTCTTTACGGATATCGAACTTCGCATTCTCATTTTTGTCGTCACTATACCCTTAGTGACACTTTTTGGAGAAAATTAAGAAAAAGACAGATAAGAATATTTACTTTATCCTCGAGTGGAAAAGAATGTTATCGTTGAATATTTATTCGTATCGTTACTCGCGAGATTATAGTTTCGAAAGTGAGTTGTCCTGTAACGCTTTATATCTTCGTTTTATGAAAAGGTGGACGAGTCGAATCGCGGCGTGAGGTATCGAGGCGTACCGAAAGTCACTTTAACATTGTATGAAAGGCGATTGACGTAAAGTCCATAAATTATTGACGCTTCGTCTCACCGGGGTGTGTCTAGAGAGTGGAACGTCTCGCGATGAATAGGAATGAGAACAGATGCTCGAGAGACGTGCGTGTCTCCGGTTTCTCTTGGCACGATTCGTGCTTCCGACGACGCCAAGATATAATGTTATGGTTCTTCGTTATTCGAAACGACGATAACGTGCGATCAATTAAAATTACAAAGTAATTTTTTTCAAAAATCTTCGTTCTTTCGACTTTAATTGTACTTTATTCAATTGGGAAGATTTTATTTGTTGAAATTAAAACGAATCGGGACGTTATATATTTTGCAAAGTTGATCAAGGACAGATTTCTGCAAGCTAGAGAAAGAGAAAGAGAGAGAGAGAGAGAGGGAGAAAGAGACAGAGAGAGAGAGAGAGAGAGGGAGAAAATGAAAATGGGTTTCAGGTTCGCTAGGGTGCTTGATACGTGCCCGAGAAGCTTTCTCGAATAGGTCCGAGGGGGTGTGTTCGCAGTCTCGTTCGCGAAGCTACGAATGAAGACAAAGGGTTGGGAGGAACGTTCTACCCGCCAGGTTAAATGAGAAAAGTGAGCTGTAGTTCAGGGTGCGGAATGAAGGAAAATTGTAACCCCTCCTCATACCTCTTTCCACCCTCTGGAATACTCCGTTCCACCACCAACCCTCACCACCTCCCTATATCTCCTCGTACACACTTTTCCATACTTCTACTTTTCACACACCGTGAACTTTAATCGAGCTCTTGGCTCTTCGTAAGAAATAATAATGAAGAAAAATAGAATAACTGAAGAAAAAAAACAGTAGGTGATAACTCCACGTTCCAGCGCTGTAAATTTTTGTTTCAATTCAAGAAAGAAAAATATGAAAATTCATAGGAGAAACGTATATTTTGTTGCATAATGCAAACATACTCGTGCACTCTATTATTTTTATCTACCTGTTGCTCCGCTTACATTCACTCGTTCTTTTCACTTCTAACCCTCTCTCTCTCTCTCTCTCGCTTTCAACCCTTATTTTTCATGAATACGTAAACATTTATTTATACACAGTGCAGATTTTGTTCGCGAATCACTTGACGAATTATGAAAACAGTTATTTGGTCCAAGTCACGAGATTTCGGTTTCTGGAAGATAACTATGACATAAAATCGATATCTCGATCGATCTGTACGGATTTATAGATCGTACAAAAGGAATTCTCTCGTACGTTAGAGTCGAAAGATTTTGTCTTACCCGGAAAATTCTTCGGTCGTATCGCGGATGCATCGGGGATGGAGAAAGATAGAGGGTTGAATTCCTACGTGTTTCCGCGACGATTCGATGACACGTGCAGCCATCAGCTAAAAGCAATATCCGGTCACTCCGTACACGAATCTATAGATATATGTACATATGTGCATATATAAGCAAATAGCGATCGCTACGTAGACCGGGCTACCGTCGATTCTACCGGAACTTCACTATCGTAAGCTTCGAGTCTCCCACTCGACGTGACAATATCCGTGAATCGCGAGCCATACTCTCAACGGTTCACCCTCTCCTCCCTTTTTCTGTGTTCAATTTTTATCATTTTTCGTAATTCTAACAATATTGTAGAAAAAAATGGATTTTTTGTCCCAAGAAAAAAAATTTATATTGTAATTTCTAATATTTCATTATTCTTATATATTACTTATTATTTTATATATTTTTACATTTATCATGTTTCGTAATTCTAACAATATTGTAGAAAAACATGAATTTTTTGGCCCAAAAAATTAACTAATCTATATTATAATTTCAATCTTTTAAATATTTCAATTTTTTATATAAGTAATGAATAATTTTTATAAATTTCCACGAAAATCATCAAATTTAAATATCTTATTATTGTGATAAATTCCTGTAATAGTTGAAAAATTTTAATAAACGTAGGTTTTTGGTAATAATAGGACGTATATCGAGTTCGAAATTTTTATCACTTTGGCAGAAATCTGTAAATTGTAACCTCGGGTTATAGTCACACGTTACATCGTCGTGGAGATTTCTATATAGATATATATGAGTCCATGGCCCATATGCCACCTGTAGATACGTGAAAATGTTCCATCATAGGAGACCCCAGCGTTGGCGACGTGTCGGTTATTGAATATCGGATGGTCGTACAAGACCGATATAGACACGTATACGTACTTCTTTTCATCCGGCAGATTGTGCGCTAAAAAACATCAACACGTTTGCTGCTATCTCCGGCACAAGAATGCGCGAGTGTGGGTGTGTCGAGGGTGTCACAGGCAAGTGTTTCGTTCCATCACTTCGAAATTGTCGATCGTCCTCTCGATACTCTGAAAGCCGTTCATTCGACGTCGCATAAAGGATTTTCAATTTTTTTCCTCGTTCGATTTCATCTTTTCGCGCTTTTTTCTTTTTCCCACTTTCATAGACGAGACATTTGCGTCGAGATAGGATCGGGGATGAGCTATTTATCGACGATCGATAACACTTTTGCGAGACGGGGGTGAATATCCTGTCAAGGACATTGACCTTGACCTTAACAGGATATTGAAAAATCTTTAATTTTTGTAATTAATATTTCTAATCAATGAATTAATTAATCCTACATCTATCTCGGTAATATTTATAAATTTTACGCGTCTGAATATAAATTTTGTAATCTATTTCAGATGAGATTAACGAGCTGCTACTTCGCCGATATGAGATTTGCAGCTTTGGTTATTTCGCGACGAGTAATAATATTTACATTTGGCGTATTATGCAATGTACACATGTTTCCTCCCTACCGTATAATTCACGTCTGCGTTGATTTACATTTATGGGGTTGGCATGAGGCTAACTCTCTTCCACCCTTCTTAACCCTGTACAAACATATACCCGAAAAATATATAGGTAAACTGATAAACGAACACGTACACCGTGTGGATAAAGCAATGGCGAGGCAGAAACGAGGATTTAGCGAAATAGGAAAAGTTAGAGTAGGTACTCGTCTCTCCCACGCCCTTCCTCGCCACTCCTAACCCTATGAAATAACAATACCAAGCTAAAACGCTGTTTGACTTTTACAAGCTGATAAAAGTGAAGAAAGTAGCGCAGTGTAAAAAAACCTGACGTAAAATAACGATTTACAATTCCAGGACAGACCGAACGTAGTTTCTTTTTTTTACACGACTTTGAATTGCTTGTACCAACGATTACGACCGACAAATCATCCCTAACGGACTATAATCATTACGCACTCTGTTGCAATCGTCGACGACCTTTCCCTTCTTTTTCTTTCCATTGCTACTTTTATTATTTCGTCCCTCTTGACTCGTTCAATTTACCGAAATAGCGTACGATACTGAGCTAGTATAAAAGCTTGTTACAGGTGAAGTAATTCATTAACCCTCGTGAGTCTTGCGTATAAGTTCGCTGATGAGACGAGGCCTTGTATTTTTCTTGAACGACGGAAGTCTTTGGCTGCGTCGGGTATTTTCGAGCTAGGGGTTCTTGATAAGGAAGGAACGAGAGAGAGAGAGAGAGAGAAAGAGAGAGCAAAGTTGGGATAGGATGAAGATTACTCGTTGGAAAATATGGCTCAAGCTGCTGTTTCCGTCTCGCGAGAGTGAGATTTATATCTGTATGTAGGACGTAGTCTCGAGCGACTCGAACGGTTCAATCATCCGCTGATGCCACCATTTTCTCCAACTACTCGTGGCTCGTGTTTCATTTAAACTATATATATGTATATATGTGTGTGTGTGTGTGTGAATTTAGTTCGATGAAATTCAAAATCGAGCAAATCGAGTTTAATTAAATTCCGCTCATGGTTTTGATCATTAAGGGTAGTCGAAGGGGGTAAAATTCTCGTCGTAATTCGTCGTAAAATTCTTGTTCGACGTTCAATTACAGAAATTTTTCTACTGCGAAACGACATTATCAACGTTCGAGGATGTTCGTCGAAGAAAAAAATGCTCCATCCTGAATTTCCAGACATTTCAGTACTTGTGAAAGAAGAAAAAGAATCTTGCGATCGCAGAAACTAATGTTCTTGCCGGATATTTTTTCTGTTTCATGTTACCTCGCTCTGTGAATACACGATCTAATCATCGGACAACAATTAACGACACACAGAGCGCAGTTGGAGTAAGTATACATGTAAAACCGTGATCTGCAAATCTCTCTCTCTGATCTCTCTCTGCGTGTGTCGAAAAAAAAAACGAATTTTTGTTTCGTATCTCACCGATCGGCACAAATCTTTAGAAATGATCTCGATATTTATTCTCTATATAATATAATATAATATTAATATATATTATAATTATATTGTTATAATTTAATAATATTTATAATGTTATAATATAAATAATAATTATTATTATAATAATATTATATTATTATAACATAATATATTATATTATATTATGTTATTCTCGATATAATATAATATAATATAATATAATATAATAATTATATTATTATAATTTGATAATATTTATAATATTATAATATAAATAATTATTATTATAATAATATTATATTATTATAACATAATATATTATAATATATTATATTGTATTATATTACAATAATATAATAATATAATGTTATATTATAATTTAATTTATATTATTATAATATATTATGATAATTATTATTATAACATATATAATAATATAATATTTATATATATATGTATATCTCACTGTATGTATTTGAATATTTTTAATCTATTATTCTTCGTCACTCGTTGTCTGTCCTCTTATCAATGTGTCTTCTATCTTTATTCTACACGATACTTCGAAAAAAAAAAGTAAATAATAATTATCACCCACTGATATCGATATAATCTTTCTCCTCCACCCTATCACCCCTGTACTCTCTGTGTAATAACCCCTCGAGGGTGTAAAAATGAATGCACGGAATGGTCACTTTTTTTGCATGACTTGTTTATCACCTGTCGCGGTGCACCCTGTAGAATTTCGATTAGATCGTTAGATACGTAAGCCCGTAATTAATTACCGAGAATTTTAATTCAATTTCTCGCTCGAATGTATGACGTTACGAATTTGTTACTTGCTGACACGTTTCCTTTCTTTATTATTACTATTATTATTGTCGCTCAGCACTCACCGAGTATACAAATAATCTTTAAGCACGAAACCTCGCACGGTATTTATTGGTATGGGAAATGAACTTTGAATAAAAAAAAGTAAAAAACAAAAAAAAACGATTTCTACGAGGGATTACAGTCCATGTTACGTGACGTTTGCATCCTAGATTCCAAAGAATAGGCAAGCGTACACCGGCTTGGTCGCAATTGCTGGTCGCCAGTTTTCAATGCACCCTTCCTCGTATATATATATATATACGATGGGCTCGATTCCAGGAATGCACCTGCGTGTATATTTTCGTATTTCGTTCGCCCGGTGTACAATCTCCATTTCGTTTCCCAGAGGTCCATGTGCGGGCTATATACATGCCCTACATATATATATATATATATATGTAATACATAGGATCCGATCCATTCGTAGCCAAACTCAATTAGGGAATGCTTCGGGTATACGTTAACAACAAAAAAAATCAGATCTGTTGGAATTTTTATCCGGGTTAAATTTTCGATTCGTTCCTAGTGATAGGAAAAAAAATGGTCGAATTTTTTGTTTACATTTCTATAACCGTAGTTGGAACGGTCGTTTGTCTTATCCTCGAACAAAAATCGTAACGATTTTTTTACTAAAAAGCCTCGAGAAGTACGTCGCGATTCTCGACATCGATTTTATTCGGACCAATGCCTGAAATCGGTTACGATAACGCGGTAGTCTATCAGTCTACGGGTAGAGAGAACGTGTTTACAGAACGATATTCATCTTCGTCCATTTGCGATCAATTCTCCCTGTCACATATATGGGACGCGTGCTTTTTGCGGGCTGACGCGAGGACAAAGAAAATCCCTCGGTCGTCGGGGGAATCAAACCGATTATACGATTTTCTCGCCACCCCGAAATGTAAAGAACGCCCGGCCTTTGATATACGACCTAGTCGACTCGCTCGTTGCTTACAATTTCAATCCTTCGAATTCTCAATTCTCTCTTTTTTTCGTTAAATGCATTTTTCAATTTTAATAAAATAATCGATTCGTTCTATTTATTCTAAATTTCTTTCTTTTTTTTTCATTAGCTGGGAGAATTTATTTCATCCACTTACCATCGACAATATTTAGTAAAAAAAAAAAGACAGGTTCACGAAGTTTCCCCTCGAGCTTGGTACAATTTTCCTCTCCTTTCGATAATACTCGCGAGTATACGCGCCATTACTCTCGACCCTTTCCATACAAGAGTCTCTCGCACCTAATCTCGTGGCAAGGATGGAGGGAATGGCACGAAATGTAGAAATACGATGGTGTCATTGCGATGAATATGGACATATATATATATACACATCTCCACGTAGAAAGCGATAGGGGCTGATCGATAAAATCGGTGCTTCACCAAGCTTCTCTCACGAATTATATATCACATAGCAATGATATATAAATGTATATATTACATATCCGATATCAAGTGCGGAGTACTCAAGTAGGGTGAGCTCCGAGACTTCGACGAGAAAACTACCCCTAGACTCATACCAGCTGCGATCATCCTTCTGTAAAAGAACACGACGCGAATGATAAATTTTCATATCGCTCCCTCGTTACGTTCATCGATTATTTCGTTCTCTTTTTATCAAATTTCATATTTAAAAAGAAAAATTACATTTTTATTCACTACCATTTGATTTTTACGCTCTCAATAACGTTGATAATTTTTCACTCTTTGCAACATCGAGAATCCCTTATCATCACCCTGGCACGATAATCAATTACATTTTCGTACTCGATGTCCAACCCTCGTATCAGCTATCGAGCTTCATACCTGATTTGGTTATAGTTGCAGGCGTGCGGTTTTGAGCCCAGATAGGATATTAGGGATGCGGTTGGCACCGCGAAACTCCCCCGCCAATTGTCCGTGCATACTTCAGGGCACAAATTGCAACACCCCTTGTACGTCAAACGGATAGTTCAGTGACGCAGTTACCAATTTTCGTCCTCTGGTTAACAGTGAGCCGAATGTACTACAGTCGAACTTTCAATAAAGCGAATAATGTGCGAACCGTTCGCTTCCCTCGGCCTCGATCTCCCCAAACTTTCCACTCTTCCAATTTTATAGACTCGTGTGTCATAATTCGTGTAGTTAAGCCTGGAGGAAATGTGTTTTATCGAAGGGGGAAGCAATTTAATCGAGAGGAAGTTAATTTATTGGAAGTTCGACTGTACATACGTATTTGTGTTTCATATAAGACACATAGACACGCACAGACACACACACACATATATATATGTATGTATGTATAACATGTAACCACTTAGATATTCCGTACAACCGCGATCGCTATGTTTGCGATCGTGAGTGACTGCGCTGTAAACCTCTGGGTTCCCGGCCCCTTCAACCCCTCTCGATCGCCCAAAATGCACCCTTCTACTTACCTTGACACAGCAATCTCCCTTTTGCCGCTCTTCACTAGCGTCCTTCCGCTTTATACGATCCATGAATATATACGTACATCTTTACGATGAGCAAACAGACGTTTACGCTAACGATCGAATGAAACCGAGCTAATGCCATTTTCGATCAAAAAAAACCCGTTACCATCGCACGGTATACATCGTGAACTCGAAGCTCTCGAAAATCCTCTCACAACCCCCGAAACCTCCATTTCCCATCGAATATCGCAGATTCAACAGAAGCCGCATCGATAATCTTAACTCTTCGAGGAAACTACAAACTCGATGATTCGTATCGTCGCAACGATTTAACTGCACTTTTATATCTATTATATTCCTTTTTACTGTCGTATACGAGTACTTTTATTATTGTTTATCGTTTTACTGTAAATTGTGCATTATCAGACTGCCAGCACTCACGCACATTGAATTTATTTTATTACCTATCTGTGTTAAGGTTTTATAACTGTTATATACCGTTATCACGTAGATTTGCGACATATTTCGATCTGTTTGTGTATTTTATACGATATTTAATACGTATTTTTATAAAGCTGTATTGGAAATATTTATAATTTATAATATATTTTATCTACGACGTATTTTCGACACTATTTTCAATCTCGTTTTTTAAAAATCTTTTCATCCCCTAATTTGTCATTTTGGGGTATGAGAGGTAATTAAAAAAAATTTTTTAAATAGTGTCGAACTATTACTGTGTATGTCGAATCGTACCGTATACGTCATTGCGAAACGACACTTGGAATGTCGTGTCGAGTGTTTCGTACATACGGGACGGTAAGGAAGAGGGATGATATCGATTTAACATTTTCGCTTCGTATTATTCGCTATTTTTCAGAACTACCGGAAGTCCCGGTAGCAAATCACCAGCAGGGGGTAGCAGCGGTCCTGGTGCCGGTGGTGGTGGTGGCGGCAGTGGAGTCGGTGGTATTGGTGAGCCGCGCACTTCAACCGCCGGAGCACAGAACAAACAGCTACAGAACGTCAAAGGCGATCATCCATCGGTACGTTTTTTCGTCCCATTCGTGTCTCGATCGTTGTTAAATTTGGTGTCGAAAAAAAACCCCTTTACCCCACGTATTACACTTTTAAATATTAATATATACATCATCCCCCTTATATTTGTCGATACAAACAAAAACATTCGCGAACGAACCTTCATTTTTATTTTACACTTCTTTCGTACATATTCTTATTTCGTTTTGTTTCCTTCCTTCTTTTTTTCTCAATTTTATTTCACACCCTCTCTTCGTGTGATAAATTTGATGTGTTAAACAAAACAGTGTCGTGGTATTTAATCGTCGTCAAGATGTCTCTGTGCACGTTCTCTTCCGTTTGTCTCGTGTGTCTTGATGTCGTATTAAAAATTATGGTTGACGAAAGAAAGAAGAAGAAAAAAAAAAGAATTTATCATTCGCAGAGGTTCATTGATAAAATTAATACGCGTACCCCCTCCGTGACACTTGTCGTTTGTCACAGAAGGCCTTTCTGCAGAGTAGATCGATCTCACTGGTGGACATGTACATCGACAATACGGAACCGAGCGAGAACGTTGGACAAATTCATTTCAGCCTCGAGTACGATTACCAGAATATCACCCTCATCCTGCGCATTATACAGGTGAGTCATGAAATAATATATACGTACGTATCGAAAAGTGGAGGAGGGGGGAGGGGGGGAGACAGAGGCACTACAATTTCAAATGCATTTATTCAACGCGAGTAAATCCACGTATATGCAATTCAGAAACGATGCGTAGTGTATTTCGTTTCGAGACAAACATGAAAATGCATAATTTTCCCATTTTAACATAAAACATATAGGTACAATTTATAATATAAAATATCCAATAAATACAAACATTAATGAATTCCATCTAACAAATAACGGCTCGATATTCAAACCACGAAACGATGCATTCGTTATTCAATAGTCGCTTGAATAATTCGCAATTCTCTAGAATGATTAATCAGCGTGTAATTAACGATAATTCATTATCGTTTTTTTTTCTTTTTCTCCAACGTTATTTCATCGTCGACAGTTTTTCATTCTTTTTTTCATCGTTAAAACGTAAAAAAATGAACGTGGGTTAAATTATGATCCTTGACAAAACGAGGAGAGCACTCTCGTTTGTCAAATGGTTGATCGTGTCGAAGCTTCCACGTCGATACGCGCGTTTCGTTAATTAAAATAATGATAACAGCGATATGTACCGAATATCGATAAAGTTTAAACGGATCGTGTACGATTCGAAGCGAGAATCAGCAAATTGAGGAAATTTGTTGTTTATCTCTCGCCACACCTGGCTTTCAAAAACTACCCTACTCGCACCCCGTAGCATCACCCCTTACTAATAAACGAGGACAGATATACACGAATTCATATATATTTATACGAATGTGTGTGTATGTGTATCCACATGTTTTCTATTGTCCATATGTCACAATATTGCAACTACTTTCGAGCATGTGCATTTAATAATTAACGTATGCCAGCGGTGGCTGGCACAATCACCACAAACGAGCTATATCTCTATTCTTCTTCTCTGTCTCTCTTTCCCTTTCTCTCTTTGGCGAAGCAAGCCAGATCAATATATTCTCTAGGTATTCTCTGAACACGAGAGAGTACGAGCTCCAGCTACATCAGCAGCGAGAAGCCACGTGACATTTGTACAATTATAAATTGTGCGCATTCCCGAAGAGCCATAAAATATAAAACATAAAATCTACAAGCTCGTGCATTCATCCGTGTCTCGTAAAACCGATCCGAGGCTCGTTTCTATTTTTAAAAATCGCCCAGACGAAAGCCGTGACCTTATTAGTAATTTTTTTTATTTCTTTCGCTATAGCGCGAGTAAGAAGTATATTTCCATTTTGTGAATTATTATTGTAAGTGTAAAAATAGAGATATTATTCAACGCGATGTTTATTTAAAAATAAAATACGTATTTTAATTAATTAAATCTTGCACAATTATCTAAATTCAAGTTTCTGTTTTAGAACATGTTTTTTTTCTTGCGCCAGGTTTTTATGGCTTGAGAAATTATCACGGAAACGCATATTAATGTTGCATTCGGGGAAGAAAAATGGGTTAACAATTTTTATTTCAACCATCATGGTTCTCGTGCGTATTCTCGGGTTAATTAAAAATTGAATGAATTAATTACATCATTAATTAGCGTATTCCCGCCTCTCTTATTACGTAGCGAATATAACAAGCAAAATGTACGAGTACCAAAGGATCTCGACCATTTCGTAACACAAATTGATACAGCGGTTTCACTCCAGAGAGAAATTCATAAACCGAGTGTTAAATATATCTACAGCCATATTCCTATACACACACACACACACACACACACACATATATATATATATATATATATATACAGGAATATGCTTGTCTCCTAGATCGTAAAGGTTTTAACATCGCCGCCAAAAGTTGTACCTCATATCGCGAAAGCCTTTGATACGAGTACGCAGTTGCATTCGTGCATTCGCGAAATTCGCAGATGTTAAATTCGTACAATGCAACCCACCTCCAGAACCTCGCACCCACGCGATTTCGGTGATAAAGGGTTGCCTTAACTCGACGAGAAACAATTCCGACTAGAGTCACGTAATTTTGGGGTAAAACTGTACGTCAATTCCGCGGGAACATACGTACGGTAGGTAAATAAATAATAAATATAATAGTAAATAAATAAATATATATATATATATATATAGATAGCGTGCTATAAATTTACTCCACCGATATCATGCTAGGCTCTCGCTCGACTTCCAGTCGGTCGAGGCGTCTGCGTGGTTAGTATATGCGCAACACGTGAACGCCGTGAAACCGAGAGAACGAGGTATAACCAGTGCACGAGTATGGCCGCGCCCGCAAACACGTGTTCCGATGTAATCGCACGTGGTCGTCGATCGATCGCGAGATTGTTTTAATTAAATGTAATCGACGATAATTAATCGCAAACTAGTCCTCGTGCAAATTTTTATGCGCGAATGAATCAGCACTAGGGACGAGTAGTTCGCGATACGGCTAGCTGTCACTACTGTTCCAACCCCCGAGCTTCTCACACAGTCGCGCACCCTCTCGTTTTGCGAATGTGGTGAACCACCAGAGACTTGGAATGAATGTGTGCTCCAGCCACGAGGACGACGACGTCAACGAACTTCAGTCGCACGAGGTATAATTTAATTCGGAACCGAGTCACAATGGCACGTATGGGGGTGACAGAGTTCTATTATATATGTCACGTATGTAAGGTACCATGGAGCGGTGTGTGAATAAGAAAATTTATTCTACCGAAAATACGAATATTAAATCGAAAAAAGGAATGGAATGGTTCTTCGTGTTCGTACGGGTATATGTATAATTGTGCAAGGGAATTTGGTTTTTAAAAATTGATAATAATGTCAGTCATCTGGTTGAAGATGAAGGCAGTCGACGTGTCACGAATCGTACTTGCAGCTTAATTATTCAGGCTAGAACGAGAAAATTAACTTTTTCGCAATTTTGTTTAGCTTTCTTCAACGACGCATTGTACGAAACGTGGCATTTGCATCGACGGTAATTTGGTGAAATGTTAAATTATTCAGTTGGCTATTTTCAGCTGGACGAATAAATGTGTATGTACTTGTATGCGCGTATTTATGCAACCGGAAATAGGAGAGCGCGATAAGATTTTCCACCCCCGATAGCAGCGAGAAAACAGCCCGAAGAGAAAATTAATCAGGATGCCTGAATTTTGTTTACGTTTTGGAAATTATTCATAGTTTCGTATTTAGGGAGCAGAATACTTGATACTGGAAAAAGTTAAAAAAACAATGTTTTTACATGTTTTTCAAAAAAAAATTAATATTATTAGAATGTTTATAACGATTTTAAACAAATGGTTCTGGTTATATTCTATTCGCAATTGTTCAAACTTTACAATGCTACTAAATCCATTCTACTGCGATTTTTTAATGATTTCTCAGATTTTTAAAGTCGAATCAACGATTTTCTCGATTTTTTTTTACACAAACGACAACACTCTACTACTCTTTTGTATGCATTTGCATTATACATATAGCATACAAACGAGAGGTTAGTATATATAAACTATCCTCTTATTTGCATGACGTATAGCGAGTGAGGAAGCTTATGCATATTTATCGCAAAGATTTATCATATTTTCAGCGAAAACTCCAATCTTCTCTTGATACCCCCCCCCCCCCCCCCTGTAATACTTGTACTTAAATTACGAGCGTTATCACTCTTCTGTCTACTGGGCTATTAACCCCCTTCGTCCCCCACGCTAAATTATATGACGTGCGTATTTTTTTTTCAATTATGATCGAAAAACACGATAGTATACGTTTCGAACCAACGGAAAGTAAATTAATTGGGTGCGTTGCTCTGATATTTCCTCACATACAATAATGAATAAACGAGGTTCGGGCCGATAACTATAATTTTTCAGGTGAATGAAATCGTGGGTGTTCAATTTTGTTGTCGTACCATCTCCCATCGTAAAAGGAGCATTTATTAATTGGATTTTTTATTGTATCAATACTAACCAACATTAAAAAGTAAATATTAAAAATACTGTAAAAAACATTTAAAAAATCAACAAAATAACTGTCCCTGTTCTCTATTTCACAGCAATATTTTTATACAAAATTGTAAATACATTTTTCGAGCTAAATCTCCCAACGTGCTACAGAGTTTTATTTATTTTTTTCCAATTTGCACATCGAACTCGCATTCAACGTTGGGAATAATCTAAATTGAATTATCCCATAGCCTTCCATGAATCGCCGTTGAACGTAATAATCGATGACGCAAGTATCGCACATATATCGAAAGCCAGAAGTTGGTGGATGAAGCGTATGCATCGATTATAATATACGGCTATGTATCGGAATTCTGCACATGGTGACATAGATACGACAAACCAGCTCGAGCTATTAGCTTGTAAAGCAGTTAACATCAAGCTGTTGTAACCTTGATTACGCGGTATCTGATTTTCGTGGTATATCCTCTCTAATACATACACATAAATTTACATTCATGTAAATAAGGGACGCTCGAATTTCCCATCAGGCACAAATTCGATGAGGCTTATCGCGTCACCGCCACGGTAATCGCGTTGTAAATGCAATAATATCGTACTATAATACGCAATAACAAAACAATTGAATTGACCTACAATGACGTAGAGGAAAATTTATTTTCACGATCTAATTAATCTCAAGGGAAAAGGGGCAAATATCATTTTCCATGCCCCCGGACATCAATATATTTCACGCATACTCCCCCAAAATAATATCATTATGAAAATTACTACACTGTCGTCTGATTATTGGATTTATAAGAGCCAAAACGTTGAATTAACATCCAAATAATTAGATATATTCGCAATTATCGAGATTTAATTTGTTTTTTTTTTACCATCAAACGGTAACTTTCCATTTTCGTCTATAAATCTATAAAATGAGTTATTTTCCTCGCTCTCTCTCTCTATTATACGCCGAAAATTTTCGAAAATGTACCGCGACGGACAATTTTGCGTAGAAAACCGACTTTTATTCGAGCCACGTGTAAACAGGTTTGCCCAGCGAAGTTTTCCCTCGTATAGAGCTTGGGGGACACGCGATGTTTCACGTTTATCGAGGCGAGAGTGTATACCCGTACGAATATACGTGCTACCCTCGTAAATCCCGAACGAGTGGAACACACATTTGTGTCAAAACTACACGGAAAGTGGAACGCGAATTTCCACGCACGAAAGAACCTCGGCATAGTCGGTGGAAAAACCAGAACGGTTCCGGATACGTAAGTTTGTGAACGGACATTGGGAAATAAATTGAAAAACGTTACAACGTGTTGCATCTGATTTCCGATAACATTTGTGTTGAGTTAGTTGAAAATTTTTCGTAACTTTGATTTAAAGAGAGCGGGAAATGAAGCGTAATAACTTGTTCTTTTTTGCTGGATGACACTGCTTCGACAAAGTGCTATAAAAAAAAATATATATATATATATATATATATATGTAGAGAAAGAGAGATACGTACTCGCAAATATTGCTCTCTTGCTCGCTAGCTTTTCCGGACAAACAAAGAAATAAATCCACGAGCATATCGTGCTTTGAGACAACTGTCATAGCTAGTTATCTTCATCCTATTTCAACAAGGCATTAAATCTGTCCTCTCTATACCTTGCACTGTACACCCAACCACCCTTGAACTGGTAAACTTCGTAAAATATTGCTCGTATATTCGCCCATGTTTACTTCCATTTCTCTGGTTATAAGAGTAAGTTTGAGTTTCCACTGGGCGAAATGTTTCAAGCTTATATCCAAGGTTCCTGTGGTCTTTTACGGTGTGCATAACACTGTAAAAAGGGTTAATTGAGAGGGTACAAATCAGACCACGATACATTACTCAAGATTTCTCATTTCATTAACGAAGTCTCTTCTTCTTGTTTGAAATAATTTTTAAAAACAATTTTACGAGCAACTTATGTCCATTTTCAAGAGTAAAAAGAAATTGTCCAGTAAATATTTACGTCAAGGCTCGTTAAGTTTGTAAATTAAAAATAAACTGTTATTATTATTTCATAATTGGATTATAAATAATTTGAAAGACTGCTAAAGTAGTCGAGGATGAGAAAAAACAGTGCAAAATTACGATTTATTCTCGACTAATTAAAAACCACCCCTAGCTACGCGAGACCTAGAATTCTCATTTCGCCTCGATGATTTTTCAAGAAGCACAAATTTTATTTCTAGTCTCTAAAGAGACGTAATAATCGCCCTAATTAAAAATAAACTCTCATTAAATATTAAACGAGTTAAAAATTATTCGAAAGTTCCTCTCCTTCGTTTCGGTGAATTATTGGACAGGGATGGAAGGAAGGAACGTGAGGATTTATTTTCAACTTAGTGAAAATTGCTTCTGTGCGGCGTAAAAGAGAATTCTTCCCCTCGCTTTTTCTAATAAACGTCCGCTACATGTCTATATACACTAGGTACACATACTATACATACATATATATGTATACACACCGTCTTGAAGGCGATTAGGAACGGACAGCCGTAATAAAGTGGCGATCAGTGAAAGCGTGCCTCCTCGCTCACTCGTGAAAGACCTTTATATTCTTCCCTTATATTTCTCGCTGCAACCCCCAACTCCTCTCCAAGCTTCGGAATTAAGGCACTACTCGATCGAATTGTGGTTGCAAAGGGGAGAATCGCGTGGAGGCTGACACGTTGTCTCGAGAGGGCTGAAATATGAAAGGACGTGACAACACATAAGTATCCTTCGGATGAGCTTGCGTACATGTGTGCTTGCCTATATGTACGATTTCTCAAAACAAGTCGTATTTAGCTATATATATATATATAAACTGTGATAAAACGAGTCCATCTTGGGAAAACAATTCGTTGCTAAGATTGACGATGATCAAATGATTAAGGTTAGATCAAATCTCGTTTGATCAAGAAGCTTAAAGGATGAGAAATAATTTTGAGGAAATAAGGGTGGGTTTCGTATCATTTTTATTATCTTTATTTTTTTAGGATAATACGGTATAGAAAATGGGAGCCAAAAAATGTATAATGTTCCTGCCAGCTGGCAACGTCTCTGTTTGTTCTCTATCAGATTTGTTGAAAATCGATATAGAGCTTTTAATTTTACAGACCCTTTTCTCATTCTCTCTCGGTTTCGATTCGATTTCGATCTTCGGGGTGAGAGATAAAAAAACAAAATATCCGAGGGTTTCGGTCATCGCTATATAGGCGAAAAAGACCCCGTCGCTTTTGGCAGAGAATTCGTACCGCGTGATTGCGGCTCTTTTATACCCGTTGGACCTGAAGATAAGTTTCGGGTCAAGTCGAGCGAGAGCATTCATGAATACAAGACCTTCGAGAGGACGCTTCGTGTGCCTCGGATGGAGGAAAGAAAACCCTCCTCAACCGACAAGCCAAAAATTACCATCGCCCTTCTGGCTAAGCAAGGGTGGCACGTGCGTTCTCCCTTTAAGTCGCCGAATATTAGGCTATTGCCGGTCCCAGCCTTTTTACACCCTCCTTCATCGATTTCTTTTTCAACTACCACCGTCGTATCCGCGCGAAAGTAGTCACAAAAAAAACTGCGTAGATTTTGTATTTTTGCGACTACGAAGATATTACTCGCACTGTAATAATTTTAGTTCAATTGAAAAAAAATATATTGTCTGTTTTTGAAACTTAAAATAATTTATTGATTTAGATCGTTGAAGAAATTTCTTTTTAATAATATTTGTATCAAATTTCAGGGAAAGGATCTACCTGCGAAGGATCTTTCCGGTACTTCGGATCCTTACGTACGCGTGACTCTGTTACCCGACAAAAAGCATCGTTTGGAGACGAAAATCAAGAGAAGAACCTTGAATCCAAGATGGAACGAGACGCTCTATTTCGAAGGTAATTTTCGTTTATAATCAACCGTTTAATATTCGCATAATCATTGTGCAGAAAGCACTATTCCGTTACGATTCAACGAAACTATTTTTTTAATTTTATTTTCCAACGACGAGAGCCTTTCAGGCTCTACCCCCCCCCCCCCCCTCCTTCCCCCATACGTATATCCATATACTTGACTATATTTGCGTACGTATTTGCATCGATCGTTCGAAAGTGCAGAATGCAACCAAGTGGTGTTGGTGGTTGGGGAGATTGGAAGAGGGGAATGGCCAGTTTTCCGCATCAACAGTCACCCTAATGGCAGAAACTGGCAATAATAGTAGAGAGGACTGCACGAGCACCGGACGAGAATCACGTCGATCCGGACAGAAAGGTTGAGAGAACAACCAAATAAAAACTTGGAACTTGGCCATTCCCATATTTCCAATCCAAAACCGATACCACCCCTGACTAACCCTCCCTCTATCCGCCTCCCTTCATAATATAAACACGTAAATTCGATGAGACTACAAAAGGTGGAATCCAATCACGACCACTTTATCTTCTAATTTAGTTGCATTGTGAGTACAAAAATTTATCGAGTCGGAAATATCATATTCTCGCATCCCTTCGTACAATTCCACCTGGATGCTGGACAAAGGATCCCGTTATACATCTAAAAGATATTTCTCGGCGATGAGAAACGGGTGTGACACTTGTTATATCGTGAATTTATTTCTTCCTCTCTAACAAGAATTTTAGATTTAACGTCGATATTAAATCGTCTAAGGGTAGAAAAACTGTGTAAGGGTAAAAAAAATGTTCTACGATTCTTCAGTTAGATAAATTTAATATTTATTTTAAATGTGTACGATTTTTTTTTAATAAAACGTTCGTATAAATGTTTGCGCCAGGTTTTACCACGTGAGACGCGGATGTTCCAAGTACGTGGCACGAGTGGTTTATTCAAGCATTTTTAAGACAAGCGTCGACGCTCTAATTATCTCGCCTACTTTTCTTCTATCATATATACACGTACTTCTCTCAGTTCGCTGGCGTTTTCAACGAAACTATCCCACTTTTTGCCTCACCCCTCTTGGTTTTCCCTCTTTTTTCCCCCTATGTTTGAACTGAATCCTCGAGACGGGTATTCAATTATAGCTCCCCAAGCTTTTCCCCCCGTGTCTTTCTTACCGCGTTTCGATCTTCTTTTCCCACAATTCCGCAATGTCTGGTATTTTTCTTTTATGTTCTTTTTACAACAAATTTCTCTTCTCCTTTCGTAAGACTCTCAAACCTCGTATGATGAAGAGCTTCGACTTCGCTTCTGGAATTTCCTCGTTTTTATAACGATCCTGCTTCGTCTAAAAAACATAAACTAATCTCGTGCTAAATGGGAGCTTAACCATCTCAATACTCTACTCATTTTTGTTCAATTAGCGACGTGAAAAATCTCATATACAACTAAACTCTTCCACTTTAGCGAGTTGACAGTGGAAAAAAAAACTTTTCTCAACGATGAGTTCTTGTTTCATTTTTGTCGTTTATTTTTCAAAACTCAATTAGTACAATCTTTCCTGCCTCTGGTGAATTTTCAATTCGTTCGTTTCTTTTTTTGTCTTAATTTAAAATTTATTATTATTATTTTTAATCACGATACAATCATTGGGTCGTATTTTCACTCATTGTTCAATTCTCTGTTTCTGTATATTGTCTCTTGAGAGTTATATATATTTATATATACATATATAGCTCTTATTCGCATCACTTCATCCTTCATTGTCTCCGGGTACTGCGAGATCTATGAAATGGAACTCTCGTCTCGAGAAACGTCCTCGTCCTTCATTCCTCCCCCCTCCTCGTACCTCCTATTCCCATCTCGATTTTCCGTTATCCACGAGAGAATAGGATCGGCCAACGGCAAACACTTATCCCGAGACGTAGACTGGAAGCTAGCCAGAGAGCTCACTCTTTTCGCGAACCACTCGACGGATACATAGACCTTTCATCGCGATTCATTCGACAGTCTCTTGGTATTATCTCATATTTTTCTCAAGCTTTACGAGCATGGAAAGATCTTGAGGACACTTGATGACCGAAAATTGGAAAACGCTATATATTTCTTTTAATACATATCGAGAATTAATCTTTTTCCTTAGATACTAAGAAAATCATAGTTTTTATTGATTTTTATTTCACAATAAATATCAATTATTTTATAGACGCATATTTTCAATAAATCTAATATCCTGGCTCGTGAAAAATAACGATCGTTTATTTCCCACAGATATCGATGATTTTTTTCATGAAATTTTTGTTTCTGACAAAATACGAAATTTCTTAGATACCAAGAATATCATAGTTTTTATTGATTTTTATTTCATAATAAATATCAATTATTTTATAGATGAATATTTTCAATAAATCTAATATCCTGGCTCGTGAAAAATAACGATCGTTTATTTCCCACAAATATCGACGATTTTATTCATTAATTTTTTTTACTAACAAAATACTAAATTTGTTAGATTCCAAGAATATCATAGTTTTTATTGATTTTTGATTCATAATAAATATCAATTATTTTATAGATGAATATTTTCAATAAATCTAATATCCTGGCGCGTGAAAAATAACGATCGTTTATTTCCCACAAATATCGACGATTTTATTCATTAATTTTTTTTACTAACAAAATACTAAATTTCTTAGATACCAAGAAAATCATAGTTTTTATTGATTTTTATTTCACAATAAATATCAATTATTTTATAGATGCATATTTTCAATAAATCTAATATCCTGGCTCGTGAAAAATAACGATCGTTTATTTTCCACACATATCGACGATTTTATTCATTAATTTTTTTTACTAACAAAATACTAAATTTCTTAGATACCAAGAAAATCATAGTTTTTATTGATTTTTATTTCACAATAAATATCAATTATTTTATAGACGCATATTTTCAATAAATCTAATATCCTGGCTCGTGAAAAATAACGATCGTTTATTTCCCACAGATATCGATGATTTTTTTCATTAAATTTTTGTTACTGACAAAATACTAAATTTCTTAGATACCAAGAAAATCATAGTTTTTATTGATTTCTATTTCACAATACATATCAATTATTTTATAGATGCATATTTTCAATAAATCTAATATCCTGGCTCGTGAAAAATAACGATCGTTTATTTTCCACACATATCGATGATTTTTTTCATTAAATTTTTTTTACTGGCAAAATACTAAATTTCTTAGATACCAAGAATATCATAGTTTTTATTGATTTTTATTTCATAATAAATATCAATTATTTTATAGATGAATATTTTCAATAAATCTAATATCCTGGCGCGTGAAAAATAACGATCGTTTATTTCCCAAAAATATCGACGATTTTATTCTTTAGATTTTTTTTACTGACAAAATAATAAATTTCTTCGATAAATCAGTCACGCTGGTGGAATGACTATTCTTCCCATGTCTTTGACAGCGTAATACCTGAAAAAAATGTCACCAATAAGGTTTTTTTTTCTTCCTTCCCTTTGTACCGACTCGAGGCAATACCCTCTCATTTCTGCTTCGATATACCGTTCACGCTCACAGCCCGTGGGCCTATCGAGAGACCCTTTGCCTTTCGCTGCTAGAGTTCAGCCACTTTCTCCATTAGCTTCCAAGAGCTCTTTCCGATAGCTACCTTTCTTCGCTTTTTTTCTCTCAGCCAGAGAGACACGAGTCAACGACAGATTTTCACCATATACGGTGGTAAATGGAAAAGAAAAAAACCTGTGTACTCTTTTTTTAGAGCTACGTATCGAACCGTCCACTTGGCTGGACCACCGTGATTTTACCACAATGTCGATGTTGCTCTGAGAAAAAAATCTTTCCTGAATATTCTTGCAAGAAAACAAAAAAATAATAAAAAATACGAATATCGAGCACGTATAAAAGCAAACTTTCGTTTATTTTTCAGGGTTCCCCATACAAAAACTGCAGAGCAGAGTTCTACACCTTCACGTATTCGACTACGACAGATTCTCGAGGGACGACTCCATTGGCGAAATGTTCTTGCCTCTCTGTCAGGTAATTGTATTTTTCATTCCGTCGTTATTATCTCTCCGGCTGTTATCGTTATCTAAACATCGGTACCAATCAATGAGTTCGTCTCGCGAGGGTCGGGACGCGTATGCATCCTCGTCGTTACGCAGACCTAATCGCTCCTGGGGATATGGGCAATTAAGCACGTCCTGTTCGTGAGTATATATAACTTCGTGACAGGTCGCCCACACCGAACCCAAGCATCGTGAGCATTAACGTTCCACACGCTCGGTTTCCGTTTGCGTCCTCTCTAATTGTCCGTAACGCCAAAGTCTTGATCCCCCAATATTTGACTACACGTATTCAAGTTTCTAATGGCAAACGCGCCTCTCCGCCAGTCTCGATTCTACAGGACCCTCTTCCAAGCATCGTTAACCACTTCCTTATTTATTCAACTGCTCGATTCCTGAACATTACAAAATGTTTTATTAGATCTTTTTCTTTAACCTTTTCTCTTCACGAGAAAACATATTTGTTTGATCCATTTTCTGGTGAAACCAAGATTTGAACAAGTGTTTGCACACGTGTGTACTTTGATAACGAGTGGAGGGTGCGAGGTTGGAACATACATTTATATATACAGAAACAAAAATTGATAACCATTCTCAATGCCATTGTACACGAGTACACCTCTATTTTTACAAATACAGACATAATTATGATTTATGTTCGATCTCGTGTCAAAAACGAGATTCGAGGGAAACATCAATGTTCCAAAATGAATATCGACTATCGTTTAGTTTGTCGTGTAAAAAAGCTATAAATTCACAGGGTGACAAGAATTCGCACTTCCCATTGTTATTCGTAATAATAAAACAATTGTTTATCCTTTATCAAAGTTATAAAAAATAATCTCGTTATACCCTTGCTCGACCATTTCCGGTCACGTTTTTTTTTTCATTCGTTCTCCACGAGAGAAGCCACTCCCTTGACCAATACGTCTCATCATCCCCTCGTTCCACGAACGGATTTTGTCTCGTGACAATTTTTGTCCCATCGGCGTGATACACACGCCCACACATATTTTTCTCGAGTCAATAACGCATTTCACGAGACGAGAAACCGTCCACGCATTAACAAGTATTCCATTAATAGAAGCAGAGACCGGAAATGTAAACGGAGAAACGCAATGGTGCACTAGGTTAGCTTCGATACTTGGTTAGCCACAACGCGGTGGTGCAACGACTACATCCGGTTATAGTAGGCGTTTACATTACCGCAAAATCCACTCATACTCACCGAAAGATTATTCACATCCTCGTTCTATCCTTCGTCTCTCTAGGAACATCGTCCGGTAGTGCTCATTATTCAAAAAATTTCCATGCATGATAAATTCATATTTTTTTTCTCCTTTTCTCTATCCACTTCAGAATAATATCCGTCATACGTTTGTTTTGCTGGAATTGTCTTTAGGAGAATTATCAAATTTCTATGATAATTGGGAATATTTGTATTCTCTGCTTCGAGTAAAATTTCATTCGATAATAATATTATTTTTTGTTTATTTGGCAATAATTACTTATATTTTTATTTCGTTCGAGAAAACTGTGAACTCTTTTTTATGAAAGAAAAACAAAATTAATTACGTGCGGGGGTAAATTTAATATTGCGTTCCCACTCGAGACACTCGTGGATCGCGCGATCTTTTTTTTACGAAAGTGCGAGGAGCTCTGTCGCGAGTTACATAGGAGTAACCTCCGCGAGTACCGGTATTTTCTTCGGTAAGAGCGAAGAAATAATGGAAAAAGAAAAGCGAGAGTGAGAGAGGTAAAAACGAAAACCTCGCGAGTTACTTGGAAGCACGTCCACCCTTACGTTAGCTTACGTCCCATAGCCCAATGCCGAGTAAACTTTGTGTTTGCTAAAACGTTCCAGATTCCCCGACTCATTCCCTCGGGATACTTTTCCTTTTTTTTTCTTTTTTCTTCTTCATTCTTACAACAAACATAGCCTTGGCCGAGAGATCTTCGTTCTCATACTTCTCTTCTTTTCTCTGTCTCTACTTCTTCTTCGTCACTTTCGCGCGATAAAATTCTTCCATGTTACATGTTTGGTGATAAAAAGAAAAATTTCGAATCTAGATTGGGGGAAAAGGGGTCGATGAATTATCCGTTCAAGGCAAATATTTGGCAAGGAAAAATTTCGAACAATTTTTATGGCTGGAGGGAGCAATACGTTTTGTACCTAACCTACCAAGTTTTCCTTACGTCAGCGCTAGTGCGAAGTCAACTTTGTGGATTTAATGGGGAACGCAGGTTTTCCCCTTTTTGAGAGTCTCTTTGTGGCCGACCACATACCTGTCTATGCACTAGCCCATCTCGAGCACTTTTTGCCTCGACCATTAGTCGAGATGGTTAATGCGCGAAAAATGGACCCGAGCTGGCACATTATACGAAGCGTTAATTTTCCTTCCCTCTAACCATCTTCGCACACTCTCCCTCTCTCTCTCTGATTCTCTCTGGCCACAGCTGGAAAGCTTTCATTTCACTGTGTTATCTTTTTTTTCTTTCACTTTTTCTCCTTCACTCGCAAAAAAGCTTTCCCAAGCGAAAAATGGAATGTGTGTTTCAAGCTCGCCGATTCCAATGGAAAAGTCAATCGAGAACTGTAAAAATTACCCCGAATAAACACACCACCTGAGAATTTAATCTTGGTATTCTAATTCACGTTTCGCGTGTTCCTTTTGTTTCTCGTTGATGATTCGCAGGTTGATCTTTCGGAAAAGCCTTCATTCTGGAAAGCGTTGAAACCACCGGCGAAGGATAAATGCGGAGAGCTTCTGTGTTCTCTCTGCTATCACCCAAGTAATTCGATTCTAACGCTGGCTCTGCTCAAAGCCAGGAACCTCAAGGCCAAAGATATCAATGGAAAATCGGGTAGGTCACTATCAACTTTAAGAAAATAAAAAGAAACAATATATATTCGCGATCCTTGATCGTCGCATTATTCACCACGCCTCGTTTCGACTCTTGACCCGTCAATATTTCCATCAATCGCAGATCCCTACGTCAAAGTCTGGCTCCAATTCGGTGAAAAGCGAATGGAGAAGCGCAAGACGCCGATATTCAAATGTACCCTCAATCCGGTATTCAATGAGGCATTTTCGTTCAACGTACCGTGGGAGAAGATAAGAGAGTGCTCGCTGGACGTGATGGTCATGGACTTTGACAACATTGGACGGAACGAGCTCATTGGTCGCATACAGCTAGCAGGTAATCGAGGCGTCACGCGTATATCCATTGAATTACATAATGGTACCGGTCTGTCATATTGAATCATCCATACATTGAACTACCCTTATAATTACCTATCTCACCCCCAGACCTAGAATTAGGTGCTATGGTCGCAATCATAGGCAACCCCCTAGCCTCGTCCCTCGTACACTGGCCTCTGTCTTACGCCTTGCGAAAACGCATTTGCATCCAGCCTCGGGCATATCCGGTTGGCTCCTACGAACGGGAAATCCTCCCAAGTCTTCTTGGAGTTTCGCTGATCGAGTTTACGAAATACACGAACGAGCATTGTATGTAACATTGTACTGAGCGTAACTCGATAGTCGAGTACTGCCGCGGCTCTTGTTTTGTTCAAACGATAGATATGCCACCAAGAAGAGGGGTGTGGCAGCACCTCATTGTTAGTAACAGCCCTCGGGCATGAAAGCAATCCGCTCCTTATCCTTACGGATGATCTAGATGATGTCACTTTGCTAGTTACAATCTCTATACAGGCTGACATGCGAAGTAAATTGCCCTCGATGCAAATGACATTTTCTTCGTTCCTCATTCGCGTTCGTCTTTGGTATTGAAATTGTTCACAGATCGGTATTATTAATTCCGCAACAAATTTTCGAACAACCGTGTACATTCGATTTCTTTGTCTGTTCGCAGGGAAGAACGGTAGCGGTGCGAGTGAGACCAAACACTGGCAGGATATGATAACAAAGCCGAGGCAAACTATCGTTCAGTGGCATCGCCTAAAGCCCGAGTAAAAAGAATAATAAATAAAAAGAAAATACTGAAATAAAAAGGAAAAACAAACAAAAAAAAAACAGAATGGAAACAACGTCGTTCAAAGTACAATGATCGATGGCACACCCTCGAGAATTCATCAATATCGACGAATCGCAGAGTTTCATCGATCTCCGTCGAATTACCGATAACCGGTTGATCGTCGGGGAGATGAAAGATCGTAGAAACGATCGTGAGATTCGATCGTTCGTGACAACGCCTTTTATTCATCCGATCGATGCGTCGGACAATACGCGCATGAATTCTTGGTAAAACCAACAGAAAGCATTTGCAATCCCCACGTAGCATTCCCGTTCCATAAATTTCCAAACAAAAATCTCCCTCACCGAACCCGAATTCGTACGAACCACGACGAAGTTATCTTCGTCATTCGCCTCGTAATTCGGGGAGCAAATATTATGCCAGTTATTTTGTAAATAGACACACGATCGTGCGTTACTAGCTCGCTGAAATTCAGGACGAATTTTGATCGAAGCGACAAGAAATGTTGCAAGCATAATTATTAATTATTTAGAACGCGGGAGCGGTGTTCGACGACGCGCCGGATCGACGATCCGCTTGGGTCGGATTGCTAATCCGTGGATCGGATTACGAATGGCGATCTGATTTACGAAAACAAAACAAAAACAAAGAAATAATAATAATAATAATGGTGTCGACACCGCTCGCTGTTGTAAGACGAGAATATATTCGCTCGATATCGGGGCATCGCGTGCATATATAAGTTTAAAGATAAAGAAAACAAAGCAAACAAAAATAAGAAACAAAAAATAGAGAAGTACGGATCGGGGTAAGTCGATGAATAAGTCGCGATACTGCACTATAATCCAGTAACGCGTAAATATTTATCGTACGATGCGCATTGGCGACGCACGGAAGTACCTCCCTTCCTCCCCGCCTAGGCAAGACGAGGAAGCGAGACAAAAAACGACGAGATCGTTCACGAAGGATGTCGCGATGAGAGACACGTAAGTAAGACAAGCAAAAAAAGGCTAATTATCGATCATCGAAACGCGCGCGCAAACTAAAAGAAAAAAATATTTCTTTTTTCTCTCGCCTCGAACATCATTCTAAACGAACTTCCACGCGTACGTTCCCTCGATTAAACAGATATGGGAGGTACGATAAACGAATTTATACGGTAAATGAACACGAAATAACAAAAATTTAAAAAGTATTACAAAAAATCAGGCGTTCCGCAATTGTGGAAATCGTAATTAGGATTTTGACGAAACGCCAGAAAGAAATACGTAGCGACCTCGATCTTTTTTTTTTCGTTCTTTTTATTCACAATGCATAGTCGAATAAGTGTGTATTATTGCTCGCTCGTTGTTCATGCCGAAGCGTTAGATTTTCGTACGCGAAAACAAAAGTGTGTTGTGCGTAGAGAACGATAAAAAAAAGATGACATCATATAAAAAACAAAAAAAAACAGACAAAATTTAAGTATATTACAAATATCCAGAGGCGTCACAGAAACACGTGATGCAGAAGAAGTTCGTTCTGTGCAATAACTTGAAACGAAACGACAGCATAAAAAAATGAGGAGAAAAAAGAAGAAAAATACGTATCCACGTCGAGAAATTCAGATTCGCGATTGGTAAAAGCGTGAATAATTTTGAATTTTTATTTGTCTCCCGCCGATTTTGCGTACAAGATCACCAGGAAGATAGACAATTAGTGATTTTTCGCGAAGGATGAAAAAAGAAAAACGAAACAAACGAAAAGAACAAAAAAGAAACAAGTAAATAAATAAATAAATCTTCAACAGGGTGTTTTCCGTATCGCCGATCTTGGGATTTGCCTCGATCGAATATCTTCCAGAATCTTGACACATAGTTCGATTGCCATGTACCTTTGGCGAAATAGCGAAAAAATGAAAAAAGAAAAACGCACTTTCGCGTTGTGCTTTTTTTCTCGTATTTCCTTTTGTTTCTCTTACGTTCTCACTTATATGTATATTTCGGTACCGACTGCACACGAGGCACGTTTGAACTGGCCGACGAGCCGAGGAAGCGACGAGGCAATTTCACGTTTGAAACCGAGCAGCGCGCGGCTTTTTCTTTTGTTTAGCAAACCTAATGAGAATTGTTCGTGACGTCGCATTCGGGGAGAACAAACGTGGCGCGTGACGTGTTATTACGTTTTCTTTTTAATCTCATCATTGTTCGTAGCAATCGATAACGAAGATGAAAAAAAAAACAAAAAAAAATAATAAGATGAAGGAAAGATATTTTTGACGGAACTTTTGTATCGATAAAAACAAAACAAAACAAAACAAACAAAAAAATAACACGAAGTGAGACATTTTTCGGGACGAACGGGAGTTTCTAATAATAAATTGTGATCGGTGTACCTTATTCATACACTAAATGAGAACAAAAGAAAACAAAAAGCAAAGAAAAAAAAACCGTTATTATATTGTACTTGGTAGTCTGCTGTTGTTAACAATAATGTAGATCCTCCGGACGAATTCGCTTACGAATTCGGCCGGTACGATTGAACGACAAAAGAAAAAAGAAAAAAAGAAGAAAAGAAACACGCGCATACACGATCCCCAAGATACGTTGCTCTACGATCGAGATAAAATTAAATCCGTTGGCGCGGGACTAAAAGAACGAAGAAAAAAATAAAAATATTAATCTCGCCTTATTGATAATTTGTCATTTAATCGCTACTTCGATGATTCCACTATCGCGATTTTATAACGAGATCTACGATCGCGATCGTCGGCCGGTCGCGAGGCCAGACAGCGTTGTAGAGCAAAAATTTAAATTACAAAAATCAATCGTTCTTCTAACTCGTGAGTTGCAAATCGAGTAAGCGTTCATTTTCAGCACTGTTATTTTAGCGATGTTTGGTTCGTTAAAAAAAATACCAAAAAAAGAAAAAAAGAAAACAAGATAAACAAAAAATAATGATTCGCGAGGGTTACCCATAGATCTTTTTAACCGCAGCAGAGAGGCTCCTACTGTGTATCGGTATTGCTAAAATATATACACAAGTGGAAAAATAGACGTAGAATTTAGCATGTAAACAGGTTAATATTAAGCATAAGTATTTTAAGGATAAATGATTATATATATATATATAAATATATATAATACATACATATATATATGTATATATATATCGGAATATTGCGTAGCACAAAGATTAGATAATATTTGTATGTCGTAGCCTGTACATACACAAAAAAAAAACAAAAGACACGTAAAACGTTGTCCAGAACTCTTTAACGAGTGGAATTATCGGTCGTCCGTGCAGTAAAACTTTGCGTTCTCAGGTCACTTTCTTTTAGATAACGATCGAAATAGCAAGCTTTCATATCACAAAAAAAAGAATTGATACTTAAAGAAAAACGAAACAGAGGAGATACAAGTGCGACAAATTTTTAATAATTTTCTTGCCACGCATTTGATACAATAACGTGAACTTTGCCATTCGACGGTTTTGCCATTCGTCAAAATGTGTCTGGGCAGCGCAGGTGCGGCTTGAGTACATAGTATGTAATTTAAAAAACTTGAACGAAAAAAAAACGGCGAAAGAAAGCACAGAAACCCAGAAATTATATCGTCTAGTGAATACTTTAGGTACGAATAAATATATATATATGATGAAAAAAAAACTTTATATCGTGATGTATATCAAGGTGTGGCTAACGTGATGAAGCGATTTTAGTCGAAGAAAAAAGAAATGATAAAAAAAAAATAGATGAGAACATGAGGTTTAACAAATGTTCGATGTTAAAGTTGTTGCGCTCTCTTTACATTGCGCAGTATGACAAAAACGCTCATTTGACGACTATATATGTTGATTATACGGCCGACTGTACAATCGGGTGGTACCTGAGTCACAGCGAAAAATAAAACGCGAGAAAGATAGAGAGAAAGAGAGAGAGAGAGAAAAAAAGTTAGAGAGAAAAAGAGGGAAAATAGCGTGAGTTACGTAAGCTAGAAAGATACTCTTGGAGAATGCTGACACGTTTATACTTCTTCCTTTCCGAAACTATAAAAAAAACACCATAACACGCAATTTTTAGTTTCCCTCGACAAAAACAAGTCATCGATCTTTTCTTTTTCTTTGCACGATGAACAAAAGCTATAATTTTATCATTGTATTATCGTCGACGTGGTACAAAACCAAAATTTCACCTTAGCGTTGTCCCAGTTGTAAAGATCCAGTCGAGACAAGACGAAAAAAAAGAATGGATTTTCATGAGAAAGGAAATAACAAAGAGAAAAAAGATGAAAAATGAACAAAAAAAAACAATAAGAAAAGAATATAAACAAAAACCCTGACTATTCTTCCGCGTGCAACGTTGCAAAGCTAAAATGCTGTGATTTTCAATTTACAAGGCAGGTTAATGCGACTCTACTAATCCATCTTGTTTCTTTTTCCGCTGTTTTTCTTTCTGCTTTTGTCTTTCAAAACGGTATAATTAATTTTATCGAGACCGAGTATGTTAAATGTGTTTTCGTATCGTCTTATAATTATCAAGAAACACACACACATACACACACATGCACGTACACAAATGCACACACATAAATACCACGCTCAAGTCACATTATTTTTGCTGCGCAATGAAATAATCGATAGCGACGTTTCGTAGCCACATATCTGTTTCCAATAATACTGTGTAAAAGTTGAAGAAAAAGAAAAAAACGAAAAAAAAAAAAGATAAATAACAAAAAAAAACTTCTCTATTATACATACCGTGCGACTCGAAAAGAAAAATCTAGAAAGAAGTTTAATTAACAAAAAAAGAAAAAGAACAGAAAAGAAATGTAAAATACAGCCGCGTCCTTTGCGCTCTGAAAAGGACCCCTTCTCCTATCTTACCCTCCGTAAAATATTTTTATATCGCAAGACTGTCGAACTCTCTTCGATTTGAACGTCAACGGAAGAAAGAGATTCTCCTTCCTCTTATTCACGGTGTTACGTTCAAACGAAGTATCGTCCTCACGAATTATCGTACAAGCTTCTATTTTTGTTACGTCACATACACATACACACATGCACACACACACACATACACATAAAAGTTTACACACCGACCACACGCAATAATTCACATTACGAGGGAAGAACAAAAAAAAAAGAATGTATTCACATTGTACAATCAGAGAAACAATATTCTTTTCAGAGCTTAAAGTTTGCGCTGAAGAGTCTTAAAACGTTCGACGGGACTTAGTCCGTTCGTTGTCTAGCGAATTAACGGCAAATCCAAAAAAAAAAACGAAAAAAAAGCAAAAACCACATAAAAATTGAAGTAAAAAAAAAAGAAGAAAAAAGCTCGTAATAAGCCAAGTTGTCTAGTTTTTTTGTTAGAAATAACGAGGCGTGGCGAGGTACCAAAAAGCGTAATTGGATGAAAAGCGTGTGCGAAATTAGTTTTTTCGTTAGACGAACAGGCTCAACATATAGCTGCTGACAAAAAAAGAAAGACCTAGAACGTTATACGTGTGTATAAAAATTGTATACATTTACCGAAGCTAAGCAATCCGGCGAGTGTGTCCTTCATTAAATGCATCGTCTGCGGAGTGAGACAAGGCCCACGCACACGCACGTGCACACCGAAAAAAGAAAACACGCACTCGAAATACGCACGTACACGGATACAAACCCGAGCACGTCCACCACACATACGCAAATACAGACAAGTTCGGGCAAAGTGATCGATCGATCATTCATAATGTTATTGATATTATTTCAAGTGTTACGAATGTTCATCTCGTAAGTGTGTGTGTGTGTGTGTGTGGCTTAGTGTGTGTATGTGTGTGTGCGCGTTAATGTGTGTATGTGTGTGTGCGCGTGTGCATGTTTCCCGTGAGTTTGAGAAGAAAAAAAAACGAGAGATATGATACAATTTTCGAAATTGATGGTACATCGATTCCTCAGCCGCCAAGTCCGTAAATATGTGGAAATAATAACGATAACAGTATCACTAAAAAAAACGAGTTTCTCAAGCCAAGTGTCTATATCACGTACTAATGTTACGTCGTACATGCCTATGTCTCGTAAGCGCAAAAACAAAAGAAAACGAAAAAAAAAAGAAAAAAAAAAAGAATCAACATCAATCAAAACATCCCCCTGTCTGTCTAAACACCCTCCTCTGTATCTCGCTCGAAATCATTTCTCTTCTTTTCTACCGACGTTCAAATACTTGACAAAAACTTGGTGAATGAAAAATGTTATCCTGGATTTACGGGTCGACTCGAGTTTAAAAAAAAGCAGATTCGTTGGGCGAGTTGGTCGCGAATAAAGATTTAAAGTATTTTGCGGGATAAGAACTTTGACAGATTCGATCTTGCAGCGCGAAGTTCGCTAATCGACGCCATATGTTAGCTATTGTTTTTTTTTTGCTTTTGTTTCTTTTAATTATTGTTACTACAGTGACAAGGATGCATATGTTTTATTAGTAAAGACGAAAAAAGAAACTTCGAATGTACAATTGTATCGCGGATCTTCGAACGTGAATGATCTTTTGCGATGTTCTTGAAAGTTTCTTGCAGCTGGTCATAAACTTGTAGAAAGAAAGAGAGAGAGAGAGAGAAAGTTCTACTTAGATACCGGATCCAATGTACAGCCTTTAAAAAAAAAGAAATAGTAAAAGATGAAAAGATTGAAGGTAACGGGAAGAGAGTAAAAACAGAATGAAGTATAATATATATGTACACGATCGCGCTGAAAATTAGTTTTAGCCAAGTCGTTAACGAATAAAAAAACAAAAATGAAAAAGAAAACAGACAAAAACATATTTTTGCGCTTAGTGTTAAACGAGTATCTTTACTTCGCTACGTGGAATGAACGGATGTAAATTGGTGATTACGATGAAGATTATGATGATGATGATGATGATGATGATGTCGATCGAGGTAGTCGTTAATCCTTTTCACACGAAATTACATGTTTTTTATAAGTTTTTTGTTAGATTCCTTCTCATCGCTCGAATCTTCGAACGACACGAGAGCTTTATCGAAATAGTTTTCAATGATTCTCTTCGAGGTTGTGAACTTCGGAACGTAGAATAGTCAGTTATAGTTTACGAAACTTAGGATAGATGAAAAACGTTGTGAAAGAAGTGAGAGAAGCTAAAAAGCCTGGTTTCAAACGATCGTTCGAAGATCTCGAGTTATTCAAATAAAACGAAGCATGTCTTTTGTTTTTTCAGTACATCGTTTTGAACATTAAGATCGTTGCATTTGAACACCATTCAACAGGCCCATGTTCTGTAAATGTAGTATATAACGATAAGAACTAAGGATCGAAGCAAAATAAATTATTGTATGAATCGTTTGTGGAAAAATATTTTTATTCAATCGTGGAACACAGCCAGCTCTTTTAGTTCTAGTTAACGTTTGTTGAGTCGCAAGTGAGAAAATATAAATACAAATCCCTCCGTTGAAAATACAGTTAGAAAGAGATAAAGAAGAGACCCTTCAACCCCCAACCGTTAAGGGTGGAATCAACGAAACCAACGCTCGCTCCTCAACAAGGACACGAGGACTTGTCACGATCGATAGTCGGTACGTATCGAGAGATCTCCCAGGATAAACAACTTCATTACTTCGAAATGATGAAACATTATTTAAAAAATTTAAATGTTCATTCGTTAACATAAATTTTCCTTTACAAGACATAATAACATTTCGTACGATAATTTGTTTCATTGCTTTTCCCTGTCACGAAGACATAGATATGACGTTGGTAGCCTCGAGTAAAGTAGTCACCGTTGTGGCGAGCTTGAAAGACACGGCTCTCATCAACAGTCGACTCTTGATACCGGCGCTGTGAAGCGCCAGGTGATAAACATCAGCGAAAAATTTCGAGTCATTTCCTTCGACAGACTTTTCGGAAAACTCCGAGCTGACCTCCGTACATTGAACCGACCTAGTTTCCAAAGGTGTCACCAAAAGCATCATATTTGTTTGCTAAAACAGACGTGAAACTTTCCATTATAAACTTTATCAAAGTTTACAGTTCTTCACATTTAGAAAAAATATTGAGTAAATTGTCTCACCTCTTTGGCAACACAGCCATGCAATTCTTTCGATTGCATAACGATCTGTCTCGGGGTGACGATAGCGTTCCATCTGGACCAGGCAAAACTGTAAGCCGGTGACAACAGTCCCATACAAGCTTGTAAATGTTTTTCGGTCACACTGTGCTTAATTGGCAATCCCTTGACGTAACTAGAGGCGTCGCGTTCGGGAAACAGATCGCATCCTCCTGCTCTCATTTTCTGCAAAGTAAGAACACAATTTAGATGAAATTATAGCTAGACCTGCAAATAATAATTACCCGTATAAGCGAGTGTAGTTTCATGTATTGCCCGACAAGTTCCTGCAGAGCCGAAGTCGCGCCTCCAATCAATGTGTGCAAACAGACCAAATCTTCCTGATCGAGTTAATCAGGCAAAATGTAATTAAGACATTGTGTACGACAGATTGGATTCGAGCAAGACGAGGCGATCGTGTTGTTAAATTGACAAATGTTTAATCAACGAACTCACTCTGATTATAAATTCCGCTTGAACAATCGCAGCCGTTATACTCAATACTATACCGCGAGTAGATTTGATATTTTTTCCAGGCTCCGGCTTGAGCTCCCAGCTTTGATACGGTAAGTTGATGAAACGAAATCCCGCAAGTCCGTGAATGCCCAGTCTACCTGTGCGAAATGTTATTATTTGTTTTTCCTCGTTGTATTTAATATCGTGCACATCCTGGGTCGACCAGATCCTTCTCTCGGCGATCCAGTGAGCAACCAGCGGTGGCTCGAACCAGAGCACCGTTTCCGGAAGTCTGAGGGATTATACAAACTTCTAGCTCGATGTTTTTGTTTAATTTTCGTTGGGTTTGATCGAACGTACTTGAGTGTCACCAGTGCCAGGGCTTCCATAGCTGCCTCCAGTGCCTTCATCTCAGCTTCTATCACTTCCGGCGTTCTCTCGGAATCCGGAGCTGCAGGTGGTGCTTTATAGGGCTTGGAAAATGGCACGAACTTGAGCTCTTTCGGAAGTTGCACTGAAAATTGTTTTTGCAATAAAATTATTCAATAAAATTAGTCCGGATTTTAATTGGACAATAAACACTCACGAGTCGTGAGAAAAATATCCCTTCTCATATCCTTCGGTTGGGGTGGCTGATGAACCAAATCGATGTGATAAATACCACCAAGAATTGCATATTTTCTTAAATTTATTTCAGTCTTTTCGCAACGAGTGAACAGAAGCTTTCGCACTTCTTTTCTAGTCTCTTCTGTGAAATGAATAAAATAACATTGTAGAACGTCGATCAAGCTACAACCTATTTTTTTCACAGAACTGTTCGACCTTCTTTCAGCAAGATAATTTCTTCGGGTGTCGGCAAGTACGGAAGAGGTTCGGGCTCAACTTCGGGCTCTACTTTTTTCACCCTAGTAGCAGCCGGTGGTGGCGTTTTCTTCGATGGTTTTGTCTTTTTCTCAGGCTTGATTGGCACAATCTGCGGTGGATTCATCATTCTCTCTAGCGTAGCTTTCTTCTCTTCCAGTCTCAATTTACGACCCTCCACTTGCTCCTCGTGAATTCGTAACTTCGCCTCGTATTCCTTCTGGCAGTATGACAAAAGATCTGCAATGACGATGCAGCATGAAATTCAAACACGCGTGAGAATATCTTTTTTTTAATAGCTTTGTGGAATTTTTCAATCGGAATAACCTATATTCGTTTGATATTCCTCCGGTAATTCCGGGATCTGAAACGACGTTCCCTGATCGGAATAATGATCGTACTGAACCCACAGGCCTCGTATCGCCATGCAATAACAATCTACGTCGATCGGCATTTTCACAGTAAGATCAATTTCCTGAAAGAATATTTCTACGTTCTTTCTAAAAAAAAACAAAAGTGTTTTAAATTTATCAAACGAGACCAGGGTGGGGGTCGAATGTAAGAATGTTTTCGAAAATTCTCACCTATCACGTTCGCTGACTTGTTTCATACTGACAGGAAGTCTTATCAGCGCCCAAATACAACAAATCATTTCACTAGCTTCCTTGATGTAACGAGCATTCCTAAGATCCTCTCTTATCATGTCTCTCTCGATCTGTCGTAGAAGTCGATAACTCGCAAGATCCAACCAGTATTGAAGCTTATTCCTAAACTGCTGTCTTATCTACGCATAAATCGTGGATTGATTAAGGCACGTCAAATACTTAACTCGATATTTATCTTAAAAAAATGCAAACCATTTTGCACTCTTCGATGTAAGCCGGTGGATTCATAATCGAAAAATCGATTATGCTGTCCAGTCTTCCAAGAAGCTAGAGACAATGTTTATTTCGTAATCGCGACACGATTGTAATAAAAACGTCGACGAAGAGGAGACAACTTACGTAAGTTACGACTTCGCATTTTTTCGTAACCGTCATCATACTAGCTTCCTCGTCTTCCAAGTTCCACAGGAACATGAACGTATTGAGATCGGAAAGGACACCGGGATCGGGTAAACCATCGCAAGCTAAATATCTAGACCACTGTCGACGAAGGAATACTTCATTAACGTCATACGAGGCAACAATTGCGAGAATCTTATGCTCACTTCTTCGTCCTCCTTGTTCTTCATAGCATAATCCATAAATTCCTTTTTCTTGTCGTAAATCGAATACCAAGTATTCTCCAATTGGACGCGACGCAACGTCGCCTGTTCCTCGTCGTGTCGAAGTTGTCTATCAGCGTTGTACTTTTCCAGACGTATTTCCTCTTGCATCTCCTGAATGAGAAGGTTTCTGCAACGAGGAAGAATAACGCGATACGTCAACACTCGAATAACGATAAGAATACGAGTTACTTATCGAGCCTGAAGCTAGCTCAAGATTCCATAATTTCACCGTTCTTCGTGACGCTTGGTTTTCTCTTTATCACTCTCGGCATAACTACTGAAGAATTTAATAATCGCCAACGAATCGTTATACATTTTTTTTTTACAAATCGTCAGATTTTCTTTTATTTCAAACAATTTTTTTTACTCGGCTGAATATTCGTGCAACGCAATCGTTCTCGAGCTATTTTGCACCCCTAAGCAATGGTAACGCCTCGTATTCGACTGGTGCAACCCCCGAAAATTAACGCCACTTTCGTCGGCTCGAATAGAGAATCGTGCTAGAGTGGGGATAAAGTAGGCTAGGCAGAAGCGTCGGCGAACATGCAAACCTTCCGGAATCGCGAAACTACTTGCCGTATTCCCGAGTGTTATCAAGACTGTGGAAACTTTCATGATTAGACGTTAATCTTACTTGATCTTGTCAGCCTCGGCGGAAGCCGCTGCAGCTCGACTTTTTTCCTGTTCCTTCATCGCTTTCTTCGTCATCTTTTTCTTACCCGCTAGTTTCTCAGGTAATGGCTGAACAAATTTGTATCATTTTGTTATTTTTCAAACTAACTGAAATCTCGTACGATAAAACATCCCCTCGTATTCACCTGCGCCGCGATCCACTCGCGGGCCTGAAATCAAACGAATTTCCTCGTGTAAATAATTAAAGAAGATAAACAAAATAAAAATCTTTATATATTGACGCGGAGATATAAAAAATGTGAAAAATATTTGATGATGTACGAGTAAGGAAGGACGAGGTGGACGTTTGACTTCCGGTGGTGACCATCGCATGGGAAAATCTTCCTCGTACTCGTCGTAAGTGAGATCGGGACGAATCGACTCTTGCCTCGTTTTTTCATCGACGATTTCAACAAACTCGATTTTACGCTTTTTCTTTTTTTTCCCTTTTCGTTGCTTCGTGGTCATTTGATCAGAATCTCTACGAGTGATCGTTACGGATGTGAAAACAAGTTTGGAATTTTTTGGACTCGTTAATTATTTTTCGACAACGAAACTAACAGAGTCGTTTTGCTTAAAGTAGGTCTCGGTAACGTCCGCTTAGCGCTTTGTCGCGAAGTGGTGGCCACCTCGCTTTCCGACACTGTTTCACCATTATCACCATCAGATGCGACACTCGAAGCACGCCTAGCAGAACCCTCGGATTTTTCCTTACTAACATCCATCTGATTTTTTTTTAAATTAATTTTGTTTACAATTATTTATTTTTCTCAATGAGAAATTAATACTGACATTACAAATAAAGTGAGGCTAGGATCTTCGAACAAGGCACATCCCGACGAGAAGCAAAGCACACACGAAACTTCGATAAACCTAAAAATAAACGTATTAATAACAATCGTGATATTTCGTTACATTTCTGTAAAAAAAAACATTTTCTCATTCATTCTCCTCGTCAATATTGTGTAATTTAATTATACGTGACGACAGTGTCATAATAACGAGCTGGTCGATTAGTCAGTTCGTGACACGCGATGCGTGTCTTGTCATTGGGTTAAGATAATTTTAAAGCATGCAAATCAACGAGGAGTATGCGTGAAATAAAAGTAATTAAGTAAATACCAAGAGCTTAAAATCGCTGTCAAAATCGTCTGAAGGGTTAGGTATTCCCTATCACAGCAGTATAAATTAAAAAAAGGTCATTCAATTATTTATCGATCGTCAATGTCATCCTTGACAAGGAAACGAAAGAAAACTCTCGACGAAGCGAGTAATGTGAATGGAGTTAAGCGTAATTATTCGATAACACCGGTATTGTTAATTACAATTGATGAAATCGATGAATTGTTTTGCGAACGGGAAAGTAGATCATTGATTTATACCCAATGAAACAGTGAGTCGAATAAGACTCGAGAAAGTATATCGATATTTATACAATATCGCATTTACATTGGGATTTTCCCTGTGATAGCTATAAAGCGTCGATTACGAATGCAAATCGTTCGTTCGGGTGCATATTTAAGAGGTTGGTACTTTGACCCCGAGAACGATGGCTATTCAAATGAAACGAAGTCACGCATCACGTCCTGCCCTCGCGGCGCGTAAAACCAAACCGTTTCTTCAAGTTCATTCTCGTTCCGCGATTTTCGGGGACTGGATGTGTATCGTTGATAACGGTGCCATTGTTACGTTAAATCGATCGTGATTAAATCGATAAAAGTGTAAGTCGTGAGAGAAGGAAAAGTAAAATTGAAATTAAATTAAATAACGATAAGAAATTAAATAAAACCGTTGTGTTTATCCGTACGTCCCATTCTCATGCGTAGATGAGTTCGTCAAATGCAGATCCGACGACCAGTATTCCCGCGTTTTACGCGGGAAGAAGCGTCTTCATTACCGGCGGTACAGGATTTATGGGCAAAGTGTTGGTCGAAAAATTGCTAAGATCGTGTCCCGAAGTGCGTGAGATTTTTTTACTGCTACGACCAAAGAAGGGAATGACAATCGATGAGAGGCTTCATAAGATGTTATCACTACCGGTGAGTATTAAGAGAAATTTAATAATTGGTTTATCGCATAATTCAATCGACCTTAAAAATTGAAATCGAATTAACGAAACCAAAAATGAACGAAAATCAAAAAAAGAAAAATAATCTTTATTTACATCGTTATCTCTTCAGCTCTTCGACAGATTGAAGAAAGAGCGACCAGCTGCTATAGAAAAGATCATCCCAATAAGCGGTGACACTTGCCTAGAAGGCCTTGGTATACCAACGGTAGAACGTAACGTTATCATATCAAGAGTTTCCATAATATTTCACGTTGCTGCCAGCGTAAGATTCGACGACAGTCTCAAAAGTGCGATTTTGAGTAACACAAGATCGACGAGAGACGTGTGCAATCTCGCAACGCAGATGAAACAACTAGTGGTACGCCAATGGAATAATAATAATAATAATGATAAAATGATCGCGTGCGAGGTTAGTAAAGATAGTGGTGACGTAGGTCACGGAATCGAGGAAAACCGGGAATTCCCTTTTCGCCACTGTGTGAAATTTAACTCGACTGTCACACGCCAGACTGCGATTGGCACGCGAAACATAACGATACGAAGATTTCAGTATACGAAACTGTATTTACGTATTAGCATTGTTTCAGGCTTTCGACCTGAAGTTGAAATAACTGTAAAGAGGTCGGATGACTCGACGACCCCTTGTCCAAAAATATATCGCGTCCTTTCTCCTACCCTAAACGTTTCTTCAAATTCTAATGAATTTTAAACACGCGGACTTTGATTGACGTATTTACATATAGCAAGTATTATAGACTCGAATACGTTATAATTTATTCAAGGGAATTTCATTTTCCCAGGAAAATCGTTCAA
Organism: Netelia fuscicornis; assembly: GCA_946811545.1. NCBI lineage: Eukaryota > Metazoa > Arthropoda > Insecta > Hymenoptera > Ichneumonidae > Netelia > Netelia fuscicornis. Next base: position 38,913,133 of record OX328015.1, read on the forward strand.
TGATTTCATCCGAGTTAGATTAATCCGATTATGATGAATGTAACGGTGCGATTGATGAGAGAACATAAATGAACGTGATATTTTTTCAGGCTTTGGTGCACGTGAGCACGACTTACAGTCAAGCAGACAAATCGGAAGTCGAAGAACAGATATATCAATCTGACGTGGATTGGAAGAAAAGCATCAAGCTTGCTGAGACTATGGACGAACATATTCTGGAAACTCTGACTGCTAAGTAAGAAACAAACATCATTTTGTTTTAACAGCAACGTGTTGATTGTGTCGAGGCAAATGTTGAAAGGTGTTTTCACTGTATTTATGAAAGTGATTCAATCATAATATTCCATGACTTTCTAGATACTTGGGGAATTTCCCAAACACTTATACATTTTCAAAGAGATTGGCCGAGCAGGTAATCAGTGACTACTCCGAAGTCCTGCCAACGGCGATCTTCAGACCATCGATAGGTACATTGTATAAATACATTTTTATATATTTTATTTTGATCGATCGACATTTGGAATAGATTTTAGAAATTGTGATGTTTGGTTGTTCAGTGATATCGTCATTGGCTGAGCCTATGAAGGGATGGTTGGACAACTTCAATGGCCCAGTTGGTATGATGGTAGGAGGTGGTAAGGGCATACTTCGAGTACTGTTTTGCGATCCTGAGAGTAAAGCTGATTTCATACCCGTCGACGTTGCGATAAAAGCCATGATAACTTGCTGCTGGAAACGAGGAAATTCTACGTATGAAATTTGATGCTCGACGACAACGACAGAATATCTGTTTTGTAACTGCATGAAGTGGAAAATCTGATGTTTTGTTTTCTTTTTCTTGGATGTGAAACAGAATTACCAGAGATCCTTCTGTCCATGTGTACAACTGTTCATCCGCTAATATAAAAAGCATCACGATAAACGAGCTTATCAACATGGGACATCACTTCAACGAGCAGATTCCTCTCGAGGGATGTCTTTGGAAACCATGGACCATCAGAACGAACAACAGACTCTTCTATTACATTGCCACCCTTCTGTTTCACTTGCTACCTGCTTTTCTCGTCGATGGAATATTGAAGCTGAGTGGCCGAAAACCGATGTAAGAAGAAATCTTTTTACACACTTTTTGCTCATATTTCGAATCGAACGATCCACTCGAGATGATATAGATTTGATTGTCGTTGAAAACCTCAGGCTAGTGACGCTACAACGTAAAGTCTACGTAGCCAACATCGCTCTGGAATATTTCATCAGGAACGAGTGGTATTTTAAGAACACTGGATTGCAGAATCTTCTTACGGATGTCTCACCAGCCGACCAGGAGGCTTTTGGCTATGCTTTCGCAACTTTTGACATATACAACTATTTCAAGTGGGTGAAGAAAGAACAAAAAAAAGCGTTCTAGAATTATCGATAACAGTCCTATAAATTAATTGACGCGACGTTAATTTCTCCAGGCACAGTCTGATTGGAGCCAAGAAGTATCTGCTTAAAGAAGACATGGCGAATGTTCCACAGGCCAAACGGCATTTTAATAGGTAAGTCGACATTTTTTTTTGTTTTCGTCATATATTCGTAAGCTACGTCGAGGTCACGACGGAGTCGCCTTATAGAAAAACGAGATCATAAATTTATTCCGACGTAAGCGAGTCCGCGTCCACGTAGTCGCGAGTCGACGCGTCGTTACGTGATCGAGCGAACGTAAGCGCGACAAAGGTATTTCCCATGGAAATGTATCGATGGAAAAATAATACAACTGTCCATGATTGCGAGAAGGAGATCGAGCATCGACCTTTATAGACAATTTTCTCGCACTCTCTACTCACTTCATCCCCGCTTCCATAGAACAACCAGGTTCGCTAACACCAAACGAGAATCATGATTTCGAAATCACTTGGAAACAAAAAAGTGCTAGCGAGCTACCGTTGGACGAAGAAACTTTTCGTGACTAAAGATACGAAGCTTAAGACTATGAGCCAGTGGGACAAGCTTTTCGTTGTCCAGGGCATTATCTCTTAGCCAAGCTTTTCTGTTTGATCGATGGTCGCGTTGTGTCGTTGACATAAAACTAGGTCACGAATGCCTGCACGTTGCTGGAACGCGTAACTCGCAAGAGGTACACTAAGGTCTCTCGTTTCATCTTGGCCTGAACACGATTCATATTCCGTCCTCGCGAGCTCAAAATATTACTTCTATACACTCCAGACTCTCCACAACCTTCGCACACCCTACAGACACTCTGCATACTACACACACTGCCCTTGAACTCGTAGAGGACGGGGTGTATTTTGTGTACATCGTTTTGTATACTAATATCATTATAAGATTAGTAAATCCTGAGAGATTTTCGAGAAAAGGAGAAAAAGAAGTTGGGGTATGTCCCTGCGGTAAGTCGATCGTTTGCATGCAAATTTATCGTACGCATGCCCAACCTTAACGAATGTAGAGTCACTCTGGAGACCGCCTGTCATGATTCATTCGTTGATGGCCTTGTCGTACCGGGATTCCCAAGGCAAATCGAGAGCCATAGCCAGTTAGGCAGGAGTGCACACGTGGAGGGGCATAGAGCTCGCAGCGTTCAAACATTCGCTTCGTTCGCGATTAGCCACGGATTTATCATGCGTTTACCTGTTTGAGTCCTGCCAAATCTTGCGCTATTCCTATCCATTACATCTCTCGAAGAAACGAGATAGTAGCACGACGCGAGATGAAACCGTTGGGAACTAAGGAATTCGAAAGTTCGATGACATTTTCGGGTGAACGATCATCGCGAACGACTAAGCTTTGTAATTAAACATTTGATCGTTTAATCACTCATTAATCAAACTGTCGATATAATGTTTTGTTCTCACAAAGTTGTCTTGTGAATAATGCAACGACAGCATGATGAAACTAATTTTCCGTGGAAATAGCGTTACTGGGAATCACGTGAGAAACTCCAGAGTCGGAGCATTGTGCGACGTATGAATCGATTGATCGTTTCTCGTTGGAGAAAAAAAATATTTTTTATTTACTGTTAATCTGTGACGAAAATGAAGGAGATCTTCGGGTCTATCGTAATTTGAACTCACGAATATCTTCGAATCGATCGAATAAAACAGTGGACGAATGATTTTGGATAATCGTAATTATTCGATGGGAGATACGTCCGCGACGCAGCTCAGCGTAAACCGAGTCAACGCGTGTCCGATAAGATCGAAGCAACCTCTGGCCTGCCTAGACCCCGTGTTGATAATCTCTCGGAAACTCCGTCTTCTCAGAAATAACAGTGACAGTTTTCCGAGAGTTTAGGAGGAAAGTGAATTTTCATACATTTAGGTACATAATTAAAGACGCGTAAGCAGTTTAGAATTAATCAAAAGCGATTTGCCTTTCCTTACGACAGACACGAACTCTTTGATTATTTATGCAATTTTTTTTTCTTTCTCGTAGTTCGTATGATTCGAATTATTTTTTAATACCTCTTTTATAACAAGAGGCAACAATTTACTCCAAGCTGCCCCTCCCCCCTCCCATCGCCCCTCTCCCTCTCGAGAAGAAACTACGTCTGCAAATATTCGTCGTCGTTTATTACTCCATCAACGATCAAGCCGAGCTCTATGATTGCCCATGTTCCATTCTACTACAATATTTTATAAGCACGTGAGTCGCATCTCTATGCTAATCAATCTGTTACCTTCGGTATCAAGTTCCAATAGATCTTGGATAGTGAAGTATAAAAGAAGATGAAGAAAAAAACGAAGCCCGAGCTTCGTACAACGCACAGTCGTTATTTCTAAGTACGAAGGAGGAAGCAAAGTATAATTTAGTTTTTTCAAAGCTACGTTTCCACGTCGGCCAAGAAATGATATAGAGTCGACGAAGATGGAATTGGCAAATAGAAGAGAAAAAATGTAAAATTATGTACGCCGTTGTACAGTAAATATTAATGTAAATGGGTCGTTCCTGGTATTGGTACGCATTTTTAATTTGAACAATTTGTTATATGCCTGCCGTGAGATTACTGATGTTGCACCGTAATTTTCAGGATGATGTGGATCGATCTAATTACCAAAGTGTGGCTGGCTGCGATTGCAATTTGGTTGATCATCAAATATGGCGTTATTACGAGCATCGTTCGTGGTTTTCACACTTTTGCACTGGAAAATTTGTCGATTAATAATTAGCGTATCGAACGATTATCGATTGTAACATTGTATCGATAAACGTTGATTTAGCTCGGTCACTAATTACATCTTTATGCGCTCTGACAATGAAAAAAGAAAAAAAATACGTTTCCACAATGTCGCGTTGTTTCATTTCAATGTATGGATAAGACCTTATCGCTCTGTCCCTCTTCCTCTCTAGCCCAGTCGATTTCGCTTTTTGTTCATTATGCACTTTTGAGATAAATTTAAACGAAAATTGCAAACGTTGTAAAATCTAGAATTTGATTATATATAAAATTGCTTACTCGTCGCTATCGACGATTTTCTCGTCGTTTTCGTATCCAGGATTTCCCAAGCGTAATGACGGAAGCTGTGAAAAATGTCCGGATAATCAACAATACCGTCAACAAAAGGAACGATCGGGAATCATGGAACGACGTGTCTACAATTTCTAAATTGACGAATCATTCGCGAAGTCATCAATAAATTAGCGCTGACGTTATTTATCCGTAAGCTCATGATTAAATTAGAAATATACGATCGTCAAGATTGTCGCTAACCGGGAGAACGACGATAACAGACCGTAAAGTGTCTAGGTCAATCGACGCGATGCAATAGGCGTGTATGAGAACTCAGGGATGTCGAGAGTCAAGGTTGCGCTCAAAAGTCCAATAACCGATAGAGGCCACGATCACTCGCGATCGATGGCATCATACTATGTTGCAGCGATTATCTTCTTACAATATTATAGGGAGGTGGTTGCCCGGGGTTAAAAGAGCAACGCTATATAAGGGAGGGAAGCTCAAACGCGTCGACTAATTATTGATTCCGACTTCATTAACAAACCAGTAAGAGCCAAATTACCAATAGAGAACAAACGGGCCACGTCACATTAGTTCTTAGCTCCGAATTTATTATTTCGTCGAGTATTTACATTTTTAAAAACTCGAGACGAGACGAGAGAGCAATAACGATCGTTAGGAAAAAGTTTCCTCCGATCGAGTCCAGAATTGACCGACGACTCGTCGTAACGATACCGATCGAGAGACATCGAGTATTTCGAGGAAATGAAGCGGTAAGTGAAGTAAACACCTAGATCTAGTCCTGAAAGCAAGGAGAAGGTATGAATATAAAAAATTAAAAGGTTTTATTCGACATTTTTTTTTAAACATTGAATCACTGTTGGACATTTTTTTGTAGTTTGAACATTTTTTTTACATTTTTATCCGAGCTCTACGATTCATCGTTTCTCTTCCTAAAAAAAGTATAAATAAAAAAATCCTACGAACTAAAATAGTCTGTCGCTTCGAGATTAAATCAAAAATATCATATAGATACGTCGTAATACATAACTTGGTTATTACATCGCACAAGAAACCGGTAATAAAATAGCGATATCATCATGTCAATTATTACCGCACTTCCGAGTCAAAAAAAAAAAGAGAAAAAAAGAACACGTGTGAGATTATACATCTATTTGCGATAGATCTGCGCACCGTTGATGAGATACCCACGAAAAAAAAAAAAGAAAAAGAAAAAACACGCGGTAGATACGGTGTAATTTTCGTCGCGAACGCATGACGCGATGCCAACTTGTACGCAATATCAAAAATACTCTCAACATTCTTAAAAAAAAAAGAAAAAAGACATAAAGAACGAGATGTCCTCGCCAATTTCGAGAGACGTATTAAATTAATGATAATAAAGAAGTGGAAATTAATGCCGATCGACGATGTTTATATTTAGAATCGTTACCGCGACCGGTTTTTCAGCTTCTCTTGTCCAACCGATGCAAAAGATAAACCGATGAAATTCTCCCCTGGCTATTAGAGCGTTTGCATTCACCTCTCGTCGCCGATGAATTGCATCGGTGGATCTATACGTTTCGTTTTTTTTTTCTCTCTTTTTTTTGTTATAATATAACGATTATGTCTATCGCAATACAGGATTTCCGAGAATAGAATACGCATTGACGTCAACAGAGCAATGCAAACTCAGGATAGCGCAATGCGGGGGACGTTAGAACAGAGAATGGTTGTGATTGCTGACTCTATCGAAGTTACAAAAATAGAGACGATTCTTTTTTCTTTTTTTTTTTCGTACTTTATTATTATTTGTTTTTGTCCGATCGCTACGAAGATAATGCTTTAATTGGCTGTGTCGCGATATCAACCGAGGATCTTTACGGGTCTGAGTACCGAGCTGAAAATGATACGGCGTGAACGAGTGTGAAACATCGAGTGTCGTTATGATTCATCGAGGAGACAACCGAGGTGCGCAACAATGATCGCGCGACGATTTTCACAAAGTACCAACGAGAAAATCGCTCGCGCCATTAACGCCACCTACATGTCGCGTGTTACGTTCGAATTTGTCGATTAACGGATTGGAATAAACGTAATTATTCGTCGATATTGTTTATCTTTCGAAACGTTCGGTCTCGTTCCAAGGTTTTCTTCTTTTTTTTTTGTTAACTTCGTTACGAGCGTTTTAACGCAGAACACAAAATTGGTTTGCGGTTTCGTAACTCGCGATGATCCATTGCCGACGTTTATTTACAATCGATACTTTATATCTAACGTATCGATGCAATTTACCGAGGGACTATTAGCGACGGTTCGCTCGTGCGAAATAATTAACGATAATGATTGTCCGATAAGACCGTAGGTAGTTTTCTAATTTTATGTCTCGAGCCGTGCTTCGTACGCGATGGCTTAAACCCGCGAACCAAAGGACAGCGGAAATGCGACAGTAAGAACGGAGAGTCGAGCTCGGAAAACCGCGAAAGGAAACTTCTTATCGAAGAGAACAAAAAAAACTGATCTTCCGTTGGCAATATTTATTCTTTCGTCGCACAATGGGAGTCAGCTAGTTGTCCATTTAACGTTTTTTACTATCTCTCTTCGCGCGCTAAGTCTACCCCCTTTAGACCATTCGCCGCTCGATATATTCCCGCGATAAGAAAAAATGCAAACTCTCCGATAAAAAATCACTTCCGGGAATAAGAAACATCGCTGCAGCCTATACAAACACACTGTTAAAAATGCCGAAAGTACTAAATAGTGACATTAAATAGTAAAAAAAAGAGGAGAAAAAAAAATGGAAAGAAAAAAGGAACGAGCGCAAGGCAAATGGTAATCAAAAACCTTGAAAGTAAAATAATAAAATTGGTAAGTCGTCGACGGGACGAAAACAACGGCGATATTTTTACGGATAGCGCGGTAGGCATTATTTTCAACCCGTCTCTTTAAGGTATGCTTATGCTAAACTTTTTTTTTTCTACAAAAGCGTGAGGCAAAATGCAAAAAATGTAAAATGAATGATATATATATAAGTATAAGAAACGAAAAGAAAACAAAAAATACGATTCGTAGGAAAAATCATGATGATTTTTGGTTTCGTGAATTTTCAACGTTCGGTGGAATAAAATTGAGAAATTATTCGATTGTAGACGAGTATAAGCGTCGTTTTGCTACCTTCGTTGCGAATAAACTGCAGCTGGAGCAAGGGGACTACGAAGAAACGATCTTTTTCAATGTAAATGTTCGATGTGAGTTGACCTCGTCGCTGCGATGATCTCCGATGCGCGAGTGAATAAGTGCAAGAAGCCGAGTCTATTATACGATGCGTCGAGTCTATCGTGCACTCATCTCCATGCATCTCGAGTCCAATCGATTCCTAAAATTTAGTCTCACCGTTGCGAACGGAATTCCGGTTTTTCGATTCGTCGAACGTGTTCGCTCCACCCCCAAAAATCATCCTCGATCGTCTCTGCAAAAACAGAAAAATAAAACAAAATATTTTGGACAGTGCCGCTTTCACTATTTCACGTAAAAAGGCGATATCAAATAGCGTCCTTGGAAGCTTTACTTCGTCTAGAAAGTTACGACCCGTTTACTACCAAAAGTTGGCCAATTTTAACAGAAATTCGGTCCTTATGCTTTTTTTTTCGTAATTACGAAATTTCATCGAATTTAAAACGCATCGATTTGACGATAAATAAAATTATTTATTTCCAGACTTTCAATTAAATACAAAATTAAAGAAATCAAAAAAACAACTATTATTTTCCAAATGGATCTTTTCTTTCATCTCGTTGCGTCCTTGGCACACAAATTTCGTAGCGTTAGTTTCGCAATTGCGAGATGAAACAAAAGTAGAACGTACGAATATTCTTATAAACGCGATAGAATGAAAAAATAAGTATCGAATAAGCCACGAGTTATCGTACCAATGAGCGATCCTCGCTTACTATCGATCGATCCATCGATCCATCGAAAAGCTTCGATTATCGATCGAGTATCGATGATTTGGCAAGAATCCGAGGAATCTCGAGATACGAGCGCGGAATTCGCATACGCTGGAAATTGTACGTATAGATCAACGATATATATTCTCGCGCGCTCGATTCTTTCGCGGTGGAGGTGGTATACGTTGTCTTTGACGTCACGATACGAAAAAGTGAGATAGAGCGCGCGCGAAGAGATACGAGCGAAAACGCATGCGCGTCAAGCTCGGGATAAAGTCAAACTGGTAGTCGTCTCTCTCGGCTCGCGGTTAGTCGAATGGAATATACACTTCGAGTTTTGCACAACTGGCTTTAGTTTACCTAATCGGCTTCGCGCGAGGCAGGTTCTCCGTTTCGAGAAACGAGCCTTCTCTCCAACGCGGTTTGGTTTTTATACGCGGACACACGCCACATCTGCATATTATATCTGGCCTCAAACTTTACACCGTTACAACACGTTCTCCGCGCTACACACGCCGATGTAGCTAAGAACAAAAATTCCATCTCTCGTTTTAAAATCTTCGTCTCGCGACGTCGTTTCCATTTATTTTATCCAACGTTTTTTTCTTTTCTTTTACCGTTCTTTACGTCAACATCGGCGGGATCTCGTCGATCGAGTAGTTATCGATACGCGCGAGTGGTATGGCGTACCGTGGTGTGTTCTTTGGACCGTCTTCGCAATATCGTTATCGAACAGTGGAATAATAAAACACGAATAGGAAGAAGAGACATTTAATAACAACAAAAAAAATCGTAAAACAACGACAAAAGGTGATGTAGAAGAAGAAAGAAGAAAACAAAAACATAGAGAACTGGTAGCCCATTGCAAAAACGACCTCGGGACAGACATTGGCGTATAAATATTTATATATATAGCAAACGATAATTCAGCCGACGCGGATGTCCAAAAATATTTATGAAACTGCCGGCAACAGGGGAAAAGTTGTCGCGCGAATAATCGAGGACACTCGCGAAGTGGACGAATCGAAAAAAAGCTTTTGAGAACTGACGTCAAAAAATTCAGCTGGGCTCCCACCTCGACGCATCGGCCCAGTCACCATTTTTGACTCTTTGCGTCGTTTCGGCAACGTTTTTTTTTCTTCTTTTTTTCGTTCGCGCGAATATTATTCGCTCGCGAGTCTGCGCGGAAGAGCGATTCGCGACGCGAAGGGGAGGGGGGGAGGAGGAGGTAGACCGAGTGCGAATTACGAAGAGCACAGTTCGAGGTCGTACTTCCGGTGAAACCGCGGCGCGCGTCGACCCGGCGTGGCGTCGAAACGAATTTGGCGTATCACATTTTTTGGTTTATTGTTTTTTTTTCTTTCTTTCTTTTATATTGAAACTATGTATCGCGCTACGCAGTGAAACGACGAACCAAGTGAACTATTCGCGATTGACTCGCGCATAACGACTGATATTATGCGCGAGCGAGGATATTTTATTTTTCTGAGATAAGAGAAACGTGTCTCGTGGGATTGATATCGAGGCGAAGAACGGTGAGGGGCGAGAGGAAGTAGAGAAGGAGAAGTATGGGAAAAGCGTACTCGACGATACAAGAATCTCCCGCGTGAGGGAAACAGTTGTTATCGCGCTACTGTCAGTTTTCGACCCCGGCAATTTTTATTCTCGAGAGCTCCGATCTCGAGTTTTGCCGAAGACGTCGTAACGTGAATCGTGTTAAAACCGCGAGTGATTAGTGCCAAGATTTCTTAAAGCTTTAACAGCAGAGACATTACGATCTTTTTTTTTAATTCTCTCATCTCGTTAACAGGAGAGAAAAAAAAAGAATGCGAGACAATTGAACGCGATTGTACGAGAACGACATTTTTTTTTTCTTTCTTTTTACACATTTATCGACGATAAGACGCAAAGTAAACGGGCCAAATGAGCGACGAGAATACAGACTTGAAATAATCTCGCGACATTGGGAAGGCACACACGTCGGACCATCTGGATAATAATATCAGAATTGCCCGAGGTGAGTTTCTCTCTCTCTCTCTCTCTCCCTCTCTCTGTCCTTCTCTCTCAGATTACGGATAAAAAGGAGATAGAATAAAATATATATATTTCGAAAAAAGTAGAAAAAAGCCAGAATCATTCTCGCGTCTCTCAACGAATTACGTGGAATTTATGTGTCTCACGCACCTGCGTTGAATCTTCGACGAAGCCTTTCTGCCTCGCGATATAACGTGCTCTCCCCTCTAACCCCCCTCCTCCCTTCATCATCCTCCTCCTCCACCTCCTTTTGTCAATCTCCTACCTTCCATATTGTGCCCCCTTGAGTACATACGAGATAAATACGTGGATGTAATATAATTTGGATGATAAAATGTGAAAGTTGCCCGAACTACTTGTCACTCGCGAGGCGACCCATGTCGTCGCAACGGATCACCTCGACGAGGTACAAATCTTCCTCGGGCTTTGCCCAAAAATGAAATATTTCGTATAATAAAAATTATTAAAAAAAGAGAAAAAAAAACGAAATGTATACAGATATACATATATCGAAATATAAAGACTGGTAATGGTGTAATATCTTTTTGTCCATAACATCTTACTCTTATCTCGGAGTCAATATTATTTCGGGAGGTGACAATACCAGCGAAAGTTGAACGCGAAAACGAGAAGATGTATCCCTGGAACATGAAATTGAACGAAAAAAAAAGAACTGCGTAATGAAAAACGAGGGAGAGAATGAAAGAGAGAAAAAAAAAAGTGTGCGCGACGTTTTCGCACGAAACGCTTCGGTTTTTATAACAAACACAAAACGCGATGTTGCTGTCGATGAACGGACAACGAGGATTTATCGATACGAGGCTTGAGTGACGGGTGTCCGCGTGCAAATCGTCGATCGAGACGAGACTCGCGAGTCTTTCGTGTTTATTTTTCGAAACACCCGCGTTCGCGCGAGAAAACTTTGCGTCTCGTTATGAAATATTATCGCCTTCTCCCCCCCCCCCCCCCTTCCTCCGCCGGTCAGTAACGATCACGCGACGCACATATTCGTCCATACTCGAGACTCGACGAAAGCGCATGTCGATCTCGCACGTGCGGGTGAAAAAATAAGACAAAACTAAAAAGAAAAAAATCATAAATCAATGAAAAAAGAAGAAAATTCTTTGTTTTCTTCGCTGGACCGAAGAATCGCGAGGTCGACGAAGCGTATTCGTTATAATCTTGTCGAGTAAACAAATGATAAAATTGCGCGAGACGAGTTTATTAGTTTCGCTGTTGCGCTTGTATACGGAAACTTTTGTCATTCTTCGTCTTCGAACAATTATAATTCGCATTGCCAAGTTCCGATCGCCGTCGACGGACCCTTAACCCCTTCGTTAAGAAATTTAATTACACTTAATAACGAACACCGCGTGTCTCTTCCTTGTTCCAAGTCTTCGAGATATTCAAATAAAATATTTAATCGACTCAAGTATTAATTGCTATCTCGAAGAAAAGAAAGAAAAAAAAAGCAGGAACAAAAAAACTCGTTAAATCCGCTGGAAAGTTTCGCTCGCAGGTGTTAAACCGTATACGCGATAACCATAGCCCGTTGATCCAAATTTCGATGATGATAAACGGGCCAAACAGTTTAAATATCCGAAGGCTAATGGATACGAAAAGGTCGCCAGTGACGAGGATCTCTAATTGTTTGAGCTAGCATCACAAATATATCTATATCTGTCACGATACCACACAAAAAAACACGCGTACGTGTGCGTATATATAAAATATAGAGATAGTTTTGTGCGCGTCTGATAATTCAAGGACCGATCGTCTCGGTATTAATCGCTACGAGAACTCAGATATACTTTCACGTCCGCGATGAAATACTATCGAGTAAAACTGGCATGCATGCGCGTGTAATTAATTGTCGCCTCGGGCACGATTTAACCTCGACAGAGGTAAATAAAGAAGATATATATATATATATGTATATAAATGAAAGAAAAAAAATTTGTCATGCAACCAGAAAGACGAGTGTGTATAGATTAATTGATTATTCTCTCGATTCTTTACAACGCGATACCTTTTCGCGAATCAAAGCAATACGACGAAAACCCCACCGTGTCTCCAATGTATTTCTTTGACCTACATCAATTATGGAAACAGATGGGAATAACGGAGACGCGTATACGTTGGACGAGGGTCGATTTGTCGTTTAAACGAAAATTATTGAAAGAAAAATGTTCGTAATGTGGAAACAAGTTTGTGTATTAATTTGTTAATTTTGGGAAATGATTTGAAAATTAACGAGTTTTAAAGTTCGAGAAACTTGAGGGCGAAATATATTTTGTTCGGTCAAATCTCACGGGTGAGATATATTGTCGCGTCTAACGAATTATTACCGATGACCCTAACACTTTTATCTTCGCTCTCATTTTGTTGTGAATTATTTTATCGAACGTTTTGATTACAGTTATTCGTCGATAAGAATATGTAATTCTTTTGACAATATTGAGACGTTGATTTGTTTCGTTCGCGTCGTACGAAGATTAAGTAAAGTTATATAAAAAAGGACAATATGATCGTTCCCCCTCTCCCCTCACCGTGCCAGAAATAGATTCGATATCTCGCCGTGCGGTTTAGCCGGGAAAAGTTCTTTTTGTAACAGTTTATCGTGAAACTCATAGTTGGGAATTGCCCAGACCGCACACTTGCGTCAAAAATCGTGCTCGATCTTTACAAGACGGAATTAAATTCGAATTAATTAATAAAACCTGGGCGTTAAATCTCGATAAACTACTCGATAAGATTTTTGTTTTTTGGTAATGTTCCTGATTTAAATAAACGTCGTTTTACCACTTAAATCAAGATAATAATACAAAATAAAAAAACATCAAAATCAAAATATATGATAATGATTCGTGTTAGTAGGCGACAAGATTGTCGAGACGCGTTTAAAATTATATCGTGAGATTATTCCATGTTTCTTATTAAATACGAAACGAGACTTATATACGTGAAAAAACGGAGAGATAGAGAGAAAAAAAATGATGATTTCCGGGTTGCAGGATGCGACAAGCGGATAAAGATTCGTATGACTGGGACACAAGCGCCGAGGCTGACGATATACATTATCATAACACCAGGTAAACATCGCACGGTAAAGTACATTTAAATTCGAAAATAATCGATGCTATAAAACACAAATGGCTAGTAGATTGGACGACAGATGATAATTGAATGAAACGATAAGAATTCAATAATGAAAAATTATTGTCTACTTGCCGATGATGATGATGATGATGATGATTGATTGATTCGCAGCGTACCGATGGATTCGCGAACGACAAAGAGAAGCAACATAATGCAAACCCAGTACTCGTCGTCGAGTCAAGAGTCGAGTTGTTCGGACGAGAGATTATCTCCGTCGCCAGATTGCATCGAGGAGACGCGATTACGCGATCAATCGATGCACGAACCGACCTCGAACTTCGTGACGTTTCATCTCGATCATTCGTTCGCCCGACGAAAAATCTCAACGTCCTCGAACACATCGTCGAGCGACTCGACGTGTCTGAGTCTCGATGGTGGAAGTTCCGAGTACGAGAGGAATTCGCCATGTTCCAATAACGATTTCGAGACGGTTCCGGGTTTGAACAAATACGACGATATTATCGATAAGATCGTCGAGCTCAGATTTTCTCAGTCTAATCAAAATCTCGAGTCGCGAGAACCCGCGACAGAGATGAACAGCGATGCGAACAAAAATAACGAGGAGAAAACGAAAGGCGCCGAGGAAGACGATGTTAATGGAAATTACGAGATCGGTTTGAAAAATAACGAGGCCGAATACTACGATGACATAACGAACGAAGACGACGACGAGCGTCACGTCGAGCAGGATGAGAGCGACGACGACCTTGTGGAACGTGGCCCGGTCAGACCTCATGGTAATAATCAGTCGCGTCACGGTAAACCTTACTACACCCTCGGCTGGGTCGCCGATACAACCGAAAACATCGATCAGAATCAATCGTACACATCCGATTACGACTCGACCGCCGAGCAAATACTACGAAATAAACAGTTCAGCGAGAAGATCAACCCGTGTCTCGACAAATTGTCCGATTACGGCCAATACAACGGTAGAACTTACTACGAGATCGGCGATCAACAGGCGTACGGCAATTTGAACACGGTCAGCGGTTGGTCTTCGCCGGAAGCCAATTACACGGAAATGGGCACACCGAACAGCAACGTTTCCGGGGAGGATGTAAGTATGAATTTTCTGTTTGTAATTAGCAAAAAGATCGATCCTCGGGGTGAAAACTACCCCTAGAAACGATCTTGACGATTTTCCGTTCAAGCATTGAGCATGATCTTATCTTTTTCCTAATCGGCAGGCAACCAACACGACGATACCGTCGATAGTTCTCAACGATCCTGGCGAGGCGTCTCTCCTCGAGATACTCGCGAGTGGTGGTTTTCAAGCTGCTCAAGCTCAATCCGACACAGCGAGTATACAAAATCCATCACCGGGCGCTACGAGTTCGGAAAATTGGCCGGATTCACCAGCGAGCAGTTACGGCAACGTTTTATCGTCGCGTTCCCACAGTCGTGCCTCGAGTCGTGCACAATCGCCCGGTTCGGGCGCAAACGTCGGTTCTCCATTGTTACATTTGAACATGCTCGGTAGCCCGGCCGAATCGCATCAGAACGTACAAGGTTTCAGGGTGGGCCAAGCACTCTCCTCGTCCGAATCGTCGAATCATTCGTTCGGTGATACGCCGAGTCCATCGAACTATCAGTGCGGTATCGATCCCAGACTCGAGGAACAGCTGGACGTTGATTTCGGTGGTTTCTCCACGTGGTGTCGCAGCTGTATGTCGTCAGGTACCGTCGTCAACAGTGCCGAGACGATCGACGCGATCGATAACAACGAACTGCAACTCGTTGAGGAAGTGATAAGGCGCGATCAGAGCGAGAAACGCGAAGCTAAAATGGAGGAGATGCAGGTCGTGCCGAAATCGCGATCGCTCGTTTCTACCAGTCGTTACGAGAACGAGGTAAATTGTTTTCATCGTACGAACGAAAACGACCTTGTGCCTAATGTCTCGACGTTGCGACGAAACGGTGCGCAGAGACGCACGATCGAGAATACGCTGGATGAAAGAACGATCGAGCCTCAGGGTCATCGGGAGCCAAAGATCGCCGAGTCAAGATCGAATTCCTCGATGGTCAACGATCAACATAATCAAATTTATCAACACGTGGATATTCCCCAACTCGGCAGTACCGGTATGCTTATCAGCACCGCCCAGAATCATCTCGTTTGTCCCGATCTCAACGATGTGTTCGACCTCACTTACTCAGACGATGTTCCGAGCAACGTTTATCAAAATAATTCGTTGAACGCGGTAGAGAGCCTTATGGATTTTGAAAATTCGATGGAAAATATCGTCGCTACGCATTACGCGAGTTCCGCTGCGCCGATTAATCATTCGACGACCAATGACTCATCGTCCACCATCGACCCACCAACGACGAATTCCGGAATGTTGCAGCGACTCAATGATTTTACACAAATTAATGGAACTCATAACAATTGTTTCGAGAATGCAACCCGGAAACAGGATGCGGTGGCGTCGAAATCCACCTTCAATGAATTTCAGATACCGGAAACGGTGTCTTCCTACAGACAAAATCATCCCAGGAGGTATGTACAAGTTTGTATGTTCTTTCTTTTAATCCACGTCGCTGCGAGAAACTAAAAAAATTTGACGATCCGTCGCGACGAATTTTAACGATCTCGCGATCATTTTCATAGAACTTCCGAGCGTAACATCGCACCCTGGCCTTCTTTAAATCTTCCAATGACCGGTGCCAGTGAACGATTGAAAGCCGGATTGGACCCAAGGGAAGTGGAAAAGGCGATGAAAAATTTACTAAAAAGATCGACCGAAGAATTGGCCGCTGGTGACGAAGATGGCGATACGTGAGTATTTTGTTTTTCTTACTTTTTGTTCGAATGGATCGATTAAAAAGATAATCGATTCACGAACAAACAAAAAAGAACTTAATATTTTTTCACGAGCAGGTAAAATTGTGCGAATATTCCGATCATGGTGTACTTGTTCCTCTAGAATGTTGATGTGTCTCGTTGGCAATCCATCGGAACTCGAGAAAAAGAAAGCGTACTTAGTGCCATTGGTCGAGAGACTTGGCAGCGTGAGTGGAGCACTCACAATGACGAACAACCGAAGCGAGGATGCTCTTTATCTAGCGGCTATGAATTGTCCTCAAATGGCTTACGTCACGGGCTACCTGGCGGCGGCGATGCTACAAAGAGGGATCGACGTTACTCAAAGGCTTTATCATACCAGGGTGAGTTACGACCTTAGATAAGAAAAAACGAGCGAAATTTTGCTCTTAACGTATCGAAGGTCAGAAGCAAATAGCTCGAACGGGTAAAATTCTTTTTCTAAAGGGTGACACGCTGATACACGCGATAGCTGCGAAGGGTGACACGCACGGTGCGGTTCTCGCTGAACTTTTGTCACTGCGAACGGTTCAGGGAAATTCTGTTTTCGATCTCAGCAAATGTAATTACGACGGTAAGCAAACAAAAAAACTTCGTTTCTTCTTTGTTCAAGCAATTTAAAAACATTACCAAAAATAAGCCACCCCGGGAATATTCGGCGAAATATGCAATTGAAAAAAAAACAATATTTTTCTTAAAAACCCAATAATTTGGATAATTGTTTACGACGGATTTCGAGGGATGGAGAATAAATAATTAGGGCTGCGGGACAGTATGTTCTAACACGAGTGGAAAATATTGGGTCCGTGATCGAGACAACGGTTCGATAATTTAAAAGCAAAAAAAAAACCTAAAAAACATAAAAATTCATCCTTCAAGGAAGAACCCCTCTTCACGTGGCGGTGGAATCCCATGATCCAATGCGCTCGGGGGTGAACTGTATCGGTACGACACGATTGTTGTTAGAGAACGGGGCTAATGAGAAACTCAAGGAGACCAAATGCGGTGACACGGCTTTGCACATGGCGGTATCTTTATGCTGCGATCCCGCTCTTGTCAAGGTACGTTCTAAACATGTATCTCTTCTCTCTATAATTTCTCTTCCTCGTCGCGAGCTAAACATAAGAAAACAATAAAAAAAAAAAACAAAAAAAGTTGGCAATTTTGGACAAAGGGATGACATACGTAAGGGAGAGGGGGATTGTGGGACATGGGAGAATTTAGGAGAGGGAGTGATCGACCTCGGGAAAGAAAAGAAAAATAAAACAAAAATAATGCACGAGTCTGGCTGATAAGCTGGGCATTTCCCTTGTGTCTATTATTGTCTATCGCTCGTTACGGGCGCTAACGAACGTGATGATAATATTTTCGTTATCGTTATCGCATAACAGGCTTTGCTGAGCAACAAGGGTCACGAAGCTGTTAACATACCGAACTACAACAACAATACACCGGTCCACATGGCTGCGGCTTTATCGAAAGCGGTGCCAATCGACAGACACATGGAAATCTGCATGAACTTGATAAGAGCCGGCGGACTGACCAATGTACAAAATCGACAGGGTAAAACCCCGTTGGCACTCGTTTCTTCCGAGAGGAAGGAAGCGATCAGGCATATATTCCACAAGAAAGCGTGAACTCCTTGGGGGTCATCGCAGCATCAGCACTCAGTGATTATCGACAAACGTTTATTCCTTATTTAAGAATATATTTTTGTTATTTTTTATTTTATTTTATTTTATATTCACATTTTTTCGCACACGCGTGAAATGATGAGAATCGATATTATCGCGATTTTATTTTAATGTTTAAAACATCGCGATAGAGACTCTTTAGATTAAATAACCCAAAAACAGTGCCATTGTGTATCGTGAGACGTGTAAATATAATGGTAATAGTTAATTCTTGACGCTATCTCCATGGATAATCATAAATTGTAAGATCTAAAAAAAACGATACGTTAATCGTGAACGAACAAGGAAAAAAAAGAATATGAATTTTAGCCGGTAAGAATGATAATTGATATATCGCGGGACCAAAGAGCGTGTGAATGCGAAAGTGCGAAGAAGCGTGCTGTGAACAGTGTAAATAGTAATTAAAGAAAAGAAAGACAGGAATAATAATGATAATAATAATGATAATAATAATAATAACAATGATAATAATAATAATGATAATAATAACAATGATGATGATGATGATAATAATGACGCACAGTTACAAATTCGACGTGATATTCGATGAATTATTATGGAATTATCGACCGCGAGTTTGTTTATTTAATGATTCGCGGATATTCGTGATATCTATTGCATTTAAAGACTGAAATTTATAACGGCAAACGACGAAACGAAAATATAAAAAATTTGTTTTCATGGTAGATCGTAAGATTAAGAAGTTACATTAATTTAAATATTGTACGTGGCGACATTACGCGAGAGGATTTTGATGTTTGTTGAGCGAGACGCGGTGATCGCTTGGGAAATAAAAAGTAGTACAAGATAATGATAAGAATATGTGAAAGGGTTGAGGAGAGACACGTGGAACATACTGTTTGCGATCTCGCGTTCACGCGAGCTACGATAAGCACCACCGCGTACTTGTATAACATTTCGTTATTTGTTTAAGAATTAAGCAACAAAGAAATCTAAGAAAACAGAAACGAAAAATAAATTCGATAATAAAAAGACTATTCGTATTATTGAATTCGAAGTTTTAATTGGAATTTTAAGGATGTGAAAAGAAAAAAAAAGGAAAATTAATTAAACGCGTTATATTTTTATTATTTGCGAGTGATAAATTTTTGAAAGGTGTTTAAAAATATCAAGCTGACGCTAATGACGGTGCAAAGTTATTTATGATTACGTCGTTATCAATATTTATCCGTGTCGACGATATATTATTCGGTCCAGCCGGTACGCTCGGTAGTTCACGAAAATGTCGTTAGTCTTTTAAAACTGTATCAACAGGGCGACGCCAAAGTGATAAAAAAAAAAGAGAGAGATCTATGCATACAAAGATAAATCACTTGCGCGACGATTAAACCGAAGGCTTTTTTTCGAGCGTAACAAATATTGTTGGTATACACCGGCAAATTTGTTCCGATTTTTATGATTTACGGTGAATTCGTTTGAATCGAACCAGGAATTATAAATTATTCAATTTTTGTCTCTTTTGTACCAACGAGTTTAAAAATATCCTTATCCGCTTGTCCGTAGATAACAGCGAGAACTGCAATCGCTTTAAATCAAACGCCGATCAAAAAAAATCGGTCGTTAATTATTCGCGTTGAAAGTAGTTTGTACAAATAGGAAGTGACGTTTGTTCGAACGTGAACACAATTTAAATGAAGAAAAAACGTACTAGGCACAGTTCCGGTCGGTTCTTCGTGGCTGAGTTTCCCGCGTGGGTCGCGTCAAGCCAAAAGCAATGACCGCGTGTCTCGTGTTCCGCCCCAACAATTTTGTACTCGAGATCGGTGGGACACACCAGTCACTCACCGGCCAAACTGTTTCAATGATACGCGTTCAGTGGCAACTTCTTTTGCGGACGTCAGTCACGATAAAAAAGCGGCACGTAAGAACTGTCCATCATAATTTTCGACGATGTCTACATCGAGCTTAACGATGCTTCTCGATCCGGATTTAAATCACGAAACACTCGTACACGATCGCGCGGTGTGAGTGCATCATCGAAAGTTTCTCGTGTTAATTTTTCGCTCGATCGCGGAGTAAGAGCCGAACCGAAGAAAAATCACTGTCGAGACGAAGATAGAAGGAAGAAGCGCAATTACCCGTAACTGTGAAACTGCAAGGAGAGAATCCTCTCGCTCCTCACCCTCCCTCTTCCTTAACGTTCGCGAATGCACGTACGCCGAGTTTAATCACCGAGACGATACTCTCGCCGGCCCGAATTGGATGTAATTCACCGAGACGAGAGAATCGAGAAGAAGCAAAAGAGAGAAAGAGAACGAAGGAAAAAAAATATATCGAATCGCGAACGGCGACTTTCCATCGAACGATTCGAAACGATGTCGAACGAACGTATCGTCGATATCGACTGAACGATATCGAGGCAAATTGAAAGTGGCGAACGATTTTATTTCGTTACTATTGCTGTTCGACGTGTTTTTTTTTCGGAATTTACCGAAATCAGATATGAGGAGATTTATTTTCGTGATCGTATCCGCGATCACGGTTTTGTGCGATACGCAACGAATCAGTGGACAATGCGTCGTGAAAAATGAGACGGAAATTAAATGTAGATGCGTCGGAAACGAGGTAGGCGTGAGAAAAATGGTTTTTTCTTTTTTATCGTTTCAAATGCTTTTGTTCAATTTTGTTCGATAGTAATTTCTGTTTTGTTTTGCGTATTTTTCAGGTATTTTCCTTACCGGAAAGCTACGATTACACGAATATCACGAGTATCTTCGTGACTTCCTGTACAACGGCGAATCTACATTTTTCAAGCTTCTCCGAGGCTTCGGAGATCAGTGAGATTGTCGTTCAAAATATAAGCGATCGTTTATCGTTTCGAGCGTTCGTCAAATCACGAAAATTGAACGTTTTCAAACTACTGAGGATACGAAAAATATCGTCGATAACCCACGACACTTTCGCGACGCTTAACTCGATCGGAAATTTTCATATCGAGGACACGTGGATCGATAATTTTGAGGAACAATTTACGAATATAAACGTGATGAATTTTTCAATGAAAAACGTAACGATCGATCGTATGATCGGTATTAATTTTTCCGAGAGAGGTGAAAATCTTGTGATACGAGATTGCGTGATAAAAAATATACAAACGACCCTGAATTTCGCTTTTTTCACGAGGATAGTGATAAGAGATTCGAGCTTCGAGCTAAAAAAGCCGGGGCATGTCTCGATCGAGGGCATTGTCGCGAGTGTCGTAAACAGTGTTTTTTCAAACGTAAGCATGAATCTCGTTGCCTCGAGCGAGATTACGATGAGCGGCAGCTGTGCCGATGGTAAAAGTTCACTGAGACTCTCGGCGAATAAAATCGAGAGTTTTGATAATAGATTGCCAACAGAAATCGTTTATACGAGATATTCAGGAACGAGAGATAACGATACGGATTTTCCTTCGATAGTAAATAATACCGTTTGCATCGCCGGTTATTGCAAATGTCCCAAAAGCGCGGGTCACAATTCCTACGAGCGCTTTCACGCTAATATTTACCTCGGAATATTGCTTCTCGTTCTCGTACCCGGATTACTTTAGAACGTACGACTTTTATACCGAGCTACGAATAACTAAATTCCCGATAAATTTTCAAAAATCTGAAAGAAAATTCTGTAATCTTTGCAATAAAAAAAAACAACTGTTTATCGTCAATTTTTCTAAATTGGTGACAATTTTAGTCCGAGATCAACGATAGGGATAAAATATATTCAACGTTTTTGGATATCGAATTGGGTAGTTATCGGTCGATCGACGTTGCGAAAAATTGTCAAATATTTTCTCACTCACCGAACAAACTCGTATTACGTTTCCGTGTCGTTCCACACCCCCGATGCTTCGACCTGAAGCTCGATACCAGCAGCATGAAGCGCCAGAGTTTCCCTCAATTCGTTGATTTCTTCGAGCATAAGTCCGTTATTTTCCTCCAAACGTTGAATCGTTTTTTCGTAAAGTTCAAGTTTCTTCGTGTTTTCGGCTTGTAATTTTTGCGAAGCTTTGTCTTTCGGCACGTAAGTTCCTGAAGAATGGATTCAGAGTCGAAATAGAAACAAAACGTTAATAAAAATTATGATTTTTACTTTTAATTTCTTAACGATCTTTAAAACCGACCTGTCGATTTTTCCAATTGTTCGCGTAGTTTGTGTCCACTCTGTTGAATTCTGCGCAGCTCGTGAGCGTGTTGGATATCCTTCGATTGTGACTGTTTTTTCAACTTTATCGTCTAAATTGGAATTTGAAAAAATATTTGAAAAAATATTCTATTTTCGCTCGTTTATCTTATTTCTATTTTTACTACGAAAATTTTAAACACACCTCCTCTTTCTCGCGTTTAAGATCGCGAGATAAGGTTTCGGTTTGAACCTTTAATCTTCTCTCCCGTTCTTGAACTTCGTATAGCGCGTGTTGCTTTTTGTCTAAGCTCTCTTTGAGACGTTTCACGTGATTCTGCGATAAGGATTACGAATGAGACGGGCGAACTTGAAATTGCTACGGATTACGTTCGTTTGTTTAAATATCTTCTCTCTTTCTTTCTTTTAACAAAAATATCTCACCGGAAACGATCCTGACCAGCGGTAGGAAATAAAAAATCGATTTTTTGTAACACCGTTTTAGCGAGACGTCGTTTTTATCGACTTACTGTTAAATTAGCGTTGTCGTTCAAAATTTTGTGCTGCGTGTCTTTCATGTCCTCGTGATATTTTATGAGGCTTCTGTGCTTGTGAAGAAGTTTCCAAGATGCGTTTATCAAACTTACGAAAACAGTTTCGAGCGAGGTGCTCGATTTCGAATCGTCCTTATCGGCAGTCGGTAATGAAATGCCGAGGGAGTCTAACTCCTACGACATATTTGAAAAATATTGAACATTCGAGAGGAGCGAAGCAAGAAAAAATCAAAACGAAGCTGACGAACGATTTCGATTCGATAATATTAATCTTCTATTATTAATTATTTAATATCTAGTAAATAAATAATTTAAAAATATTACATAAAAATTTTGAAATTACGATATTAAATTATTCAACTACATTATATTCTTTCTAAATATTCAATTTTACCTCCGACAACGTGGATATCGCATCCTCGATATTATCGTCGATACAAAATTCCACCTCCTCCTGCACAACTTTATTTTGCATGTCTATCGCCGATCTGAGATTTCTCATCGCAGTTATGCTGTCCATTCTTCCTGACGTTCTAATTATCATAAAAATTGTAATTTAAAAAAAAAAAACAAAAAAAAACAGACGAAATCTCTAAAATAAATTACGAATTAAACGTTATAATTTTAGTTTCTTAATTCGTTACACTCACGTGTACATACGTCGATCTATATTCCGTTTCGGAGCACCGAACACACTGATTTTATATAACGTTTCAACGTCGAACTGTTATAGAATAATGAGCCAATTATCGATCAATTTTGCGGGGCCATTTGGATCATTAGCATAGCTTATGCGAGGCAAAGGCACATGTATACGAACATGTAACCTTTCCGAATATCGATAACCCTCACCTCTTCGTACAATACGTATAACACACGAGATCGAATGAATTATAAATATCAATGATCGAAGTAAATGAAGATTTTTTTTTTCGATCGAGAAACTGTCGAACGTTCGTGAATATTACTCGGCGTATTCGAGACGGTCAAGACGAGACGAGTGATCTGAGACCAACGGCATTGTTGTCGAGACGAAAATAAACACAACTCTTGCGGTCTCCCACATCAATGGTGGCAGCTTCGAACTGGTTTGCGACGCCGCCGTTAGATGGCAGCACCGTGCACCTTTCACGAACGACCTAAATCGTCGCACCTTAATTTTGTTAACGGTAAATAAATGTAATTATCGATAAAACGCAATGGGGATATGAAAATGACGGATCGTCGATGGATTTCGTCCATTACGTTGGCTCGAATTGGTTCAGGCTCGTTCCAACGACCCGCGACCTCGTAAAATGATGGATATTCGTTTTTTACGAAAAAAAGAATCGTACGAATTTCACGAAATATTACGACGAAAAAGAGCGCAATGATCACCGAGTGTATAAATTTATCTCCTTTTATCCCTAGACACATAAAGACTATTCTTAACGTCGTGAAACAGAGAAGAATACGAAAATTAAGGGGCAATAAAAATTAACCATGAAGAATATTAAGCATAAATCGTGATAAGTGAGTGAACTCGCAACTTCTTCTTTTCGAGCACGTTTCTGACTGGAAATAAATATTCGTCATCCCCCTCGTTCGGTGATATGACGACACGGGAATGCAGGGGAGAGCTATGCACGTCCGGAGAGAAGGACTTTGCTTTTTTTTTTATTTTTTTATTTTTTTTTTGTAAACTCCACCACCCTAAGATCTCTTGGCTAATCCTCGGTACGTGATCTTGAGAATCCGCATGGATTAGTCCGGGATATATGTGCAATGCTCACTCTCTTTCCCCTCCTCGCTATGAAAAGACCTCACACGAAATAGTGTACGAAAATATCGCTTGGAAATTCATGTCTCTCTTTTTAAACGAGCTTATCACTCTCGAATATAAGTTAGTCTTACTGGTTTGAGTAAATTGGAAAAAAATACAAGATAAAAAGAACACAATTTCAAAAAATCTTTCACGTAACGAACGCAGCTTTTAAGAGGGCTCGATATTTTCGTTACTTAATAATCGATTAATCATTATTTTTGTGAAAATAATTAATGATCGACGGATATTGCGAGACACTATCACGTGTTACTCGATGTGCCTCTCCCCTCTCTCTCTTTCCCGAGGCGCATGCGCAAGATTACAGCCACAGCCTCATCAAGCATCCTGGTTGCCGGATGTGTGAGAGAGAAGGGGAAAGAGAGGGAACATTGATAAAGATATATTAAACGTATCGATAGCATTTAATCGGTGAAATATATATCTGATATAAAAACGTATATTATATGAATTTAAAGGATACTAATATTAGAAACGAAATTGTAGAATTTGAAATAACTTGGATAATAATCTTGCCCAAGAGGAGACTCGGCGAACTTTGATGAAACCTGTCAATCACAAGTTTCTCCGCCGTAGTTCTCCCCAACTTTTGGTCCACAGACGTATCACAGATGCAACACGTGCACCAAGGATGCTGGGAGAAATTGTCGCGTCAAAAAGTGGCGATAGGGAAAGACGAAGGATAAGACTAACGATGTTTTTCCAGTCCTAATGGACACGAAAATACGAGCACGAATATTTGACCCGATCATTAGCTGGTGGACTCAAAATGTATGCACACATTTCCCACGTCACGATGAATAATTAAAATTTCGTTTTAATTAATTAATTTATGAATTTTCTTCGAATTAACGAATTATAAAAATCGCAGGAATTATCGAATATTTAATTGACTCGGGTAATTATTATTATCAATTCGTTTTTAACCGAGAGTATGAATTTTGTTTTTTGTTTTGTTATTATTATTTTCATTGGTATACTCTAATCTCCCGTCTCGTTCGCGATACGTAAAACTCGACGATTTTATTACGAGACATTTATTCCACGATCGAACTTTCATTCGAAAATGTTAAATGTCTCGCCAAATATCGCAAGAAATATAGGCGAAAGGTTTGCCGAATCGAGGGTGAGCAAACGGTGGAATACTGCGCGATGCTTTTCTTCCGTGACATCGAACACGATTTTCAAGATTCTTGGCTTTCGCTGAAACTGCTAGAACTCCACGATACGTCTATACAATCTCTGTGTTACGTACCAACGTCCTCACTGATTTTTCTTTGCCTTCCAATTCGAGCTTTCAAATTCTACTATAATCTACAATTTTTCTTAAATTTTCTACGTTTTTTCGACATTTATTTCAACGTAAGAGAATCGACAATTCGAAAAAGGAAACGAATTTTTCGTTTGTTTTATAAGGGAGAAAATTTGGCAAAGAAACTTTCGAACAATTTCCAGAAGTCTTGGCGTCTTGTAACAATCTATTCGTTGGAAATAATTTGATAAAAGCGTTGATACAAGAACCGTGTTATACGAGGTCATTCGATTAGCGATTGTGCACGTACCATGACTCACCGTACGTTGGTGCACGTCGAAACATCGATTCAAAATTCAATGATGTTGACGGGTGTGTATCGCTCTCTCATTGCGTTATAACGTCGTGTAATATCGCATGCAAGAGTTCGTTACACACGCGTAACGAACTCTCGCGCATTATCGGCTGTATAATAGAGCAGTTCCGTGGCTTTGACGACCGATAAAGGACGCAAGGATACAAGGACGATGCAACGATGCGTCGTACGAATTTATATCGCCAGAGAAAAAAAAATAAAAAAATTAACTCGGGGTGGAAAAAAGATAAATAAAAACGTCGCGTACTCGATGCAACTTTAGAATATTCCAACGTACAATGGCTAAAAAGTGCATAAAACAAGAGGAGGAGTGATACAAACGACGGGGCGTAAATCATTCCTATGTCCGTTTTATTCCACCTCAGTTTATCTTTTTTCCTTCCCCTGAAAATGTGTTCGAGTTAACGGAAATGCGAATGTAACATTCAGGTACGAACTCGAATCGCGTATGAATCCTCGTGAATTTATAGAAAGTAAAAGATAAGTGATAATAATAATAATAATAATAACTTGAAAAGTCGTTTTTCTAATTTTTCATAATTTCGATCGTAAATTGCGATCCAGCGTAGAGAAATGTCGGGTCGCGCGTTACATGGCGTAGGGGAGACTGGGTACGGTTGTAACAATTTTGCGTTGATCGTCCATAACTTGGCAATTATGGTATAAATGTGCAAATAAAATTTTTTATATTAAAGGCTGAATATCTGCCTTCAAATAGAGACCACGATTAGGTGCCCATCCCTTTAAGAATATGAAATAAAAATTGTTTTATAAAACATGTGCCACTGTTACAACCGTACCCATACCAGGGGCGGTTGTAACAGCGACGGGGGTCAGTTGTAACACATTAAAATCACACACAATGCATCCCTTTTTATCACTTTTTTTAAATGAAAAACCCGTATTAATGTATTTTCCAATTTGTTTACTCTTGTATGGGACCTTTTATTATTATTTAAGTTATATTCTTATGGTCACATAATCAGTCAACAACTTTAATGAAATAAACATTGAAATAAACGTCTTTAAACAATTAAAAGTAAAAACAAATTAAGGTAACTTAACATAAAGACATCACGCTTGATAAAAAAATAATAAAAAATTTAAATTAGAATTTTCAAGACAATTTAATCATATTCGTCGCAATTATTGCATATGTAATAGCGACTACCATCGGTGCGGCCTATGTGAGACCACAGTCGACAATCTCCTTGACATTGCACTCATTTTTCTCCAGGTCGACTCCGCTTGTACGCTTCTAAACAAAAGTTTTGATCAAAAATAGTTACTTTTAATCGAATAAATGAAATAGATCTCTCTGCGTGCGTTAGTTCTGCGGAAAGTCTAGTCTTATATGCGTGTCGAGACTTGAAAGACGTGTGTCTTTTGTCTTTCGTGAATATTTGTAGTGTTTCAACCGTACCCATGAAAATCGTTACAACCGTACCCACCTCACTTTTTGCAATAAAACGATACACAGTGATGAGACAAAATAACTTACAAAAATGGCAGCTAGTGTTTTATAATCTCTATAATACAAGATTTATGTATGCAAATATTGAATATGATAAATGATATCAATTAGAAGATATATCGAAATGAAATGTTTGAAAATTGGTTACTTTTGCTCGAAGATACACAATAGACCTATATGGAAGCGTATTCCGGGCTCGAAGCATGCCGTAACACTGGGAATCATGTCCGGAATTAGAATCCGCGTATTTTTGCTCTTTGCATCTTTAATCTATCGTGCATACTTTCGAAGATATTTGAGTTGTTACAACCGTACCCTGTTACAACCGTACCCAGTCTCCCCTATTATATATCGCACGTGTGATATATCCCCGCGACGATAACAATAACCATACCGCGCACCTGGTGACCGCCACTTAATCACGATTGGTGTCCGACCGATAAACGATATAGTGAAATCACCACCGATCGTTCCACCCGTCCGAAATTTCACATTATCAAATCCTCCCACCGAACTATTTATACGCGTGAATTGTCGAGCTCGCGTGCCGAACAAGCCGTCAATCGACGAAACAATATTACTCGCGAAATAAAATATCAATCTCCCTCGGGTATCGCAAATTCCACCCTCGTTTTTCGCATCGATAATCGTCCGTGTTTTCCCCGAGTACGAAAAGCTTCGAGCCATGTTCGATGCGGTAATTCAAAAACAATTTCTCGTTCGAAGAACGTGAAACAACGAGGAGAAACGAGGAAGTAGCGGAACGAGAGGGATGAACGGGGTGTGTGTGTGTATGAGAGAGAGAGAGGATCGGGGGTTGAACTTGGGAAAGTGAAAAGTTATCGGTTTCCTGAAAGTCCGAGTGTAGAAGTGGCACGTACGAGTAGTAGAGTACGAATAAGAGAGAAAGAGAGTCCAGTTGGGCAAACGTGGAACGGACATATATATATATGTGTGTGCGTATGTGTGTTATATATATATATAAGTGGGGCAGAAGTTGAGACCAGGTCGCCGGAAATGATCGTTTTGGAGCTTTAAAAAGTCGATTTGGGCTCCCATTCCAATGGCCCTCCCGACCCCTCCCATCACTTTTTCTATTTCTCTCTTCCTGAAAATGTACTATAGATTCTCGGATAGCACGACCAAAGGCTTTTCAATCCTCGTCCCTGTCGTATCCTCTCTTTATTACTTTGGTACATTTCCTATCTAAACGCGCTTCTAGTCACGTTTATATTTCCAAAACACACCCACACATATATATGTAAATATATAAAATAGATATTTGTGTTCAAGTCAGTTCGGCTTAGACACGAAATATCCATCCCCAAATTTAACAGGCTCGCGAGACCTCCGGAAGAAAAATGTCCACACGGAGAACCACGAAGAGTTTTGACAGCTCGCTAGTACCCAAAAAAAAAAGATTTATTAAGCAACGATTTTACACCCGGCGCTATTTCTCACCAAGCTCCTCGATCAAATGGAAAAATCCATTTGGCGAATATCACATCGTTTAATATTACGTGTAACGTCCATTGTTTTTCTTTATTTTCAAAAATAATCTTGAAAAATTGCGTTACGACGAGACGAATCGCCAGTCCTTCTTTCGTTCGCGGCAGAGGGAATATTCCGAGCTAATGTTCCGGGCAAATATCCATCTCAAGAGCGTGAGATATTTCGTCTCTTGCTCACCAACGCTTCCACACTCTCGTTCCTCTCGTTTTACATTTTATTGCTGGTACAACGATTGTGGGACTCTTCTCTCTTTCTCTCTTCGTGTACACTTCGCTCTCGGTACTCAAAATACAAAATGCTACCGTGGCTACTTGACCGCGTTGCGGAGTGTCGCACTTGCATACATACCGGAAAGCCCGACGATGTATTCGAAAATTCCCTCTCTCTCTCTCTCTTTTTCCTCCTACTCGTTACCCCCCAGCTCCCTTTTAACTCTCTTTCTCGAGTCTCGTTCTCGTGCTCACCATCGCGCGGTTTATCTTGGCACGGTCGATTGTCCCATTACGTCGAGAGACGGTAATTTTCGAGGAGAGAAAGAGAGAGAGAGAGAGACGGAGAAATAGAAACAGAGAGAAAGAGAGAAAGAGCCAATGGATTCGTGTCGCATCGTAGGGAGTGAACGAGGAGAGATTCCTCGTTGCACGACGATAGAAAGCACCTCGTAGGATTAACCGTTCCACCCTACGATGCGACGGATCAGAGGCGAACACGTTGAGATACGAAGGAATATTTGACCGAATGGAGCGAACCAGGTGCGGTTTGGACCGTTGGTATAGCCACGACGTTGATGGTGGCTCGACGATATTAGGCAAACATCGATGGCAACGATGAAAGCTGCCATAGGCCTTGCGAAGCGTTTCGAGAGACGGATTATACGGGCGAACGGTGTTCCCCAATATTCCGTAACGGTTCTCGAACTATATCGTACGATTGAAGGATGTATACGATCAACGTGAATCTGCATTTAATCGAATTAATAGCTCACCAACGAGCTTGGGAGAGACGACCAAGGGTGTTTCGTACACTCGCTTTGTTCACCACGATTGGTTTGATATTCGTGTACGATAACGTCAAGCATCGTTCTTGCGAACAACGTATTTGTGAAGGAGACGAAATTATCAAGTTCGTGAAATTATTAAACATCCTTCAACCCTTAAATTCGATGCAATTCTTGGGGTGTTTTCATCCTGCGAGAAACGCTACGTTTGTTTGAAACATCGCTGTATTTTCGATAAAGGATGTTTTATCGTGAAGAAAAATCCCAGTGGAATTGAATCGCGGTGCGTTAATGAGCTATTTAGCAAAACTACCCCTATAAACATCCCCTCAATGTTGGATAATGACGTCACAAAGAACCCTGGATATTTCTAGAAACGTTACGTTAATTTTCGCGGTCGACCGAACTCCAGTTCGGTCGCTAACCACTACACCCTTGTGCGATTCAAAGTTTGTAACGTTTTTAACGATTCTCTCTCCCCAACCTTCCCCCTCCCTCGGCTATTTTCTGTTTTATATCTGTTTCTCGTTATATCTCGTTCGTTTTCGTTTTCTTCGTTTTTCCTGTTGTTGTTGTTTCTTTTTTTTGGTCGTTGTAATTTTAACACACCATATTTTCACGCCGGACACGTAATTCCCTCCACCCTACCTACCAACCCTCTTCTGCACGAGTGTGTATACGTATAATGGCGTAGGTACTCGTGCGGTCAATTTATTGCACGTTGGGTACGACCAACCGGACGTTCACGAGATTAACTGCAACTGCATCCCCTTCGGTACACACAATGGTACAACGAAAGGGTTGTATTTCTACGTATGTATGCGAATGTGTTTGTACGCGTGTGTGAGAGAGAAACCGAAAGAGAAAGGGGGTTGAAAGAGGTCGCACGAAACGAGGTGCGGAGCGCGACGACGCGAATACCGTCACCGAGGGGTGAGCGCACGTGAATACACGTAGAAGTCGAGAAAGAAAACAAAAATTCCATCCACCCTGTTCCACGATTCGTGAAAAAAAATTCCTTTTCCCTTCAGTTTCGGAAAAATTATAAATTCATCGAAATGATCGAAAGGCAGAAATTTTAGCAGGATTCTGAGTTGGATCCCGGGCTCCTAATCGGGATCTAGTCCGATATCGGATCAGGTTCGAGGACTAAATGTAAGATCCGTAAACTGGATTCCATTAGGAATCCCGATGCGAACAATATTCAAATAATAATAATAATATTCAAATATTTGAATAATATTCGAATAATATTCAATAATATTCTTAATTGTTCAATTTACGAAGTGCAACATTGAATATTAAAAAATGATAATTGCATTATATTATATTAATGTGAGGACGTGTAGGTTAAAACGTCTGAAAAAAGTTGTTCGTTCATTTTACATGAAATCTGAGTAAAGAATCAGATTCCGGTGATCGAGTTACCCTAAATAAAAAAAAAATACGTTAAAATAGTCCCACTGGTTCTTGAAATAATCAAATAAATAGATACGAAACTTGGGTCGAGCGCGCTTCTATTACTATATATGCGACTTCCCCGCGTCTGCCGGTCTACCCCCACTACTCGGCCACTTTCGCGCGCTCGGCCGTTTTTGGTCATGTTTAGGCGCGATTTTTACCTACTTAAACGCAATTAAACGAAAATCTAAAATTGACGATTTATAGGTCAACAGTTCTAGTTTCAAAAGCCGCTTGTTGAACTTAAATCGGACGACCTCCAGAACATCGAGCCTCTCCGCAAAATATGGCACAATAAAATGTTCATTGCAATAACGCAAAAACTAATTATCGGACAGCACCCAGGTTTCGCACACAAAAAGTACGTATCAATATCTACTATCTCACGAAGAGCCTGGCATACAACTTTAAAAATGGCGGAGTTATAGATTTTTGAAAAAAACGTTTTTTTTCTCGGTGTTTTCAGTGTATATCTTCCTTAATTATAGACCAATCGGCTTCTTTCAGCGCTCATTTTACGCGTATTTCAATTACCTACAATTCGTCCATTGGGACCAAACAGATTCCTACATTATTTCTTGTTTTATAAGCAAAAACGAAAAAAATGTGGATTTTTTTCACTAATTTCTTAATAACAAAAAATAAAAAGGGAATTAGGAGTCGAAAAGTGGTCACTTATAATCGGCAGACTGTTCCGCGTCTGATGGCACTCACCGTTATCGGGTGCTATTTTTGTCAAAAAAGGAACTTTATTTGTTTGGCCTAGTAAAACGGAGTATTTGTCTGTCCGGCCGGGAAGGTTACCAGTCTTCCCGTTCTCAAAGAGACACGAACAGATACTCACTACATCAGGTAGGTAAGCCCGACGCCCCAGTATGAGGACCTTCGAACCACGGATCTTAAAAAAGTCCAATGTGGCCGAAGGGGAGCTTTATGCACGCGGAAACATCCGCGAGTGACCGCGAGTAGCCGGGTCCTTATTCAGGACTCCCGGCGTGATACAATCACGTCACGGCCATACCGCGCACAGGATCAATCAATTTTTCCGCACAGTTTCCGCATTTATAATGTCAGCGGACGCATGGTTCGTTTGTGAGAAGCGGGATGGCCATGCGCCACCTGTCGGTCGTGACCGTTACTACTACTAGTATATCTATATATATTCATATTGGTTATAAAATCTACGCTCACCACATGCTTCGTATTAGGATTGAGTCGGTATACCCCGAAAGTACAGTGGCGCCATGGTTTCGAAACATCGTCACCCATACAATTTTTTCCGATGTGGAAAACACCTGGTTCCTGTAGGTATACCCGTTTTGAGGCATGCCATATCCTAATAAAGATATGATTCGCATGCCCCGAAAGTACAGTGGTACCATAGTTTCGAAATCTCGTCACCGACGTAAATTTCTTCCGATGCGGAAACCATCTAGATTCCTGTAGGGACATATGTTTTGGCGCATCCCTGCCATATCCTGATCAGAATATGATCAGTAGTTTGGTATCCCTGTCAACATTTCTGTACGGGTGGGTTTAAATTAGAAAAATAATTAAAAATTTGACAAAAATTTGAAAAATTGTAATTTCGGGGTGACGCGTTAACTATTTCATAAAACAGGGGGCAAGGGGGTGAGAAAATCAGAACTACGATCGTTGGACGACGACGAAATATTCGATGGCCGTGGTGGAACTTAGCCAGGCACACTAAATCAGTGCATCGTGAAACTCCCGACGAGGATCGAAACAACTGGGTTGAATTCGGGCGTCGGGCGGATGAAAATTAAATTGATGCGGTCGTGTTGAATTCGCAGTCACACGTATACTTATATATATATATATATATATATATATGTGTGTGTGTGTGTACGCTTTGTAATCAAAAACACGTGCACCGCTCGCTCCCGTGTGTTAATTAATTGTTTTTTAGTTGTTACAAAATTGCATATAGACAAATGGTTCTGACAAAAGGGAAATATGCTCCGGCACTCCGTACAATGTGCAAAAGGGCAATTAATCAAACGCCATCTCCGTGGCAGTTTATTCGAAGCGTCGGGTGGCATGATTAATGTAATAAAAAATGTAACCGGCCTTCGAAAAGAGGATTGAATAATGATACTCGCGTATCGAAATTTTTCTACAAGTAAAAATAACAATAAGAATAATAGCAACAATTTTTGTAAAATATCAACAAAATCAGAGACTCGTTCGTTCTCCGCCATCCTCTCGACCCAAGCGACTCGGGACAGATCGAAAATACGACGCCATTTGTTTTGTTTTTTTTTTTCACCGATAAAGTAGCGTTGACTTCTGCGATATCTCAGTCTCGAAAACGTGTCCAACCGGTAGCGTGTTTTCGCTTCGGGGGGTTGTCTCGAGGATCGTGTGAAAAAAACGAAATCCTATATTTGTGTTACCTAGTGCGAACAAAAGTATCGGGCTGGGCTAAGTTTTCTTTTTTTTCTTTTTTTTTTCTAGTTTGGATTTTATGGTGTAACATCTGGGAAAAAAAAGTGTCCTGGACGAGTGAAAATATAAAAACGATGTAGCCCATGAACGCGAGAGAGTTTATTTCGTGTCCAGGATGGACGAACGAGGATGATCTTGTGTACACGAAAGTGGAGATGGATGAAGCAATGTTCCATCACCTAGATGTATGTGTGTGTGTGTGTGTGTGTGTGTGAATATATCTCGTGTGTATACTGTAAAGTAGACAACTATGGGAGAAAGGCAAACGAGTCCTTTGAAATTCGACACGAGTAAGAGAGCTGAATTCTCTAGATATCTCTTGGGAGATGCAACGCATTGCCTCCCAGCTCTCCTAAGAGGCTCGCTTTTCCCTTCGCGCTTATCCTTCGCGCGTGCATTTCCTCTTCGACGAGGTGTGAACTTTTCAAACGAGCGTACGATTATTTCCTTGGAGAATTGCGAAAGCCTTTATCCACGTGAGGAAGCAACGACCAAGTATTTACCATTTCACGAAAAGAATTTACGATTTCACGAAAAGAATTCGCCATCTCGCATTCTCGCATTTGATGTTCGATGTTCTGTATAAGCTTGATTTTGATATCGAATCAACGTTATATCGAAAGAATTCGATACTTGAAAAAGACTAATCATATTTTGGAATTGGAAAAATGAAATTTCTCGGTATTTCTTGTTTGATTGGCTCTATAAAACGTCACGAACTTTAATATAGTTTATTATAGTTTTACTACTTTAATTCTCTTTCTTTGTCTCTCATTCTGTGTCTTTTTATATAAGAAACCGCGTGGTCTCTGCCACCGACACTAACCCTGAGAACGACGCGAATGCCACGTGAGATCGTAAGAGACCATTTCCCAGACTCTTGGGTTGGCCTTTGCCCGTTTCGAAAGGTTCCAATTCTGCAATCTCGGTCTTCTTGAGGGTAATAAAACGAACCGAGAGGCGTAAAAAAATATAACCCGGAAGAATATATGACCTACTACCGTAGAACTCGAGAAATCTAACAGAAGAGCTTTCTACTTATCGTAGAATTGAAGTTGTAGGAATGATTTCGTTGAAAATATCCGAACGAGAGTGTGTGCGTGTGTGTGCTCTCATCGAGTTTCTTTGACTCGTCGTTTCAGCTCTGAATATATGCCAGTCAAAAGTACATTTGCTGCTGTGAAACTGTTTCTTACGACTAGATGAGCCAGAGGGTTGGGGGAGGCAAACATTTCCTACTTTATAGTCCAGAAACCCTCGAATTTCCCTTGGGAACCACGAAAATCTTCTAAATTTGCTGATAACAAGACTCTCCCTCTCTCTCTTTCACTCTCGAGGCTCGTTCTCTGACGAACCGAAGACAGATGCAACATAGGGAATAGCTACGTGCCTCGTAAGACCAAGGATGTTTATAAAACGTGACGAAATTGCGCCAAAGGCGAAAAACACTGAAAATTTTCCGAAAGTCGAGGGTTTTTTTTTTCGAGGGTATGGGGCGAGTGTTGTCGTATTAGTTTTATGAGAAGAGGGGTGGGGGATGAAAAGGTGGAAAGCAAGGCACTTCGGGTCTGTTTCGTGAGAGAGCAAAAGACACCGACACTCCCTACTACTCCTCTTCCTCCTCCTGTCTCTCTTTTTCCCGAGCGGGTCAATAAGCCATAGGGGACACGAAAAACCTCCCCACCATGTTTGTTCACGAGAGAGATCTCTTTCCCTGTTTTAGTGGAACGTCTCGAAGGATCGTCCCGGTACGAGACCAGCTGCCTCGGCCAATTAATCATGTCTGTTTGCCACGTCTCGGGAGAGAAATCCTTGCACGATGTTGCTTCTTGCTCCCCGATATTACCGTAGTCGTGGATTTTGTGATCGATTAACCGCTTTACTTTTCGGGATATTAAGGGAGAAAACAGGAAAAATAAATAGGCGCGTGTTGTCGGTGTTGACTTTGAGAAGAGGAGAAGGGCAGGAAGGAGGTTACTTAAAACGAGACTGAGGGAGCACTTAGATAAAATCCTACTTAAAAAACCACTCGAAGCTCTTTAACTCAAAGACCATTGTGTACCGGAAGTTGTACTTCCTAGGGGAGGGAATCGCTTTTAAATAAGCCCACTTTCGATGTCACGTTTCATCACTATTCCCAGAAACGAAATACTCGTCCGGAAATGATTTTATTAACGTAGGGAAGAAACATTTACGAGAGTGACAGAGAGACAGGAGAGGTTCGATGTCATGGAGCGAGAAGTACCCTTGAGTACAACGAACTAAATGGCGGGGTAGTTTTCAAGGTGTGTGCGAAGCAATAAAAGCACGAAGCTCGAAATATTTCTCGAAAGAGAAACGAGGATTCGATGGCGCATGCGCATCGCGACGAGTTCGACATTTAAGTAACTGGAACGAACTTCCGGCAAACCGTGAGGAAGATTTTCGCTGAAACGGCGCGAAGAGGTGACGACGATCTACGTACGTATTTCTCGTCTTGTCGTCGTTCCAAGGAAGGGAGAATTCTCCTTTCCACGAGTCTCTCAACATAGAGAAAGACCCAAGAGAGAGAGACTAAAACAGAGACGGAAAATCATCTCCACCGTATCTCGTAGGTGTGTATACCCTCGCTCTCGTGTACGAGAAAATTATTATACCCTGGAATATACACGTATACGAGATTTATTCGGAGGGTTGGTGGAAGAACCGCGAGGCTTGTAAGACGAGTTCGTGCTCCGTGGCTTGTCTAAACAGCGATAAAGGTAATTTGCCGTAGAACGTAAAACTACAAAGGAGAAAGAGAGGTAGAGGATATCGTTTCTCCACGTGCCTGGAGAGCTTGCCGGCTTTAAGCTCGCCAGAGAGAGAGAGCGAGAGAAA
Source organism: Netelia fuscicornis (assembly GCA_946811545.1). NCBI lineage: Eukaryota > Metazoa > Arthropoda > Insecta > Hymenoptera > Ichneumonidae > Netelia > Netelia fuscicornis. Next base: position 38,950,145 of record OX328015.1, read on the forward strand.
CTGAGGGGAGTTATGCGAGAGGAGTCGGTTCGTAGCACCGGAACGAACGAGGCCTCGTAATGCACTACGGGTGCAAGGCGCATCTCTCGGGTCCATACACACATCGTTCTCGCTTTTCCTCGGTCAAAGATATCGCGAGATGACTCTTCTCCCTCCCTCTTACTCTCTTTCTTTCTCGCTCGCTCTCATTCTCGTCAGCCACTGGCCAAAGCCAAGTGATATCGCTCTGAGTGATTCGAGGAATATATATCCTGGATGTTAAGCACCAATTTAATATATCATCGTGCGTTACGAGGGTTTGAGGAGCTTGCGACGTCGGCTGAATTTTCGAAAATTTGCTTTTTGATTAATAATCCGCGCGAGGGAACGACGACACGGGTTATCATCGACTTCGTGATTCTCTCTCTCTCTCTCTCTCGTTCTCGTTGGACTCAATTTCGAATTATTTTGTACCTTGGTTTGTATATCGATCGTTCTATTCGTTTCTATCCTGGCGGGATCGCTTTGATCTACTCGCAATCGCGCTGGAACGAACGATCTTCAATTTGATTCGTGCAAGAAAAGAAAAAGGAAGATTCTCGCGATACGTATTCGATTATTCAGGAAGTCGAAGGTCGAATTATTTATAAAAGACGTTGGTGCGATTCTGCTTTTTCCTAGTAACCTCACTTTCCTCCCGCGACATTTTCTCCATCTCGATTTCATCCCTTGGATAGACAATCCAATATTCTCGCCAGAGGGATTCTCGAGTTTCTCGCACGAAGAGTTCGCATTCCACTTCCTGGCTCGGACTTTGATCTGAAACGGGGAGGGACCATCGGGAGAAACAGGGAGTAGGGATGTTATTCGGCCAGCGCGTCGATGGAAAGAAACTGACTAGTCGGACAAAAGGGAAATGAACAGAGTGAGATATATATATATATACAAAGAGGAGAAAAGGAAAAGACAAAAGGTAAAAAAATATATCGTTTTTCTTACCAGACATTCTCATCTCCCTCGAGACACACTTTCCTCGAGCAGTTGTTTTCCATCTCTTTCTCTCGCTCACTTTCATCACTCGTTCGCATTAAATTCTCACAAAATCCTGAGATGCTACGAGCCCCACGATCGTCCGGGGGTTAGTGATATTTCTAGCAAAGTAAGTGGCAAACTAGTAAGTGGCAACTTTGATGTTACGAGTGTTAAGGCATTTATGGATATCATTAATAACTTTTTGTCCCCGCGTGGCACGTTGTGGATGGCTCCAATCTCTCTTCCCCCCCACCCCCTCCCTCCCTCTCACTCGCTCCATCTCTCTCTCTCTCTCCCTCTCTCTCTCTCTCTCTCTCTCTCTCTCTCTCACCTCACTCTTTCTCACATATAATGTGTTCCAGCTTTTCTTGGGTACGTGTTTAACTCTTCGTCTCCCGCGTTGGTGAGAAAGACCGTGAGTACACCAACCCGCCACTTCGCCAACTCCATTAATACTTCTAACGCTCGTCCAGCTGGTTAATTACCGTTTGACTGATAGCCACGTAGCACTCGCTAATGGCTCTTCAGAAACGACGATTTCGAATCAACGCGCCTCGCCAACGCTGATTTTTGTCCTCCGCTAGAAACTACCACCGTTAATCGGCTAAACATTGGATTCTGGGAGGTGGAATATAAACAAAGAACAGGAATAAATAACAAATAAACAAAAAAATTAAAAATTTTGAGATTAATATTTTAATTCGATGAATCTGAAATTTAAATTGGAGGAAATTCTTCGCTGAAGTAATTCGAATTGTTTCTTTTTCAATTCTTTTTAATTATTGTCACATATCCACTTGGTTTATTTACATCGATAATTTTTGTTTCTTGAGCAATTGGATAAAACGTGGATCGTACATTTTCTCGCGAATATCATTCAACTCATCTTTCTTTCTCTCTCTCTCTCTCTCTCTCGTCACACTCTCTTCTACCGTTCTTCCTCGTTCTCTCTTAAATTACTAGGAGCTATGTGGATATTACGTTTACGCTTGCTCTTTTATTTGTTATTTCATTACGTTTTATTTTATTCTTATTTTGTTTATTCACGTAGGTGGACTTTTTAATTGTGGGGCGAATAATGATTTTCGCCGGATGTCGAGCCGCTTATACTCTGGACGATCATGCTGAGACAGTCGAGGCTGCTACCCGTGTTCTGCGAAGTCGTCGTTTCAGTTTGCTCGAAACCTGCGAATACAAGAAAAAAAAACAAAAATTGTAACGTAAATAAAGAAAAATCATTAAAACGAATAAATTAAAAAAAAATATATTAAATTAACGGAATAAAAATTAATTAAAGGGTTCGAAGTAGACACTCGCGCGTGTTTCTAATTTCAAGGCCGAGAATTAACCTCGTCATTTGCAAAAAATCTTGAGAACGCTGTTCAAAATATCAAAATTTGTCTTATTAATACAACGAACGATGACAAATAACACCGAAACGAAAAAAATCGCCAACGTTCTTTCGCCCGTACCAATTTTTGTTCCCAAACGTCCCGAGTCGCGTCAAGCTCGTCCCCATCCTCGTTTTAGTGTCACGAAGGGCGTTGCAAATTGCAAATTTGTCAAATTAGTATCAAAACGAGGGAGTGGCGTTTGTCGCGTGGCGTTATAACGCCGAGGGACGTACCGTGGATGAACGTTAAAGCGACGAAGTAAAGAAGAATGAGACGAGGAGAAAGAGGAGAAAGACGCTGGATGGAGAGAAAACGAAGGGAGGGAGGAGGAGGAGGAGGAGAGGTATGAGAGATACTCTCCAGCTTTAGCTCGTGATGGAGCTAACGTTCGCGAAGAGCCGAGTGACTCGTGTCTGTCTGTCAGTCAGTCAAACCAACGACGATACAAACTAAAACGGAGAGAAAGAGGATGGATTTGCTTTTTGGTGGAGCGAAGGGCAGCGTGCTTTAGAAAGTACGAGCACAAGCCTCTCCTCTCCTTGTCTCGGTAACAGTCGCGAGATTCAACGAGACCGACGCGTCTCTGCCTCGGTACGTCGTCATCATCTTTTATCACGATCTTTCTTCCTCATACTCGAAAAGCTTCGCGAGCTTTTCGCAGCATCTTCATCTCCCTCCCCGGAAAGACGAGACCGAGGGCTCTTGTCATTGGCAATGATCGTCCTCGTCCAATTATCGGAAGACTGTGGACCGTACCTACACCGTAAAAGTAACAAGGTGAAGCTAGCGCGATGCTGCGAGAATGACTACCGCGAGTAGCAGAGCAAAAAAGAAAATACACAAAAACGAGGAAGACGGATAGGAGAAGAACCGAGATATCTATATATAATTTTAGCCCCGAGGGTAACATCGCCCGAGAGCCACTTCGGTATCTCGTCTCTTTATCCACGAGTTTTCTCGCTGTCCAACTCGATATGGCTTTACTCGTCACTCGCCTCGGACCGTCGACTTCGCTACGCCCCGAACGTTTAACGTTCTCGTCTCATCGTTCCCGTCTTGGCCAGGACTTTGCGCAGGCGAGTGTGTACACATAATCTCTCGAAGACGCGTTCTTGTCTCTTCTTTTTTTTCTCTATGTTGCTTCTCTTCCCTCCCAACTTTCCTGGGCGTGCAAAAGCTACATTTCCTATTTGTGTCTCGGTCGCGAGGCACTTAGCAGTGCCGAATCCAGCCAGGAGACACGCTCGGAGGAATGAAACGACCGGGACGATAGTGAGAAGGACGTTGTTTCGATGGATCGTTTGGCAAGGTACTTACGCCCTTGAGACTTTCGTAGATAGTTGTGTTAGCGAGTAGGGAGAGACTCGTGCGATCGATTCGAGAGTGAGACTTTGCGGAATGGAGTGAACGCTGAATAGACAGTTTTGGTCATCGCAATGAGGAACGAGCTTGTTCTACCTTTATACCACCGGAGGCTTGCACGTGGTTGCGGTCGGAAAGCTTGAGTCTGACAGCCCTACGGGGATTCCCACTTTTCGTTCTATTTGCATCTCTCTCTCGCTTGAATTGTCTTATCGCTTGTTTCCGGAGGGCACATTAGCGCGAGGAAATAATTGTAACCTTTCCGAGTAGAATAGAAATTCAACCAAGCTGAAAACTGGCCCGGACCGGACCGGATCCGGATCCGGTCCGGGTCAGTTTTCAGTCTTCACTCTGAGCTTGATTATGGATTAGAAAATAATGAAAAAAATGGAAAAAATTACGAATGTTTTAAAATTGTTGCAAAATTCTAAAATATTTACGAACTTTTCAAATTCCTTTTCCATCAAACGTCAAAGTCTTCGTATCGCCTACGTCATTCCTGTGTCATCGCGATGCTAGCCATCCGTGTATTCGTCTACCACCGACTACGCCATCTCACCAACGGTCCAGAGTATCTCGATTGCGCATCACCGCTAGAGAGATCGAGAAACGGAGGAAAACCCTCATCCTCTCCCTCTCTTGCTCTCCCTCTCTGTCGCCCACTCACGATTCTCGCCTGCGAGTTTCGCAAAGCGTCGTGCATGCTCTTCATCGCTCGCTCGGAATGCAAATGACCCAAAGCTCCCATCCGCGCTTACGTCCGCCCGCACGTACACACGTACGTCCCTCGATACGTAGTCGGTGGAAAAGCGAAGTGCTCGAAAGCAATTCTCTCGACGTTCGTTTTAATTTCGTATTCCCGTTCTCGCGGTGTTGTCGCTCGCATGCTAACGTAATTATGTGTTACCGCGGTATTGCGAATTGGGTGGAAGAGGGAGGAGGAGGAGGAGGAGGAGGAGGAGGAGGAGGAGGAGGAGGAGGAGGAGGAGGAGGAGGAGGAGGGTAGAACTCGACTACAAGCAGCGTGTCACCGAACCAATTTTCTCCACTCCCATAGCGTTATCCTCCCTCCCGACCCAATGATCGTTCGCTCGCGTACCGAGCGGTGCAAATTAGTGTAATAAAAGGATTGCCATTGACTGCGCCAATTTCATTTAACGAATTCTCCCCCCTAGTTCTATCGTCGCTCCCCATTGTCGAGAAAAAATTTCATTTAACGGTTAGATTAACGAAGAAAGGTAAAAATCGACTTTTAATATCGCACTGTTACCCAGTTCTTTCGTTCCACGCGTTCATTTGCGAATAGATTTTTTGTTTTGTTTTTATTGTTTATTTTTATTTTATCTTACTGCTTCTTTTTTTTATCATTCGACGAACAATTTCTCCTTTCGAATTGTTATCGATTTATTTGATCGATGGTTAGGGGAAAGAAGAAAACGCGTCTCGAGTCGAAATGCGATAGGAATAATGCATAACGGTAAGACTCGTTCTTTCTTTCTTTCTCTGCAAGCTTATATATATATGTACGTTCGGATACGTTCGCAATCTGCGAAACTTGTACGTGAGGAGTGAGTTCAAGAGCGGCGTGGATAGAGAGGATGCTAGCGTAGGGAGGAGGGAGGTGACGGGTCCACGGCGGAGACGAATACCCGCGCGAGAGAGTCGAGAATCCGCGTCGCGGAAAGATTGACGTCTCCGTTGGTCTATAAATATTGCGCTTATTCCGTGGAAGCCTTGCCCCCGCGAGAAGTTGCGAGGAGAAGCGAGGAGAAACCCTGTGCCTCCCTTTTACCCTCTCGCGTACCATCGCTCCCTCTCTTTTCCTCCCCGCTGCCATCTCCTCTTCCTCCCTTTCTATCCACGGTTCTACCTCACCGTCTTCTTTACCTCGTACGTCTACCTTGTCGGAAAATGTCACGAGCATGAATCACGAATTACGCGTTCAAGTGTTTCCGTTTGACCGTGTTTCGCTCCCAAAAAAACTTGTATATACGTGACGTTCGTGAGGGTCGCGCAAGAAGAGGCTCGTACCTACATAACGCGACGCGTGACTGAGAAAAACGAGGAAAAAGAAAGGCGATGTTCTAAATGAAAAACGCATGCGCGGGTTTTACTGAGTCGCGCGTTTGTCTGGTGAACTGTGAGGTCGTTGGTTTTTTTAATCGTGTCCTTAATACAAACTAAACTAAGGTTCGATAAATCATATCGAACCAAGCAAAGGGTCAACGAGGGGATGTTAAAGGGGTAATTAAAGTCACGGATTATCTCGACAGATTTCAACTCTAGGAATATTTGGCAGAGTCAACGACTTCTACGAACTCCACTTCGCTCGATACCATTTCGTCTCTCCGAGTTGGACACGCAGATGCCGATCGGCTCGATAAATCCCCTTTTCAACCCCCTCTCACCCTCTCGCAAATCTTTCTCTCTCTTTCTCCGTCGCTCTATCTCTTCTTCTGTCTGACTCTCGTAAACTCGAGTCGAGCAACGACGAAGATAGTGAAAGAGAATGATGCCTGTCCATGAGAACGAGAGAGAAACAGAGGCCGAGGAGACACAGAGCGTCAAAAATAACTGGTCAGTTTTCTCTCTCTCTCTCTCTCTCTCCTCTCTCTCTCTCTCTCTCTCTCTCTCTCTCTTTCTCTCTCTCTTTCTCTCTCTCTCTCTTTCTCTCTTTGGACATGAGTAGAGAGAAAACGGAAGTGTATGAAATCTATTAATAAAATTATATATATATATCTGGATGTGTGGGAAGATAGCACGCGAGACGATACGACAGTTGCGGTTTATACGTCGATTCACGAATGTCGACGTAGTGAACACGCAGTATGGATGAATTATGCCATACGAAACGCTGTACTCGCATTATTATGAATCGTAAGATCGGTTAATTTGTAGTCCTCACGGACGATGTAAACCGTAGTACACGATATACGGAGGACTTACATCGTCTCGCGCAAGCTTTATGCGATTTTACCCCCTTCTCCCTTGAGTCTCTCGGTTTTCTCTCGTTCCTACTAGCCCCGTGACACGATAATTCATCGTCATGTTAAACGGCTATTTCACGGAGTAATTTGGAACACCCGTTATATAGAAACAACCGAGGAACCTTATACTGGCTAATTCCACGAGCTACTTTGTCCATCTTGCTTTCTACGGTATTTTCTGCTCCCCTCGTCTTCACCCTTACGATAGAACACCCCCGTATAGAACGCTTTATAATAATTTCTCTCGTTCTCTTACGGTGAATTAACGTCGCTCTTGTTACACGCGATGTAATTCACCTGGACCAACATCACGTTTTACTCTTGATGTTACAAACGACGATTATTCTTCGCGACGTTACGCGCAATTGACGAACACGGTTATACATCAGATATTTGTCACGAGTCGTTTTCGACGAAGATGATCCATTTTCGTGCGAGACGAGACGCAAAATTTTGACGGACGCGGCTTGTAATTTGCTATCGCGACGGAGCACGGAAATAGATTTTTACGTTGGAAAATCGTGAAATCAACGAGGTGCCAATGGGAATACGTTGTCGGTAGTGTAATACGGGAGATTTACGAGTGTCTAGAACGTATAGTGAACGATTTTACTTGGTGCAAATTATACAGCGTTAATTAAATTTTCTTTTTTATTAATTCGATAGGAATTAATACGTAATTCATTTTTTTGTATGAATTGCGTTAAATCGAATTTTTCAGTGAGAATCAAAAATCATATTTACTATTGTCAAAAATATTTGTGCAAGTGAAAATGTATTTTGAATGATTTAATAACTATTTTCACTTTAACCAGCAACGAGATAAAACCGTCTGACTGACGTACACCATATAAATTCAAGAAATTATCGTCAATCATAGAGACATTGTCGTAAAGATATTTGACCACCCACGATAAAGTGTGCGACGATCCAAGAGCGAGGAAACCATCGCGTCCTTCGTCCGACGAATCAATTAGAAAACACGAGCAGGGCTAAAGAAGATGACAAAAAGAAGAAAGAAAAACGATCCTTCCAAAGTTCTCTCGAGTGCGTGTGAGAGATGAAATTTGTTTCAGCACGTGTTCGCATTTTGACGAATGTACAACAATAAACCGTGCTCCTCATCGTCCCGAGGAAGAGAGAGAGAGAGAGAGAGAGAGAGAGTGAGAAGGTTCGTTGGCGCTGTTTGCTCAAAAGAAGACTTCGGCATAGGACATCACCCTCGTCGTTCTCTCTTCTCTGCCTCGTGTATTAGACTTACGTATATATGAATTAGGACGAGTTAATTGCATTTTCCATCTTCAAAGGAGAGTGGATGCTCGTCCGCTAATTTGCAAGTTGCCACGAGCGCGTGGACCGACGAGAGGCCACGCCGCGTCCCGGACAGTGGTGGTTTTGCAGTACGCGCTTGGTTTTAACACCAGCGATGTTATAACCCCCAGTGTAAGAGAAAACAAGAGTATGCATGTGTGAAGGATAGAGAGAGAGAGAGAGAGCGAGAGAGAGGGAGAGAGACAGAGAGAAGGAAAAGCACGCTGGGGGAATATATACAACGAACGCGTTGATTCTACCTCATTAGCGAGAGAAACGCATTGGTACACCGGGCCAACCAACTTTAAATTACGTTGCGAAGTGCAATGTTGCACTCGCTCTCTCGTTCTATCTCTAATACGTTATCTCTCTCTCTTCCTCTAATTTTATATATATATATATATAGAGAGAGAGAGAGAGAGAGAGAGAGAGAGAGAGAGAGAGAGAGAGAGAGAGAGAGAGAGGCAGAAAGAGAGATACATATGGAAGGCACTCTGCGACACGTTGTCCTCTCTCTCTCTCTCTCTCTCTCTTTCTCTCTCTATATATATAGATATACATATATATACAATTTGAGAGAGAGAGAGAGAGAGAGGGAGAGACAGATAGAGAGATATTCATATGGAAAGCACTCTGCGACACATTGCGGTCCGTATGGATTTCTCGCCGCATCATCAGCGAAATTTCCCGCTCTCGGTCCCAGGCACTCGCAAACCCGTGTGTTTATCGTTCGATCAATATAATAAGAACGAGTTTGCATCCGTTATATTGTTAGTGCACGTAGACAATACATCGCGTAAAGACGAACTGATTCGCGAGATAAAGAAAAAGTGAAATATTTTCCAAGCTTTTGTGATGAAATTGAACAAATTTAAATCTCTGAAATTCAAATATTTTTAGTTGATTGTGTTCTTGTTTTCTTGTTTGTTGATGGTGAATATTTAATTATGAAAAGAGCGTTGTTTGTTTGTTTGTTTTTTATTCTGGATTGGCGAAACTGTGATTTTTGAGAGTATTCGTAAAAATCGCATTGGAAAAGTCAGGAATATGACGAAGCCGCGACCGTGTTCGCGTAAACGAGTTTCTTTAATTATGATAGCGCTCGTGCGGATCGTAAGCACAGGGGGGTTGGAAGCTTACGGGCTTTCCCCGTTCACGACTCACGGAGGATAAAAAAGATCGCGGGAACTGCGAAACGTTTGTGCTCGTAGCGTTGCGTGGTACGTGGCGGCTGCGGTGTGCGGGCCAATGCCACGAGAAAAACGTAATAATGACGCAGACGCTTGGGGAGCTTCGCTCGAGACAAGAGAAACAAAAAAACAACGCTAAGCGTAGGACTCTCTCTCTCTCTCTCGCTTTCTCTCTCTCCTTTGAACTCGAGCGCCGGAGTGGGAATAAAGGGCAATTTTTTTGCGAAGAAAAAAGAAGGCCCTCGTGAGAGAAAGATAATTCATGGAAATAATTAATAGGGAGGAAAAGGTCTACAACGTCATTGTAGAAGTCGGGTTAAAGTTCTTGAAAAATTAGCATACGCTTGAGACGACGACTTATTTCAGAAAATCTCCAAAGTTATATCCTCATTCATTTATTTTGTCACTCATTAATTAATTAATTTATTTATCTATTTATTTATTTATTTATTTATTTATCTATTTACTTATTTATTTATTTATTTATCCATTTATTCACTTATTTATTCATCCATTTACTTATTTATTTATTTATTTATTTATTTACGACGAACACAGTCTCGTTGTCTCTTCCCTCTCCGCCTAAACTTCTCTTCGTGTATACCGCCAACGTTGGTAATATAACTCTCGTGGATTTGTGCCAAAAGCAACACACATATACTCATCCGTACGCCTATAACGCTCGGCTCCTCTCGACCGAGAATATTCATCGGGAATGTTTGCATTGCCATTCGATATGTGTATGCCGTTTCCTCTTCACCTCTCTCTCTCTCTCTCCCTCTCTCTCTCTCTCTCTCTCTCTCTCTCTCTCTCTCTTCCTCTCTCTGTCTCACACACACACACATTCGCACAAAATCTAGTTCGATGCATCTACCGCATGCGCGATACACGATAGTGCGCTATATCGTGTTGTGGATGCGTTTTGGAAGTTTGAACGAGCTGACAACTTGAAGTGGAAAACTATATATGTATGTATGTCAGGGATGTGTGTAGATGTCTCGGGAGAAGACGCACTCTCAAGAGCTCCCTCGCGCTTCTCAATCTCTTCGGGAAGTCTTTTCTCTTCCTTTTTTTTCCCACATTTGCTTTCTTTGCATGCTCTTCCGGCTTTACGATCCTCGCATCGAGTTACGTCGATATCTTCATGTACTTTGGCCTCTTCTCAGCAAGTGCTCTCCCCTCTCTCTCCCTCTCTCTCTCTCGCTGTCTCTCTCTTTAAATAGACGACCCGCAATTCTTCCTTTCCATTCCTTCTTTCAATCCTCTTTTTGCAATCTTCTCAATCGTCCCAAAACCTTCGCCTCGTAAAATATTCCAAAATACGTATTTATTTTCATTAATTAAAAATCATCAATCTTTCGCCCTTCTATTTAAATTTAACCCGGATGAATTTAGTATTTAATCAAGTTTCTTTTTCAACCCCCCACCCCACCCCACCCTCCAACAATGTCCATTATTTTCTCGTCCATTAATTACGATATGGCACATGTAAAAGCAGTTACGTGATGCAAACACGAGTTGGCGAGTAGGTGCGAAAGTGAAATGGGTTTATTGGCCTCCTTTTATTTCAAAGGGGGAAGAGAGAGACAGCCGGCAGTGCGCAGTGTAACGACAGTATAGGAATAATAAGAGGAGACTGAGCGAGAGAGAAAGATAGATAGAGATAGAAAGAGAGAATATAATGTCTGCACGACGGGAGAGAAGCACAGAGCACGTTACAACCGAGTGCTTGTTGCTCGAATATAGCTCTCGTGATTCTCATACTAAATCTACATACACAAATACATACACACATATAGAAATGTATACGAGCACGAGTAGCAGTTATCTTGCACTTTCTTCAATATACACTTCGTATTATACCGGAGGGAATGTCTAATTAGACGTAGCCATTCCCAAGCATGACTTACACGCATTTGGTCGACATGCCGCGTCTCCGACGTTTATTATTCGAACAAAATTCTCTCGCAATGACAAATCTCACCATGAAAAAAAAAATCATCAATCTTTGATACAAAAAATCGCGTTATTTTTCATTTTCTGGAAAACACACGGAGTGGAAAAATACGATCTAATTATTATTCTAGTTAATTCCAATTAAAAAAATGTCCCCAATGGGAGGAAAATAAAGAATACTTTTTTTTTTTTACTTTCTATAAATTCTGAGGGAGCACTCATCAAGTTCGTACCGTGAAAAACGAGGGCGACGAACAATGACAGCGTTTAATACCGCCGGGTCCGATGTTATTAAAGCGCTGGCTTCTCTCGCGCGCGCGTATGAAGTGGACGAGCGATGATGCCACGCTCGACCGCCGTATACGACACCGTACCACGAGGCATGGTAATGGTACAGTAAAAGAGCTTTACCATATATATATATAAACATATATATATATATAGATCCAGAGTGGTATTAAGCTCCGTCGTTTTCAGCTTCGCGAACGCGTCCGCGCGGCGTGTACTTCTATTAATACAATCCGGGATTAATTAGCGTTAATGAATACCTGGCTATTGGCAAGCGTGGAACATAATTCAAGAGTCGCGTGGGGTGTCATGCCTCTAGGAGGGAAAGAGAGACACAGAGAGGGACGAAGGAGTAAGAGGAGGATGGAAAACAGCGAGAACGAGAAAGAGAAACAGAAGGCTTTGGCTTCGCGTAACTCCTCGCCTATGTCCGATCCATGCTCGAACATACGTGTAAAATCCGGACCCCTCGTAAAAGCTCTTTAAGTGCTTTCTCCTTTAGGGATATCGTTCTCTTACGCTTCGTCGACGTTCCTCTCGAGACGTACGAAAATATTAGCATAGGACGATATCTTTGAATTAATGAAGAAAATTACACAGATACATATATATGTGTAAGCTTGAATATAAATTGATTCAATTAACGAGAAATGATCGAGAGTTTGGCGCGAATATATTGATGGGATCGACGATATCTCGTGGCATTATCAAGATAAATAGATCACGATAATGTATAATACGTACTAGGCCAAGGTGTAAGAATTATTGAGATCGTGAGATTAATTTTTGTAATGTTGTTTTTCTTTTCGTTGATCTTTCGTTCTTGTTTTTGAGAATTCGCGGTTTTCATGAGCTCGATTCGTCTTAGATGCGGAGGCGAGTTCGAAGCTGTGATACACATCGCGAATCGTACAGTAGGAGCGAGGGAGCGAACGAACGAAACCGTTACCGGTGAGTTTGAGGTAACGTCACGTTTACGTTGGTGAAATATCAGAAAGTAGCTCGAAATTCGTCGTCGTGTATACACACGGCCGAAAAGCACGTCGGTCGTTGGTGCCAAGCAATTTACCGAAGCGTGGAACACCGGTGTGGATCCTGATTATTTTAATTAATGCTCGCCCGTTACGCCTCGGCTCGGACGAGTTATTCGAGAATGGCCGACTTCCACACTCCTGCGAAATTTCGTATACACACCCCTATCGCTCTATCTCTTTTACTCTTACTATGTCTTGCTTTCGCTGACTTGTCGCTATCCATACACGTGCCTAACGCGAAAAATATATCAGAGCTTTCTCTCGTCTCCCCTGGAGTATATCCAAAATAAACGACGAGGACAAGAATAAATAAGTACCGTTGCGCGTAAATGCTCGCGGACGCTAAAATAAAGCACAGAATTATACGTATCCGACATTCTAGTCTTGTCAAACGAGCAAAAAATTCCTGAAATTAATTTTTATCCAAAGCTAAATTAAAATTTGTCTCAATGAGAATCTTTTTATCAATTTTTGTAATAGGATTTTAAAATTTATATTGTCATATAAGATTAATATTTTAATATTTAACTGTAATATTTTAAGATTTTAAGATTAATATTGCGATATAAGAATAATATTTTAAGATTTAAGATTTAAGATTATAATTCTCGCGGACGCTAAAATAAAATACAGAATTATACGTATCCGACATTCTAGTCTCGTCAAACGAGCGAAAAATTCCTAAAATTAATTTTTACCCAAAGCTAAATTAAAATTTGTCTCAATGAGAATCTTTTTATCAATTTTTGTAATAGGATTTTAAAATTTATATTGTCATATAAGATTAATATTTTAATATTTAACTGTAATATTTTAAGATTTTAAGATTAATATTGCGATATAAGAATAATATTTAAAAATTTAAGATTTAAGATTATAATTCTCGCGGACGCTAAAATAAAAGCACAGAATTATGCGTATCCAACATTCCAGTCTCATCAAAGTAGCAAAAAATTCCCCAAACAAATTTTTAACCAAACAAAATTAAATTTTTGTTTAATCAATCCTCGTAATCCCATTTCAAAATTAATATCTCCCAGAATTCAAATTTCATTATTTAAAAAAAGAAAATGAAAAAAAAATCATAGAAGGGATGAGGGTAGTTTGATATCAGAGACGCGATAATATTTCGCAATGGCTCTTCCTCGTTTCTATCCTTCGCGAGAGCCCTAGAGCTACGAGCAACCCTCCGAAATCAGAGAAATGGTACACGAATGGGGTTGAGTACGTTGGGGCGAGGGGGTTGTAACGATACGCGTCTATCTCGTTGCTATCCGCTTTCCGGTGGCGAGAAGAGGCGGAAGGAGAGTACCGTCGAGAGGCTTCCACGATTCTGGTTGTGGTTTACCGCCCTGCTGTATTCACGACGAGTACATACGATGAAACTGCAAGAGGGCGTAAACATGGACGGCCTAAACCCGCTCTTGGAAAACGCTTCGTGCGATACGCGTCTCGCTCGAGACATACGATGAAACTGTACGAATACTTTCGACTCTGTACTCGTTCGTTACGAATGTAGGTTTCCCGCGATTATACGTACTCTCGCGACCGCGCAGCTTCGTCTTACGAGCCTAGATATATATATATATGTATGTAGCTCGTCGGGAAATTTTTGGCAGTTGCACGTCGCGGCGCCTACACGGTTTCTCCTCCACTCGTCTCGCGATCTTGTCAAACTACGTCACTCTCATAATTCCCCAAAATTTATATAAAAAAAAGGGGAAAAATATACGTCGCAGCCCTTGAGGCACTTCCGGTCTTAAAAAAACAAGGTAATAAGATGTAAAATAATGTCGCGAAGTGCGAGGGAAAAAAAAATTTACCCTCTCTGGATGAAATTATGGTAATACCCGAGTTTCAAAAAAACTTTGTGCGGTCATAGTCGTTTAACGCGAGCGCAATACCTCTGGGAAAGCTAGTTCATAATTTGCCACGTGGAAGTGGCTCGGGGGATGAAAGGGCGATGGAACGAGGGAGGGAAAAAAGGGAAGCGAAGACTGGAAATTCAGGCCACGGAAAAGAGAGAGAGAGAAGGGGTAACTCTCTCTCGCTCTCTCCCTTTCTCTCACTGGGTTTTCTACGCCCGCGAGGCGAACAATCATTTATCCCTCGAAGTACGAGCGTCGTAGGGGTGCACAGGATACGGCCTCGAAACTTTCGTTTCCCAGGTGTATGCAGCATTCTACATATCTATATATATATACACATGTATACTTGCCCAAGTACATCTATTTTTTTAAAAACCGTATCCGTTCGTAGTAGAGTGAGACATAGTGCAGTGTCGAGTCGAGAGGGATTTCGAAAAGTATTTCAACGATAAGAGCGAGAAGCTCAAAATGGAGTAACAAAAAACTCGAAAGAATAATGTTGAGACGAAAAATTGTTCATCCCCTTGTAAACCACCCTTAGACTTATTTTTCCTCCGTAAATTTCTCTTCCTTCCTACCTCGTTCTACAAAATTCAACATTTCTAGATGTTAATTTCCCCTACGAGCTTTCGACTTACCACAAATGCAAAGATTTTCATTCTTAAAATGGTAATTTTGAGGGATTTTTAACTCGGTATATTCTGTTTTTGCATTCGACTCGATGTTTCACTTGGTTATTACGGAGATTCGTGCTCTACGATGTTCCTGAGACGAGGTTTATCCTCCCACTTTCGGTTCGTACAGTTCCCTGCCTCCTTTCTTAATACGATACGATACAACTTTGTGTATATACGTTTAGAGAGACGCTACACGCACTTGTGCGAGTACGAGGAAATTTTGAGCTCAGGGTGTAAGAGGAAGACAGAGAGGAGAGTCGAGACATCGCGATGGAGGAGAGAGAATCTCATGGGTGGGCTATCTATAGACGTTAAGCTAGCGTGTAACCAAATAGGAACCGAGTGTCACTCGGGGGTGACAAAACTCATTAATACCGATCTGCTTAATGCCCCGTCTCGTGTCCGGCATTAATCTACTTAAAAATACCTAAATGTAACACACCGTGCGTGTATTACCGTCTAACTCTCTTCTGTATATCTCATCTCTCTCTCTCTCTCTCTCTCTCTTTCTCTTTCTCTCACGTTTCGTCGCTCTGTTTACTCGTTGAAAAAGTCTACGGTGGATTACGAGGGTAGCTTTGGGGTAGACAGGAGCTACGCTGGTCGCATTTCACCCGATTTTACGACCTTTTTTTTGTCAAGCTCGTCGCTTATTCCTGAACGCTACGAATCGAAAAACACTCGACTTTTTCGTGTAAATTTTGTATTATTTAATATCGTGAAAAAATAAAGAAAAGGGATTGTTTTTGTGTAATTTTTGATGATTATTATGTTTAATTTTATGTTTAATATCGCAATATTGATATATTTCAATTTTTTTTAATATTTAATTTTTTGTACTTTTTTACCGATACATACAAACGACACGGCAATTGTATTCGAGATATTCAGAGCGTCACCGTTACGTGACGATCCTTGCTAATAGTCTGAAACAAAACTTTTAATTTAAAAGCAATATTAAATCGAGTTCGTAGTAAAATCCTGAAAATTACGAGTTGCGTTTTAATTCCAATAGCACGAAACTCTCGATCAATTCGTGCTGGAAAAGCTCGTAATTACTTTAGCTCGACCAACCGCGAACAAAAAGCTCCGATCGTACGCCCAATTGCGATCGTATAAAAAGTCAGTCGAGTCGAGATCGAGCGATTCGACGAAAAAAGATTTTTCATTGGTAAAACACTCGTCTCGAATTTTATACCGTGGTAAAGAGCGAGTAGAGAAGAGGTTCGAACGGGCACGAGAGAAGGAACTTTATTTGACGCGCGAGAGGGAAAATTTACTTTTCACTCGACTCGGTACTTTTCACTCGCGCTTTCCCGGACGCTTTATATTTATTATATACATATATAGCTTGTGTATTTTGATGAAATTTCACGAAAGTCTCGATATTTTTCGCGGCCGCTCGCTGGGGTTGAAAAATCGTGTCGCCTTACGGTCTCTCGAAAAGTCAAAACAAAAAAAAGAATTCGTTCGACAAATAGAGACTTTTTATTCGCGTCACGGGAGAATGACGAGTGGCTGAGTATCTTCTCCACCGATTTCATCCCCTGACTCCGCTATAATGCTTTAATCATTCGCTCGAATCGACATTTAAAGACATTGCGTATGGAACCAACTTTTACCCTCCTTGGTCCTTTTTCCTCGCTCTCTAGCTCGTGTTTCGTATCATTCTCTCCTTCTTTCCCTCTCTTTCACTCCCGCGGTCCTCCGACGGTAACGATAACGGGAATCTTGAATGCGAGATGCATTGTTGAATATTAAATGTGATATACGCAGGTTCGCTCAGTTCTCTTTCAGCGTCGCTCTTACACCCCCGAGTCTCTCACAGACCGACGATTCGTATAGAACGCAGATTTGAAAAGAAATCTCGGGGAAAAAAACACGACTCTCATCCTCTCTAGTTTCGTACAAAGGATTGAAAGATGTTGACGTATCGCGAATAAAACGATAATTACGAAAAAATAATTGATTTCAGGAGGATTGTAATTATTTCGTCGATTTTCAAAAATGCGAAAGGAATATTCTCACGATCGTTTTTCTCGAATCGAGATAATTGTAATTTGAATGTAATTTCAGAAAATTGATGAAAATAAGGTCGCCGATGGCAGAAAGAGGGTAATATTATTATTAAAAAAAAAAACAAAGAAAAAATGCGAGCGGATTTTCATCAAACTGTGAGTCGCGTTCATTGCCTATTCCAGAGAGAAAGAAGGAGGTACGTAGGTACGAGGAAAAAGGGAAAGATAAAATTGCTCGTGACGGGAAGAGAGTGAAGTAGAGAAGTTTGATCCGGAAGCTCTCCCTGCCTCCTATTACTAGGTCGTGAGCGGCCCCGCTCTCCCTCTCGCTCTTTCACTCTCTCTCTGTCTTTCTCTCGGTCTCGCTGTAGCAGTGGTCTCTCGCAGAGACCTCTACGCGTTCAATGGAAACGTGACCTGGTTTCTTTATCGGTCTGTGCATATGTACCAGGTACACGTATCGTAGAGTACGGTGATAGAGAAAGCGACTAAGAGAGAGAGAGTGAGAGAGAGGAAGAGCGAAAGAGGGAGAGCAAGGGAGAGAGACATACAGACAGACAGACGGAGGCAGAGAGAATGAGAGAGAGAGAGAGCAAGTCCAAAGCGTGATGTACTCCCGAGGGAAGGTCGGCCCGTAGAATGAGAATTATTAACGCAGAGACATCGGTATAGCGTTCTACCGTCAAGGGTTAACGAGCATGCAGTAAAGGCACCCCAGTGGTATTCTCGAGTGGGTTTTCCGCCCGACCACAGAAATGAGTGAAAGAGAAAGGAAAAGGAAATGAAGATATACAGGAAGGGAGAGAAAGAGAGAGAGAGAGAGTGAGTGAGTGACTAACTAAGAGAGAGGCACAAAGAGAGAGAGAGAGAGAGAGAGAGAAAATAGAGAAAATTAGCAAAAACGGTCAGTCACCTCTTCCAGTGTCTCCCTTTTTCAGGACGATACGAAGAAAAAAAAAAAGAAAGTTTAATACGACAGAATGGCAAGAGAGATGGGCGAAAAAGCGAAACACGTATGTACATCGTGGCCTTATGTTGACCAGATGGTGACAATTTTTTCGCACCATGCCAGCAGACATGAACGAACCGCGACGCACTATATAATACCCTCTCGTGTGTGGTTCGTACAGATATATATATATATACAGAGATGGAGGCTCGTGGAGAGAAATGCACTCTTCGAGATAGGCGGCAACCTGCACGTGCATCTTGCACACGCGAAAGAGCGAGGAAGAAGCGAGGAGAGGGGGCAAAAAAGGGCCGAAAGTATGAAATAAAAAAAGTTAGGGTGTTCGTAAGAAATTCATATATATATGTATATATGTACGTATGTATATATGTATATATAGCGCAAGGGACGAGAAGCGTGAGCAACTTCAATGCAAAACTCATAGTCGCGGATATTTTGTTTTTTTCGTGTTTTTTTTTCTGTTTTTTTTTTATTATTATTCGAGCGCGATTCTCGCTACCAGTCGTCATCCGCGACTTAATTTCATTGACGACAACTGGCATCCTCCGACTCTCTTCCTACTTTCTCATGTACCATTCATAAAATTTGCGTTAACGATCGCACGTGGGGAACGAGGCGTGACGAAAACGCGTGACTACTTCGGGCGCAAAAAGATCGAGTCTCGAGGATTGTGATATAAACTGGAAGATTTCAAAATTTGAATTGAATTTATCAATTTTGAATCATTTTTTGTAATTAATTTCAATCGTTTTTATCAATTTTATTAGATTGTTGGGGGACTTTTTATTGATCAGGGGTTTTTTTTTTAATTCGACGTAGCAGACATTTTTCTTGAAATGATTTGAATCTGTGATTCGTGGGGAGAGAATAAATGTTGGCTTGTCGAGGGAAAAGCTTCGAAATTCCAACGGGATCAATTTTAATTAAGGTTCCCGATCCGAGAGTGGCCCGTCGCGTATTTCTCCGATTACTCTCTGTCCCCCTCTCTCTCTCTCTCTCTGGTTTGCTCCATCTCCGAGCCTTTTCTCCGCTCCCTACACTTCCCTCGCCCCGATTACCCGAATGATTAAAATCTCTGCCCCGGAGATGTAACTTTTACTCCCCACCCCCACAAATTCCTTGCCTAATGTACGAATTATTTGATTTATCGATGCTAATTAAGAGACTCGTGGCAATCTCCACGCTCTTCTATCTCCCGCCTAAAGCCTTTTCTTTTCATTCTATTTTCTCGCGAATATCTCTCCGTTGAGCTTCTCTGCTTTCTCCCTATTTCACCCTCGACTCGTCACGCCGCACTGGCGCATTCTAAGGTAGACGAAGAGAGAAAGAAAAAATGAACGAGAACGAGAGAGAGAGAGAGAGGGAGAGAGAGATGAAGTTTCGTGGCTATGGAACTCATTACGTGAATTTTCGTTCCCTCTCGCTTGCTTTCTTTCATTCCCAGCCTTTTCAAACCACACTCTCTCTCTCCCACTCGCCCCGCTCATCAGAAAACGAGCAAAAAGGATGAAACGAAATCCTTATGAAAAAAAGCCGAGGGTAGCCAGGAGGGCAAAGAAGAAGAGTTTGGGCTCGACCCAAACCCCGATGAGAGTTGAGCGACTCGACTGAGTCATCAATATACGTCAAGCATGCGATAAACCGCGTCTAAAGGAACGTCCGAGGTAAGGGATGATTCCCCGTCGGTCCTGCGTCTGCGATTGAGACTCGCTCAAGGCCAACGGACCGAGAGATATCGGGCGAGGATGTGTTTTTTTCCTTTTCTATCGTACTTTACCCGCGCCCGGGCGACGTGAAAAAAAAATTGATGTTCGCCCAAAAACAAGAAATAAAAGGATTCTTGCGAAACGACACATCGTCGCGGTGAGCGATTCGTACGAAATGTCGCGAATCGACCAAGGTCCTCGAGATATTTCGAGAATATTCGCGATTTTTCAGCGAGCGACGAACATGCCGAAAATTGCGTCTCGTATAAATTTAATAATAATACTGCGATAATAATAAAATGGAGATTAATACCACTCACCGCTGATGGGTTGAAACCTCGCCAGAGGATCGGAGAACTGACGTAGTCGATCGGTCACGTACTGCGGCGACTCGCTGTTCTGCAACCAGCGACAAAAACAAAAGAAAAATCAAAAAACAGAGAACGTATTTAGAACAAGAAATCACTAAACATCGAATAATAAAAGACTGTTTTACTTCTCTCTCGTGGACGCGTGAACAAAAGACTTTTTGCGAAAAACGATCGTATAACCGGAGAAAAACGTTGCTTGCTCGAGATAAATGCGCGAATATAAAAGACGAATATTTACAAAAACGTTTGTTATATTAATAATAAACAGGAAAAAAGCGGCTGCGTATGTCGCAAGCTCGTAAAAACTATCTTCGTGCGTGGAGTATAAAAAACAAAAACAATAAAAATAAAAATGAAAAGCTATATTTCATACTGTCTTTCACGATCTTCCTTCCACCAAGACGTCAAGCTTTTCTCTCATTTTCTTTACACGCTTGAACAATGATTTTTATGTTTATATCGCGAGACCTCTGTGCTTTTTTTTTATACGAAGATCGTCTCTTTTTTTATACTTCGGTGCGAGCAGGAGATATATTCGTTGTTTTAATTCGAATTTCGTTTTTGTCGTGAAAAAATGCAAATATTTTTATCGCGTGGGTTAGTTACGATAAAAAATTGTCCATTGCTCAAAAGCGAGAGCTTAAATCGTCGATTGTGAGATTCGATGAAGTTTCTATAGGGAAAACGATAAATTGATAAGAAGTCGTTGTTGATGAGTTTAGAAACGACGCGAATACAGATTTACGTAGACACGCCCGT
This sequence comes from Netelia fuscicornis, assembly GCA_946811545.1. Classification (NCBI taxonomy): domain Eukaryota; kingdom Metazoa; phylum Arthropoda; class Insecta; order Hymenoptera; family Ichneumonidae; genus Netelia; species Netelia fuscicornis. The sequence goes on from OX328015.1 coordinate 38,971,047, forward strand.
ACGAACGGGTGTACGTTGTCGAGCGTCCATTCCGCAAGTTTATCCCCTAGCCACAGTGAAAATTCCTTACCCTCCTCTATCTAGCGTGCTTCGAGCATGCGCGTATGCGCAGCCCGGTAAGCTAAAATTTCATCTCCGCTAGACTCTCGAGTAAACACGATCCTCGCATATGGACGAAAGAACACAGTTGCATATACACACAGGAGAAATACCCACAATTATGGAGAATTTATTCCTCCCAGTGACATTTACTTCTTGCATTCTAGTCTATCTTCGGGTTTCCACTCTCTCTCTATCTCTATCTCTTCCTCTCTCTCTCGCTCTTTCTGTCTCTGTCGTGCATGTGAGCGTGGTTTTGCAGGTGTACAAAGTAATATATGTCCAACTAAAAGCACACTACTAACACACATACGAGAGAGAGATGGAGAGAGAGAGAGAGAGAGAGGGAGAGGAAGAAAGAGAGAGAGAGAGAGAGAGAGAGAGAGAGAGAGAATAAGAGCGAGAGGGAGAGGAAGAAAGAGAGAGAGAGAGAGAGAGAGAGAGAGAGAGAGAGAGGAATTGCCTCGAGTATAACGCCGCCGTAAACCTCTCGACTTTGTAACTACACTCTACCGACGAAGTGTACCAGCAGAGTCTTTGATCAGCTCCACAGTGAAAATTCGGTACACCAAGATTTATTATTTTCGATTATGTTTCCTGTTTCGTTGTAACTTGTCCGTTTACGATTGCTTCAATGATTTTCCGAGAGAAGAGACAATGTAAGAAAAAGCCATCAACTTGTTTTAACATTACGAACATAAACGATTTATTCGTTTTTTATTAATTCGTCCTTGAAAGTAGGAAAATGTAAAATTTTGATGTCAATTGGTTTGATCGATTTTTCATTTTTAATTGATTTTTGTATTAATGAAAGAAAATCATTTTCTGGATTCTGTACTAGTCTTATCGTCGTATTTTGTCGTCCAAGGCCAACGCACCGGACATCAAGAACAAAACGAAAATGTAGAGAAACATCATCGTCGCGCGTCTAAATACAGAAATGGGCTGAGGAAACGAAATAATTCGTCGTGCACGTCGTCGTATCTCAGAACGAGGATTACTATCGATGCTCTCACCGTACTCCCTCACAGACTGGTAGTATTAGCGCTCGGTCATAACGTTATTCCCAAACGGTTCATAAAGATTCGCGAAAGAGAGGAGAGAGAAAGAGAGAGGGAGAATGGGAAGATGACACGAGCTATATAAATGCTAGGCTATATTATATTAGCCACGTGTATGCGAGAGGAAAGGAAGAGAGAAAGAGAAAGACGGACAGTGAAAAATAATGAAAAAAAAAGTGGGAGAAACAAAATCTTCGTGCGCGATTCACTCTCGCCATTCGTGAACAAACATCATAAACCCCGAAGGATAAGGCCGTCGGTGTTAAACGATTTTCGTGGACCACGATATAAATTATAACTGGAGCATAGCTAGAAAAATGAGATAGAGAGAGAGAGAGAGAGAAATTTCGAGGATTGTCGAAACGCCTCGGAGTCGAAATGATGGCTGGATTGCGCCACGAGATTTCTTGCTTTTTTTTATGCAAAACGAATTTCTCCCTCCCCTACTCTCAAAAAACAAATCTCGCGCGGGATATTTATGGCGCGAAACCGCGCGAGTTTGAAAATTATACAGTCATTGGCAGGTGCGAAGAACAATTGGATAAATTGTAATATTAGGATGCCAATCACTGTACGAGGAGGAAGAACGAATAACAATTCCGTTTGCACGATAAATCGAGATTAACTCACGTGGGACGATTGCGACAGAAATTTCTATCTTTCTCTCTCTCTCTCTCTCTCTCTCTCTCTCTCCCTCTCGCTCGTCTCTAATATTCTCCGTTGTAGTTTTCGAAATAAAAGAAATACGAATAAAAAGAAAAAGGTACGAGTCGCTCGAGTCGCTCGAACATAAAATATATTTGTCAGGCTGATAAATCAACCGGAAAATATTTCGAGAGTATACCATCAACTTGTTTTTTATACGCGCGAGCGAACAATTTTTTACCTTCTCCCTCGGAAGTAAAATATAATTAAAAATTTCTCGAAAATAAAATATTTCCAATAATAAAGGCAAATATAAAAAAAAAACATAAATCCTGGAAAATATATATTCGTAAATATAATAAACTCGCATAAATTACTTTTACAATTTACAGAAAAACATGATGAAAAAAAACAAAGAACTATATATTATATTTTCAATAATTCGACAAAATATAATTTAAAATTCCCAAAATAAAAATATTTTCAATAATAAAGAGAAATATACAAAACCCCATAAATCCTGGAAAATATTTATTCGTAAATATAATAAACTCTCACAAATTACTTTTACAATTTAAAATAAACAAAATGAAAAAAAAAAACTATATATAATATTTTTGAATACTTCGACAAAATTGTCGCCTCTTCGAGACGCACTAGAATCGCGCTTTCGTAAGTTTCGAGCTCCTTGATAATGATTAACAGCGTATCGAGGGTTCAAAATACATGCTAATTAAATGCTAAATTATTAAACCCCCGTCGCAGACTTACCCCTTGCGGCGGAGATTTAACCCTGCAAGGTGTATATTAATTTCCAGTTCGTTTAGCCTCATCCTCCCCCTCCCTCCTTCCTATCTAGCTCTCTCCTCCCTCCAAACATACATGGTAGTTAACGGTAATTCTTGTACAGAGAAGCACCTACTCGAGAGCGCCTGTGCCCGATAGTGGTGAGAGTCTCGTCTATACGACTGACACGACGAAGATGCGATGGAAAGATCAGAACAGAGGGGGAGTTGCGTACATGGGGTGCAAGAGAATATATATATATATATATATATATATGTGTGTAGTTTGTACAGAAAGTCTGTCAGAGTACCGGATGAGTGAGCAAATGGGAGCCTCGAGGGTTCTCAAGGAGTTTCGAAGTGCTCTCTCTCTCTCTCTCCCTCTCGTTTCACTGCAACCCCCACAAGATACATACACGTACTTCAATGCCGGTACTAGCACACATCCCCCATTGAATAACCGCTATTCTATGCTCGTATATCCCATATACGACCTAGACTTCGGATAGGAAGTCAATGTAAATATTGCATAAACTCGCTATACTTCGTATATACGCTCGTCCATACATACGTGCTCCAAGTACGTGTTAATTGCGGGGGTTGTTCGGTACGGGGTAGTTACGAGAGATCGACAAGCTCGAGCGAGATAGTTAATTTAAAAAGCTGTTTCGCGAGGTGAAAGGAAAAACGAATGTTTATGAATAATTCGAGCTTACGAATATACGAATGTGGAGAAAAATTTAATCTGTCGTTATGAAAATGATCGAGGGTTGAAGATAAAAAATTAAAGTTCGAATTTTCATTTTATCCAAACACAATATTGCACGGTGAATTTATATTTCGCGTATCATTGATCTGAAAAAATGTGAAAAACGAGAGGAATGGGAATTAATTAAAAAGAAATGTTTCGATTAAATGTACGGTGTATAAATTTGTATAAATAAATTATTTTTTCACACTGTAACGTTTCTTTTTTCGTTTGAATCGCGGTTTTTCTCGTCGTATAGATCGAAGTTTTTTGTTTAAATTGTCTCCAGCGTGCAAATGGTAGGAACAAATTGAATTTCCACGTGGATACACCTTGAGAATATCGTCTCAAGTTTAGTTACACGTCCTCGACCTCCATAACCCCCCATTATCTCGAAACACGTAACTACTTGCAAGCGAAGGAAGGACGTGAAGGGAGGGAGGTTAGACAAAGCTTTACGCGAACGTTGTCTCGCTATCTCTCCCTGTCTCCATTTCTCTCCCTCTCTCTCTCTCTCTCTTAGTCCTTTCTCGCAGCAAGACAAGGGAGTTTCCACGAGCAAACTCCAGATCCAAAGCGTTGCGCACGGTAATGCATTTATTTGATCGGGGCGGAAAAGGGGGGATGAAACTCTAACAGCGAGGATGAGTCGTCGGTAAGACTAGAGAAGAAGCTTTAGCGTTCTCCGGATCTGCGGGTAATGCATTTTCTAACTAGAAATACAACAGTGTTGTTCGTACGAATAAGAAAATAGTGACAGTGTGAAAAAAACAGTGAACTTTAGATTTTCTTGCTCGGAAAACTATCGTGTGATTGAGCATCGCGAGTTGAACAAGACAAGTGTGAAATTAAAAAGTTGAAGAATTCGAAGAACTGTCCGAGACGTATTATAAAAAAAGAAATTCTCGACGAAATATCGATTAATTAAAATTATTTCCGTTCAAACGATTTTTCCCCCAGCCTAATTATACTGTTTTGTCAACCCCCTTCTTCTCGCTCCCCACGTTAATTAACTTTTTTCAATTTTTTCTTACAGATTCTTTTGTTTTTTTAATTCCCAACGTCGTAAGAGTGTTTGATCGAGAACGTATCGATTTCATGGCATAGTTCGGACCTTTTCTTGTGGGAAAAACCGTGTTGGTTTCATCGTTTCAAGGTTTCTGCACTGTCGCTTACTTTCTCACCAATTTCCGCGATCCTTCGGGCTCGACGAACACGAACACACACGTACGAGCACACCGGCATGAGTCTGAGGGATGCGAGAACTTTTCAAATTAACCCGAACGAAGCTCGCTCCGACGCTTTAGCGTTGAGCCTGGACTGAAAGTTTTCCGTGCTCGAACTACCCCCCTCTCACATAACGATTCACACGCGCGCCTGTACCTACCGCGTTGTACGAGGCAAGAGAGAAATGAGAAAAGAGAAGGAAAACACCTATCGGCCTTTCAATGATCGAGGTTTTCAAACCCTTTCACACTACAAAACAAATCCCCTCGTCCCTCTTCGCTCTGCGCCAACGCGGAAGTTTATCGGTATAAAAAAAAATCACTATTTTATCGATTTATCGTAAGAAATTATCAAAATTAAATGAAAAGTTAACAAATAAATCAAAATAAAGAAAGAGAGATGACAAAATTGAAACATAAAAGAAACTAAATCGATGAAAAATCAGAAAATTAATGATAAATAACAAAAATTAAATAAAAAAAGCGTGTTTTTCGCGTTAAATCGAACATATCGTCAAAACAATCGGGGCAAAGTGGTCGAATACCATGAAAAATGTGAAATTCCATCGCCTTTTACCGCTCGACAAACGCCCTTGCACGACATTACAAAAATAAACCAAAAAACCAAAAGCGCGAACGATTCTCTACGGACAAAAATATCAACAAAAGCTCTTGCATACGATAAAAAAAAGCCCCGCGATCCTCCGTTTACGGCGAAAAAAAAGGGAGAATGAAATTCCGGGTCTTTTTGTGTTTTGCCGCTAAATACTTTCCTTTTTTTTCGTTTTTCTTTTTTTTTTTGCAACTCCGTTGTATCCGGAATGAACGGCGGAATAAAGCGAAAGAAGAGGGGAGGGAGGAAGCACAAACAGCCATACGTACTTCGTTTGATTTTCATCGCTAACAGGGGTGGTAGAGTCAGGGGTTGGTAAAGGGTAAGGGGTTGGGAGGGCTAATCGGACGATAAAGCTCGACAAGCCGGAAAACAAAACACATACACGTTTACCGTGAAACGGGGGAGGGGAGACAGACGGAGAGAAAAAGCGCGTCGAAGAGGAAAAAGCGAATAAAAATGAAATGGAAAATCGAACGTGGAACAGGTCAAGCGAGACGGTCGACCTTTTATCCTTTTGCAACCCTCCAAAATGATGTTGAACTCTTTCTCATCGATCTATATATATATATATATATACGAGAGGGTGAGAAAAACAGATATTTCGAATCGTGCAATGAAGGACGCCGACCTCCGGTAAAAGGATAATCAAAGATTTTCGATAACGAACGTGTGCCATGGTGACGTATGTTGCCTCTTCTCTCGTTTCGGTGTGTACGGAAAATTGAGTTTATTCTTTTTTTTCCCCTCTTTAGTGGCCTCGTTCTTCAACCCTCCTCCCTCTCGGCCTCACTCGCACCCTCGTACAACGTCCCATTCGTACATCGAGATTTTTATTTCCACGCTCACGTGCGCGAGGCGCAATCCCATGGACCATACGCTCGGGGATTTTGTTGTATATAACTCGATGGATGAGACGGGAGAGAAGGGGGAGGGTGTGTCAGTGGACAGGAGGAACGGGGATGGGGTGGGAGCTGCTACAACCCCATTTCCTGTACCGCAAACTCGGGTGAGAGGGAAAGAGAGAAAAGGAATAAAGTGAGTGGTAAAATAAAGCTCGCACAGACACATACATTCGGCTCTGAAAGCAACTTCCGGTCTTGATACGTGAGCAGCCAACGTTGCACGTGATAAAGTTAAGAATTTTTGCCCCGGCAACTTTTCGACTTTCTCGTGATCAGCTCGTAAATATATAGACATATATATATATATATATATATATATATATATGGGGCGAGAGAGATTTATTTGAAGGAAAGAGGTTTGATGTTCGTGTTGGTATTGGTTTATGCAAGCTCCAGAGAGAAAATTATTTTTTAAACACACAAATGTGATGAAGACATTTTGCTGAGTAATCGGGATGTTGGTACAGAGAATAATTCGTAAAAAGGAGAGAGATTTGAGTTTTTTATGTAATATTTGTTTGACCAGTTTACACTATAAATCTAAAAAAATCGAAATTAAAAGGAAAATATTACACTCACGATTACAGAAAAATCAGTAACAAAAATTATTAAACAACAAATCATAATCGAGTGAGTATTCGTACTGAAACATTGATCGAAAATTGCGAAATAATAAACAAAACAAAATTTATAAATGAATAAAGGTCGATAAAAATGAACGATTAATAAAGATGATAAAAATATCGACGAACGAAAAAAAAACGAATTGATTTTAAAAAAACGCCCGGAATAAATGTTTTTTAATGGACGAGTGTGGTTAAAAACGCGCGTTAAATACCAGTCTCGTAAAGTCTTCGCGACTGGAGAGTTCAAATAAAAATCTGTCCTGACAGCTCGTGGATCGTTACGAGATCGACGTCTCCCTCGAGAAATTCAAGAATGCGAGGGGGTGGGTTGTGTGAAAGAACGAGAGAGAGAGAGAGGGGGAAAGAGCTTTTATCGTAAAACTCGCTGATTTAACGATACACACAACAGACGAGGGATTTTTCTCATCGTGTACGTTGCGTGTAGGCGAGAAAGAGCTTGAGTGGGACTCAACTCTATACTTATGGGTGAGAATACTATAGGGGCTTTAAATAAGCACAATGTTTGCGCTTGCAGATAGCGCGTGGACCGCGCCAGTGTCGTCGGGGGTCGACACTCTTTTGAGGTCTCGTTGATATATGACGCCGAGAGGGAAAGAGAGAGAAAGAGAGAGAGAGAGAGAGGGAAGAGTACTATAACGCTTTCGCTTCGAACCGCAGTAGAACGAGGAAAAAAACGACGAAAAAGAAAGAAAAAAAAAGCAAAATAACTGAAAGAAGAAGAGAAGAGGAAAAAAGAATGCAAAGAAAAAAAATGAAGAAAGAAAAGCAACGGCTACGAGCGTATGAGTTTCACTTCTCTCTTTTCTCGGTCTCTGTCCCAAGCCTCGTATTTTCTTTACCTCACTTTCCTCGCTCTCGCAATAGAGTAAAATCTTTCCATCGTTTTTTATCATAAATATTAATTGTGAAATAAAACGCGAAATGAAATCTGTCGACGACGATGCGCTCGGAGGGGAAAAAAGACAATGCGAGAAGATGACGGATTTGAAAAATTTGCATACTGGAAAATTGCGGTTAATTGCAAAAAATTTTGCATCGAGCACCTTGCGGCGAGTCCACGAACTACGCTCGACTTCCGGATCTCACGAATTTTGTTTGCAATCTCGAAAAAAGCGCGTTTTTCTAAATATAAAAATATTTTGAAATCGAACGATGACTTTTCACCGTCAGGACGCACGCAAGAACAGCTGTTAGGAAACTGATCGATAAGCGCCATAACCTAGCTTTCGTGGCTGTACGCGTCCTTGGCCTACCGCAACGCTCTCGTACTCGAACTTCGTACTAACGCAATCTAAATTCTTTACCAATTAATGCAGCCTCGCGTAATTAAGTAAAAATTTAGTTTACTTTGTGAGTTTTTTTCCTTTTATCACTTTTCAACCGTTGACTTCAATTTTGGATTTTTTTGGTAACTCAATCGGGAAACAATCGCTACCAAATCGAGGAAGATATTTTCAGAAGATAAATCTCTATGAACTCTTTCTTGTTCACAAAAACCGTGTGTTTATGGAGGGAAAACCATTAAAACTGTACCAAATTTCGTGAATTTTTGTCTCTTTCCCTTCGAAGAAAGTGAAAAAAGGCGACGAGATCACGGAAAACTCATTTTCCTCCTGGAACACTCTTATCCATACACCGATATATAAACGTACACATAACTGCAAACGTGTACGTGTAATAGCAACACCGTTCCAGTTGTACGAGAAACTGGGTCATCGTTAATACCTGCTGCAAGTTTTTCCATTCTTTTTTTTTTATTTTCTTCCTCATGCTGAAAAGCGACGAAAATTCTTTCTTTTTTTATTACTACGCAGGACATCGATCCGAATTGTTATCGAGTTAAAAATTCCGTGGATCAATGTCAAAAAAAGAAAAAGTAGAGAGAGAAAATAAAAGGAACAGGAAAAAAAGAGAGGCTTGATCTGTTTACGTCCCACTGGCTTTTTTCTGGGGAGAAACGGAGTAAAAACGAAAAGAACTTCGGTTAGTCTATTGGCCAACGGAAAATCGCGAAGCCTCTCGTTCGTGCGGTCTACTCGCGATATCGATTATCACTTACGCCCTCTCGATTTTTTTTTCATCCCCTTTTTTTGCGATTTTTTTTCGAAATATTCTTTTCGACGTTGCTTCACTCGCGCGTGATAGCTCGAAGCCCCGAGGCGCAAATTGGTCCATTTTTGTATTTTTTGTTCGGCTTAGCTATAGAGAGTCGGAGAGAAAGGGAAGGAGGCCGAGGGTGACAGGGGGTGGGTTGAAAATTTTACGTCCCTTTCCGTCGTGTGGTCTCTCGCGGTGGCGAGCATTGTGATTTATCGCTTCACTTGGATCTGTGGCATCGCCCGCCGTTCTCTCTTCTTCTTCTTCTTCTTCTTCTTACTCTTCTTCTAAGTTCTCTCGCGATGTTATATTTAGCGTGCCGAGAGAGATCCGAATACGCTCGTCTCGAGTCGGCGGTGAGTCCTAACCGAACGAGTCGAAGCGAGATGGAAAAACGCACTGGGAAATATATTTCATTGTGTAATCCCCAAGGGAAGAATGCGCGACTCACCGGACGAGCGCACGCGCGTGTCGAGTACGATAGCGCGAATGGTGAACGACCAGGGCAGGGGGGGTTGAAAATTTCAAGGGGATGCGAAACAAGGACTTCCCGAAATCAAATTTCGAATTCTCTCCCAAACCTGCAATTAACGCTGTGTATCGTTAATGATAAATCATGTACGCGTAATTTACTTTCTTTGGGGGTTAAAATTATTCATGGAATATTTGCATCGTGTAATTATACGAATAACGATGATAATGATTTATCGACGTTAAAGGAAATACGCAAAATAACGAGATATTTGTTATCGTTGTTCATCGTCTAAAAACGAGAGCAAATATTCTTGAATAAAAGAAGCGATAACAATCCGGCGTGAATTTCGAGTGTATTAGGATTTTTCTTCAACCCCCTCTTCGCTCGTGTCAATTTTATAAATAAATTTTCGATAAATCGATGTTTAAAGAGAATCGGGCGAGAAGAATTTTGCAAGGTGAATCTTACCATTCGCGGGAATATTTTCGTCTCTATCGCGAGATACTTTTCTTTGAAATAAAGCTTAGTTTTAGGTAAAAAAAAACATGAGAAAACCAAATATGCGTGGGCGTTTTGGAAATGAAAACAGATGAGATCGAAAGAGATTTTGGTAATCCGATCTACATTATTACGTAGCCGAGCTGGTGTTTTAACACCCGCGGCGTCATCTGGAAGCCCTCGGGTCAGCGGCCCTTCGGATCGTACCGCAAGAAATAATCAACCCTTCGCGCGATGAAAAAATAAAAACGGTCGAGAAAAAAAAACCGAGCATGATGGAAAAGGAGATACGCGTTAAAATTCATAATACGCGTGCACGTTCGGCTTGGTGTGAGTTGCGAGGAGAGAAAAAAAAGATCTAGAGGCCAGGGAAGTGCATCGGAGTGGTCCGGTGTGTGCGTGAGTTTTGCCTGCTGGTGGTCGAAAAAGAGAGAAAGCGAGAGAGAGAGAGAGTGGTCCACGTGGCCGACACGTGTAAAACGGTGGAAAGAGAAAAAAAGAGAAGAGAATGAGAATGAGTCGAGAAGAGAACGAGAATTCGTAAGGAGCGAGAAAAATAAGAGAAATAATCAGAAAAAGAGAACCCTGGATGTATCGACCCAGGAGAGAGAGTGAGAAAACGAGAGAAAAAAGAGACTGAAGAAATGCAAAGGGCGAACCGAGCGATGAAAAAATAATGGATGGAAATTAGAGAACCTGTCACCCCGGCAGGGGTCGATTTTTGATGCCTCTCCAAATGACCCCATACGAAAACCCTAAAACAGCCCCACAGACCGCCCCTAAAAAAAAATGAAAAATCGTCTCAACTGTGGGAAACTTCTTTGATTTCCGAACACCACAAGATTTTTGACATAAATCAAAAGATGATCCAGCCTGACACATCCTCGTTCTAACGATAAATTGTTTTAATTCTCGATTATTTTCAATTATCTTAAGCTAATTACCTACAAAGAAAATCCAACCTCGTACTTTATAAAGTCCAAACTAAAGTAGAAGAATAAAGAATTAGGGGTAGCTTCTTTCCTCGTTCTACCAACAAATTTCATTAATTCTCAATTATTTTCCATTATATCTAAAATTAATTACCAACAAAAAAGAACCCTGGCATCCCGCTACACAGACCATAAAATGAAATAAAAGAATGAAGAATTAGGGGTGGCTTCATCCCTCGTAACGTGGACGGGAATGCGGTTAAACGAGTAACGACGGATAAAAGATCGTACCGAGTCCATAGCCAGCGGGTGCGACGGTTCCGGTAGAAGAAAAATGCTGTTAAAACTTCTTAAGGGGAAGGGGGAGGGGAGTGAGCGTGACACCCCAGTTACTGCTGGCACTTTCTACATGCCGGTTGCACCGAGCTTCGTGCACTCTCCTTGCTATTTCAAGCATTATAAATGTGTAAGTTCGCGTCTACCTCTACACTCATAGATAAAAAAAAACTAAATACAACTATACATATATATAAAGAAGAAAATGCTGTCTCTCGTCTCGATACTCAATGCCTCGCCATCCCTCCAAACGTGTATGTGTCCACGTGGACGTCCCCCTACCCTTCTCCTACGGAAGTATCGAAAACCGATAGCCTCTGTTTCTATCCCTTTTGCCTTTTCTCTCTACTGCGCCGAGGCTTCTCTCCTACATCGCGAGAGACGAGAAAAGAGAAAATAAAACGTAGATACGTGTATATACATAGGATACAGACAAATATATACCTACACGTGTACGTACTTCGTTTTAGTTTTTTTTATTTTATTTAATATCCAGCTACGCTGTACACACATTGATACGTGTATGAGCTTGTATTCGCGTAAATGTATATAATATCGCGAGCACATATGCAAAAACCGTACACCCAGGTGCCTTGGAACAATACAGGAGACTGACACTCCCGCGTTCGTACCACTACGTCAAAGTTACCTATCGCGTATGATTCTTCCATCCACTACGAGTGCGAGACAGCGAACGACGTACAAACATTGCCGGAGGGTGGGAGCAAGGGATGAAAATCGTTGAGGAACAAAAGAGGGAAATAAAAGATGAAAAAAAAAGCAGCGTATACTTTTTTTTCTATCCCATGACTGTAATCCTCAACGAGAAACACGTGGCGAATGATTTTCTAAAGGCAATTTCGTCTCGCTTCGTATTGTAAAATATTCCGGAACGTCGAGCACACACGGGAATAAACGCAATGAAAGGCAACGTTACTCGTTCGATCACACGGCGTGGGTGAAAATAGTGAAAAAATTGAGGAAAAATTTCGCGAATTGATTTTAACACAATTTTTGTGACAGTTTATGAGCGTTTTTTTTTTTTTTTTGAAAATTGTCGACTCACCGCGTTATCCTGCGTGACGTGATCCTGGGAATTCGTTCCTCTGTTACCTTGCAAAAGCGCTTCCAGACTCTCGATGTACTCGATAGCGTTTCGTAATATTTCGACTTTTGGTAAACGCTGATTGGGATTGTTGCTCGTACGTCTTTTGAGCACCTCGAAAGCTTCGTTCACCTGAAAAATCGATTCGAGATACAAGCATTAACGATTTTCCGACTGTTATTCCACGTACGAGATACAAGCTCGTCGATAATGTCATTAAGGACAAATTTGTCCTCGTCATAAGTTTCCTGGATGAAATCGAGTTTGCCGGATCGATTTGAGTTCAGGCTACGTCGAGAATACGTTAGCAAACGTCTTAACGAACCGAGGGAAGATTCGACGATCGCATAAATTATCGGTGCGCAAGCTCGTCGAACAAATGCTTCTCAAGTAATTCACGAACATTGAATATTTTACAATTTTCAAATTCACTCGCAAGAATATTGTCGTTAATTCAATTATCCTCGTTACATTTTTATTCCTAAAATAATCGACGAAACTTCGGGAAAATTTCTCGAGGCAAATTTACACAATTCCATCGTACCGAGAAGAAAAATCTTTTTTGTTCATCAAGAAAATATTTACGCGACTGGCGTTTAATTCAATCCGGGATGATTTTTTTATTTATTTTTTTTTTCTTCTTCATTGCCAGTTTATCTCAGTCCGTTCCTCTTTCCGGACTTATTTACTTATGGAATTTCGTTTGATCGTCGCGGAGGGTTGATGAATCGCGTGCGCTAGGAACCGCGATATGCATCAGCGTACAACTTCTGTGGAATTTCATCTCTCTCTCTCTCTCTCGCTCGTGGCTTTACGTTTGCAAAGTATCGTGCGGAGGAGATGTGGAGAGTTGGCAATAAAATTCCTCGCCGTTTTCGGGAACGTTGAGAACGTTAAGCTCGGGGAAAATCTATGGCACTGTGAGCCATGTTGCTGAATTATATATACATGTATGCTCCCTACTGCTAAACTTTAAAGGACTCGAAGTCGTAGATCTCGCGAGAAGGCTTTTGCAACGTCTCCCGTCTCTTCTGTGAGTTTCTGATTCGTAGCAGAGTGGGAAGAGAAAGGAGAACAACAACAAGAAGATGAAGAAGAAGAAGAAGAAGAAGAAAAAGCGTATGAAAAGGGGATGAGAGAAGGGAGAAAACGCTTAAACCGTATGGTTAATCCCATCTATAAACTTATCTGAGTAGTAAACCTCGAGGCGCGAATTTTCTCCCTCGACAAATCCGACTGAACGAAACGCGTGTTTTACATTTGTTCAACGTATCATCCAAAATATAAATTTCGATCAAAATATTGTTTCAAAGTATTAGCAAGAAAATTTGAAAATTTTGATAACGATTTTATTGTTTGATTTTTTTAAATTTTCAACCCTTATCTACCGAAGTATATAAATTATAAGGGCTAAAGGAGTCGAGACAGTTTCTAATAAAGGTTTTCTTGAACGATAACGAGGTAAATAATAGCTTTTCCTTTTCTTCGTTCCCAACCCCCATCCCTCTTCTTTGCCTCTTCTCGTTTCACAGGGATGAAAAACGAGTGTATACTCTTTGCCTCTGGCGATGAAGATGCTTCTAGGATACAGACTATAGGTGACTCCCCATTACTTCGGATCTTAAGTGCGAAAAACGACGTGACGCTAGGAAAATAAAAACGTCTCACCTTTCTCAAACGTCTTCTCTCCCGTAACGTAGCAGCTTTTCTACGATCTACCGTGACGGTTTTCTTTTTGCAGGCTTTACAAGCCCATAGAAGACATCTACGTGGACCGTGGGGCGAGCCAGCGGCATCTAGGACGTGTGGATGAGGCACGTGTTCGACAATCTCACTCTCGTTCGTCTCGTCGCCATCGGCCGACGCTGACTCCGGGTCCGCCGAAGCATCGGCCGAGACGATCGACGATGCGTCGTCCGAATCTGGTATATAGCGCGATTGCGAACTGCTGCTAAAACCAAGAATAAAATCAAATCATAAAAATGTCAAAATTTCAAAAATTTCCTTTTCGTCAAAATTCTCTTTTACACATTGTATCAATTAAAAAAAAATATAACGAATCTGAAAAACAATAGATCTATGTTTCGATATAACGATCGACGATAAAAAATCGAGGAAAAAATCGTATAAAGATAAAATCCCGATTTTCGTAAAAAATGCAGATCGGATTAAAATCGAATTAAATTACGGCGTTGGTAAGAACGGATAAGGGGGACCGATAAGACGATTCTTCCAGGTGGTCCGTAGAGTGAATCTCGCAATTGCGCCCCGAGGGAGAATAAGATGGGAAAGGAGGCGAGAGTGAGTGAGAGATGGGTGGTAGCGCGAGAAAGCGGCGTGTACGAAGAGTAAAAGGGGTAGGTATGGGAAGAGGGCGTCGTGGATAAAGTGAAAACAGTTTAAAGGCCGATAAAAACGTCGTCGCTTCACGGACTCTCGGAAATCAACTCTCGGTCTTGCCCTCTCGTCTCGTTCCCCTCACGGTCTCTAATATCCTTCACGAAGTCACCGGGAGATCGCTGTCTTTCGCACCATCTTCGCCTCTCTCTCTCTCCTTCTCTCCCTCTTTCTGCCAACTGTCCCGGGACTGTCATAGAGAAAAATCATGCGAGTGAGACGGGGTGTAAAGGCTTCGATAGTCGGGAAGAGAAGAGAAACAGAAGTACTACCCGGCGGATAGCACCTCGTAATAAATATGTCAACCGTGCGAGAGACGAGAGGAAACGGCGAGCGCGTGAAACGTTCCGTGTCCAACGCACTGTCTCTTTCTCTCTTTCACTCTCCTGTAAATTTATCTTAGAAAACCTCGCGAGACGAACAGTTCGAGGCAAAAAAACACTTTTGACTGATCGGATGATAATTATTTTTCCAAAATTCTTTTCATTCGATTAATCGATCGATAATTAACATTTTCAACGTTTTGCAGTTAATTTTATTTTTTCATTATTCTTGTTTTTGTTCTTTCATTCGTTTATTATTTTCAAAAATTTCGAACCTGCTCAAATGATCGTGTCGATAATGTACGGAACTTCCGGCGGATGCGAGGCTGTTGCTATCGGCACTCGGTGTTCTCTGTATCGTCGCGTCGTCCCTGATGATCTCTCTCTCGTTTACGTAATTCTGAAGATATTCGTTCTCGGCGCTCGTCGCGTAAAAGTGTCGATGACGATGATGATGATGATGATTGTGATGATGATGATAACTGTCGTACGAAGCGCGAGCCTCGTACGGATAAGGCCCAACGTCAGTCATGAGGGTCATCATTTCACGTCTCTCAATTTTTTGCTATTTTTCTATTTATATAAATATATTTATTTCTTATATATATATATTTTTTGTCAATTTTTCATTTAAACAAAATATAGAAAACTTCGTAAATTTCTTCACTCACTGTCACACAATTACACTGTCCCACAGCACAAATTTAAAATCCCTTAGTAACGTTTGAGGCTCGACGAGAGGACGCGCATCGTGGTCTCGGGAGGGCGTTCGACTTACGACACGACTTTTTACGATACGATTAACGTATAAAGTCGTATATAAATATGCGAATTTATGAATGTTGTTTTTTTATCAGCAGAAACTTTATTCACCCGCAAGAAGCACTTTCCGCGCCCCTCGAGGCTTCCCGAATCTCTGGTTACGACGCGCGATAAGGTTTTCTCACCGATGAAATATCGATCGAGGAATCGATACGCGTCGCTACGGCCACCCCGGGGGAAAGTCCTTAAACGTATCGCCTTAAGGCATATCGCTGTAGTTATCGATCTCTCTCACTCACCCCCGATCCCTCTCGACGTAACTCGATACAACGAGTTATTTAGAACTTTGCCACGAAACTTTTCCTAGCTGTATCGAATATCGTTTCGATCCCGAGCGTTTCTACCTTCACCCTCGATCTTTTCGATACGATCCTTGATTAATCGAAATTATTTATCGCGTCGCACTTACGATCGATCAACGATCCTCGATCGATTTCGATCGATTTTTTTGTTTCGCGTTATCTCGTCGATTCGCGATCGAACCTCGCACACTTTCGTCTTCCACTATCGAGATAAACCGTAACGTGATTTTAAGGCAAACGTCCGAAATCCACGAAGTCGGAGATCAGAGTGAAAAGAGCGCGGTGTGTACCGCGCTCGCACGGGCTTATTCTCTCTCTGTCTTTTGAGAGGCAATGTCTCTCGTCTCTCCACCACATGGCATCTTCCGCCTCTGCCGTCTCGAAACGTTTTCTCGGTTTTGCCTATGCGTATGTGTAATTCTCTCGCAATGTCGCAGTGTGTGAGAAATATGTATATATGTATATTTGTATTTATGTTCACGGACTGTGAATGACTCTCGGGCTCTTGGCGGCTTCCGAATGTCCCTTTTTTTCTTCCTCGATGCAACGGTGTGCGTGTCTTAGTCGTTGACTTTTCTCTCTCTCTCTCCCTCTCTCTCTCTCCCTCTCTCTCTCTCTCTCTCTCTCTCTCTCTCTCTCTCTCTCTCTCTCTCTCTCTTGCTTGGTCTCTTGATTTTTCGACCGCGAGATAGTGTGGATATTTAAGTTTTACGTGTGTCACACGAGCGCCAACCGAGACCAGCCCCCGAACGACTATTTTCGAAACTCGTCCGCCAATCGGAGAACGAGAGAAAATTATTTCGAATCTCGAGCGCAAGCTCCACCCACGGTTTTCTTGTCATAGATGCATTAGCTCGCGCGAAATTTCACTACTGGGTGGGTCTTAATCATTAATTAGGCAGAGCCACTTCTCGCGCTCCCCCACCCGAGAGACATTTTTGGATCCGAGGACGTGAAACGCGAAGGCTGAGACAGTCGCGTACGCGATGCTTTACGATGGACAAACAGCGAAGCTTTTCGACGCTAGAGGTAAAGAGATCCTGTGATAATCGACGAATTGGTAAACTTGTCAAAAATTTATCAATATTTTTTTCATTCGCACTGTTTTTTTTGTTTTTATTAACAAACGAATTAAATATTTTTGAGGAAAAAAACATTTTTCACTCGATCGTTGAAGGGGAAATATCAATTTAAGGTAAAGTTGGGGAAAGCAAACAAATGGTAAATAGAAATTTATTAACCATCGACGGTTAATTAATTAATTGATTAATTAATTAGGTGATTAACATTATTAAAGCCATTACCCTAATTAATTACTCGTAAATGTAAACAATATTTTTCGATAATTCCCTCGTTCAAGTTTTTTCCTGGTCGATTTTTATCGTCTGTTTAATGTCGCGCCCCCTCCGTCTGTCTGTCAGTGGTGACGCGAGAGGCGGATTGTACAAGTCGCTTATACACGTTCGAGGAATTAGGATAATCTATCGAGCGTCGAATAAAAGCTAAAATTATACCCTGGCAATAATCCAGAGTGAGGGAGAGAGCGAGAGGGAGAGAGGAACGAGCTACGGTGGTGGAGTAAAGTAGTAATGGCGGAGGGTGCGAAAAGACGATAGATGGACAGATCGAAATAGGAAAAGAGGCAAAATAAACAGAGAGAACAGCGTGAGAAGAGAAGTACCTTGATCGTTACCGGCACTTAACGTCAAAAATAAATAATTCCTCGCTCAATAATTCCTAAAGTAATAAAATAATTCCTAAAGTAATAAAATAATTCCTAAAGTAATAAAATAATTCCTAAAGTAATAAAATAATTCCTAAAGTAATCAAATAATTCCTAAAGTAATCAAAAATATTAGAAATTTATTCGAATTATTTATTTATTATCGATAAGAATATTTTTCCAAAAAAGCGTCTCTATTTTTTGACATAAATGTAAAAAAAAACTGTCTACTTTTTAGAATCGACGAATTTTCTATCCCTTTCATCCTTTCGAAATTGGATTCTACTTTTCTTGGCGGTCTCTTTCGTTCCTTTCTCTCCGTCGTTATCTTGAATTCGAGCTTTGAAACGTCGATTTCACCGGGTTAACCGCAAAAACCCGAAATCTCTTTCTCTCTTTGTATATTTCTCTCTCTTTTTCTCTTACCACAGAATCGAGCGAGGGTTCGATTCTCGCCTTACCCACCCGGATACCTCTCTATATCTCGAGTGAATAAATACGCGCCCTTTTCCTACCCCTTGGTTGCACCCTAAGCTTCGACCATGGACCCTCGTCGTTGCCTCTGTGTCGAGTCTATGTATGTTCGATCTCGACTGATATCTTTTGTCGCGAAATCGAAGCCGTTGGAAACGCGAGAGAGGGATCGGGGTGGAAAATCTCGAGGAAAGGCAGTCTCTCGACGTTCGGGGGATGTACATTTGTTTGCCCCGAGGATATCGTCCAACTTCTGCAATGGCTCGCTGACTCGACCAACCGGAAGAAGGAAATAAAATAAAATCTTCAAGAAGAAGAAGAAGAAGAAGAAGACAAATTTACAGGAAATGCTATCGAATTCATCGAATGATTAATAAAAATCCACCGATCGACGATTCGATACGAAGCATTAAAATTCTGAAGAAAAATTGTGACTCGAGCAATTTCAATGAAAAATGTCATAAAAAAAAATTCTTTCTCTCTCTCTCTCTTCCTCTCTCTAGCAATAAACTTCTTGATAAAGCGATCCGCAAATATGATGAGCCATAAGGCAGATTCAATGAAAAAATGTGTGTCTATCGAATATCCGAGAGAAGGGGATGAAATAAAAGCATGAGTCAGATAGAGAGAGAGAGAGAGGGAACGAAAGTTTTTCTCAAATTGATTATTCGTTCACTTCCCGTCGTCACGCGCGGTTTTCCCGACCGCGCATAAAAAAACCTTTGAAGTGTAGAGCGAGAGCTCGTAACGAATATAGACCGAAACGACTGCGAGAGTAACAAAGAGAGAGTGAGTGAATGAGTGAATAAAACACGTCGCGAAATGGAAATGGAAAGACCGGTAGAAAAATTCTTGCGATTGAGAAAACGAAGACGGAGAAAAGAGAAGAAAAGAAAACGTCTCCAGCTCGATAAGCAAGACTGTCATATCGTTTCGCGTTTCTTCTCCAACCCTTTCGTATCCGCCTCGGGGCCTGAAAGAGAAGAGATTGAATAAATTACGAAGAAAAAAAAAACGTAGAAGATCCTTTCGTGAATAGCAAAAGCGGAGAAAAAGAAATTCAACGACGAGCTTTCGCCCGATACGAGATAATCGATAAAGAGAGGGAGAGAGAAAGAGAGAGAGAGGGAGGGAATGGAAAATTGCAGTTTTACCAAAAAAAAAAAAAAAATTGATTTCGAGTAAGAAAAATTAAATCTCTATTTTTGTCTCGACCGAGGTCGTACTTGAGTCGCAAACCTGGGTCAAAATTGAATCGTAGCACGTTAAAAACGAAATTTGGAATTTGAACTGTCAAATTTTTTGATTCGATTTCGTTTTTTGTGTTTTTTTTTTCAATTTTCACGAATGGACCGTGAACGAAGCTGTGTTCTTGGAACTAAACTATATCGTATGCGCGCGATACCTCGTTAATCTACTCGTGCTTGTACGAGCGTGGCATTCGACAAGGCTATAGACAATTCCCTCTCTCTCTCTCTCCCTTGCTCTCTCCCTCTCTCTCTCTCTGTCTCTCTTGCTCTCTCTATGTACCGTCTACGAAACTAACAGCGACGACGAGCCATCCATCCGTGAATTTTGCGGTTCCTGCGCTTCCATAGGGACTGCATACTCCCGTACCGTTCATCCCATCTATCCGTCTAGCTAACCTTGTGCGTTTCGCCCGGATCGACACGTCGTCCAGCTCGTAAACAATTCAAGAAGCTTGGTTATAATTCACCGTCATAAATAATTGTGACTGATCGATCCGTACCGAAACGAACGAAACGCTCCGCAAAGTGTAGGTACGACGCTCTCGCGTGACCCGCAAGGTTTCCAAAACGTATACCTAAATGAGAAAATACCGAGGATGTATATTGCACGCAGTTGAGTGGGTGAACGAGTTTTTTTCTTTCTTTCCTGTTCGATCGATCATCCCGATCGATCGTGACGTTTCGATCAGTCGCGAACGTCGCTGGCCAACCTCGAACGTATCGGTTCCTGACCCTAACACGCGCACACGCGCGACATTCTTCCTGTTTTATTTTTCATCGTGAAGAAAAAAGCGTGAGAAAACAGAATTAATTAAAATTAATGTCAATTAGGGAGAGATTGATTGTAATTAATTACAATTTATTTTCATCAAAGGATATTCGCTAATGCGACGCTCTTACATTTTCGTAAATTGATCAAACGCATTTTGATTAATCGAATTATGTCGAGTCAATCGCTATTAAACATTCGTAATTTTTTTTCAATTAAACATTTATAATTTTCTTCCTGTCAATTGTTCATTTTTATTTGCGTTGTAAGAAAATGGCGATAGTTTTTTTAAACATTTTAGTTTGTGAGTACAGGGATGCAGAAAGGGAGGGGGGAGGGTTGAGAGAGTTATGACACGGGGAATGGCGAGAGAGGGAGAGAGAGAGCTGGGATTATGCCGGGGGAGGTCGCAGCGTCCGAAATATTCGCGAATCGAGGTCAAGGCACGAGCCCTGTTTCTGCCCTATGTGGGTGCTACTCCGGCGTTTTCGTAGGGATCAACCACCCTCGACCCACCCCTATATTCTACCCTCACCCCTCTGCTGGTCCCGATCGATCTTCGGCAACGAATGTGTTAAATTTTTCGTACCTCTACGACTTTTGGTCATCGCTTCGTTTTTCCGCTTCCTCTCTTTCTCTCTCTCTCTCTCTCTCTCTCTCTCTCTCTCTCTCTCCAATGACACGAACAAAGAATCCCCTTCGCGACACGTGAACGTAAAGACTTTTTCCCCCGCGATCTTTTCACTTTGTCCTCAAGCAAGATTAAACAATATTTTTCGTATCGCGAGTTGTAAGAATTTTGCTTTTGTATCGACCGAGTTGGGAAGAATACTTTCGAAAGTTGAATTCCCGCACGTCAGGGGGGGTTAAAAATTTGAAGAAACGATAGCACCTATGGGGTACGTGAGAGATAAAAAGGAAGATATATTTAATTTTTCAGCAAGGTTCGTGTCCTAAGGCGATGGCGAAATTTTACAACGACCAACTGGGAAAAAAAACAGGGATAAGGAAGAAACGTTATATATAATCCCGAGCAAAGATTCCCCGATGGAAAACACAGGACGAAGTACGCACGTTGGAAACACTCTCTCGTAACAAAACTTGATTCCCGGTAACACGATACTCGCTTCCTGAAATGGAACAATTCCATTTTAAAAACAAAATAATACTAACGATCTGAAAAACATTAAAACAAAAAGTGTAAAAAAAGAATAACAAACTGCTAAAAATTTCGAAAATATGAATTTTCTCAATTTTCTCAGAAACAAAGTGTTGCCCAAAAAAAAAATTCATCTTGGAAGAAAGTCAGCTAGGATTTTCGCCCTATAAGAAACAGAGAAGAAGAGAAAGAGACGGAGAGAGAGAGAGAGAGAGCAACGTAAAGGAATAAAGAGCGAACGGACCGAGGAAGAAAGGAAGAAAAAGGGAGAGAAAGAGAAGGCGAATGATATTGCAAGAGAAGGTGGGTGTGAAGCGAGAGCTGGAGGGTGGGAGGGAGGAGGGTTGCAAGCGCACGAGAGAAAGAGAGAGGGGCGAGGTCGACCCTCGGCGCGCATACATCCCTCTTTTGCACCTCGGGAACGTCGGGAGAGTTCGGGATAGCTCGTGCGTCCTCGTGAGCGTTGCCAGGAACGATGAGGGAGCGAGAGAGGACGAGAAAAGCAGGGTGGTAGAAGGAGCGAGATGGAATTGGTGCGGGCAGGATCGGCGCCGGGCAAGCGTCGCGACGTCCCTCCCTCCCCTCTCTTCCCGTGAGCGAGATAGAAAACGGGTCACTCGACACACAGAGCGAGAGCCGAGGGAAAACCCTGCTTTCTCTCCGCTGTTTGCACGACGTCGACGTCGTAGTCGTCGTCGTCGTCGTCGATGTCGTCGTCGTCTCACTCGCCCTTTCTATACATCGCATTGTTTCAGCTACGCGCGCGTTCTCCTTTCAGGATTCGGCTAGCCGGGATATTCATCCGCGAGATATCCATCCCCTCCCCCCCTCCTATTCGCTGTTCGCAACGCAAACCACCCCCTGTCTCCTATAACGACGCACCTACAACTGTCAAAGCTAAAAGTTCACGCGAGGCCAACGCCTCGCCTACTTTTATGGTGGTCCATCTTTATTTATCTCTGTTTATGGGGATATATATAAATTTTGTTTGTTCTCTAGTACACTTATGTAATGAATACACTAGTACACTTATGTAATGAATACGACGTGAGTAAAGGACGAAACGTTATTACGCGACACGTTCGATTTTCATATTTTCATAGAACAATTTCCATCTTTTTTCTCCCTGTCTATACAATACTTGGAAATAAATTTATTTCACGTTAATAATGTACAATTTATTAATTATATTTTTATGTAGACAAATTCCCAATGCGCATTATTTAATTGATATTTTTTTCCGAGAAATTGCAATTTGGTTCGATGTTTGGAAACGTTTCGTTGAACTGGAGAGCTTGCGGAGATGTCTCGATTTCAATGGCTGGATAAATCGTTAAATCACCGATGATTTATTTAAGGGAATTAATACTCGAGTATTCCGATCCCGTGACCGCGGTTGGACGAGCCGAGACGAGAGAGATTGCGATTCGTAGTGTGCTATTGAATGATTTAACGAGCTCGGTTCGAGAGCGAGCCGCGTGGATAGTGCGCGAGGGAGGAATTAAGCTTTCGAAGAGAATCAGGACTACTATTGCGTTCCCCTATATACATAAATGGAGGTAGGAAAGAGAGAAAACGCTCGAAGGAGTTCGAGCAAAAGGGATATATAGCTCGAGGGTGAGACCTTTTGCCCACGCATTCAGAATGCATAATCATGATTGAGTGCATCGCAGGTGCGTTGGAAAGCTCCCGAACGTAATGCTCTTGCCTCTCACCGTCTCTATCTCGTGTTCTCTCACAGTCGACTCTCGCCCACGTATTCGGGGTGTCCGACACCCGGACCCACAGAGAGAAAACGTTTTTGACCAACTCGCTCTGTGTCGACCGTACAACTAAACCTTGTGTGCGACGGGTTCGAATAATTCGGTCGTCCTCGCGCCCACTGACCGCTTGTAAAATCGCTCGTGGAATCCGACACGATGTTTGCGAAAATCGGTAATGGACAGAGAGAGAGAGAATGAGAGGATTGTTCTCTTTGGTGATAAATCCTTCCGGTTCGAGGATCGAATTTCAAAAAGGAAATTAACGATTCTACAATTGTAGAAAATAATTTTTAAAAAATGATAATTAATTTTTCCACGTGATTAAATTTTATTTTTGCATACGAGGGAAAATTTGAATCGAATTTCAATCAAATTTTGAACGGGATTCAATTTTATTACAAATTTGATTTAATTCTAATTAAAAATTGATCCGACTCACGAAATTCTCGCTTATTTTGAAAATTACAGTCGAAAGGAAATGTGTAATATATTTTTTTATAATTATTTCCTGTGGATTAAATTTTTCATTAAACAGAAATATTTTTCGATTCGTCGTTTCCAGGAATAGAAAAAGATTCGACTATATCGCTCTCGCGATAGCAGATAGGCGAGAAGATTTCGAGGGTCCGTTTCGCCATAGAAAAATAACACACGTTTCTCTCGCCTCGAGTATTCCTCTTTTGTTTCGAGGGAGCGAGGAGAGTCGAAAGATCGACGGAAAAATAGATAATGGTACAGAGACAGAGAGAGTCTCGAGTTTCAAGGGTTTAGCGCTGTGAAAACTGCAACGACGACGTGCAGTTTTCATCCCTCGCGAGGAATGATACGAAGGAAAAAAGATCTAGAAAAAGTAAGAAGAGAGAGAGAGAGAGAGAGAGGGGTTGGAACTCTGGCAAGATTCCGTGGGAAAAATGTCGATGCGAGCCCTCCGGTTTTGCTCACGCTCTTATTCTTTATACACTCGCGTTTCGCTCTATGCTTCCGCCTTTATCCCCGATACTCTCCTTTTTTCCGTTCCCAGGAGTTCGTTTCTTCTCTCCGACGATCTCTCGCCCCCACTCGAACGATCCAATAGCTTTTATCGAAGCGAGGAGCGAATGACGACGATAACGTCAAAACGACGGGACGTCGGCGAGCACGACGATCTTATGTGCTGAGGAAAGAAAGACCACAGGCGTCAAAAGTGATCGAGAAGTATCATCGTGGAAAATTTCGTCGTTACAACGAACGTAATCGTACGATAAATCATCATTGCGTGTTAAATTAAGAGGGAAGAACACTTTTTTTTACTTCCCTCATCTGAAATAAAAGCGCTCCAAACTTAATTTTTATCTTACAAATTTATAAACGATTTGCAGAGCGAGAAGTTCGATAAAACTTTGAGATAATCGTGATACAAATTTATCGAAGAGGTCAACTCCTAAACGAAACTTTATCCTAACGAACTTTCTTACTCGATTTCCAGGTTAAACGAGTCAAATAGGCAGAAAACTACGATCTCTTCCGTCTAATTGGAAATCTTTTCTTGTTCGAAATTAACGAGAAAAAATATCAAAGATACGATTTTTAGACAGTGTCGTCCGGTGACTTTAAGACCTATACAACGTGAAGCATATAAATATATGCAGGATCGTCGGGGTCCCAGGGAGAAATGGCAGGAGATCCTGAAAAGAGAGAGAGAGAGAGAGAGAGAGAGAAAGAGCGAGAGGGAGGGAGAGTAGTGTTTCGACACACCTTTCACGGCTTAAGAAGTTTGCCGATAGTAGCCGAAAAGAGGGGTTTGGGTCTCGAAGGGGAGAGGGTGAGGGGTAGATAACGAGATGTAGGTGAAGCTGGAAGCCAGAGAGTGCGAGAGGGTAAGAGAGCTGGTGGAAGGGCTGTTGGGGGGTAGCAGGAGCGGCAGCTACGCCAACACCACCCTATAACAGGGCAGGAGAAGAGAAGAGTGAGTGAGAGAGCGTCAGGGGGTAAAGGGGGGAGGATCGCGGGAGTCGTGTGTTGCGGGCTGCTGCGGCTCGGGCGCGACAGTTCTGCCCCGACCATCGTCGGTAGAATCTCGCGGCTCCGCGCGAATTTCGCTGAAACGAAACTCACCCTACCCCTCTGCCACTCATACGTTTCGTCGGCTAAATATTTCTTTCGTACACGATCTTCCCAAAGTAATATTTTCACAATAAATTAATCGTATATTTGTATAAAATAAAGATATAGAAAGGAAGAGAAAACAAAAAGAACAAATAGAACGTAAGTGCCAACGAGGAAAGAAAAAAGAAAATATTTTTGTGAGAATATTCATTTTCCACGAAGGATCAAAGTTTACCAGGATTATCACGAGACGTCGTTGGAATAAAGAAGAAATGAAATCGTGTGCGAATCGTCGAATTAAATTGGCTGATTGTTAGTTTTGCAAGAAGGAACGATGTGCGGACGAGCGACCTTACGCTAGAAGCGTGCTGCTCGATGAAAAGTTCGAGGCTCGTTCCCGGAGTTGGATGAGAAACCGAAAAGGATCTATCGACGATCTTATAATCAACCAATGGTTCATTTCACTATTTGAGAATATCTTCGTGTGAACAGAAAACATATTTTTTTTTACTCGAACGTGAAGATTTATTTTTGTTTTGTTTGCGCAATTTATCGATCGATCATTAATCATACTCATTGTTTTTTGTTTTAATGAAGCGCTCGATAAATTGCTCGATAACGTAATAGGATTAATTTGCCTTAGTACCGGTCTTTAGTTCAGCGTAAATAAAAAAATGGTTTGTTTACCGTGAAAAAAATTGTCCGATAAAATTTCATTTCACGCCGTATTACCAGCGTAACGCAAACAAGAGACGTGGTAATGATATATACATATGAGAACCACTGTATTATGAGATACATGAGAAAATTGTGGATAAACCGCGATATACGATACATGTTTAATATAATGTACGCGTGACCTGCGGCACAGCGTGTTTCCTCCACCTCTCCGTACGTGTACGTGTCTAAGCCCTTCTTGAACGGGCTCGTGTAATATACGAAGCTGTCCGAATCCTTTGCCACACACGGGTAGACTCGATCGACAACGATAAAGTACAAGGCGAAGCTGCGAACGACGGCGGTTCGATCATCGTGTGTTCGAACATAACCTAAAAGCCGAAATGTCGTTGAATAATCGAAGGTTTCGCGTGGGCACGGTCAACGTCACTTTTCCTCGCGATACGTACGACAGCCGAACTGTGTAACGGAACGCTAGAGTCGCGTAGCCTGCCGTTCGGCGTACCCGACTCGCCACCTAGCGGCGCTCGATTGTACCACGGCCCGCCCGACACCACTGGCCCGGCCTCAGCTCGTATTTGCAGCGTCCCTACACGATTTACCTTAATTCATGTTGTTTTATTTCGAAAATATACACACTGATAATGTTTAACGACGTTCAATGAACGCAGATTTCGCTAAGAACTGCTCGAAGCTCGAATTTCTCCCGCGAATATTCAAAATCCGTCGACTAACATCGGCTGGCCTTCATTTGATTTTTGATTTCCTCCTACGTTGTAATTAACAACCATAATTCGAAGAAATAATTTTGATTAATTAACAGAACGGACGTATTTAAGTTAAATGCCTTTAATTAAAAATATTAATAAATTCGCCTTCTCTCGCGATAAATGCGAGGCCCATCAAAAATAAAACGTTTTTTAATGAAAACGGGGTAAAGGGCATAAATCATTTCCGTCGTTTTAATGGACGATCCTCGAACGTTGCGGCATGGCAGGTGAGGCGAAACTTTCCATCTCGCGCTCTTCTTCCTACGGCATCGTCCGAGATAGATATACGCGTACATACGATACGTATAGGAAAGCTTTTAACCACGGTTGAAGAGGATAGCCCGGGGGCAGATCGGGAGCAAGAGAGTCCCGATGGGTATAGTAGATGATAGGGTGGTCGGGCTGGAACGAGCTTTTTATGAAAATTAGTATCGGTGCTCGTGTAATATCGGTGGCAGCTCGTACGCCGTGGGGTAATTGGCATCTCGTACCACGTACAGAACGAACGTAAAATCCCTCGATGCTTTAATACCCTCGACCACCCTTCGCGTTTCATTTTTGCATTTTTTTTGCATCAACGTAATTAAGGATTCGAGTTTTCAATTACACCGAAAATTCATCCTCGTGTTCGAGACTCGACCGTCGCTCTTGAAAACCATGGCTGATGCTTCGTTGCCCTGGAAGAGGGCTTTAACGTGACGTGGGACATGTCCCTCCATCTCCAAGGATAAGAGAACAAACATGCACAGCGAAGCTGGTTATAACTTCTTCCCTTGTTTTTGTTTTCATCCGGGATGAAAATTAGTGTTACGTGTAAGGATAGGATAAAACATGAGCCTAGCACGCAAAAGAGCTCGCAGGATTCTAAGTTCACTATATACGAGCCAAATGGAATAAAAGCCTCGTTGGCAACGTCTATACAGTTTCATTTTCATACGTACAAAGTCACTAGCTCCGATTCGCTCGTAATGGCAAAGTGAATAATTGCGACAGCCCAGCGTGAGGATATAAAATGAGATAGGAAAAAGAAAGTGGTGACAAAGGGATTTAACACAACAAAAAACAAAATAAAACAGTTTAAACGAAACATTCGTCTCGGACGGTGCCCAAATATAATTCTCGCTGTAGGTGGAAAAACTTTATAGCTACGCGAACAACGAAATTAATTAGAGAGGATTAAGTTAATTTATTTTTTACTCCTATCTTCGGGTCAGGATTTTTACTGGATTTTGCTATTGTCGGGGATTAAATGTTCGAGAAAAATAAAAGAGATAAAAGAGGGGAAAAAAATAAATGCACTCGCATTCGTGTATGAAATCGTACGTAGCGGATGCAACAAGGGTTGAGAGTGGACGATACGGTTAAAACGACGGTATGAATGAGACGTATCGGGGAAAGGATTGTCGACGGTGGTGGCTGTACACGCGTATTGGATGAAAGGACACGAGGGTGGAAAAATCATTTCGATATTATTGGAAAATTCCTAGGGACGACTTCTCCGAGGCCGAGGGGATGAGTGGCGTGTGAATTCTCTCTTTATATATATATATATATATATATATACCCGTGATATCTTTAACATTGAACAGAAAGGGTAGCTGCGAAAGCAGAGGGTAGGTTTTAGCGGTAAAGAAGTTCTTCGCGTCTTTCTTTTTTCTCCTCCCGTGCTTACCATCCCCCTACGTCGCTCTTTGCCTTTCCTCCTCTCACCCAAGCTGAAAAGTATCCTGGAAAAATATGACCAGTTTATTCCGGATCGCGAACTGGCAAAAGAGAGCGGAAAATCTTTAGCTTCATCAAAGCGGGGGTTGAGACGCCATGCTGTTAATTAAAATCCAGTTGGTTCCTTAATTGCCCGTGATACGCCAATAATTAAAGAGACTTATATATAAATATATATATTTCTATAAAGTTCGATTTAGTTTACGTTAATTCAACGATATAAACGAGTTAGCCGTTGAATGGAAATATAAGAAAGGAAATTAATTAAGAAAAAAAGTCAATTATAAATTCGCATCAATTTTCAGCCTAATTGGCGATATCGATGGATCGTTATTCAATATTTATCTAATTATCGATAAGACAAAGTGTAGGAAAAACTATGACGTTCATCTCATTGAAACCAGAGATAGAAATTCATAAAATCAAACTTTGGAAATTTTCGCTCGAGGGACGGTTCGTGTCTAAAAACGAAGCTTCGCTAATCCTCGTGTCGATCCATCATTTATATAATTAATTATTACATCGAGCCGCGATACAGAAATAGAAAAGAAATTTAACACTTCGTTAACTTCGTTAAAATTTCACCTTTTCTCGTGCAATTTACGAAATTTGCCCCAATTTCTGTTTTCTTCTTTCCACCCACGACTCGACTAACTTCGATAATACGTGAATAAAATAAATATAATCCTCCCAGTTGCATCGATCGATCCGACATACGCGATCGAGCCCAAAAAGTCTTCATGAATCCTCGCGTCGTCTGACAAAGTGTTGCCAAACTTAACGTACGTCGGATCGGACAGTGAAAAGATTCGACAACGGCCATTGTGATAATCGCTAGACGTTCGAGAGATCGTATTCATCTATAGAAAAACAAAGAAAAACAAACAAAAATTAACGATTAGGACCCAAAAAAGGTGTTCAGCCTAAATAATCGTTATTGCTCAATAATCGTCGTGACGTAAACGTAGTAACAACGGGCAACACATAAACGTGACAAGAAACAACAAACAAACGAAAAAACCCAAAAAAAAAGGGTCGAAA
Organism: Netelia fuscicornis; assembly: GCA_946811545.1. NCBI lineage: Eukaryota > Metazoa > Arthropoda > Insecta > Hymenoptera > Ichneumonidae > Netelia > Netelia fuscicornis. The sequence continues at coordinate 39,000,497 of OX328015.1, forward strand.
GGGCGCGAACATCTGTTATGTACTGCTTAAGTGTGGCATGCAGGTGCGGCGGTGTGGGTGGACGGGATAATGGTGCATCTGGCGTTGGAGAGAGATGAGACTGGCGTTGGAGGCCCGACGAAGGAGAGGACGAGGAGTCGAGCAGAGAAGCGAAGAAAGAGGAACGAAGGGAGAGACGTGGGATCAGCAGCTATCACGATTACTACGACAACCAAGATCCGGACGAGGATCATCGTATACGTGCGATCGCCGAAAGGAATAAGGAACGAGACAGAAGAGCCTCAGCCATGTCATGGGAGTCTATAGCATCCAGAGATTACCTCAGGCAAGTACGAACTACAGTCGTGTCCTTTTCGTCTCCTAATCTCCCTCCACCCACAATTTTCTTTTGCTCTGTTTCACTCAACTCCTAAAAATTAATTACCACCCTGACTTTCTTTGTCTCGATTTCTTTTCCTTTCTTCCTTCGTCTTGTAGTTCGTTCAAATCGTCAGGCTAAAGAACCATTCCTGGGTTAACACTGGAAGCCTGCGGTTATTCTAGAAAACATTTACAAGGGAAGGTAAAAAACGCGTTTCGCACAATTTGAAGTTTTTATAGATTTAAAATTACCCCGACGAAGGATAAAGTTCGACTGTTTTTTGCATAGGGACGTAAGGAAAGCTTAATTAATTTAATTCGTAAATAGTAAAGGACTCGGGTTTAAGCGAGAGTTTTATCAAAAAGTTATTTCAACTTTAATCTTCTTAATTAACTCGAAAAAACTGATGAAAATCGTGTTATGTAACGTTTTACAGTTTCGATTCTCGGATTGACATTTCTTCCTTGTCCATTGAATAATCCTTCGCAACATAAGAAGATGAAAAAATTGGGCAAAATATCTCCCCCGAACAAGGGTGAAATTTGGCCTCTTCGTTCACCACTCAGTCATCACCAAAACAAGCCCCTCCGAGATTACTGTTTAACCACATTCCGGTTGACCCCAACGCGGCCTCGGCCTCGAGTCGCTAGAAAGGGTTGAGACCGCTCGCAACTCCTGCGACTCCTCTATATAACATAGACTGGAAACAAGGGTCGACTTGGTAGTCCGAAGCAAAACCACTATTCCCTTGCTCCAGCTGACTCCTCGGGCCAGATGAGAGAATTCTCCGCAGGTCCAGAAGCCAGCCAGGATTTCATACAAATATACATATATCACTTATATTTTAGAGAGCATCGGACTCCAACTGGCCCTGCGCTTCTCAGCAGACTACCAAGCCAGAGAAGTAAAGGTGTGCGGTGTGGCCGCGCTTCTGGGTCTTGGCTAACGTCCCGGACTACGAGTTTCCAAACTCTGGCGCATCGGGAATTCCATCTCCCATCTCCAGAAATTTACCCGGTGCTCTTAAACGAGCAAAATATATAGAAATACGCAGGAAGGAACAAGGAGGCCGAACCGGGGAAAGGATGGAATGTATATCGTTCGTGTTGCTAAAGTACCCCGATCGTTCCTTTCTTGACCCTTACCTACGACCTAGAGCAAAGCCAAGAGCGAGACGTTTCCGTCTTCCATCACACGTCTCACTCACTGTTCCCTTTACCGCAATGCGACCAATGCGGTTCGACGTCTGTCGACTCAATGGGATAAACTCGTTACTTAACTAACTTACTCCAAGTTGTTTGTATTTCTCTCTCCTTCCTCGCCAGAAAGTCTCTGTTATGGAAAAGTTTTTGCGGGAACGAGAAAGCTCGCACCAGGGAAAACTCAAGTTGCATTTCTATCATGGAAGTCGTCAGTCACACTTCCCTTTGATACAACAAGAACCGATCGTCCACAAACCTGCATTATTTCCCCGATCATTCTTCCCATCGAAATTCCTCCCCATTATTCGCCGAATCGATTCAAGTCGTTGATCGGATGAAATAGAAAACGTTCTCGTTAAATTTCTTTAATAGAGCGAAACTGACTTTCGCACGCTTCCTAACTCCTTTCCCTTTGTTCGCTCCCTCGCATTCTTCAATTTTACACCTACGGCGCGTAAAACCAAGCTCCCTCTTTCTTCTTTTTATTCCCATTTTTTTATATCTGTTTTCTTCGTTTTTTAATTGTATTTTCCCTTCATTCACGAAGTGACAATGAAGCGACCATCTGTCTACCGCTCGTGTTGCGAGCATTGTGCGTTCCTTGCGCATACCCGAGTCGACGATGTAAATTTCGAATGCGAGAGGCGTACGTCACAATTTCACGTGACTTCAGTGTTTCCGTTAATACAACGTGCTGTTTCTCGTGACGAGCTTCTCACCCACGACACTCGCTTCGTACTCCGTACTCGTATGACAATCTCTCGCTACGGATACGTCTCTACGCGTACTCCCGTTGTTATCACCCTCGCTCTACCGAAGTTTTAGGGTAGTTTCACCGTCGCGACATGCGAGGAACATATCCGGCGTCGTTGCAACGAGTTTTCGTATAGTCGTCGCGGTTAAGCTCGACTCGACGGTTGCGCATAATTTCGAAACTCTCTCGCCCATTGTCGTTCTCCCGATCCAACTTTTCCCTCGCGCATTGTACGACTCGCGAGACGTTTTCGAAAAACCTCGTCGCGATAAATTCGCTTGGATTTAAACGGATTTTCGTCTACGAGATTACGAGATTCAATGACGTGGACGAAATTGTATCGAGATGAAAGTTACGATTTGGAAATTTTGATAGAAATAAATGTTGTTTTTTATACGATAACGACGCACTTCTAAATTTTAAATCATTAGAATTGAAGCTATATTTGATTAGCTTCGTTAATCACGAGAACGATCAAAGCGATAGGAAAAAGAGGAAATTTTTCGCCCAAAAGTCGAAGAAAGCACGTAAACTAAAGTCTTTCTTAATGTTTTTTGCCCAGCATCGAAATGCACGGAGAGGGCGGAGGGATAAAAGTGGGTAAAAAGCTCCGAGGATGATTGCTTTCGGTACAGTTCGCCGAAGCTTTTACCGTAAGATAAGACCATGAGTTTCGTCTCGCATTTCCGGTCAGGAAGCAAAGCCAATCTCTAACTATATTCTCCTTAAGTTACCCCCGTCCGACTTTCTTCCTCTTTTTCCAGCTTAATGTACCCACTCGCGCGTTTCTTTCGGAGTTTCCTAGCGTCGCGAATCTTTTCATGCGCGTTGCGAAAATAGAAACGCGAGAGCCGAATGGGAAAAACTCGTACGGTCGTTCTTTAAAACGATCGATATAAACCAATTTTTGGACTCAATTTACAAAAAATAAAATAAAGAAAAAAGAAAAATTAAATTATTATCGTTCGCGCGATAACGAAGTGGTTGCCGAATGATTGAAAATACAAACACGAGAGCAAAGGTCAAAAAACGAGGACGAGAATGGCGAGGCGAAGAGAAAAAAAAAGGGAAAAATAAAAATTGGAGAAAAGAGAAAAACTGGAGCGATAGGTGCGAGTAAAAATGAGGGATGGGAACTTACAAAAGGTTGATATGCAAAAAGCCATGCCGAATAGACAATGCCCGTTACTCCCATTGCAATTAAACTCCGCCTCGTGTTTTCGCATTTTCTTGTTTTCCCTCCGTTCTTCGAGTCTTGCAACGAAGGGGCCGCGGGCGATATCGTTATCGTGCATGCATTCCCTTGTGGGAATTCGATCTAACGAGAGAAGCGAAGGATCGTTGGAAACAAACAAGATCCGTGAAGAAAAAAAAATAGAATTTAGTTTTTTGCCTAAAGTCAAAAATTTCATTTTCGATTTTTTCGATCCAATCGAGTTCTCCCGGATAGAAAATAAATCTACGAATCAAACTCGTCTCGTTTTAAACCCTTAATAACCAAAAACTTTATTTTTCAACGATGAAATTAAAAAAATGTTGGTTTTTTGTGTTTTTTTCTTTTTGCACGATTTGGATTGATATCGCCCATAAAGTTTCAAGACATTTCGCTTTAACCTCGTTAAGATAGCTGGGAGTAGCTAAAAATGTTGTAAAAATACATGATGGAAGTAAAGAGACGAGCGAGAGATGGACGAACGCTCTCAGAAGCGTAATACGTAAAAAGGAGGGAGCTGAGAAATTTGCGAGCGGATAAGTGAAGTTACCAAGGATGTTGGAAAGTACTAGACGGTCGAAAAAAGAGAGACGGTTGTAAAAAAACGACGGGAAGAACGAGGAGTAAAGCGGCGTAGCCAGCGAGGCGAAAGCCGACTCGTTCGTATAATTTATGCACTGTTTTTCCACAATCGGCTGTGAAGCGCGAGAAGTACGGAGCAGCAAAACGAGGAAAAATAAGAAACGTATCTTCCAAACCGGAAGCATCGACGCGAATCCCGCGAGCATCTCCGACGCGAAACACTTTTGGTGTTTCAACGAGGCGGAAAGAGCAAAAAAAACACCAAAAAACACATCGACCAAAACACTTTCGTAAATTATCTCGATTTTAAGAAAAAATATAAAAGTCGCATCCTAGCTTTTCGCTCGATAAATCCAACTCGTCTGCGCCGCGTTAATTTTGCCACTGAGCAAGACAATAATAATAATAATAATAATAATAATTCATCGTAAAACAGAACCAAAAATCGTGAAATTGTGTTTACGTTACAATTTTTAAATTTAATTTAACAAGCTTTTTCAACGTTCCATTAATATCGATAAGAATCAATTATCTTAATGAAAAAAAAAAGATCGAAGCGACGCAAAAAGCTTCGTATATTTCCCGTAATAACAACGCGCCAGTCACTGTCGAAGGCTGACAGTGATTGGCACATTTGTACGTACGAAGGAAAAATAACTTGATGTATTAGCCTCTCGGCAAGCACTCGTCGATTTCCAGGCAACGAGAGATTATTACTTCTGACGGTGGGTAGGTATAGCATCGAAGCATATCGAGACGTGGAACTTCATCGATACATGCTGTATATATATATATATATCTATCAATACAATAGAAAAGCTTCCTCCATTCGAGTGGAATCGAAGCTGGCTCGATCGATAACCAATGTTAGTAACACACGCGTTGATATACAGAGAGCAAGAGAGCAAGGGTTGTATCTATACCAAAATGAAAATTGCTACCCGCAACATCGAGCGCGTATCGGGTCAAAACGCGAAACGAGAATAGCAAACAGGCAGTACCAGAGAAACTGCGTACCGACTCTCCTATAACCAAGCAATATACGAATTTATGGAAACAAATTTTGCAATCAATCGATTATCGATTCTACCTAATGAACTACATTCTCCCCTATACATTGTGCAAAAATTGATGGGAAGGAACGAAATTGATACCATTGACACGACGGGAACGCACTTGGCTGACTTACCATTGAATTTATTCGCACCAAAAGTTAATTAGCGAAACCGTTAATTCGCGGTTCTTTTTTTTGGTTGCTAATGAATTATGCAATATTGTGATAGAAATGAACAATTAACATCGTGTTTATTGATAAATTTTTAATTTAACGAATATTGAATTCGTGGATTATACGAAAATCGTAACGACTTTGCGTATCGACGATACGCGATGTCTGCGAAGAGTTTCCCGTCTCGATTACTATCCTCTCGTCTTGATACTATAAAATTGAAGGGGAACTTGGTGATCGCCGGCAATAAAGAAAACCTCGTTCAACTCTTCTCTCGCTCTCCATCTCTCTATCTTTCTCTATCTCTCTCATCGGACTAGGTCGATCTTTTTACGTACCCCACGTTGCCAATATACATACCGAGAGCAATTTATTGGAAACGCGTACGCAAGCCTCTTCTCTCACTCTCGCCTGGAACGACAAATTTATACGCGACCCTGGACCGTCCCGCAGTTCGAACGATATCAAGATAGTTTTCCGATATTATGCTCGTGCCGATGTACAAGTTACGATCATCCCATCCAAATCCATTTCATCTCTTCATTCAATGACTTTCGTTTTATTTACGTTCGACAAATTATTATCGCTTTATTACTTCGACTCTTTATCCCGTTGATTTACGGTTAATTGTATATTGTTGTTATTTTATCGATCGCTTGGTTTAACGTTTCGTTTGATTTTCATTATTGGCAATTTCGCAGACCTTCAGCGAGTCATCAATTATCGGCGACGGCGCTCCTAGGAAGCCCCGATGGCTCGCGTCATCCTCTCGACGTTTACGAATTTGCCGAGGAGGATTATCGAAATCAGAACGGAAGTGGTGCAGCCCCGTATCAAAACGGGAGATCCGGGACGGGGCTCTGGGAGTGCCTGCTCAGCTGTCGACATCGACTGGATCAGCAGCTCGCCAGGAGACGAGTGAGTATTTGATTTTTACAAAAACAAAAATAAAAGACAGAAAAAATACGAATTTTTCTTTCAACGTCACGCTAGCCAAATAGTTATGATAAAAAGAACGAGCCAACGACCGTCTCGTCCGAAACTTGTTTGAGAATTACAGGAAACGTAAAAGGAGGAAGAAAGAAAAGAAATCTCGTTGTCCTCGAAAGAACGAGGAAAAAAAATAAATCTATTTTCTTAGAAAACTCGTTTTCTCGATTGCCAGGGAATGTCTCGGCTCTACCGAGCTAAGAGCCCTACGAAACGATCGTTACAATCGTTCACGAAGAAACCACACAACTCCCGATCGTTCGAGTTAAATTGACGCGACGAACAGAAGGAAAAGAAAGTAATGGACAAAAAAAACGAACAAAAAAGAAGCAAACACATCCCGCATCGATCCACTTGTATGGCATTAGCCGAGAAAACGCGAGCTCGCGTTCGCTTATTTCCCCGCCATTGGCACGAGCCAGGAAGAAGCCAAGACAGCTAAGTCGTCACGATCGAGCAATAAAATGTTTAATAAATAACAAATTATCAAAACTGGAATTTTCACGCTATGAATAAATTCGAAATATCATAGGATTATGAAGAAGAGACAGGCGGAAGCATCGACCCTAACGCAGTCCGGTCGAGATCGAAATAAGAAAAAACGTCAAGGGATGAAAATAGAAAAGACGAAATTGGAACGAAAGCGCCCGAGCTTTTTCACCCTTAAGGAACGACCCGGAAAGGAACAACGACTTTCACATAGCTTCGTCTTCCACTCCTCGATCGAGGCCAGCATCGTCGTATCTCTCGTCGCCCCAGAGTCTTTGGGGAATTTCACGGTGCGACTGTGGGAATTGCAGCCCATCGTTCTCTCTTTCTCTTTCTTCCAAGAACAAAACATCCTCGCGAGAACACAAATGTTTTCCATCGTTCTCGTCTCAGGAACAATTTATACTCGTATGTGTATACGCTCTGAACTTAACAACCCTCTAGATATATATAGGGGTTGAGAGTGAGGGGTAACATTCTGAAAGGACAAGAGGTCTCGGGTCAGCCCTCGCGAAATTGGCATTTTCTTCCACGTCTTGCTCAGGACGAGTAAACACACCCCCACGCTCGAAAACTATTCTCCACGTTCCCTCGACACACGAGTTGTCTACTTCGAGTTCGCAACCCTTTCCTTTCATCCCTTTAATTTTGTTTCTTCTGTCATGCCGAACTCTTATTTCATTTTCTCACTAAGCTACGTCAATTAACGTAACTTCCTGTGTTTTCTCGAGATGTAAGAAAAGACAAATGGATCCGTGATAAGATAATGTCACGTACGTTACAGCGAAAGTCCCGAGTCTTATCAATGTATCGTCGAGCGTACTTTTTTGCAAAAATATCTCACGCGGACTTTGTTTTTGTTTTTCTCGGGTCGATATTCGGCTTGGCAGATGTTATCAATTGGCTCGTAGACGAGGATGATGGAACGTGGCAATCTGTCGAGGGTGGGGCACGAGGGGGATGAAAAAACGAGAATATGCCACGTGCGGATCTTCGCCGGTCGCAGCGACAGGCGGTTCGCACTGTCGTTTTTTTATACGCTTCGCGTATATCGACCTTGTTTTTTTTTTCGTTGCAGGACTCGAGACGTCCCATATTTTTCGCTCACCCTCTAATTTTTTTTTCATCCCCCATTCGTGCAGCCTCGAGGCAGTCTCGTTTCTTTGGTCGCACACGTGCTCTCTCGCATCATCTTCTTGTCGTCTCTCTTTCTCTCGCATTCTCGTCACTCGTCTCCTCGAGAACGATGATAAAGAAAAAGAGAGAGAGGGAGAGAGAAAAAAGGAGAATTGAATCAAGAGGACGAACCAGAAGGGGTGGGTTTAATGCTTTCTATTCGTCACCTATCTTTATCGAGTTTATCTCATCTCGTCTTGAGCCACGATAAAAATTCTCCTGCCACCATTTTTCAACCCCCTTGAACTCTCACCACCTCTCACTACCCCATAACCCAGCTCGTCGTATAGACGGGATGAGAAACTTTTGAAAAATTTCATACGACTATCCAACTCGATTTAAAAACTTGCCCAGTGGTTGGAGATCTTTCGAATGAATTCGTGATTTCCGGCGAAAGAGTTCCATCGCGCTAAAATTCTTCTCGTACCTTTCAACAAAATTCTTTTTATCCCACGAAAAAGAAAACGAAGAAAAAGAAATTCCGTCCTTGAACAAAAAAAAATCTTTTCATCCCTTAATAAAAAGAAAACCAAAATTTATTTTGTCCCTTGGAAAAAACATCGTCCGAACTGTCGAAGTCTTCATTGACGTATGAATTTTCTCCGTCTGGCGCAACAGGCCTTCTGAAAAATCCTTGAAAATGCCCGAGTCTCAAAAATATCATCCCTCCGTTCAACCTTGATGGATTCACCGAGGTGTATAGTTTTTTTCCCCTAGCGGACCATTGATTTTCGTTTAGGATATCGCCCGGGAGGAATCTTGAAGGACTCGAGCAAAGGTCCTTACGCGTCGGGTCGAACAAATAAGCGGTTTCGGCTGAGCGTATGCGCGAATAAGGGTTGGAGGCGCCGTATTCGCTGCTTTATCCCGCGAAGATAACGCGAGAGACACCTCAACGACGAAGATACAAACTGATACGACGTTGGCACGTACCAGGGTGGAAACGACCGCGGGGTTTGAGTTAAGAATTGACAAGGACCTCGTGAAGAAGTCGTCGTATATATACATCGTGCTCAAAACGAGAGGGATGAAACTGCAAAGCCCCCCGTGGGGCTGAGAAAGGATAGTTTCAACGGCGTAATTTCAGGCCTGGGTAGGCAACTGCTTGAGTAGAAACGGTGAGACCGAACGATCTATATAGAAAAGTCGTCTGGTCCTCGTTCACCATCCCTCCAACCCCTTCTCGCTTTTGCCTCTCAGCTTCTAGCTATACGTGTCCTTGAACGAGGTTGACGACGGTCTGGGAGACCGTAGATCTCGCCCACAGAACGCGATTTTCTCGAGAGAATGCCGGAGGAAAGTCGCTGTTAAATATTGAAAGGTGGATGAAGAAAAATTCAATTCGACTTATAGTGATATAACGATAGACGTATTTTCATTAATTCCAAAGATTAGAGCAGAAATATTACATCCTTGACGAAAATTTTCATCACGAGTGAAAAATAAATCTTGCGATTTTTTAATTTTCCCAAATACTTTTGGACATTTTTCGACGTGTAATAATTTTTATTTTCGAACTCTTAGATTCGCTTATCATCGATGTATATTTTTATTTCGTGGAGGTGCGTCTCGATAACGCAGTTGTCCTTCGGGATATCCAGGCGCGGTTTTACCTTCTGCTTCGTTTTTTTTTCATCCCTCTCGACATCGAGTTATATTTGTTTTATGCCGAGGCACGTGGTTTACCGGGCACGGGACAGCGCAAAGTTCAGGGTTAAATCGATAAGGCCTTTTCATCTCTGCGAGAACACTACTTTCTCTCTTCTCTCTCTCTCTTCCTTTTCTCACAGCAACGTCACAGCACCCCCCTTGGCGGCCTCTTTACCAGCCCGTATTCTCGAGAAAGCGCTCGAAAGCATCGGCAAGTTCAACCCCCGAGCTTTCCCCCGACACCCTTGGACTCTCGATTCACCCTCTCTTTCATTCCTGCTGACTCGAAAAGCCTTCTCCAGCACGATTCTACCCTCTCGCCTCGCTCTCTCGCGCGATAATCCTTCGTTTTGCACAAATTTCGCAAGACAAGAACGGAGCAAGAAAAATATGCCTTTTTCCATATCGACCGACAACGTCTTACTTTCACCCTCGTTACGAATCGCAATATAACTTCCCGAGAATCGCACTTGCCGATTCACGGCCTCGTACCTCCGGTTACTTCGAGCACACGCGAGACTCTCGTTCCGAACTTCTCCGGTTCGAGTCAATTACCCCAATTTCGCAAGTTCGCCATTTTCGTTATTTAACCCTCACGCGCAACCCCTCTAGGTCATCTTCGTAACTACCACCGATGATACTCGATCTCTGACGTCCATTTATAACAATAATTCTGTAATTAAAAAAAAACATTTCAAGTATAAAAATGATGAAAAAGAAAATTGAAAAAAAACTTTTTTAATGACTTTCGTCATTTTTCAGGTGGAGCAAGGATTAAAATTGTATCGAGCTCACAAACAACAAGCCGCGGTGCGTAAATGGCGGGGTGCGTTGAAAAGCATTCGACAACGGGAGGACAAATTCGCCCTTCTTGGATATCTCTATCAAGCTTACATGGATTGGGGAAAGTACAGGTAACTCGATTCGTGCTTAATTCTAAAATAGCAATTAAAAGCGAACGAGCGCGGTCGAAAAGTTTTCTCATTTTGTCTCGGGCGATACACGTCGCTTCGTCCCCTTTTTTTCTTACGACGTCAAAAAAAAAAAAAAACGAAGAAAAAACCTGCGTTCTCGTTCCAAAATTCTTTTAGATCGTCTCGTTATATATATCGAGCGAGGACACCCGCCTGCCTTGGATTTGCATCGTATAATTAATACGGTGGATTCTCCACGGCCCTCGCTGTATCTCCCACATCGTTTCTCTTTTCTTCGCTCTTTCTTCCGGTCCTTCGCTCTCGGGTCCTCTGGATTTTACATTAATATTTAGTAGGCGTACGTATATGCACGTCCTTCGAAGGATTTTCGTCGACACCACGAATCCAAGAAGAAAAAAAGCAAAAAAATATTCTCTCGTACAAAAAAAAAAACTTTTTTTAGTTACGAGACACGTCTATCGTTCGTTTTTCGCGTCGCTTCCCTCGATAACGTCACATTTTTCTGTCCCCTAAAAAAACATTTGTTTTTTTTTTATTTCAAAATAACGAGGGAAATTATAATTAAATAGAGCTGCGATCGAGAAAGATCGAATGAAATGAAAATAATCAGAACGAGAGATACAAAAATATAATTGGAAATATACGATACTCGTCGGAGTCGAAAGTGGAACGAGTCTGAAAAAAAAAAGTAAAAGCTCCTCTCAAGGTAGGCAATACGCGAGAGACTGCATTATTATGCAGCTGCATTTCCTCCCGAACGAGAAAAATCCGCGTACATACTTTCTCCGAGCTTCCGCACTATCGAGTCCCACATTTTCTTCCTTTTTATCAGTATTATATGCCTATATACATAGATATATATATACATATTGATCCAAAGTATCTTATACAAGGTCCACGACACAGTGCCACAAGGTTATACGATTTGTTCCTGCCTCTGGTTCCAATGCATATTTTAAGTTCAACCTCTCAATAGCTACATCCCAATTCACCTGAGCTCGTACGGAATTTGCGATAAATCCGACGAAACCAAAAAGTATACCAAAAAAAATGCCCCAGGATTTATTCGATCCAATTGACGATAAAATTTCACTATTTATTGCGATCATTATTTTTTCAATCCTGATAAATATTATTGAATTTGAAAAAAAAAGAATTGCCTGGAGACTCGAGGGTGAAAAATCATCCCCTAGTTTTATTATCAGATGGACATCGCGATTTGTAGAAAAATGGATGAAATAAAAAAAGAAGAGAGCTTGACGAGGAGTGAAATTGACGCTGTCAACAGCTTCGTTCGTTTACAGCCGAATTTGCAATAAATTCGAGGATGTCGGTGACCCGAGGGGGTGGGTTTACCCTCTATACACATAGACGTATATATTATCTGTCTATGTGACGGTATTAAATCAGCGCCACTTTCCCGCTCCTTCGCACTGATAGGACAGAGCGAAGCCGAATAAAGAGAGGGACAGACAGACAGAAATGTTTTTCCAATCCCAACCCGACTATACGCGGCTCGTTTCACCTCCAATCGTTGACATCTGTCCGCCTCGCTTATATTCCACAGTGGCGAGCACGACTTGACGTTCAAATATTCAAAAAAAAAAAAGAAAAAGCTCTCGTTTCCTCGAAAAATCTCTCTCCAATCATGCGCTATCAAATTTATTTATAAACGCATTGAAAGCAAAAATCGATCACCACTCTCTTGTCCATTTTCCGTCGGGATGAAAAGAAAATTACTTCACCAATTTTCCAAAAATCAACATAAAATAGTAATTATGCTAATTAGCGTAATCGTACTGGAAACGGTTGAATAAATTAAACCTCAAGTTTGAAAAAACTAGAGAAAAAAAAAGATATATATATATATATATATATCTATGTAAATGTGTGTGTTACATTCGTTAGTTCCTCGGACGTTCTAATGAGAAGTTGAATTTTCTTGTGCCCAACTACTTTGTCCCTCAATCCCGCAGTTCCGCCCGGAAACGGATACGGAAACTTTCGTTTCTCGGAGCAAACATAAAAGAGAGAAAGAGTTAGGGAGTGAGAAAGGGGGCGGAGCAGAGGTATAGAGGGATGAAAGGAGTTTCGTCTCGTTTTCGTGAAAATTTGTGGAGGATCCCGTGTAGTTCGTGCGCAACGACCGAGGGAAGATTTTACCGAGTCAATTATATCCAGTGTCAACTCGTGGCGGAGGAGTTTCGAGCTCCACCCCGTATATATAATACTAGACTGCCTATTTTGAATTTCATGAACGAATCCTCGGTATGGCTATAGAGAAAGGCTGACGAGGATGACAGAGGACGAGCGTAAAATTTTATTGAAATTCTCATTTCCCCTCCACTCTTTCGCCTCGGCATTTATATACAAACCAGCCGAATAGAATATTCGGGAGTTCGGACGTTCTACCAGATTAGATTTCGTCTCTGGATGAAATTAATTTATTTCACTTTGCTGTCTCCCTCGATCTGTCTCTCCGAAAACAAACATTTCCAGAAACTTCACCCCAGCTTTTCATTTATCTCCCGTTTACCCAGAAAATTATTTCAAAAAAAGTATCAAAAGTTATCTTTATCATCAAACTACAAATTAAAACTTGCTTCGATATTTGAGACGACTTTTTATTTTTATGATATTTCGTTTGATATTGTCCAATTTTCGTATTTTTCATTTGACAAATCCTGTGCAAGCATGTTAAAAAAATGAAACAGCCTTAAGGGAAAAAAGAAATCCGTGATTTAAATTTTTCACACCCAAGATAATTTGTAGGTCAAAGCTGGAGGAAGCTTGATTTCAAACTACTATTTGCGTACTATCTGCGTGTAAAATGAATTTTAATAACTCACGTGCAAAAAGAAAAAGTGTATGGAAAAAAAAACTCTCGCGAATTCAATACTCAAAATGCCAGGGGCTATTCATCCTCCCCCTTCCTTTTTCTCTCTTTCACCCCCTCGTCTCTACGGCTGTCTAATACAACTGCCGCTTTGTGCAGCATCGCCAGCTGCATATCACTCGAATGCTGGGAATACGTATATGCTCGACATGTACCGAAATACACACATAAAATCTCGTTTGTGGTGGAAATTCAGAAAATAGAGAGAGCTCTCGGTTTTCTCCGTTGGTTCTAGTTGGTCGACCTGTTCGCCTCTCTCTTTCTCTCTCTCTCCTTGTCTCTGTCTCTCTCATTCTCTCTGTCCGTTGCCCCATAGGCATTGAAACCGCAGATGCCTATCGGCAAATACCATCAGGGGCTAACCCAAGTACTGACCTCACAGTAGTGATCCCGGGGATTCTATCATATGACCGAGTACCACGTGTACTCTCGTTCAAATTCAACGAGAGAGCTCGTCCATGTCATATAATGCCAACGGGAAATAGCATCCGGAGAGTACGTACTGCGACGACTGATAATACATTTATATACATATATATATCGAATTTTCACGATTTCGAGCGATGTACAAAGCGTATTTCTGCGGATTGAACGGACACGACGTGCGACACGTGTAACACCCGGGAATTAAACGAAAATGAAATTAAACATTGTTACATACTCACCATTCGTCATTTATAATAATGAAAGATGACGCGACGATAATAAATTGCCGAATTAGAAAAATATAAAATTGTGCGGAAATAATGTTAAAAATCTTTTTTTAAATAAACGAACGTTTTTTTTTGTAATTAAAAAGTATTTTTCATTCAACTATTATAACGATAAAAAGAGTTTTTTGTTTTATTATGAAAGAAAAAGGGGAAAATAAAATAAAAACAGAAAAACGTTTTTTTCTCTTTTTTTGTACGAGACAATTTTTTCGCCGCCGCGGGGATGCGAAACGAGCTTTTCACCCCGGCTACTCGCGACACTCACTGCCACTTAGACGCCGAGCGAGTGTGAAGAACCTTGCGAGAACAAGAGCGAAGAGAAAAAAAATAGTTTTTTTGTTTTTAAAACGTCCAGAGTTAAATTTCGTCCGCGAACGAAAAATCGTATTCGTCGCTTTCTCGGTGCTTCTTCAAGATCGAAGTTAACGCTTTTACTCGTTCGACCGTGTTATCCACACTCATTGTCAATCTCTCCCGTCTTTTATTATTTGCCATTGGTACGAACGAGCTGCAATGCCGAAAAGTTTTCTACGATCGTTACCAAGTTCTCCGAAAGAACGAGAAATATATTCCCTCCGCGCTAAACTTTTCCGGAAAATCGTCATTTTTTCTACCTCTCTCTCTCTCTCTCCCTCCCTCTCACTCACTCCTGTCTATTCTATTAAATATCTGTCACAGTCCTTTCTTTTCCATCCCCTTTCCCTCCAGCCTTCTTCCACGAGGAAGAGTAAACAAAAAGAAGAACGATCGATCGTACGATGGACCGAGGCAAGGAAAGAAAGAAAGAAAGAAAGAAGAATAAGGCGAGAGAAACGAAGAAGACAGGAATAAAGAGACAGTCGAGTCGGCAAACCCCACCGTTGACAAATGTACGTGGGAATTCTTCTTCCGCCCACGAGAGAGCACACACAACCCTTCCTGCCAAAGTATTCTCCTTTCGTCTCTTCTTTTCCACTATTTCTCAATCCTAACCTACAGGACGTAGGGATATAAATACAGTTCGGTCGAAGAAATTTTCGCGTGATAAAACCTTCCTTTCTATTCCTCTTCCTCCTCGACAGCGAACGAATTTTCACGATTTCCGCACCGTTGGAAAATTTGCACGAAAGTCATATTTTCACCCCGTAACGTTCCCAAAGAGTTTGCTTATTTTTCAAAAATATTACGTTCGACGTCTCGCGATCGAGCGTACAAAAAATGATTTTTTAGTGACAAAAAGAACGATACGTTCGCGTCGATTTGTAAAAAGAAAAAGGAAAACAATGTATATGAAAGAAACAAGGGTGCATTTTTTAATATTTCTTTTGTTATTTTCGCCGAAGCTTTTTCACAGGGGATGAAAGCGGTCTGGCTTCGCCCTCTCTCGCGAACACTCGAGTTACGTCGACTGCGGTATACGACAAGTGGAGACGACCCTGCCTAAGTTTCTTTTTTTCTTCTTCTTTTTACCTCCTCTTCGCTCTTAATGCCGCGAGGCTGTTTCCTCTCGGCCAGGGAAAAAAAAATCTGTGTCTCGTTTGCCACAAAGAACTTTTTCTTCTTTTTCTCTCACGGACAAAATAGGAATCCTCGAACAAACTCACCCTTGCCTCATTTACCTTGAAATTTTTAGTTTATGAATATTTAGCTCAGGCACGTAGCCCCTTTTCGATTTATCTCAGCCCTCTCCCCTGTCTCCACCCCATTGCCTCCCTCGAGTCTTAAACATTCAAAAAAGTAATAAAATAAAAATAACATCAGACTCGACAAAGGTCAAGTTTCCCAGATTCTGGATTACCTAAATGTCTTGTGAAAATATTTAAAAATGTTCTTCGTCCTCTTTCTGCCAACTCTTCCTCCTTCAAATTCGCACTTTTTTCCCTCGAAACTGCTAATTTTTATTCAGTAATTCGATGCATTACACGTTGAAAAAATTTCTTTCAAAGTTCCTTTTAAGCTTAATAGATATTACATAAAAAGATATTCCATTCTAGCGTCTCAACGTAAAAACGAGTATTTCGAAAATTTCGCGAGGAACTCAACGTACCAAGTTTTGCATATTTCTCGTCTTAACTTTGAACGACGGTATCTCGTCGAAAAGTTGAAGTAAATTCTCCAGCGAGGACATACGAAACTTTTACTTAGTATTTTTTAATTTTTGTTTTTTTTTGTTTCATTCTTTCGTCCTGTTTTTGTTTTGTTTTCTCTCATCAACGAAACAGCAAACGTCACGAGGTGGGACGCTTCGAGTTCTTTCGTCGATTCGACAATCGTTGAGTGAAAAAGCACACCAACCCCTCGCCCAACCCCCTTTACGCCATCCTCTTCTATCGATGTCCCATTCGTACACTCGAACAGCGGGTCGTGAACAGACGCAGGGGATAAACTACCGTGGAATTTCGATAGCAGCATCGAGTACCCGGCGCATAGAGAAAACGAGCGCATTGGCACTCGTACGGGTCGATCGTTGTCCGGCGAAAAAAAATTAGCGCCAATGACCCAGGTCCTCGGTGGTTTTTCTATCTCCCCGACTCCGAAAAATTTAACGCTCGCACTCTTTTATATCGTGGAGAGAGATTTTAATGCTTCGAAACCTTTCCCATTTTGTTTGACATTTTTTCATTTTTTGTTTTGGGTTTTCCACTGGTAAATTCTCCCACGTGTACTCCCACCATCCTCACCCCCCACCCGCGATAATACAATCATCACGATCACAAAACAATCGATAGAAATGATAATTTATCGCGAATTTGTCGAAAACAAAATTAATTAATTGCTGAAATAAAAAATTATATTGTACAAATTTTGCAAATGAAATTTCTTTTTTTCTTTGTTTTAGTTCATTTTTGAAAAATACTTAAAGGTCGTTACAATTAAATTCTCGTTCGTGGCAAAATTTTTATGCGAACCACGTGTTTTTACAAGGGAAAAAATTAAGCAAAAAAAACGAACCCAAACCCAAGTCGTTATCTCGATATAATCATCGCGACTATAAAACAATCGATAAAATTTATAATTTATGCTAAATTTGTCGAAATCAAAAATAATTAATCGCTGATATAAAAAATGATATTGTACAAATTTTGTAAATTAAATTCCTTTTTTTCTTTATATTTGTTCACTTTTAAAAAATACTTGACAAACGTTCCAATTAAATTCCCGTTCGTGGCAAGATTTTGATGCGAACCACGTGTTTTTTACGAGGAAAAAAATCAAGCCAAAAAGAAAAACAAAAATGTCACGAGTGTCAAAGTTGTTAAATTGCAAGGACGAACGACACCCGGGTTATTTGACGGTCGCGGTAATTCCACTTGTCTTTGCGGTCTTCTATACCCACTTCGTAATCCCGTAAGGAGACTAATGGTTAGCCCACTATCACGTTCTTATTCATATACGTGTACAAACTCCATCGAGGTACGTACGGTGGATGCAACGAGCCGAGCTCCAAATCTCGTGCAGCACGTTGAGTTTCATTAGAGACGACGCTCGCAGCCAGTACATAATTTATATACGTTGGGGTTTCCGTGAGGAGCAGCCGGGAGGTAGAAACCAACGTGGAAGCCCATGGCTTCTCGTTCCTGCGGATTCGAAGTGCCAAGACACAACCTTCATCCCCCACCCTCTCTCTCCTTCACCCTATAGCAAAATCCGCAGCATCCGCGGCTAGGCTTTTGGCTCGAACCATTTCCAACCCTCCCCCTCTCTCCTCCTCTCACCCCTTCTTAACCTACGACACTCTTGTACCACAAGCTATACGCTATAATCCGAAACGTGACTCTCGTCTCTAACGAGAATAAAGCGAGATTCACCCCTGGTGTTCCGGTGACCCAGTCACGACGCGTCCTCTCCTCACCCTCCACAAAAACGTTCCGACCAAGGTGAAACGAAAGCCGCTGTTTCTTTTTCCTCTTATATTTTAACCGCAGAGTTGGAAAACTTTTGTTGAGAAAAATGACAAAGAAATTTGGCAAAATGATTCTTTTTCTTTTGTTTCGAGGATTATTTTTGTTTGTAAGTTTTGTTTGTAATAAAAATCAACCCCTATTTTCGTCGCTCTTAGATTGGCTTTTTCTTCACGGATTGTAAATAATACAGTGTGACAGAAAAGCGATGAACGCGATATTTCTCGGTCATAAATCTCGATACTAAAATCCGATCCGAGCGAACGACACCCTCGTTAGTCGATGAACCGCGTACATCCGCGTCGGCGCACAGCGACTATAAAAGCACGTTTAATTTCCCTTCGTAAAAGCGTAAGATTGCCTAATCGCGACGTAGTTTGACGAAACATTGCGCGATCCTGGCATTATCATCGTGCGACTCGTATAAAAACAAAACGTTGCGTTCGCGAATAGGGGATGAAAGAAGCCCTCTGTGTATATTTTCTGTATAGAGGGTTGAGTAAATATCACGCTCATTATAACCTCGAGCACTTTCGTTACATATTCATGCCACTTCGTACGAGACTCGTAGGGCTTGAAAAGCGTTAAAGCCAGCGTTGCATCCCTCAAGAGCGGGGGTAGTTTTTCATCCCTCGAGTCGAACCAAATTTATCCATCGTTTTATTTTCATCAATCGTTTCAGAAACGATGGAAAACGAAGCATGTATCGACCATTCAACGAAAAAAATATTTAAAATTCTGAAAATCCATAAACCCCAGGGAAATTATGGAAAGAGGGATGAAAAGCAACGAGACCAATGGAAGAGAACCAAGAGGAATGAAATTTTTTTTCCAACTTTTGCAGCACGAATAACGCATTACTTCGTAGCTTTAGGAAGGTCGTGGCATAAGGATACGTCGTGAATCTTGCACCAGCTGTAGATCCTTGTTTGGGGTGGAAATCTTGACCCGTAACTGCCTCGAGACACGCGGTCCTGAAAAGCTAAAGAGGATAGTCGGGTGGAGGAAAAAGGAAAATGGGAAATACCGGGCGAGGTGCTACATTGGCATCGTAAACATAAGTTTTCTCCCGGTACATAGAAGGTCGAGTCGAGGAGGATCCTTGCTTATAGAAGGATATGCTCTTATATACACACACATATATAATACATGTGTGTATGTGTATGTATAGTTGCTGCTTTTTTTCTCGGTCCAAAAGCTCTCTCGAGAATACACAAGATCCTTCGTTACACTTAAGGGTTTGCATGTCGCGATACAACCCCCGCACGGTCTCGCTCGTAATAAAAAAAAATGTGACTAAACGTAAAGTACGAGGAAAAATTGACGTCGTAAATTTTAGATCGGCTATCCTTCCGGTTTTATTACATTTTTTATGAATTTTTTCTCTTTTTTTTTATTTCTTCGTTTATTCAAACAGAGACAGCATAGATTTTGCGGATCGCCAACTCGATATATCCGAGGAGCTGGACTCACCGAATATGCGAGCCGAAGCGTATCTCAATTTGGCACGGGCGCACGAGAGACTCGGGGCACTGGATCGTGCTTTGGCCTATGCCAGACACAGGTATGGTTTTTCTTTTCTTTCAAAATTCTTATTTTTTTTTTGTTTTCGTTGATCGATAACAATTTTGTTTAGATACAAAAATTGATAAGTTTATCTGTGATAATAAATCTTCTTCAAAATTCGTATGAATTCTTGTCGAATTTTTCGTCCACATCGTTTCACGCAGTTTGTACAACGAGTGCGATCAGTGCGCAACGGCTGGTCTCGTTCACTTGACCGTGGGCAGGGTTCACCTCGAACTCGCCGGATTTTCGAAAGCCCTCGAGGCTTTTCAAAGAGCACACAAAATTGCCCATTCCATTCAAGATCCTTCGTTGGAATTGCAGGTAAGAAAATATCATTTCAAATAAACGAGATAAAAAAAAACAATTTTTAACTCCAATTTCCCATTAAATTTATCGAATAAAAAATGTAAATTACGATTCGCAGTCGAACGATTTGACAAATACGAAAAATTATTAAAACTTTGTTACGAAATGAAAATAAAAGAGGGTGGGAAATATAAACTTAGCTTAACGATTTTAGTCAAAGACACGCTTCTCTCTTTTCTATACAGGTTTACGTTGGTTTGTCGGAGTTATTCTGCAGGCTTCAGGATGCCGACAAGAGCGCAAAATACGCCGCGAGAGCTTACGATCTCTCGCGAAGTTTGCAACTCGGTGACTTGAACTCGCGACATCACCGTGCCGCCCTATTGCAAATGGCAACCGCATTGAGAAAGAAAGGAGAACTCGGCGACGCCCATGACTATTGCGCGGTAAACTAAAACTTCCCACCCCCTCGTTAACAAAGGAATCAACCCTTTCCCACGCAACTTTTTTGTTTTTCGACCTATTTATCTAACCGTCATTCCCTTCGCCCTTTTTCTCCCTCCGATCCTATTTTCGTCCGCGAAAATAGCCGATTCTCTCAACTCCCTCGTATAATTAGTTCGTAGTTCATTGTGTTCGAGAGTGGTGAGAGAGAGAGAGAGAGCTAGAGAGACCAAGTTCTCTGAAAAGAGAAGATGAGGCGGAAACGTGAAAAACTATAAGAAAGAAGAGTGGGATAAAGGAGTTTCTTGCCGCTTCGTTAATTGTTAAACCGCGAAACAATGAACTTCCTCTTTCTCTCTCCGCCCACACAGTATCGTCCTTCTCACAGTATTATTTTCCCTCGACTTCCGACCCCTCGAAGTGCTTCCAACCCCTCGTACACATTGCCCTCCCTCGTAATAAAAAAAACATAAAAAATATAAGAAAAACCTTTTTTTTTCAATTTTTAATCAACATTTTTATTTATTTTAGTCCAAAACCATGGCACCTGGTACATTCGTATCCTCTATTACCCAAAAATAAAAGAATTTCTTACATTTCTACGTCCCGTATGAAAGATATTTCCAAATTATACGATTTTTATCTCGAGAGCTTTTTTTTTCTTGGTAACATCGTCGTATCTTTCGCGCACGCCAAAGCCCTTATCACATTGAACTAAACCCACGAGGGAATTCTAACTCAGCTTTTATACTTTGCAGGAAGCGACTCGATTGTCTCTGGTATCCGGCGATCAGGCGAGCTACGCGAGGAGCACGAGAATACTGGGCGACATTTATAGAAAGAAGTCGGACATAAACGTACGTTTTGTCGCTTGATTTATGACGAATATTACAATCCATAGACCACGTGGTGCACGTCAGCAACTCTATACGGTCTTACCCTTCTCTCGTGCCACCCTTACCACCCTTACTACCCTCTCAGCATCCTGGGTTAAATCCATTCCATCATCGTCCTACCTTCCCTCTCTCACCCACACACATACACACATATACAGAGATACACGTATAAGGGTGCTTTTCAACGACGAAGGGTCGTTACGAGAGAGCAGTACCGTCTCGACTAGCACTATGTGTATAGAACTACCCCTATATCCTCGCTACCCAATCCAATTTGGCATTCAAGCACACTCCCTCTCTCTCCCTCTCGCTCTCTCCCAGACTGAAACACCTAATGCACAGTCAGCCGATTAACTATTCGTCCCGGAAATCATGCGCTATCATATCGCTCATCAAGATAAACCAAAACCCAACTCACTCATGTACGCCCTCCTTTGATTATTACTCCAAACCCAAACCCACCAACCTCGTTATTATCAACACCAGTAATTAACGTAATCCAAATTATCCAATTTTGCTTCGAGGATGTTGATTTCCAGTGAATTTTTGAGAATAGCGTGGTAAAATATAACGAAATCGATTCTTGCAGAAAGCATTTCGTCAATACGAGAGCGCAATGGGCTCGGCTGCTGCGACTGACGATCGTCTCTGTCAGATGGAAGCCATGGACGGTGCAGCGAGATGTCTCGAGGCACTCAGACTCCAGCACAAGATATGCAATTGTCGTCCCTTGGAATTCAACACGAGATTGCTCGAAGTTGCAAACTCGATGGGCGCGAAGGTGAGACGATGTTATTCGCGAATGCACGTCGTTGCGATTTGGCGATACGCATCTCCTATTACATGCCCTTACATACCTTGAGACATTGTAAAGAAAATAATCCAATCCGCGAACAAATGTTCTCATCGATTCGTTTATTTATTTATTTAGTATTATCGATTTTTGCAAAATTTCTCATCTTTGATTATTCAGCTTTTGGTAAGAACCGTTGGCTGTCGACTGTCGCGAATTTATGGCTCGTTGGGCGACGAGGAACAGAAATCGCATCACGAGAGGCTCGCAGCTGTGATGGAGGAGGATTTGGAGCTCAGGTGCGGCAGTTGCAACGAGCCTTTCGGCCTCGAGGCCGATTCGCTCCAGGCTTTGCCTTGTTCTCATATTTTACACGCGCGGTAAGAAAGAATTTCTCGTTAATTCGTATTTTATTTTATTTTCATTTTTCTTTTTTTAACAAATATTTAAATATTTGATCAATTGCATTTGCCTGGAATTGTTTCGCAGCTGCGCGTACGACATTCTAAAGAGGCGGGACAAGAAGAAGAAACGACTTTGTCCCGACTGTCACAAGTCCGTGAGCTCGAGGCTTTATCTTCATTGCGACGATCCTCACGATCTCAATACCCTAAACCGAAGTTCCTTGAGCCTAGCCTCGCTCATGGCAAGCAGCCTGCCAACACTGGAAGATTGCCACGCGACGAGCAGTGTCTAAACACGTGGGCCGTAATCCTCCCAAAATATGAACTTGAATCAATTGTTACACGTGAATTTGTTCTTCTTTCATTTGAAATTTTGTTTTTCTTAATTAACGATCCAAAAAAACGAGCCAAGATTAATTAACGAAAAACGAGGGAAGGAGATGAGGATGAAAGAAAGGGAGCGAGAGAGAGAGAGAGGTAACGAATGTGAGACGGATAATATATAGAATTACATTAAAAAAACAGTAATAATAATAATAATAATAATAATAACTGGGACAAGTTATCTAAATAATTTTAGAGCAAATCGTTTGGGCATAAATAACAGTTCCTGCGTTCTCCCAACCGTTACCTATGGATTGGGCAAGGACGAAGGCGAATGAAACTGTACAGTGTCGAACATGATAAAAGAATACATATAGATGCCCAAAACTCGATAATCGACGTTCGTAATTACCAAAATGAGAAATTTAAAAAATAAAACTTAAATCGAAATGAATAAATACGAAAATGTTCCGTGGGAAGGAGACAGAGAGAGAGAGGGAGAGAGAGAGAGGAGAGAGAGAAAACGTGGCGTAATGTAGAATGAAACTTTAGGTACTGTTGAATATATATTAATAATTGTTAACGAATCATAGATTATTGTATAGCGAATAACGGGCAGCATGCACGTGTTTTTTCTTACTAATTTAATTTCCAACTTTTTTTTTCTTCGTTTCCTCAAAATCTCCCATCCCTTCTTCAACACCCCCGATGCATCCCTTCCACCGTGAAATATTTTTAATCCTCATCCAATAAACTCATACTTTTCATTACACATATAACTATATAGAGAATGAAAATATTTCTGAAGGTGCTACGTAGCAATAATTATATATGAAAACAAAAAGAATACTTAAATGAAAAAAAAACACACACACATACACTGATAAAAGAAGAAGATAAAAAGAAAATACGTAACGAAAAAAAAAAAAACAAAAAAAAATAACGAAAGTTCGAATTTTATTCGTGCACGAGTCTTTTTTTCGATTTTGACGGGACGACGTGACGATCGAAGAAAGATTAGAGGACGTGAGAAGATGATCGTAGTTGAATTCAGCCAAATCGAATGTGTCAATAGCGCACGAGGATCGATAAGTTCGACGACTAAATCATGAATTTATCGATTTAATAAATTTAAAGAAAACAAACATTGAAAAAAAAAAATGCATATATGTATAAAACAAAAATGATGTGCCAAAACGAGACACGAATCTTTGAGCTCTTATCACTCACGATTACGAACGACGTGATCTCGAGGTGATACGAGCGAGACAATTGGCGAGACTTATCAAATTTCGTGCTCGAATCCGTGCAAAATTTGCCGATTTATCAAAACGCTCCCGAATCATTTTCCTCCCGAGGTTCCCTCTCCCATATCGTTGTAAAATTGGTCGTTTATAATTTAAAAAAAGAAAATAAATAAACAAATACGTGCCGTATTTTTCACTGCCGTGGACCGATTATCGATCGTCATCTCGATTTTATTCGACAATCCCCATGAATTATCAAAATTGACGAGGGTCGTAGCCCGAAAAGTATAACGATGAGATAAAAAGAAAACAATAAACAAACAAATAAACAAAAAAAAGGCAACGATTATTGACGATTTTTTTATTTTACTTACGAATAATTATAATTTATTTTCAATTTGTTTATTTTTTTTATTGTCGATTTCGAATTTCGATAGTAATTAAGGAAACGCGCATGTATATATATATATATATATATATACGTCCCGCGAAATTGTTCAACATTGACGATTCGAGCGTGCACTTTATCACACGACGAAACTATAACACTGTTGCTCGAGAATTATTAAAAAAAAGGAAAGAAAATGAAAATAATTAAATAAACTGTGTCTTTAGTGAAGCGACACTCGACGTACGCACAATCAGCAAAACAAACCAAAAAAAAAAAAAATAAAAAAGATATTTGAAAAAAATAAATAAAAACTTTTTAGGCACGCACGGCGCACGCGTAGAAGAACCCGCGTTTAAAAGCTCACACCGGAAATTAAAGGAAAGGGAAGAAAAAAAACACCCGAAAAAAAAAAGAAATAACAACAAATAACAATTAGTACCTACTGTAAAGAAGATCAATTAAATGTTACGAGAGTTCAATGGAACTAATTAAATATGCTAACACGTTTACTGTCGATACTTCGAGAAAAACGCGAGAATTATACGATATTTCCTTGCATTTGTTATAAAATAAAAACTTAAAAGAAGAAAAAAAACAACATGGAGTACGATCAGCGTATACCTCGGAATAAAATTAATGTTATGGAAATAAAATGACGGACAAGGTTTTATCAAGAAAGCTGGGAAAATAAAAAAAAGATTTTTGTTTCCATAAATTTTCGTCCGTTGATTAATTATGAGCCGATTATTTTATTTAACGAAAATGTTGTTGTAATTAATACGATCTCGGTTTTATTTGGAACGTCGAGTATCTAAGTTTGTTCAGATATTTAAATCTATTGGGAATTATACATAATCGAAAGGCTAATTGATTGATTATTATTTCATGATTGTGGTTATTAATTGATAATTAACCCATCGAGATATTCTGTATCCCATATTACTCGCTAAAAGAAAGGCGGGTGCATATTATTCCATGATGATAAAGGGTGATCCATTTTACCCCGTTGAGATAATTTCTGGTAATATTACCCTTTCAAGATGATTGCTGATGCATATTACACCCCTGAGATAAGTGATCCGTATTACCCCAAATAAAAAGGCGGTTGTCCATTTACCCCATAATTTTTCAAGTAGTTCATATTCCCCCAATAGAATATATAGGTATACTTGTGCATTTGTGCAGTTTTCTAACCTAGAAGGAATATTGTGCATGAAAGAAGTATGTGATGACAGTAATTCGTGACGAAGACGGTGGATGATATCCCTAGCGATTTCAGGGAGTTTTTATCATTGATACGTGTATAAGTGACGAAAGGATATTTTATTTTAACACAGATTATGCAGTGAAAAATAACGCGGGAAGAAACGATGGAAGTGGGCATAACCTACAAATGACACAAATCATATTTTGGTAATTTTTTTTTGTTATTTTTGTTTATGTGTTATAATTTTTTGTTAATGTTTTATAGTTGGTGTGATAAACGTACTGGTAACATTGTCGAATGAAGAAAGCATCTCATATCATAAAAGAAAAACGTCTCAATTGCTTGAGCTTATTTACTCGCAAGGTGCTAACATGCACCGTGCTCGCCGCTGCAACTTTCTTGGACAGGGCTTACCACCGTTCTCGGCATGACGCTGAAAAAATAATGAAGAGAATTTAAATTTTACCTTACTAACCTCTTTTATATGATAGTTGAATTATTTTTAATATTTTGATGGATAAATTTGTACCTTTATCATCCGGAAACTAGTGAGACGTCCAGGTCCGCAGCTCACACTACACGGCGTCCAGGGTGACCATTCGGTGATCATACAGTCGATCGGTGGTGGAACTGGAACTTCGAGTCGATTTTGTTGTAGACCCGCAGGATCAGGAAGCGTTTGACCCGTTAGTGCAGCTCTCACCTGTGTTCAAAATTCATTTACTAGTCAAATGAACGACTATTCACCAACGACTTTTAAGTATCAATACGACAGTAGCATGTTTAATATTTTTTAACTATGTAGCGTAACTCACGATTCCGCAAGTACTCATGCACTCTTCCTGAGTCAAGAAATTATTTCGATTGCCACGGCATCCGCCATAACCAAAGGAAACGCACATTAGCTTTCTAGGGTCAAATGCCCAGCGTTGGAAATATCCACGACAGGTACCCACATCCGCTTCCTCCATGCAGACGACTAGAAGCAAATGCAGCAAGAGTAAAAATACAGTTTTATCAAAATTTCATTGCAAATATTCCAGACTGACCTTTCGCAGTTGCCATGTCAAAAGTGCAATCAGTTTGAACGATGCATGTTCTTTGTTGGAGTAATTCCACTCGAGAAGAACATTCCTCTTGTCTCGATGGTTCTACCATAAGCAATCGAGTTCGCAGTTTGATTCCTTTTCCACAGGAAGCACTACAAGGTGACCAAACACTCCATTCTGTAACCTACCAATCGTTCATTTGTTAAAGAACTGAAAACAAGAGTAAATGAACAATTGCATAATTTTCTTTAAAGTGTAATACTGTGCAGGTTGGATCGATAGTCTCTTCAGTCCCAGGCTCACAGGGTGGTCCCATACATTTTTCCTTCTCAACCACGGAAACATGAGGACACTTTTTCCTGCCCATACGATCTTTGAATTTTCTTGTTCGCATGCGGAATCCTACACCACAGTCTGATGAACATTCCGACCAATTGTTCCATTCGGTTGTCTCGCAGACCCCACTGTCAGTACCAACAAGTGAAATCTCATCAGGATCTTCGCTTCTCTCCTCCTCACCGCTGTTGGAAGAACGATTGTCGCGTTAAGTGGATTCCATTACATTTGTTAGCTATCATACAAGGATGTACCATTCTTTCGCGAAACTTACGGACATTCTGCAATCGCTGCGACACACATTTCCTTCGATACGAGCTGTCTGTTGCACCCAAGCATTTTGGCTTTTTCGGGCATCAAGTAAGAACGAGTCCGCATTCTTAAGCCTTTTCCACAGTCAACCGAGCATGGGGACCATGTCGTGTACTCCGTTGTTTGACATTCCGCTGTAAGAAGTCTTTTGTTCAATACAAGTGTTGAATATGAATCTTAAAATTTGAATGACTTTCTGAAGAACTTCAATGATTAAGCTTTATATGTGAATTTCGCTCAATATCTCACGTCTGGAAGTATCTTCGGTATTTTCTGCGACTTCCAATTCTGCAACCTGCTGTCTCAAAGTATCATCATCGCAGCTGCGCTGAATAACTTTCTCTCTGTTCAAATATATGCGAGCAAGGGGCAACATTGGTCTTCCAGTTGGATCGTAGAACGGAGACCTCGGATCTTCTGGATAACTTGTTGTAATAGGTTTCATTTTTTCTCGGGGTTTTGTTTCAGAGTTCGGAGACATGTAGCTGATGCCATTGTCGGTTCCTGCGTCCCAAGGGTACAGATCAACCACCGCATGAGTGAGCCAGGTGCAATCTTGTTGGCAAAGATTCATCTTATTGATACCGACTACCCAGTCGGGTGACGGACCGAGCATCGAGGCGACTGATAGAAGAGGATGTTTCTTATCAACCCGGAAACTGGTGGTCGTATTCGTATTTACGTTTGGATACCAAAGTCCAGCAGCCTTTACTAATGTCCTTAAATGTTTAGATTTTGCCCGTAACTCGGACTCAACACCAGAAGCTGAGCCCCACTCGGCCAACTGACGAAAACCATCCGTTGCGATGTGATCGCGTCCCCAGAACGAGAAATCACTCTCGTGAGATGCACCGATGAGGTCGCTGAAGTGGGTCAACCAAGCAGAAAATGGGAAATCCTTAGGATGAGTTATGTTCGACCAGATACCCTCCATGGTAAGCTGCAACACATTTTCTCGTTACTCATTTCTGTTTAACTTGTTGAGGACGTTTTTATCTCATTTCAATTTGTACTTACAGAATATTTAGCCTCGTCGCAGGCGCAACAAGTAGTTGACGAATCTCGATTTTCAGTCTCTCCGGGTCTTGCCTCGCAGAAAGTTCTCACTAGTCCTGCATCCTCGGCATACCAGGTGTTTGGATCAACTACTATCATGGCCGTGAAGACTACGCAACCAGAACCGGCTGGTGGTGAACGCCACATTACCTGTATCTCCGATTTTGGGACATTCGAGGCTTCCGAAACGGTATTAACGCAATCCTCATTAAAGGCTGTAAGTGAATCTGTGTAAAGTTGCAATGAACCAACTCGTGCTACAGGACTGTTTGGTGCATGTTGAGAATCCACTGATAGCGTGAAATGCGTAAAAGGTGGGATTCCTTCTTGCATCGGAGGGCCTGTGAAAAAATCATTTGATCATAAATTTTTATCATTACTCGGATTTTTGTTAATATTCTTTCTTATCTTCTTCGTACTAACGTTAAACATTTAGGTCTATATTTGTCCTTGATTCTCTTTATATTATAGAAATAACTACCTCGAAGCCCGATGGCGTAAATGGTGTTTGGTACATATTTATCATTTCGTCCACTCGTCATTATTCTGTATCCACCATCTCCGGGAGTTCTACGAGCGGAAGTCTGAACGGACGTAGGACGCATTGGACATCCGGCATTTGTCACGAGGACAAAAAGTGTCGCCTGGATAAGGGCGATTGTCCATGTCGGTACTGCCATTGCGAAGATGAATCCTCCTTTATTGAGGTAAAAGGCAAATTGAGAACAGCACTAAAATAATTAGTTTCAAAGTTATCAGTGAAACGTCGAAAATATTTTTAAATGATTTAACTAAATATAGTTAATAGGTGTTTAATAATCTATCAGTGAGAGTTTATGATTAATAAATTAATCTTGATTAATAAATTACTGTCTTAGTTATATAATGAAATACTCAACCACCATGAATGATAAAAATGCAATAAAGCAGGATTAAATTAGTGAGTTACGTATTTAATTAATCTGCAAATAGATCAATTATTTAATTGAAAACGTACCGACTTATCTCGTGTGATTACAACCAATTTTATTCAGGTCTCGCTCTACCCACTACTAAATTCAACTAGTCTTTTCTACGAGTCAGCGAGAAAAGTGCGTCCGACTGGCCGCAATACGACTGAGACTACGCAAGCTGTGTACGAGCTTCGATATCAAGAACTCGAAACTACGCGTGGTCGTTCATATCTCAAAGCGTCGATGATGGGGAGCCGTAATAAAGAAGAGTGTGTAGTAAAAAACGGACGGATGTGCATTACGCGGATACTAGGTAATATTACTAATGATGAAAAGAATGACTTTTGGACATTCGTTACAGATGATGCCTATCGATTCTTGGACCTCTTTAACTTTGGATTTCGACGATTCTGATATACCAGAAACTCTATTTGTAACATTCCTAGGAAACAAACGAAAAGAACAGTTATGGTAAATCATTTTAATTGTACAGTTAATCATACATGTTATATGCCAATGGTACAATTATTTCGACAATTGTGAGAAATTTTATACTAATTTTCCACCACCCATTTTTATTCAACGATATCAGAGAGTCAAGAGGTCAGTCGTGTAGGGTCACTCGGCTATCACGGACGTATCGTTGGCTTCGGTTCTTGATAAACATGAAAATACGAAGAATAGCCAACACTAAGGACACCAAATAAATCAAAGATCTATTTTAAATCTAAATATTTTCAAATTGTATAAAATATTAATAATGTCAATACATAACTCAAATTCAATGATTTTTATGTATGTTATTATTTACAAATTTGTTTACATTTTCAACTTGCGTCATATCGCATATGAAAGTTTGTATGTGTATGTTTTGTTTATTAACACTCGTGTATGGTTTTTTCATATAATATTGGCATCCAATGTTTTTATAAATTTTATTAGAATATATTGTTGTTATTATTTATTTTCATTGTTCTCGACGGTAGGTAAAGAATAAATTATTAAAAAAACAGTTATCATATAATGTCGGTAAGCAGTAATTTGCATTATCTATCATGGTATCGAGAGGGTTGCGAGTTATGATGACAGATGGCGCCACCGCTGCAAGATCGGCGCTTGCGCCTCGTATCGTACTTTATCGACCGCAGTGTTCGTGCAATTGCTCCCGGGGCATTATACATCGCTCTGTGACACTTTTAAGTAGCGCGTCTGCTGTACTTTATATAAATACGCGTACATGGCAAACAACGAGTTACGCCAGGATGCCTTCCTTGGCATCGCGTATTCCCAGTTTCCGCTGGCACGAGTAACGTGAATAAACGGGAACGAAAATATCGTATTTACGCATTTGTGACAGTCTTTGTCAACGCCAAGGGCGAGTATACACAGATTTCGCGAAGCGGTACACAGAGCCGCGAAACGTTCTCGTCGCAGACTCATACTCTCGTAATCTCGGAGATTCTCTGACCGTCATCTAACCCGAAAGTAACAACGCAATTCAACATTGCGATTCTTTTTATTCATTTATATATACACATATATATATATATATAGATACATGTCGCGGTGGATAATCCGAGTTGTTCGAGATAACAGAAAGAGAAGGGGTAACGTTGGCGCTTCGCAGCTTGCCATTTTTGCCACCGGTGTCCCCTCCCCCTACTTTCCGCAGTGCTTCAATTGTTTTTCCAAAATATAGCGATATAAGCCGCCATTTTAAAATCGCGAGACGTCGCGTAAACAGAGTGACAAGTTTATCGAGTGAGTTTCTTCACTTCTCTATCGATACGCTGATTCCGATAGTGATCAGCGATAATTATGGCGAGTCTAGCCGGTAGCTCGGCCGGTTTTCCGAGACCTCCGACGATGTTGGAGCAGCTATTGGAGGAAATCAATTTTCAACGAACGAAGGAAATGAGACAACTCCTGAAGGACGGTGAGTCGGTCGAGTTATCTCGAGAGTGACATCGGCCATCATCACACATGTCATATATATATATATATATACAACGCACTATATATATATAGCTATACACATATGCGTATCTGTTTACAAAGTGGCGGCATTATTTACCCGGTTTGTTTCGATCTTATATCCGCACCATGAATCAACGATTATTCAAATTTATGCACATTAACTTTTGAACTACGAGACTTTATATACATATCTATACTTTGTACGTGTATATTTAGCAGAAATGAATCATTTTATCGCGTATGTTGGTGGATGCGAAACGAGACGAATAATTTCATTCACGCTCAAATATTTTCAACTGTTTTTATTCCTCGTTCGGGATTTAAAGAGAGAAAGTCGAAAAATAACATTTTGGGAGGAGAGTCGCAGCTGTTTCGCTTTCCATGCAGCGAAGCCTGATGAACCCGGTACTATTGATTGCACCGTATTCTCGAACCTCGTAACCGCCCCTCCCTCACGTCGACGCTTTAACGAGGGCCACGCTAGAGTGGACGGCAACCTGGACGTTTACGCACCATTGTTTCGTCCCGCGTTACACGACTGGATATTATCAAACTTATATTAAATATTGAAATACGATGATCTAAATTTTTTCTAACGTTTTTATCAAAATTCTAACGTTTTTATCATTTCATCAAAAAAATAATTTCAAAAATATTTCAAATATCAATTTGAAATATTTTTGAAATTATTTTAATAATTATATAATATATATAATTATATATTATAATTTTAATAATTTCCAAAATATTTCAAATATCAATTTGAAATATTTTTGAAATTATTTTTTTGATGAATTTGAAATTATTAAAATTATATATTATATAATTATATATTAAAATTATATATATTATATTATATAATTATATATAAAATTATATATATTATATAATTATATATTATAATTTTAATAATTTCCAAAATATTTCAAATATCAATTTGAAATATTTTTGAAATTATTTTTTTGATGAATTTGAAATTATTAAAATTATATATTATATAATTATATATTAAAATTATATATATTATATTATATAATTATATATAAAATTATATATATTATATAATTATATATTATAATTTTAATAATTTCCATAATATTTCAAATATCAATTTGAAATATTTTTGAAATTATTTTTTTGATGAATTTGAAATTATTAAAATTATAATATATAATTATATGTATTATATAATTATTAAAATAATTTCAAAAATATTTCAAATTGATATTTGAAATATTTTTGAAATTATTTTTTTGATGAAATGATTAATTTTTTTATTAACTTTTTTTTGTTTATTTTACATAAGTTAGAAAAAATTTTTACTGCAGGAGAGAAATAATGAAAAAACTTGAAGTAAATAATGAGGAAATGTTTTGTGTGATTTTCAGATTCTGGATTTGTGATGCTTCAAGGTACGACCTACTGGACCGACCTCTTCGTTCGTCACTTTCTCTTTCAGGCAGAGCACACGATAGACGGCGACGATCTTCTATTCTTCGTTCGCAAGAAACACGTCAAAACGTCGTCGAGATACGTGCCAAAATTCGAGACGGAGGTTGACGTTTTTCGCAAAGACAGCAAAAAATTGCCAATTGGCGATCCCGACATTGATTGGGAAGAGACGGTCTATCTCAATCTCGTTGTACATCAGTTCGATTATACGCTCACACTAGCCATATGCACCCGTACAAGCCCCAAGGAATTGCAAGTGAGTTGCCAAACAAAAATTGTCCTAGAGTTTTTGACAAATATTTGTCCAGACAGAAAATTAATTCTTGATTTGATTTTTATTATATTTATTTATTTTTTGACTATAGTATTGAGTAACTATTTTGTAATCGACAGGTACTCAGACGTCACTCGCAAAAAGTCTACGCAAGCCCTAGTCGTCGACGTATGGATGCGAAGGGTGACCTCGAGGAAATGACTTATCCGCACATCTGCTTCATGGTCGACAACTTCGACGAAGTATTCTGTGATATATTAGTTAGGGACGGTGAGATGGTTTGCGTCGAGCTGGTAGCGTCGGACCGTGACGGTGCTGTACAAGGCGTCATATTTCTCGGCTCTATCAGATACGACGCGCTGAAAAAGGTCTACGACGCTAGGGTGAGTTAGGTTTTCCCGTTGGAAAAGTTTGTCTCACTTTCGATAATCTCTGTCTTTGTCTCTGGATAGTTCTTGAGATATTTCCCACGAGAAATTTTCAATTCTCGTCGTTCATTGATTTTTTGTTTTTTTCTTGTTCTTTTCGTCTCTCGACTTCGTCGTCTCAGTCGAGCCTCAGCACAAAAATGGCCCAGCGCATGACCTTCGGCCTCTTCTCCGGTGCATCGTCGCAGAGGATCGAATTCGTGAGGATGAAGGGACCTCAAGGTACTTGTAACGCGTTCGTACATATTTGGATATTTTTTTTCGTCCCATTAAATTTTATCGATATCTTGTAAAGCATAAATTCGTATCGAATTATCGTCCCGGCTTCTCAACGACCGGTAACTTGATCCCTCACGGTTGATCGGTGACATTGATAAAGCGGGAATAGTCAAATACGTAGCTTGCATAGCTTGGGTGGTAAGAAGATTTGTATGTAAAATTTGGAAAATTCACAAGGCCAATTTTTACAATATTTGTGACGTTTGTAGTCTGTAAAAATCTGAAAGTTCCTCAATAATTTGCGATTTATTTTTCATGTAGGCTTTTCAATGGTCAACATTAATTTGTTAAAAAATATGAGTAGAAAAATATACACAATTTATAAGTTTACCATATTGAACGAAGTCCAATGATTTCTTTTTATATGAAAATTATCGAAGAAATAAAATGACACAGCTCGTACGTATGTCGTTAAATTGAAGGAAAAGGACACGCTGAGATGGCGGTGACAAAGCCCAAGGGATCCGGCGCCGAGACCCCGACATCGGAGCCCGGTTACTCGGCAACCGACGCCCTTTGGGACGCAGATTGGGACGATGCGGAGGAGCTCTTCATGTATCGTCACCAGCGCAGACTCTCTGATCCGAGCGCTAATCTGAACAATTTTGTGCGCGGTGGATGGCGAACGAAGCCAGACCAAGTTGCGACAAAAGCTCGCTCGGAGAACGAAGGACTGGACTCAATGGCGAACGGTTTAAACGAAATTGAGGCTGGAGACGTTCGTGACGGTAAGTGAGAGATCGATCGATTGGAAATGATTTCTTTGACTTAACAGCCTCATAGCAATAGAACCGCCAGGGCAATGAGCATTTTTTAGACCTGAAGTAGATTGATATTTATTTCTCTTATATTTTGTTTCCTCTCGAGCATTGAGAAACTTTTGAGGAATGGAGGAAGAAGGATATTCAATGATTTCGTCACATATCAGTCTGTTCATCGTCATAATTTGTATACATATATGTATAATAATTCTCAAAACATTTTAATCAGAAAAAAATCGAGGACGCGAAGGCGCTCTTCCCGAACACAGTCTTAATCGTTCCCTCAAAGTATAAATATCATGATGGTATTACCAACGTTATTTCCCGAATAGTTAATTCACAGCACGTCGCGTTGCATGAACACTCCACGTACCTCGTTGTTATAACGCATTTTTATTCTTGGTCTACTGTGTGTCTGCTTCCTATTCATAATCGACCTCTGATAACGAGAAAGCGAATGAGACTCGCGAAATTAACATCAAGACATTGAACAATCTATCGATAAAAATTAATTGTAATAAAATACCTTTATTGTTTTTAGAAACTTTGAGTTTTTGAAACTCCTTTTTAAGAAGCTGAGAGAACAATACTCGATCGAAAATTGAGACGATCCATTCGCCTTGTTTAACATTCGAGTCTCGTTGGTCGTCGATTAACAATCCTTGTGAGAATACACTCCCAAGCCCATACGCCTTTTGAAGCCCTTCGTAAAACTGTCTGCCTATTAGTACACTTCACACTCCAATGATAAGTGTGATGTATAAAAATTCAAAAGTAACGCGACAGACCATAAAAAACAAAGTGGCGACGTTCCAGCGGGACATTCGATCTCTATTTCTATGTCTACCTCTCTATCTATCCATCTATATCCCATTACTCTGCATATCTGGCGCTCACGCTATCGTAAACGCTATCAATATAATATTTGCATATAAATGTACACGAATCCACGATGCCTTGTCACCACACCTAGACAATATTTACGACTACACGAAAAAAATATAACCGTGAATGAATTAGAGGAAAGAAAATAAAATAAACGAAAATCCCAAAAAAGGAAGCGAGTCCAAAAACACTAAGAAAGCAGCGACCGAGCACTGCCAAGCCTCTCTCACAAGAAAACAAAAAATTAAAAAAAACAAAACTAACAGCGCTTTCGTAACAAATCATCGAAATTCTCACTCTCTTTCTCTCACACACATTCTCGTGTTATTCTCTAATCGACTTTTGGCACGACGATTGCCGGCCTGTTTCCCTTTGTAGCTGAAGGACATACAAGCAGCTGGGGCGGCCGGGGCACATCCCCGGCACGAACCACCGATAGTCCACGAAGAAGTCCACGTTCGAGACGACGTACATCTCCTCAGCATTCGCCTGGAGTTACCAGAAGAGAGACCAGAAGGGAGAGAAGGACTAATGAGACGAGCTTGTCCACGACGACCGCGACGACGACGATGACGACGACGACGACGACGACAACGACGACGACCACCACGACCACGACTACATCTACGACGAGAGGCAATAACGAGAATCGTCTCTCACCCTCGTCGAGACTGAGAAGCAACAAGCAGGAGGACGTCACATATCACGAGAGTAGTGGTGAGTGTGCTCGCGACCTCTCGTATATATGAAATACCAAAACAAAAAAATTATCCCATAACTATGCAATATTTTTAACAAAACAAAACAAAACAAAAAGAGAAAAAACCCTCTCGCCCTCTCGTCGGAGGTCGACATCGACGGGGTCTCGCGTCCACGACTCTACAACTGGTAAAAATTGTTCCATAGAAAATGAGGAGGAATTACAAATTTGATGATGAAAGTAAGAATTGTTTTTCTTGAATGACTTTTATGCATTCTAATCGTTTGCTTACATTATTCTAAACTAATAATGTCGTACACAATTTTACATTTTTTTAATCTCCAAGCTACGACTTTGAAGATTTACTTAGCTTTTTTTATTGGATTATGTTGTTTACGCATTACTTTTTAGAATTGTTCATACGTTATAGAGTTTTGAATTATCTCGCATTATTTTAAGCGCTTCGATATTTCGCTATGGAATATTTTTTACCAGATTGCCATTCGATAGCTAGAAATGAAATAATTCAGCGATCAATCATACATTTATATATCGAGAGTGTCATTTCAAAATAAATAAGAAAAACCCTCGCCGAATTAAATCTCCGCAACGAGAGGGTGCGAGTACACTCATTCAACTACGTCTCCCAACAACTTTTCATCTGATAATCGAGGCCTTGTTCGCTCTCGTGTTAGGCAATCGTACTCAACGTTCGCCAACGGGAACCGGAAACGTCCCGTCACCGCCAACACCAAAGCCTAATCGTCGTCATCGTCATCAGCATCACATCGAGGTCGGAAGTGAGATTCTCGTAACGAGTAACGGTGCCTGCCTCAGCGACGACAACGTGATGCAAAAATTAGACGCCGGTGCTATTTTGGTTAACGGAAAGGAAGAATTGCCTCTTGGCTATGGAACTACCGGTAATGACGACGATAATTCTCGTACAGTCTCGAGCAAAGAAAAAATGCCAACAAACGGCGACAATGATTGCGAACGTCGAGGAATTCCAATACCCGATGAAAATTCCGACGATACGCCGTTGTCACGGAGACGTCGCCCACGACGCCCACGTCGTTATTTCAGCGACGAGGAAATAATTGGCGTTCGCAGATCAGGGAGAAAACATAACGATGGGCTTAACGGTAGCGAAGCGACCAATGGACTTTTACTGACGAATCGTTTGGATATTGACGACGATCGTGAGAATCCCGCGGATAATGACAATCGTCAACAAAACTTGCGTCTACTCGAGTCGAATCGCGACAAAAATGCGAATTCGAGACTGTCCAGGGCGAACACTTACGAATATGGTCAGAGACAAAGCGCAACATTGCCCAGACGAAGAAGAAGACGCGCAATGTCAGGAAGCATTATCGGAAATCCACTTCCTCCTCATCGTGTCACTCCCGATGGAACTGCGATTTACTATTGGTGCGAGCTCCCGCGCCGCCCCGGCTCTCAGGGTAAATTCATGCCCGTAAAAAAGAAAAGAAAAAGGGGAGAATCATAACGGAAACTCTTGAAGACTAATATAATAAAAATAATCGATGGGCAATCCCCTCTCCGCTTCCCCCGTCGCGAGTGTCGTTGCTCATGGAATTTTCTTAATTTCAGAAATAGCGAACCGATGAATCGCTTGATACGTGCTTGCGTACTTTTTTCAGGATGCTTTGCCAATGCAGTCTCCTGTGAGAGTCAGTTTTTTTTGTTATTGGGAGATTTTATGGAGACGTATAAAACAGTTCTGAACATTTGGTAAACACATTTGATTGTTAACTATTTGATCGATAATTGTTCGGTACGATTATTATTTCAAATCAATTTTCTCAGGAGCTTCGATATGATTGATTTTTTTCAGATTTGCATCTTATTTGCGGTTTACTCAAAGTTACTTGCAATGTTTCAAAGTTGTTTCAAAGGTCAGTAAACAAATATTGAAAGAAAGGGTCATTCAGGAATTCGCAATAATCAACAATTTATAAAATCTTTATTGATTTCTTTTCAGGATCATTATTCAAAATATATTTTCTCTAAAGTATAATTTTCAGATATTGATCTTACAGCGATCTCTTCAAATCCTCAACAAATCTGACAACAGGTCGGGACTGCATACGTAAATCATCCAAAAATGATTTGTAACGATATTTTTATTGTGCTCTATTTTTTCATACCCCTTGTCCACTTTCACCATTCGAGCACTTCAATTCCAAAAATCTCACGTATTTCACGTATTTACAAAAGTCAAGAATCTTTTTCTAAGGTGAAACATCCTGAGAATTTGGAATGGCAATGCTGAGATTTTCGATAGGGTTTTTTTTTTTCATGATTAATTAATGATCCTTGTACTTTTGACTCTGATCGATGTCGTGCACGCAATCGATGCCCTTGCGTCGTTTTTTTTTTAAAACGCTTTTTGCATTTTTATCTTTCTATAAATGGGATCAAAGTGCGCCTTCGCTTATTCTATATCTTGCATTCTCACTTCGAAGTTTTATACGGGGAGACTTAAAGCAATATAATCGTTCCTCTCTCGTTCCTCAGCTTCTCGCTCATCTCCCAAAATCGTGTCGAGTTACATTCTACCGCATAGAAAAAACGTTGGGTACGAACTCACGCGGGGGTTTTGTCGAGGGTTTTCGCCTACGTTTCTTTTTTCAATTAGGAATTTTATTCGCTAACGAAGATCGTCTTTTTCTAGTAAAATTGTTTTTTTGGCAATAATGCAAACTTTATTTTTTCCCAATCGTCGACAGAACTCGACGATGGTGCGTACAATCCACTTTGGACGATGAGGGGATTCACTCAAACTTTTCATTTTTGGAAGGAAACGAGAAGAGCACAATCCGTACCGCTCAATGCATTTCTCACGTACATCACTCTTCCCTGGTGGAGCATAGCTAAAGGTTCGTATACGTGATATTATTCCTTCGATCAAGGGGATGCATATGGAATTGGTAGAATAAATTATACAGTTTTCCCATAATTCTTTTTTTACAAAAGTACAGTTTACAAAATATACTTGAGATTTTATATTCTAGTAAACATTTAGGTGCATAGTTA
Organism: Netelia fuscicornis; assembly: GCA_946811545.1. Taxonomy (NCBI): domain Eukaryota; kingdom Metazoa; phylum Arthropoda; class Insecta; order Hymenoptera; family Ichneumonidae; genus Netelia; species Netelia fuscicornis. The sequence continues at coordinate 39,039,673 of OX328015.1, forward strand.
TCTAGCTGTATGTAACCCCTTACATATATATATCATAATCATTCAATACTCAGGCTAACTTTTCTTACGTATCTCTTTTACAGACATTCTTGATCATCGAGAAGATCCGATATTGACATTCTAGCCGCTTTAGCGTGCTGACGAAGATACACGATCATCATTCATTCCCAAAAGTAGCGGCAAAGCTGCTATCATGGCCCAACAAAGGACGAACGACACTCAAACAAATTGTATCCTGTATAAATTTCATTGGTACATGATTATTTATTTATAGCAATACCAGAGTTTGTTTTTATCACTGTGACAAAAGTGATGTAAGCTTTTTGGTAAAGTATTTCAACCAAAAATCTTCGCATCATCTTTGTAACTTTCTCCCCCACGGGATATCGATTGCGAAATTCGACCCAAATAACGTAAACAAATTATACGTGATATCATATTGATATTTGTTTCGTGTCATCTCAGCTTATCGTCGTGATCGTTGGAATTTCGTAATCCCCAAAGTTGTTCCACGTGTGATCCCAGAGTTCCGGGTTGCCTTGTGGATCCCAAGGCAGATTGGACGGTGGTATAGCCGTTTCGTTCCATTTCCTCAATTCCTCGCGAAGCATCGTCACTGTCTCCGGATATCTGAGAAACGAAGTAAGAATTAAATCCCAATTTTTGTAATTCATCGATTTTCGTTTATTTTTTTTTCTTTGTATTATTTTTCAATAATGACTTACCGGTCAGCGACGTCGTTGAATTCACAAGGATCGAGAAGAACGTTAAAGAGACACGCCTTTTCAAGTGGCTTGCAAGAATTATCTAATCTTGGATAATCGCAATTCAAAGTCGCTTTTGCTCGAAGATTCGCAATTATTTTTCGCGATAATGACGAACCTACGCTGGTCAAGGCTTTACCAGCCAAACTGTGCATTACATCCTCCTCGACATAAGTGAAATTCGACTCGGAAGACCCGTACCAGCCGTCCCAGGAGCCACCGTAAGTACTTCCTGTGCGATATACAAAAATTCATTAATAAATTAGAAAACGATCGATAAATTTAATATGCTCGTTTCGTTCGAACCGTGTACACTTTCGTTTCCAAGTTATTTCAGTCACGTTTAAAATTTGTATGCGAATACCTTGAACCAATTTCCAGTCGTTCACAGTTATTCCAGCAATTTTATAAATGTCATCGATATTGTGCAGTACACTCTTTCTCGGTGATACAGTATCGTCTCTGAGAGCCTTCCATACGCTCATTCCATCAAGATTTTTATTCTTAATCGTACTATTCATAGTTTGCTCGTCGAGTCCAGCAATACTCAGAATCGTTGGTAGCCAATCAGTTATGTGAAAAAGTTGACGAGCTATTCGTCCAGGTTGTGAAATTTGGGGTGACCATAGAACACCAGCACCCCTCACACCTCCTAATTTATATTGAAAATAACTTTTAAAATACTATTTACAAATTATATTACTAATTCGGAAAAAAAATACTTTCACCTTCCCAGAGAGTATTTTTGACGCCTTTCAGAGGCCAATTGGAAGCAGCATTTTGATTAAACCCAGCGGCTGGACCTCCGTTGTCAGTTGAAAAAACGATCACGCTGTCGGCTAACAATCCTCTTTTTCTAAGAGCATTGACGACCTCACCAACGGAACGATCGAGCTCATGGAGCACAGCTATTACAATCGCAAAAAGGAAATTGCATCGAGGAATTTAAAAAATTAGAAAAATGTTTCTCTCTTTGACCAATCGAGGGATTTATGCAACGAAGGAAATCCCCGATGAGAATAGTACCTGGTTGGGCAAGACTCGATGGACAATTACACTAATTATGCGGCATCGGCGTGGATGAAGAATGAAAGGAAAAAAGAGGATAGTGCTAGATGACTCGGTCGTCGTTATAATAATTTCTCAGCATTGCGTTGTCTTTTACCAGCAAAACGTTGCCTGTTGTAATCCTTGAACCACTCGAACTTGGCAACCGTCTCGTCCGGTGCTGGCAGTGGATTGTAAGGATTTCCTGAGTGGACAGCCGTGTGAGCTAGGTAGAGGAATAGAGGTTCGGTCACGTTGTGATTCTCGATTATATTAACTGCTGTATCGGTGAATAAGCTGGTCGAGTAGCGACCATGAAGATCCCAGGCTGGCTCCAGATTTCTTCTCATATCCAAACCCCAGTAAGGCTAAGAACGAGACCTAATTTTTACTGTCGCATTTCTCCTTAAACTTTTTTTAAATTCAATTAGATATTATGTAAAATCAAATCGTATAAAATTGAATAACAAGTTTTAATTGTATAATTATTCCACGTGTACTCACATTTTCTACCGCAGTATGATCGAAGTAATCCTGATGCCCTGTCCAGAAACCAAGATGTGTTTTGAACCCTCGAAAAGTAGGAGTATATTCTCTTTTGTGACAACCCAGATGCCACTTCCCAACTATGTGATTTGTGTAACCCAGTTCCTTCAAATATTCCGGAAGTAATTTCTCGGTCAACGGCAGGCCCCTTGGTTCGGCTCCTTTCAATACCTGCGAATTAAACGATCCATAACAATTTATAAAGAATTTTAATTTTTTTTAATATGATAATTTTTTTAGGTTTGTTATTGCTCACCCCGTGCTGCATTCCAGTGTGAATTGGATGCTTCCCAGTCATCAGGGCACTTCTCGAGGGCGTGCATATCGGCGTAACGTAGTAATTGTCGAGTATCAAACCGGTATAAGCGAGAGCGTCGATGTTGGGAGTCTTTATCATACCAGAACCGCGAAAACCAACATCGTGCCAACCCTGAGGATAATTGAATAACAATAACGGATAAGGTCAATATTAAACACGTTAACAAATACGTCCGAAGAAAGTTTTTCTCCAGGGTATATTTTCATTAGAAATTGCCTACAGAAAGCGAATATCTTAGTTGTTTTTCTCTCGCTTATTTATCGATAAAAAAAAGTAACAAGAAAATAATAATTTCATGATTAATATCCACGCTTATTAATAACCAATGCTTGTAGGAATTACTATGATTTTCGCGTTGTGCAGTAAATTTCCAATCTAAATAAGCCCTTTTAAAATAATTCCCATAGAAAAAAAAAGTTTGCCTCCCCGTGGCCCTCTTTTGCAGGCCCACCGGCGCATCCGCTTCAAACCGCCTAAAAGCAAAGCTAGGAAGGAAGGTCGTCTCACGAGATACGTGCCTAATTCGTCTTAATCTCTCAATCTCCTAATCCCACAGACACCCGAACGGACGACACGGAATACAAATTTTTTTTTCTCCTCGTTCCCAGACGAGAATTTTTTCGCCCACAGATTTTTCTCTCTTTTATGCCAACGGCGAGAAGAAAAAGTGGTAGGAACGAGAGAGAGAGAGAGAGGAGGGAAGAGGTCATGTGTCACACATCGTCGTTTTTCACGATAGCGCTGGTTGTTGTAATTCTTTTTTTTCTTTCTATTTTCGACAGTTAGTTTCTTTCCCACGCGTCCTTCGATATCCGTACGAGCCGTTACGTTTCGCGCCACTTACCAAATCGTCGGCGAGAATGAAAACTATATGAGGAGCTTTAGCCTGGACAGTTCGATCGGAGAAAATGACGAGCATCGTTATCGCGATAACGATTAAAAATGGCAATATCCTTATCTCGCTTTTCCATCTTCTTCGTGGTAACGCTTGCATCCTTCTATTCTAATCCTAGTTTCAAAATGACAAAATTTCAAATTTAAATACGCAATTTTCTTGTCGTTGTTTTTATTGTTATGATTTTTGTTTTAACTTCACGTTTCACTTTTTCAGCAACCAGGCGTCGAGCTCAAATCTCACCGAACGATGGCAACAGGCGCTCTATACTGAAGATACGAAACGCCTTGAGACCTCGTCTCGCTTCTCTTGGCTGTGCTCTCTCGTGGAACATCACAGGGGAGGGGAACGTGAAGAGGGCCGAGGATGTGTCTCGCGAGTCCGTCTCATTGACAGTCATACTACGTAGTTTCATGAATGTATTTACACACTACGTATATTCAGATACTTTGCGTCATCGACCTCACGTTCAATTGCCGGCTGCACAAAACATCGTACAGTTGAAATAAATTACTTGACTCACGAGCAGATGGCATTGCCGCTACGATTTTCACGCGATCGTCTTCTCCAAAAAAGTGGCACGTTCACGTTTTTTTTTATAAGTTTCGAGAAAAAGAAAGAACAAACGCCGGCTTTGAAACGTCAAGATTGTCGACGATGCGAAGAAACGTCCTAAAAAAAACACAGTCTTTTTAAAATTTAAACACTCCCTCGGTTTTCGACAGGGAAATTTATGTAAATTCAAACAAATTCGTACGTCTAAGACACACTTGTATTATTCTTTCCGTTCTCTCAATGTCGTTTGTTTCATTAAATTCGCAAAATTTCTTAGATTAAAATTAGCGAAAACGATATTGAGGTCAGAGACGCAGAGTGCAAAACGATCTTTCCCAGTCAGGTTTGTTCGCCTGTTTCGTCGTTGGAACGAGCGAGTGGAACAACGGGGAAAAAGACAAGAGGGGAAAGAAGAGAGAGATTGTAAAAAAAAAGGAAAGAAACGATTTCAACTCTCGGGTCGACGTGTGCGGTCTCTATCGCGGTCTCTCGCTTCTTCTCCGTGTAGTTCTTTTGCCTCGCGGACTCTCTTGGGACCGGTGCGGCACGCTCTCGCGCTACTCCACCGCAGCATCCGCGATCCAGGACCGAGATCGTCTCACTCTTACTTTCGTCTCTTTCCGCGCCGAGCTTGCCTCTTTTTTTCTTTCTTAAAACACCCCGCGTCCCTCGCGTTGCACGAATCGAGAACGTCGTCAGCTACCAGTAAATGTATAGTTTTTTTTATAATTTATTTATTTAATTTCTTTTTATATAAAATTCTCCTTTTTCTCTTCTCGTATTTCAACCCTCGCTCGATCGCCCCCTTAACTCCCGGCGATACTGATAACGTCCGTCGGACTGCGGATACATAATTCGTAGTTGCAACCGAGCATAAACGGAAACGCTGTTACACACGTTTCGCTGTCGTACTGATTATGATATTTTTACAATTCATCCCTCTCGTGTATACAATATCGTCGATATTCTTATTTATACATTACGAACGTACGTGCTATTCATATGTCTTGTACAATTGGAGCAAAGCACGGAAGCGGAAAAACTTGTAAGTGATAAAGCTTATATGCTCCTTGCTGATTACAAATTGATCGTCGCGGGAAAAACGAGGTTTCGCATAGTATTTCCCCGTATTGATTTATCAATGTTAACATTCAACATTCTAAATCCTGCTAAATTAACAATTTTACCACGAAAGCTTCGATATTAAAATAATTAATATCGCAAATATTGTAAATTTTTTAATTACGGAAAATTGTTGTAAATCCGACACGTTCCGGTAAATATTTTGCCGAACCGTGATGGATATTTTTAGGTGCAATCTGAACAAACGCGTACAATTATCGTATCAGTTTCGATAAGTGCCGTTTTTTTTTGTTTTATAAAATTGTTTATTTAGAATAATTTTCATTTTATTATTTTTCTTTTATTATAATTAAAACATAATTAAATATTATGATTATAATTTTATTTTATTATTGCTTCTATTCTATCATTCTTTTCGGTAATTAGTAGTTAAAAACGTTCATTAAATTTAAGCCACGAAGAAAAAAAATTAAATTGTAATGAAAAAAAAACGATTGCCACATTCGCCGTGTCGGTACGTGCCGTTGCCGTAACGTCCCGATCCATGCCGTACAGTCTAAATCAATCTTTACTCATAAATTTCAAAAACAAAAAAAAAATTCCATCGCGTCACATTGTTATAACGTTCGCACGTAATTTCGAAAGAATTTGTTCTCTGGGTGTATAGTTGTTACTGGAATTCGTGTCCCATGGTCGAACGGGAGAATCCCTGTGACTGTGTCTCTAGTGGCTGGGGAAGGGCGAGAAGGGAGCCGTGGACGTATGGATATGATGGTATGCGCGTTATAAACCCGCGAGGAGAGGCAACGACGATGCAACCGCTCTCTCGAGACAGGAAGATCGACGCCGCTACCGCCACCGTCGCGCTTCTCTCAAAAGCCCCCTTACATAGTATCTTCTTGTATACGAACATTATATATATATATACATAAATAAATGTATGTATATATAAAAGAGAGAGGTAGGGAAGCTGTACAAGAAACGGGCCGAGGCTCGCGTGTGGTTTCTCTCTCGGGTAATTGAAAACGAGGTATGCCTCTGTTGTACGTTGCCCGTCTCGGGTCGAAGAGCCCAGAAGGGCCAACGAAACGACCGTCCGTAAGATATCTAAGCGTCGGGTGCGAACGTACCGCAATACGCTTGCCAATAACACCGAGAGCGACGTTGCGCAGGCGCGTAAGATCTCTCGGGGAAGACCTACTGCGCGTGCGCGTTTGATCGTTCGGAAATCGAACCGCGGGTACGTGGAAAGGCTTCTTCTTTTCGCGTCTTCGCACCCGATCGCGCATACGATGGACGTTATAAGCACGATATATCACAATCTAGCGAGTTCTTCGCGGCTCGACGCGTTTCGCTCAGCCTTTTAATTGCTCGCACGTCGCCGTACGATTCTCATTAATCTCCGTCTCTCGTATACGATACTTACATCTCGCTCCCTCTCTCGACAAATCATTATATCTATATCGAACTCGCTTATTCTCTCTCTCTCACTCTCTCTCTCTCTCTCTCTCTCTCTCTCTCTCTCTCTCTCACTCTCTCTTCGCATTCGCTCTCGGTTAGCGCACGGTGAGAGCACCGCGGGAGATTCGAGATGCATGGGGGTCATTTGCTGTTTTTTTTTTTGTTTTTTCATCTTTTCTTTTCCTTGATTTATTTATTTATGCTTTTTGTTTTCTTTACGATTCAGAATACGGTACCGTTCGCCTCTCGTTAACGAAGTAATTAAAGTATCTTCGTATTTTGCTTTGTACGTATAGGTAAGTGTGTCCGAGACACGTGGACTCGAAGCAGTTGGAAGATGAAGAGATATACTTCGAGGCAACACCTTTGTTTTATTATTCTATACATATATAGAGACGTACCTACCGCAGCGCAGATGCTGCGTGTACCGAAGGGATATGGTCAGCGGGTCGCAAATCTTTCTTGAACAATAAAAACCTTCGCTCCGTGAGACGAGGGCAGTTTTAATAAGCGGTCTTGTACAACCGAGGTGTATATATATATTGGCGATCGAGGTAAAGAAAGAAAGAAAGAAAGAAAGAGAATCTTTCGCGGAACCAGGTGAGCTCGTGTTTTCTACCCCGGGCTCTCTCATCGCTGGTCCAATGAACCGTGGCAATAGCGAGCCTTTTTCTTATTTGCTCCAACGCCAATCACCCTCGCCCCTTCCAACCCCCTGTTCTATTTTTAATCCTCCTCTCCGTCTCTCTTTCTCCATTTGCGTTTCCTTCCATCCTCAATTCACGAATCACTTAACTCCATCATCGCCGCAGCCTCTTTTTTTTTCTTTTATTATTTCTTTCGCGATATCACTCGAATTTTACATAACTATATACACACATAGTTAGATACAAAAATAAATATATATGTCTGTGTGCAAACTGAAATTATTTAGTAAAAAATTTCGGTGTTTTCGTAACTATAGCAATAAATTTGAAGAGATTTCGTAGCCTACAGGTCATGGTTGTCAAAGAGCTCTTCACATGTGAACGAGAGAAACATCTTTATCTCGTTGCTCGAGCGTTCCTCGAGCTCGTACTTTTGATTCTTATTATGTCCCGCGGGTGTTATGTGCTCTTCTTTGCCCCACTCCCCTTCTCTCTCTCTCTCTCTCCCTCTCTCTCTCTCTCTCTCTCCCTCTCTCTCTCTCTCTGTCTCTCTGTCACGTTCTCTTTTTAATCAGTGATTCGAAAACCCTTTTTCGGTCATCACCGTTCACGTCGAGTGTGAACTCTCTCCCTCTCTTTCCCTCTCTCATTCTCTCTTGAATTTTTTTTCGGGGGTCGAAGGGGTTAACAATTTATGGTCCACGTTTTCGTGTATTATATTAGTTGTCGTATCGCGACCGGCGCCTACGTTTTTCTCATCTCAGCAACCGACTCTCACTCGACGCTGTGTATTTTTGTATCTATATACATATATATGTATATACGTATATATTTGTCTCGTTTCTTTTTTTCCCTATAGAAATAGATGATACCGACCAAGTCACAAGTGGTGTGTACTTTGCGGGGCACTCGTCTATATGTGAAATCGTTCGTTTCCTCTTTCTCGACTTGGCGTCGTCGTCGTCGTCGTCATCGTTGAGGACACGTCGGGGGGGAACGAACGCGTTCAAGCATTTACACACAGATGCGATTGCACGATGATAATATATACGGTCCGTACGTGCTCGTAGCAGAGTCGTTCGGGTACGGGCCCTCGGGATTTATCGTCGATGATCTATACGCGGACTAACGCTTTGAAACAACCGCAGAACGAGCTCGCGAGCACGTGCGGCTCTGATTACTCCTCCCCCCCCCCCCCCTCTCCTCCTCTTCTTCGCCACTTCAGTCAAACCCCGAAACAAAAACCACCGAAATATTCGTTTTGAAAGTTTACTAGGGACAAACCGCAGGCCTTTTTCTTTTCTCGAATTTAATGACGGTTTGTGGGAAGAATGTTGTTTTTTTTGTGAGAAATTTTTTATTTTAGAAGTTTTTGAGTTATCGATTTTAATTCGTGATCGCTTTTTGATATAATAAAAAGAGGAATGACGGCGTTCGTTTATCGTTTTGAAAGTTTACTGGGGACAAACCGCAGGCCTTTTTTCTTTTCTCGAATTTAAGGACAGTTTTTGAGAAGAATGTTGTTTTTTGTGAGAAATTTTTTATTTTAGAAGTTTTTGAGTTATCGATTTTAATTCGTAATTACTTTTTTGATATAATAGAAAGAGGAATGAGGACGTTCGTTTATCGTTTTCAAAGTTTACTAGGGACAAACCGCAGGCCTTTTTTCTTTTCTCGAATTTAATGACGGTTTTTGAGAAGAATGTTGTTTTTTTGTGAGAAATTTTTTATTTTAGAAGTTTTTGAGTTATCGATTTTAATTCGTAATTACTTTTTTGATATAATAGAAAGAGGAATGACGGCGTTCGTTTATCGTTTTCAAAGTTTACTGGGGACAAACCACAAGCTTTTTCTTTTCTCGAATTTAAGGACAGTTTTTGAGAAGAATGTTGTTTTTTGATGAGAATTTTTTTATTTCAGAAGTTTTTGATTTATCGATTTTAATTCGCGATTACTTTCTTGATATAATGAAAAAAGGAAACGTGGGATTTTCTTATAGAAAATATTGATCGAACGACAAGACAGTAAAACGCGAATCTTTCATTACACGTTTCATCTCGAACGAAAGAGGGTAAATATAGTACTTGGTACTTAGGATTCGAAATTGCTCGGTCGTAATTCTTCGTAAACGCGTATCCCCAATAATCCCAATAAAGTCGATGATTCTCGGGACATACGCGATCTCGAGCTGGCATATTCTCCACAAGCATCACGCGGGCCTTCGTTCGTAGATAAGAGAACGACGGGCCGCGTTGACGGAGGAAGAAATAAATCGTCCGATAGCCCGAACGCGACAGCGAGGAGATTCTTGGTGTAACCCGGAGGATAGGAAATAGGTTTAAACTTAAAATTTCTTCGACGAACGTTCCCAAGTACTTACAAGTCGGTGGCGTCAAACCTTCCCAAATAAACTTTCCGCGCGACGTTCTTACGCGTACGTGACGTTTCGCATTTGCATAAACTTCATTTTCTGTACTCGAGATTTTTCCGTTGGCAAATTATCGAACCAGCCTTGAGAAACCGTCCGAGACGAAGACGATGAGCACAGACCGAGAGAGAAAAAACGGACGCACGAGGAAAATAACAAATTAAACCGAATTACGTACGCGTAATACGCCTATCAAGATTCCATCGCACGCACCTACTTCCTCTCCGATTGGATAGAAAAAAGAAAAAATCCCGAGGTATTTTAATCGTTATTCTCGCCTATCTAAGAATAAACGAAACGATGAAAATATCGTTAAAAGATTCTCGATCCAAACGTTACATTGACGATCGATCCTACGCCGATTAACGTCACTCGTAATCGCGAGATTTACAATTCGCGATTAACGCGCCTCTCGTATATCTCGCGACTAGAGTCAGAGAGGCAGACAAAATGAATAAAAAAAAAAAGAAAAATAAGCTTGTTTCGAAAAAAATTATTTTTCGTACATCTCGCGAGTCCTGCGACATAGGACGTCGGAGATTTGCTTCGAGGAAACGTACGGCGCGCTGTATACCGGATATGTGCCGATGGGTGAACGACGATGTACGAAGGATTACGTACATCCTCGATGCGCGTATGTTTGCCTATGCTTACGCACTGACGATGTTCCTATGTAATAAAAGAAAAAAAAAAGAAAAATAGAAATGAAGAGAGTGAAAATACCAAGAGGCAGTTTTTAATGACGTAGTTCGCGGTCTAGTAGTGTCGTAGAATCCTTATATCGGTGATGGGCAACTCGCGGGAAAGAAACGTTGTTTGTAAAGTAATTCTTTAACGAAGGGGGCGAGGCCCTCGGGGAGTTATGACTCTTTGGTTTGTGACTGATAGGGACGAAAAGCGTATAACGGTTGTTTAGTAACGTTTAATAAACGAGATGAGACGGCTTACCTGGAACTTGTACCTGGAAGTTACCGGGAACTCCGATTAAAAACGATTCCGGGCATCGGGTGGGACGAAACAACGGTCGAAGGGACGTCGCTCACTATCGCAGTATATAACGTAATAACGTAAAAGTGTGTATATGTGTGTACAGAGGGAATTGGCGCGGGCGGGAATGAGTGAAGTGAAAATAATAAAATGGGGGCTTAGTCATGCGTCGTTGTCGTCGTCGTCAACGTCGACGGTATTTTATACCGGCTAATATCAGCACACACGAGAAAAAGAGAAAAAGAGAAAAAGAGAAGAAAAAAAAAAGCTCGAGTAGGTACGTTATTACACGTCGGTGCTCGATCGCGAGGACGTTAAACGGTAGAGAGAAAAATTGTGGGATAGTCCCGGCTTTTGTAAGCGTTACGATTGTCGTTCTTTTTATATTAATAGGTTTTTTTGTGAATTAAATTGGACGGAAATTGGGACGATTTCTTTTGATTTTCATGGTAAGAATTAAAAAAATTTTTTATTCTGGCTCGTGAGCGCTACGATTGTTTTTTTTTTTAGATTAAAAGGTTTTTTTCGTTTTCAAATTAAATTGGTTGAAAATTCGGACGATTTCTTTTGATTTTCACGATAAAAATTTATTAATTCTGGCTCGTCAGCGCTAATATTGTTTTTTTTAGATTAACAGGGTTTTTTTTAAAATTAATTTGGTCGAAAATTAGGACGATTTCTTTTGATTTTTATGATAAAAATTTATTTTATGATAAGAAAAAGAAAAAAAAGCTCGAGTAGGTACGCTATTACACGTCGGTGCTCGATCGCGAGGACGTTAAACGGTAGAGAGAAAAATTGTGGGATAGTCCCGGCTCTCGTAAGCGTTACGATTATCGTTCTTTTTATATTAATAGGTTTTTTGTGAATTAAATTGGACGGAAATTGGGACGATTTCTTTTGATTTTCGTGGTAAGAATTATTTAATTTTTTTATTCTGGCTCGTTTGTTTTTTTTACTACGATTGTTTTTTTTTAATTAAAAGGTTTTTTTTCAAATTAAATTGGTCGAAAATTAGGACGATTTCTTTTGATTTTCACGATAAGAATTTATTAATTCTGACTCGTGAGTGCTAATATTGTTTTTTTTAGATTAACAGGGTTTTTTTTTGTAAATTAAATTGGTCGAAAATTAGGACGATTTCTTTTGATTTTCACGATAAGAATTTATTAATTCTGACTCGTGAGCGCTAATTATTGTTTTTCTTTAGATTAATAGAGTTTTTTTTTCTAAATTAACTTGGGCAAAAATTAGGACGATTTCTTTTGATTTTTATGATAAGAATTTATAAATTCTGAGTCATGAGCGCTACGATTGTCATTTTTTTAGATCAATAGTTTTCTTTTGTGAATTAAATTTGGCGGGAATTAGGACGATTTCTTTCGATCTTCACGATAAGAATTTATTAATTTGGGGAAAATGTGGGTTTTTGTCATAGGTGAGATCGCCTCGTGAATCATGCCTCGCCTCGACGCTCTACCTGGTACGCGTTCCTCCCTTCCGAGAATCTGCCAGTTCCGTTCTCCCTCTGACGCTCGCTATCGTGCCTTCTAATAACAACGGCATGACCCACCCTACGGCGCACAATACTTCGTAGAGGCTCGAGTACCTCGAAGGGGATCATCAGTTGAGCTGGCAAAGGTACACGATAAGAACCAAGCCCTCTTCCCTTAAACCCACCCCTCGACCCGCCAGTCGCAAGCTCTCGGAATGCGTATCGGGGTCGTTTCGATTACGAGGTAAAAGGCGCACGCTTATACCTGGGGAATTTTATGAACGAGATTAAAAAAAGCTCTCGTTCTTCATTCACAAATAGAATTTTTTTTAATTTCATTCATCCCTCTCCTATCACGAGGGATGAAAAATAAAAATATGCCAAGAAAACAAAATTCAACCGTAAAGCAAATATAGAAATGACGTCGTTAATATTTTTGAAAAAAAATGTTAATATAATTATTTGAATCACGGCATCGCCCTTTGAATTTTTACAAGCTGTTTGGTTCGTGTGTCTCGTGCACGAGACTGAGAAAAAAATCATTTGTCCCTGTTACACAGAGCGTTATGGTCTACTACGTATTTATAGTTATTGTACGCAGGTTTTTGTCGGGGCGAACTGCGTGCGGTTAAAATACGAACGGCGTGCGCACACATATATATTTTTTTATAGGTATGTATATATATATATGAAAGGTCTAGTATAACTTTAAGCCAGAGTACGGTCTGTGCACATGCTGCATGGACAATAGTGTCGGCGCGTTGCTTTGATGCTTTTGCTCGCGGCTCTCCTCTTTTTCGTTGCGCAATCCCCAACGAGCTGCCAGGATCACGTAAGAATTACTGTATCGCGGAACCGTCTCTCAACGTTTCGCCGAGATGCGCACGCCAACTTCGCGAACTACAATTACGCTACAAAGCCACCTAATTCTAGCCGAGCATTTTCATAAAATTGAATTATCAACTATTTTTTTTCAAATTCAATTTTCTTTTGATTACATTTTATTTATTTAAGCTCAAAATTGTATTCGCCAACTTCGTGAAGTACATTTATGCTACAGAGCTGCCTAATTCTACTCGAGCATTTTCATAAAATTGAATTATCAACTATTTTTTCAAATTAATTTTTCTTTTAACTCCATTTTATTTATTCAAGCTCAAAATTATATTGGCCAACTTCGCGAAGTACAATTACGCTACAGAGGTGCCTAATTCTAGCCGAGCATTTTCATAAAATTGAATTATCAACTATTTTTTCAAATTAATTTTTCTTTTAACTCCATTTTATTTATTCAAGCTCAAAATTATATTGGTCAACTTCGCGAAGTACAATTACGCTACAGAGGTGCCTAATTCTACCCAAGAATTTTCATAAAATTGAATTATCAACTATTTTTCAAATTAATTTTTCTTTTAATTCCATTTTATTTATTCAAGCTCAAAATTATATTGGCCAACTTCGCGAAGTACAATTACGCTACAGAGGTGCCTAATTCCACCCAACAATTTCCATAAAATTGAATTATCAACTATTTTTTTCAAATTAACTTTTCTTTTGATTCCATTTTATTTATTTAATCTCAAAATTACATCGTTTGATTAAAAAATCATCGATAATTCTCCAAAGCCTTATAGAACAGAAGAAGAAGTTTTTAAAATTTATTCGAATCTGTGTAAATTTTTATACAATTTCCCTTCATTTCTTGACAGTGAAAATTTTCGAATTTATCGTCGATACCCCCGGTATCAATGTTTACACCGATCGCGAGTCATGGCTTCTTATCGGAAACGTGCTACTCGAGAAAAAGAAAGAAAGAAAAGAAAAAAAAACACTCCTCTCAAGAACATTGTAATCAGCGCATTCCGCATCGACGAGGTGTAAAACCGGGTGGAGCGACGAGATAACGCATTCGACAATAATATTGCCGATATTCTCAATCGGGATCGATGGGTCGCTAGTTCGCGGAATCAAAACTCCGATGCGATACGAACGAGTGTACGTAGAGCGAGAGCCCATCGACCGTGGAGCAAATTAGACGTCCCTAAGCGATTTAACTCTCGTTAACGAGATTTCCATGAAGTAGAGTTCGGGCTAAAAGCTATCGCCTGGCTACGTTTCCACGTCCATCACGAGACCGAGACCAAGAGCGAGAGAGAGAGAGAAAGAGAGGCAGATATGGATCGTCACGATGATGTGGAACTATCCGGGATCGTACCTGCGTGGGATGCGGTTGTACATAATACGTCGTTTTATCTCGCTGCAATGCTACCGACTTGTATATCGTAGCCACGTGTGACGGGCACGTACATACACGATTATATATATATATATGTATATTATGCGTGTATAGGTAGAACAGGATCGATGAGTAACCGCGGCAAAGTGCGGGCAATAATAGGGACGGGTGAGTGGAGTAGGCCAAACGGGAGAAGAGTCATACCGCAAAAAAGCTATTCGTGCATATATATATGTATTTGTGGGTGTGAGTATGTGTGTGTGTGTATATTCGCAGTATAACGGGAATAATCGAACAATCGGTACGACATTGGAATTCTTCGATCTTATCAAACTTTGACAATTTTTAAGCAGGAAAAACCCAAAGACCCTCCACGTGCGACATGAAATAATCGATCGTTTAATTCGTTCATTAATTCAACGATGTGAATATCGATCGTTAATTAATCGAGGATGCAAATTAACGACACTGACTGTGTTTTTAGATATGTTTCGTTGTGGATAGATCGATTTTGGAGGAATTACTGCGAGGAAAATGTGATTGTTGTTCTAATCTTTGTTTCATTTTATTGCCAGCTCTCTAGATGATCGACAAACATAGTTTTCTAAAAAATTATTATTCTGATTTCTGTTTCATTTTATTTCCAGCCCTCCAGATGATCGACAAACATAGTTTTCTGGAGTAATTACGTTGAGGAAAATATGATCATTGCTCTAATCTTTGTTTCATTTTATTTCCAGCTCTCTAGATGATCGACAAACATAGTTTTCTAAAAAATTATTATTCTAATTTTTGTTTTATTTTATTTCCAGCCCTCCAGATGATCGACAAACATAGTTTTCTGGAGTAATTACGTTGAGGAAAATATGATCATTGCTCTAATCTTTGTTACATTTTATTTCCAGCTCTCTAGATGATCGACAAACATAGTTTTCTAAAAAATTATTATTCTAATTTTTGTTTCATTTTATTTCCAGCCCTCCAGATAATCGAAAAACCTAGTTTTCTGAGTCTCGCGGATTCCAACAACTCACAATCTTCAATACTCCCGGATTGGATAACAAATATATCCTTTTCCAGGAGCTTGATTAAGCGGAGGTCGATTAATTCGAATTTTTCCTCAGAACAGGCTCGAGGTATTTCGATCGTCGACGATATTCATCGTGTGTGCGCACGGATATACCGGATTAATCGCTTTCGAGGATCCTCCCGGTTTTTATTCCGGTCCTCCGGGAGCACGCTCGGACTCGCACGCTTTATCGTCGCGTTTTTATCTTTTTTTCATCTCGTCGTTAATAATATAAAAACGTTTCGGTGGATACATATATATAGATATATATATATATAAATATATTTATCCTACCTTGGGAATAACTCTCGTGTCGCTCGCGCGAGTTTCTCGCGAACCTCGCGCTCGATAATCTCTCGGAATCAAAATAATGAAGTCATCCTGGTCTCTCCTCCGAACTCCTACGTTCTTTTTCTCCTTTTTTCCCCTTTTTTTCACCCTCTCGCCACGGGACCGCGAACAAACACACGCGAAGTTGCGGAGAAGGGAGGCCTCCTACCTGTCCATTCGACCGACGCGTTCGTACACCTCTCACGTTTATTCCACTTCATACCCGGTGCTCGCTCGCTTTTACTATCGATCCAACGAACTACCACCCGGACACACGCGAATAATAAGAAATAAGAAGAAGAGAAAAAAAAGAGAACGAACTAGCTCCATCCTAACAGGTAATTCCCCGTGCGGCACTCGAATGACGATTTTGTGCATAAATTTCACTCTTTTTCTTCTTCTTTTTGCTGCATTCGCTTCTTCGAAAAAGTAATTCGATTTTTTCAAGATGAGATCGATTTTTATCAAACAATTAACGTTTCGTCCAATCAATAATTCATTGCTTTTTTAGAAAATGAAATTATCATTTTTTGTTTTTTTTTTAAGCTTGTAAATTAATTCCTCTTATTCGATATGAAATTCTAGGTTTCGCTCATCGGCTCTACTAAGCGATTTCGGCCGAATATTTCGTTCGACGAGTATATACGTATATATTTCTTGCTAGGCATAGTAAAATAGCAGAAGCATCTCGTGGGTTATAGCGACACGACTGGTAGTTCGTCGAGTCATGCCCGTTCGCGAGAACGTTTCACGTAAGAGAGGGGCCTAGATTGTGTTTCCAGGAAACATTTCCTGCGCTAGAGCCACTCGTTATTTGGTATTTGGGGATATATACGACGCGAGAGTGTGAAAGGCACACGGCGATCCTCGGTTTTTGGTCCATTGGTAAGTGCTCGAAGAAAACCCTTTCGATTTGTGTGAGAAAGAGAGGGAGAGAGAAGCTGCCTCGTACCAGGCGAGAGAGTAGTTCGGCCAAGTGACGTCGATGATGATTTTATTGCCAGATGGATGTCTCCGGTGTTTCTATTTTTGGCAATGTTTTTGGTCTCATAAATATTAATTATGGTACAAGAATAAGCAAACTGTACACCATCCGGGTACATTCCAGAGGGGGAATGTGGGAAAAACCACGGACGTAATTTCGATAATTTTAGACTCTCGCGTTTGCTAAACATTTCGAAAGTATTTTTGCTTTTTGTGTTTTAGGACCGATCGATTACAGTATCGTTTCAAGTCGTTAGAGATATCATTTCGTTGGGTTAACGGGATAGATGGGAATACCCGTGCTCAGGTATTCTTCGACGAGAAATAATTATCGCACCCACGTTGACGTTTCGTAAGCAAAAAAAACAAAAACAAATCGCGACAAAAATGCAGTCATCGTTTCGTCACGATATTTACGTATGTATTTATAGAACCTTATAACTTATTTTCGACAAATTCCATGTTTTTAACTTCTTTTTCTTTTTTTCTTTCAGAAAATACGAATTTCTCGACCGAGTCAAGAAGAACCGAGTACCTACGATGTTTCGTCGCATCATGAATCATACGAACTCCGTATCATCCATTGTACTGTCTTTTTTTTTATGCAAATTGTCACAACCGACATGATTGAGGGCAATTTTCGTAAAACGTCAAGAATTCGCAAAATTGCAATTTTCGGTCCGCGCTGTTCACGCCCTCGTAAAAAAAATTGACTCTCGGATATTTCCTAAGTACAATGGTGTGGTACTAGGAAAATGCATGACTCCTACGAGGTATATCCCCGGATTCTCGATGAGACTTTCGGCCTTCGTACGAGGCCTATAATAACGTGTATTACGCCGGTATTTCTCTGTATACATAAAACAAATGTATACGTATATACTTTAGCGAGAGAATTAGCTAGCGAAACAATGATATCTATACGATCGATAGATTTAACGTAGAAACCTAGAGGATTGCGCGTAACCGCGCAAACGAACCGTACAACTCGCGGAGGCCGCGTGGCCACGAGAAGTATTTAATATATCGATGTCGACCGGTGTCTCATGGGAATAACCGTGATTAATCATCGCTTCGAGATTGTATTATTATGATAGTGCGATTATCGATAACGGCGCTTAAGTCAAATCGTCGAGACGGGCGCGCCGACGAAGGGCCATTTCCCGTGAGACACACGACGCGTTCTGTCCCAAACTAGTTTTCTTTGTTTTCTTTTTTCTACTTCTTGTTCCTCATTTGCTTTCGTTCAATCTTATAAATATTTTTCTCACTTTCTCACTTTCTTTATTGTTTTCTTTTTTTATAATTCGATTATTTCATTTAATTTCTTTTTGTATCGTTTCGACAATACGAAGAATTCGGAGGGATTTTTAGTGGATAACAAAGACTACAAAACTTTCGATCGATTATGTCGATCTCTAACTTTTGTTTTTCGCTTTAAATTCTTGTTTCCTTCTTTTCGTAACGTCATTTTTTTAATCGCCTCGATCTCGAGACTCATTTTGCTCGGTCACGTTTTGTCTCGCGATGGTTCAACGTCGATCCGGAAGGAAGCGAGGGAACGCTTTCGCGCGCGAGTGTTTCGAACGATCGTAATGCAATTATGGCGAGTCTCGTGTGCGTAAATCGCGGATCGAGCGCGGTGCGGCAGAAACAGAGAGAGAGAGAGAGAGAGATTGTAACAGCAATAAAATCTTGTAAACGTTGATACGAGGAAGATGATCGAGCATGCGCCGCGCGGTCGAGCAGAAACGGTACGGTGAACTATTACTAATGGTAAAAAACACGAAAAGCAAAAAGAAAAAAAGGAAAACGGGCACGAGCAAACGTATATACGCGCGACATATCTATATATCTATACAGTGAATGAACGGTGGCGGCGCGAGCGCTCTCCGCGATGTTCGAAACGGCCGCGTCGTGCGAGACTCGGCCGAGACTCGACGTTATTATATAGACGGGCCGCGATACATCCCTGCAAACAGTCGACACGCGGCAGCCGTCCGAGCGGGAACATCCTCGAGTGCTCGAACGACCACGAGGGGGATGTTACAAAAAAAAAAAAATAATTTATCTAAAAATAAAAATAAAACAACAACAATAACAACAAACCGAAATAATAACAAATATTACAATTCCGCCTGGACTTTAAAATTAAAATTTACCGCGCGATCGTGGGATTGTGAGATGTAAAAAAAAAATTTTGGTTTTTATTTATAAGAAAATAAAAGAAGGAAAACGGCGATAACGAAAGAAAGAAAAATGTGTCGGTCTGTTACAATTTTATCGCATCGTTATTAAAATTGTGAAAATCGTGAGTGTAATAAGTTTGTCGGAAAAACAAACAAATTGTTTTTAATTTTATTGGAAAACAGAAAAATTGATAAAAACGTCGGAAGAACTCGAGTTTTTTTGTGCCGAGATGAAATTTACGCCTCGTACTGACTAACTTGGAATTTCCCGCGCATCCTCGAGTGTGTTACGTTGGTGTTTTTACAAAAAAAAATTGTTTTTTCGTTTCAAATTTATTTTTGTCAGTGCGCGTGTGAATCTTCGCGAGGCATATTTATCGTCGCGTTTCGTCGCGAGTTCCGCGAGGATGAGAACAAGATGACGAGAGTCGCGGTGTCTTCGATCGAAAACGGTCGAAATCATCGACGACATCCGGTTCCGTTTCTTCCAGCCACCCCGAGTCGCGTAGTCGCGCGAAACTTTGGGAAAATTTTGCATCGCTTCCCGAGGCTGTTGACCTAGAAACGTATCGAATACGGAGGGGTGGTAATAGAAGTGAGAAAAACAAGGAGACGGAAAGAAGAAGAAAAAAAAAGAAAAACGCGCCGCGCTTGATATTACGTATATCGCGGCGCATTCTCCCACAGTCGAAGCGTTGAACCTTTACGTGCTCCATTTCCGGTTGACGCGGGGTAAAAAAGTTCCGTAACGTCTCTCTGTCTCTCTACATATCTATAAACATATCTATATATTTATTAAGCGCTAGTGCTCGGTGAACGATAAGAGCAGTGCGGTCAAACGGTCTCTCTCTCTCTCTCTCTCTCTCTCTCTCTTTCTCTATACAGAGAATTGTATCTATATCTATTATAGAGATTCGTTTTTTTTCCATCTACGGAGTTAATTCTCGCGCGATTGTGCTAAGCATAATTGATCCAAAAACAAAAAAGAAACAGCTTTGATATTAGTAGCTGAAGTGTCGCTGTGTTTGCGCGTGCGCGGCGGCTTCGTGTTTTGTGAAGTGAACGAGGAAAGAAGTCGATTCGTGCTTCACTGCGAGTGTTTCTTCGCGAGAGATTCGCTTCTTTTTCATTCGCTTTTTATTTTTTTATTTTGTTACCATCGACGTCGTTGAGGTACGAGAACGAGTCGCGGGATTCCCGCGGTGAAAGCGCGCGATATGCCGCTACGATCGATCGCCAAGATCGGTGAAGGGTTTCGAAAATTGACAAAAGCGATACTTTCGCGAAGCGGCGAGTTTCTCGACGCGCCAAGTGGAAGATCGATGCGGTAAAAATACAAAAGGAACATAAAAGATCGTGATTACGAAAAGAAAAAAACAAACGAACAATAATAGGACACGGTGGACGCCCGAAGGTCGTCGCGGCAAGAAAAAAAAAGGTGGAAGAATCACCCGCATGTAGGGCTGAGGCTATGGGCGAGAATTCAATAATAAACATATCGGAATCACGTGTCAAAGATTGGGAATCGGAAGGGTTGAGGGTGGTTTGTGATACGTCGCGTATCACGTGGCAACGAACGCTTGGAATCGCGAATAACGCGATCGGCGTTGAACGTCGTAAGATCCGCGGCACGGGTGTGGACAATTCGGACTTAAAGTCGTCGTCGTCGTCATCGTCGAGTTCGCACGAGGTCGTTGAAAAAGTGAGAGAACACGATTTGGATTGGGTCTGGGTACGTATCGAGCAACGTAACGAGAGGATTTTGATCGTACCGAGTGATCGTCGGAGACAGAAACGAGTCGGAGTAGAAAAAGAGGAAGAAAAGGCGGAAGAGAAAGAAGAGGAGGAAGAGAAGAGGGTGAAGAAGTGTCGTCACGCGCGTTCACGAGGGCCGGTCTCTTCGCCTTTCTCGTGCTCTAGACTAATCCGACGTGTCTTTCTCCTCTTTCTATCCCTCCTCGGCACTCCGAATCCGTCCTCGTCGACGCAATTTTCATCCTCACCGTCGAGAGGACCGGTACTCGTCTCCAGTAGCTGTTTCGCCCTCGTTAGCCTACTCGTCGTAGTTCTATTGCGTCCCGCGATGGCGGTACCGGCGGTTGTCGCCGACGACGGCAGCGCCTCTACCGGCAGTAGTACATCGACCGGGCCGTCTACAATTAACGAAAGTGACGCGACTCTCGCGAGGATAATACAGTGGCAAACGAACGGTGTTGTCGGCGACAAGTTGCGAGGGGTAGTTGAGAACAACGTGGATGAAGTGGCGAATTTCGAGAATGTCGTAGAGTCAACGACGGCGAAGGTGCGTAGACGACGTCACGTCGAGTATACGCGACAATCGAGCTACGTAGACGAGAATGACGATGACGATCATGACGACGACGACGACGACGACGATGAGGATGACGAGGAAGACGAGGAGGACGCATTTCCGGCGTCGCTCATTCAACATACGCGGGAATCCGGGCTTGAGATGAGAAGCCGGCTTGGCGAGGCCGAACTCGACACTATAAGGAGAAGCATCGTGGAGGGTCTCGGTCTCGAGAGGATACCCGATCCTTCAAAGGTATTTCGCACACACAAACGCCTCCTCCTTCTTCTTCTCCTTTATTCTTCCTCTTTCTCCTCCTCCAACTCTCTTTACCTTCGGTATTATAATCATTATGACGATAATACTACTACTATCAACTATATATATATACACACATATAGTTGATAGTAGTAGTATTATCGTCATAATGATTATAATATATATATATATATATATATATATATATATATATATATATATATATACCATTTAGTAGTGGCGGTATTATGTATACCGATATATATATACGTCTTCCTGGAGGAAGTGTACACTGTGTACGACTTTCTTCGTCGAGGACCGCCCTCCTTGTATTACCGCTACTTGTAGGTCCTCTTATAGACACGAGAGCCGAACATACTTAACGTATCGTATTGAGTTTTAAGTTTGTTTATCCGGCTTATTGGCCTGGACTACTTAAATAAATCGTTGCACGTGATTATACGCGTACACCAGGCAGATTAAACAAATTCCGATCACCCTCGATACGTTCCTATAAAAATTGCTTTCTTCCAAAAAATTGTATTTCTACGAAACAAAATTCACTCGTAATTTTTTGCAATTATCCGTGTTTTATCGATTATTTTGTCCTCGGGTATAACGAAGCTTCGCGTGGGCGCTGCAACAGGTGTCAGGGCACGCGCTCTATTATTTTCTCGCTATTTTCCCATTCTACTTATCCGAGTTTAGTTCGAGTGGGAATTAAATTGTTGGAATACAAAAAAAAAACGTTTTCTATCGAGTGTAACAGTTTTATCTCTTATTGCAAAATTTTCAACTATTTTGTACGTATTATCAATATTTTTGTCTAACATTTGCTTCAAATTACTCGTTTCTTCGAAGTAAGTTACACAATTTTGTCACGGATTTGACATTCCCGAAGTGAATGACGTTCTTTTCCTACGTTGTGCAATGTTTTCTTCTATCCCCCACGATATTTTCTAAATCTCGATTTATCTTCGTTCGTTACGACCTGTGTCATATAACTGTATATTGTTAACGAAAGATATCGAAGAATCGAGTCGCCGGGCACTCGTTTATTACGATAGAAACGAGATTCGTACAAAAACGTCACGACATCGAACCCAACGAGAGAAGGGAAGTCAAGGCAAGGAGTTGCTCGATCTTGGTACTCTCTGTGAAAGAGACCGCTTCTCTCGTCGGCATCGAGAAAGAGAGAGAGAGAGAAAGAGGGATGGGGAGAAAGAAAGAGAGGAGAGAGGAGAGGCCGATGAGAAGAACACGTTGGAAAGAGGTGTAGAGGGGAAGAAGAAGAGGTCAAAACGAAGAGTAGATCGCGAGCTCTTTCTCTCTCTCTCTCTCTTTTTCTCCTCTTTCTCTCTCTCTCTCTCTCTCTCTCAGTCTCGTACTCCTCGTGAGGAGGCACGCGAAGAATGTCGTTGGGAAATTCCAAGGTAGCCTTTCTCGCGCGCGATCGAGGAATCCCCGTAAGGTAGAGAGAGCCTTAAAATATATATATATATATATACATATATATATATATATATATATATATATATATATATATATATTTATATGTGTGTATCGTATTTATATAAAATTTATACATATATACATTTCTGTATATAAAATTGAGAATGAAAGAACGCGTGGCCGATAGAGAAGCGGCTTACCTCGAGATTAAGTCATATATTTCGAGTCCTACAGCCTCGAAAATCTCACGATAATAGAGTCGTTTGATATTTTCTTTACGAAATTTCTTCTTCTTTTTTTCGTCACGTATCGAGAAGAAAAAGAACGGAAAGAGGAGAAAAACGAGGGTTTCGCAGGGGGATGCTGCGTGCCCGGACAATTCGGGGAAAAAATGAGCGCACGCGACGTCAACGAAAATCGTGCAGGAAGATTATTATGAGAATGTGTATATATATATAAAGTACGAGAGTGAGTCTCGAGAGTTAAGTGAGTTTAAACAAACGACCCCGGGGAGGATGAGAGAAGAAGGCGTCTCGCGATCCGGTAAATGGCCCTTTGCCTCCTTTCCTCTTTACTCCCTTCTTTTTCCTTCATCTTCTTATTTTCTGGCATATCTTTGGCAACTCGTCTTCCTTACCGTACGATGAGTCATGTGAGAGAAAAGAGGAGTTCTCTCGTTGTCTACCCCCATCGGTGGAGAACAACAGACGCGATTTACCTTTATCGACGTATATCTATATTTAACGTCGGGAGTCACATCCTCTCCGGCTCCTTTCTTTCACTCCTTTCTTTCACTCGTTTATTCTCTTTACATCCTAACTCGTTCTCTCGTATCTTCGATTCTTCTTCTTCTTTTTTTTTACATTATTGTATTTCTCTCTCTCTCTCTCTCTCTGTCTCCCTCTCTCTCTCTCTCCGTCTGCCTGTCTCTCTCTCCCTCTCTCTTGTAAATTTTACAATTTTGCAATCTTGTAAAATTTGTTAAATTTATTAAACTGGCGCAAATTTCAAATTTGCAAAATTGATATATTTGCAAAGTTTATGAATTTGCGAGATCTATGTATTTGTTCTATAGCTAGCTAGGACATAATTAACTAATATCAATCCATCTCTCTCTCTCTCCCTCTTTCTCTCTTATAAATCTTATAATCTTGCAACCTTGTAAAAAATTTTTAATTTATTAAACGGGCACAAATTATAAATTTGCAAAATTTATATATTTGCAAATTTTGTGAATTTGTGAGATCTCTGTATTTGTTCTATAGCTAGCTAGGACATAATTAACTATATCAATCCATCTCTCTCTCTCTCCCTTTCTCTTTTATAAATCTTATAATCTTGCAACCTTGTAAACAATTTTTAATTTATTAAACGGGCACAAATTATAAATTTGCAAAATTTATATATTTACAAAATTTGTCAATTTATAAAATCTCTGCATTTGCCCCATAGCTAACTACAACATAATTAAATATATCAATCCCTCTCTCTCTTTCTCCAGCTTTATTGTAGCAAGATCATTGCACGAGACGAGCGCACCTGGCGAGATGTTCTAACGCATCTCAGCTATAAATGTCATAGGTCGAGAAATGCGAGATCCTTTAGAAGCCTGCGGTGGATTTGAATTTTTTTCCAAGAAATCGGCGTCTCTATGGCCCGATAAGATCATCTTCCAGAGAGAAAAAGAAAGAAAGAGAGAGAGAGAGAGAGAACCACGATCTTATTGCTCATATTCGAAACGAGCACATAATTAATAATGATCAGTTTCGCTCGGGTGATCTATAGACACAGCTCATGCATAAATGTATACCCGTCTGTTTTACATATAAATGGATAATATACCTCTGTATTCGTATTTATATACACCGTTACAGGCATTTATCACAGTGATCACCCAATCTTAAAACTCGCACTGGCATTTAAACACTTGCGCTTTATTTCTATCAATTTCTATTTTCCTCCTTACCTTTTGTTTTTCATCCATTTTCTAAATTTATATCGAAAAACAATGTGTTTGTTTCTTATCCGCTGGTTATATGATTCTCGCGATGAATTGGAATATTTGGTACTGTGCCCGAATTTTTTTTTTTTTAGTAGCGAGAGACAGAGAGAGAGATGGAAAGAGGGCGAGAGAGAGAAAGAGCGAGGTTGGACCCACGCGTTAAGGTCTCGTTGACCCCAAGGCGTTCGTTGATAATATCGAGAGATTTCACATTGAAAAAAAATTACAGGGTAAGAGTATAACGATGTAGAATGGGATCAGCGAGTTAATATAGCGAGAGACAGCCGAACGGGAGCAATTATCGCAATCTCTTGCCCGGATTCACCGGGGGAATCAATTAAGGGGGCTAAGTTCAAGCGTGTAATAAATCAGAGCGTGGCGCGCCAAATCACTAAAACTTCGTCGGGCAACGTTACATTTATATATATATATATACATATACACACATGTACGTGGTACAAACTGCGAAAAAATTCCAATAACTAAATCACGCGTACGATATATTTCGGTGACACTTTTGCCGCCCGAGTTTTTATAATTGTCGTCGTGATTGCGAGTTCGTCTTGTTACTGACGTAACGTAACAATTGCAAATATTAAGCAATCACGACGGTTAATTAAAATCATTCGATTTTCATCGTTTATGAAATTTTATGTGGATTTTTATTTCCCAAGGATAATTAGAGAAATAAAAGAAATTTGAAAGAAAAAATTTGAAAAAAGGTTTAAAGTTTCTTTTATTTTTGGCCGTACAGTTAGCTCGAGGATTTAGTTTTGCAAACGTTTGCACTCGAACTCGACTCAAAGTCCTCTAGACTCAAGGGTCCATGAATACATAAGTTTTTCAGCGATTCTTTTTTTTACTCCTCTCTCTTTCTTTCCCTTTCTCCCTTCTTTCTTTTCCACCTCGTCTTCGTTCGTAGTAAATTTTTATCTTTCTCTCTCTTTCTCTTTCTCCCTCTCTCTTTATATATATACGTCTATGTACATAGTCACATACAAATGTGACAAAAGTGCCATTTGGCGACGTCAAGTGTCGCGACACGCAGCATCCCTCTCTCGCCTCCTACCTAACTCGGCTGACCCCCAAATGACCTTTTTTTTTCTTGACTCCCTCCTTCCCTTCTCTGCTCTGACGTCTCACGCCTGAAAGACAAGTTCGCGCATGCGCCGAAAAATACGTGGGTGACAATAGCGGCGGGGGTGGTTTTTATATGGTAAATTTCGCTAATTAACTCTCTCTCGTCTCGGACACACGTAGTAACGAACGGAAAACGACATTGTTCACAGGCGAACGTGAGTCAGACGGAATACAGGAGGGCCCACGAGGAGTACCTGACGAGGCTTCATCGTTCTCGAGACAGCGGGGATGGTAGACAGAGGAGACTTCACACGTTTCATCCAACAGGTAATTACGATTCGTTTTTAATATCGGTAATTGGATTAAAACAAATCAATTATTAGAAACAAAAAACAGAAAAATTGTTAATTTTTAATTTTCTGGATAAATTATTTACCAATAACAAACAAAATATTAATTTCTCATCCTCGTCGATTATTCCTATCGAGCCCAAACCTTATCTCTCGTCTCCCTGTGTTAAATATCTATTTTTACAAAATTTTTATTTTCTCGTTCAATCATTCATCAATAACAAAGAAAATATTGATTTCTGATCCTCGTTCGATCGTTCCTATCGAGCCCGAGCCTTATCTCTCCTCTCGTTCTTCCCAAGATCTTTACACAAAATCACATAAAAATAAATCAACATTCCAATTCTCATTGCATCGCTATAATTACGCTACCGATTCACCCTTCGCTTATATCCACCCAGCCCCCGCGATATGTCCAAAATATCGCGAGTTAAAGATTGCATATATACGCTGGAGTAAAAGCAATCTCTCGTTTCTCGTCTCGTCCATACACACATACACACACAAGTATCAAGGAACATACACTTATACGAAAGTACTATATGCATATAGCGATGCAACTCGAGTGCAGAATCGGAAATATGCGCTCGTGCCGGGCTGCCCACTCGTTCCGAAAAGTCTGCACGATCTCTCAGCATCTTTCTTCCTCGCTCTCGCCATCTCTTCGGCCCTCTCTCTCTCTCTCTCTCTCTCTCTTTATACTCTCGATGGTGTATACTTGCGAGTACCTACTACGGTACGGTACAGGGAAGCGAGAGAAGCGAGAGAGAGAGAGAGAGAGAGTAGGAGATACACTCGTAATGTCTCGCATCCTGTTTACTTTCCCGAGCTGTGTCGGGCAGAGTCGCGGCGTTCTCCATCTCTCTCTCTCCCTATAATTTTTTTTCTCTCCTTGATACGAGCCCCGAGGGATTAATGTCGTCTATACACGATGACAAGATTCATCATCATCATCATCATCATCTTCGGTACATCATCGTCAACACTCGACACGATTAATACACAAACACACACACACGTGTATATATACATATATATATATAAAATAGAAAATATTCAATAGGAGCATATTTGTCATATATATATTGTTATTATTATATATAAAATATTATAAAATTATTATATAATAAATAATATAATAATATTAATAATAATATAATAATACTAATAATAATATAATATATATAATATATATAATATATATAATATAATAATAATAATAATAAATAATAATATAATATATAATTATTATATAATATATATAATATATAATATATAATATATATATATAATATATAATATATAATATATATATAATATATAATTAAATATAATAATTATATAATGTTATATATAATATATATATTTATGTATATAATATAAAAATAACATAAATTATTATATATATATATATATAATAATAATAATACAATAATTTATGTTTATATTTATTGAATGTTATCTATATTATTATATTATACTATTATTTATATTATTTTTCATATTATATTATATAATTATTATTTCATATATATATATATAGGTATATGCATATGTATACATAATGAGTATTTTCTTTTCCCATATGAAAATCTTTTATTCAAAGATACAACACGTACAAATCGGTCAAGCACGTCAGCGATTCGCCGGTAGTTTCCAATCACCTCAAAGTTCATAGTGAAAACTGGTTATTCCATTCCCAAGATCGTTTAATCGACGATTGAATAATAAATGCGTGGGAGTGTATCGAATGAAAAATAACCGATCTATAGACAGTCACATACACACAGAGACACGTACATGCATATATCACGTATGTATGTACAGATCGACTATAGACGATATCGCGTATAAAAAAGAAGTTGAATCGATCGCCCACCCGTAAAAGGGACTCAATGGCCCTACGAACCCCTCCCCCCTCCGCCTCTCTCTCTTTCTCTCGTTACATCGACAGATATATCTTGTACGATATAAAGATATCGATGAACGTTGGTATTAACCGTTCGAGGTTACGCGAGGGCGGAAGTTTCGACCTCCTTTACCAAGAAACTACGTATTTCGTCCCAGTCAGCTATATACACACATACACAAATACATATACACCCATATACATCCCTGGATTCGTGTAAGTAAATTTATTTGGCCTTAGAACGAAACGATTTTTCCAAAAGATCGAAAATCGTCGAGACACACGTTTTTCACACTTTTCGTTATCGGTCCAAATACCAAAAAACGCCTTCGGTCTCATTGGGAGATATCTAATCATCGTTCTCACTCCCCTTACACTTCGTTTATCAATCTTTTTGTCTCTCGGACCACGTTACGTGTACAACGATACAATTCTAGCTGTATGTATGGCTGTATTGCTCGCGAGTATTTTGCTCGTTGCGCGAACGCGCTTATTTATGCGCTCGTCTCATTCGTTACTATGTAACCATGTAGCGTTTCGTTTTTGTACTTTTCGTTATCGGCCAATGCGTTAATCTCGCCTACTTATGTTGCGTCCACGTGGATGATCAGGAAACACACACGGACTCGTGCGACAAATGTTATAAAGCAAAACAAGAAATTAAAAAAAAAAAAACAAAAGAAAAATGGAAACGGGATCAAAGAATGCGCCCGGGTTATATGAAAATTGCGGACGTAAGTGTTTTTGGCTCGACACGATACGCACTCGTGAAGCAATCTTGTGAAACTAGACGCGAAGCGTTCTGAAGTGTAACGACGCGATAACGCGATCCGCATATGCTCATCTTCGAAATAGGCGTCCTTCGATCTTTTATTATTGTTAAGAAAACAAAAAAAAGAAAAAAACAGAAAACTAGTCAAGATTTCTCATAAAACAAATCGCGCGATTCGATCTTCAAATATTTATTCTCCCGTATGTTTTTTACAACAACAACAAAACGATTGGATAAATATTACGTTACGAGTTTTCATTGCTCGTAGAAAATTCTATCAAAAAAAAAAAAAATAAATAAAATTAAGCGACAAAAGAAAAACATTTATCTTCCAAGTCGCGACGGGTGTCCGCTCGTTCGACGTATGATAAATCCGACACTTCGACCTGTCCCGTGCCGTATAACGCAACGCGTGATAAATTATTTGCTCTCGAGTCAAGTGGACGCTGCCGCGCATCTTGGATTATGACAATTAACGCGCGATAAAATTTATAAAAAAAAAAAAACATTAAAAGGATTCTCGCACGTCGTTACAACGAAAAATACGAGTACGAAGAGCGTGCGTTACACAGTCGCACTCGATGAGAATTACGAAATAGAAATTCCGACCGCCTAGGAATGCCGAACGACGAGTCTTCGAGAAACTCTTTTCACTTTATCGAAGACGAAGCGTTCGTACGTATCGTATGTAGACAAAGTAACGATACAGATGCGATATATCACCGTCGTCGTTAAGTACAGGGGGGCAAACGCAGTTAATAAAAGAGAGAAAAATGAAACAAGAAGAAACGAGACTGAGAGATACGAGAAAAATCGTACAAAAAAGAATAAAACAAAAGATAATAAAAAAAAAAATCGACGAAGCTCGATTCATGTAAAAGTCTCCATCGTCCGGTTAGTCGGCGACGACGACGACGACGACGACGACAATGTTACGGTCTCGGCGACGTCGCCTTCCAGTCGTCCATACCAACCTCCGCGTTTCTTCCTCGACCATCGATAATACCTATACTCGTATATTTATGTATATACGCGTCTCTTTTGACCAGATCAGCATTCACTCGAGCATGTTCTCTCGTACGCAATTTAATGATCCGCCGACTATCATTCATATCAAGGAAGGAAAGGCAAGGAAAAACGTGTCTGCAAATGCGCCGGTGTATAACGATACCGAGTCATCCGCGTGGACGTAACTCGTTTCCTTTTCTCTCTTTTCCTCCTTCCTCTTGTTATTATTCCTCTTCTTCATTCTTGTTCTCGTACTTGGTCTCATCATTGTTACATTGTACTTTATCAGATACGTGAGAACGTTACGACGATCGAAATAAGAAGAAAAAAAAAGCGTTTAGCGACGACTCTCTCCCAGTTTGTATGTATGTCTCTGGATCGTTAAGGATTCCATTACGAATTTATATTTTTGTATATAGAGGAGATGGTAATAATAGAGAATGTTTCTACGGATTCCTGGTCGAATGCGTGGGAAGCTTTGTGCGTTTAAAAAAAGAAAGATACTCGTCACTCCTAATTTATTTCATCGTCTTGTTCTCTCTCACTCCCTTTCTCTCTTGGACTCGATCGCGCGCGATATCTATTTTCGATCGAATCTCTAGTCGATAAAAGCTATACTCGGCTCGGAACACGCGTGATTCGGGCGGTTATTTGAGATATCAAAGGCCGATTCTGCCAGATAACCAGTAGCGGCGTTTATACACAGACACGTACACGTATAGATATTTATGTGTGTATGTATAATGATCCAACTCCTCGGAGACTTTTAATATATCCTCGTGTTCATTCCGGAATGACGAGTCATCCGCGAGCCATTCGCGCCTCCACAAACTTGGATAAACACGAATTCCGTGGATTCTCTCGCGGGGGCTATCTCGATTATGCCCACCGACGCACACGGTGTGAAACACTCTGAGAAGCTTCTATACGAGAGCTTTTCCCGTATTTGATACGTGTGTAACGTCGTATATAGGTCTTGTTTGTGTGCTTGAGATTGAATTTAAAAAAGCCGACCGAACGTGCCCCCAGCCGCTGATTTCTCTTTCTCTCTCTCTCCTTTCATTCTATCTCGCCCACTCGTTCATTTGTTTGTCTTTTCACGTTTCTATTTTTAATCTTCCCATTTCATTCCACACTTTTTTCTTTGCTTCGCTGCTTCCTCGTCCGAGAAAGAGACAGAGAGAGAGAGAGAGAGTGGGAGAAAAGAACTGCACGAATCGTGGGAAAGTTTGACATTTTGAGGG
This sequence comes from Netelia fuscicornis, assembly GCA_946811545.1. Taxonomy (NCBI): domain Eukaryota; kingdom Metazoa; phylum Arthropoda; class Insecta; order Hymenoptera; family Ichneumonidae; genus Netelia; species Netelia fuscicornis. The sequence goes on from OX328015.1 coordinate 39,071,094, forward strand.
TGGAAAAAGAGATTGAGATTTTAAATAAAAGAACAGAATGAAATGAAATTTCGTATATTTATATTTAACTTTGCGTTTTTTTTAAATGTTTGCAGAACGTTCACCAGTGACAATAGTCGATCGAACGCGTCGCAGCATCCCCGAGGATCATCAACGTGGAACGACGTCGCTGACGAACGATCGCGTTCTATATTTCCCATTCGCGTTACCGGACGAGAGTGCGTTCGTGGATCACGCCAATCTTAGACTCTTGTTAGATCCAACGGACACACCGATCGAAGACGAAGATCACACGATCTCCCTGTATCGTTTCGTTACCCCGGATTCCCGTGAATTCGTGTCCCGTCACACCTTGAAAAAGTTCGACGAGCGAGGACCTCGTTGGATCGAGTTGGACACGACGGAATTGACGAATTTGTGGCACGAGGAAAATTTTGAAAATCTCGGTCTACAATTGATCTTCGAAACGACGAGCAACGGACGACGATTAACAAAAAGTGATGAATTACCGACGATAACGAATTCAGCGTTGAACGTATTCACGTCGAATTATCCGAGCGTCGAGGATACTCGTGGCGTCAGACGTAAGAGACGCGCCAATCCCGAACACTTGATGTCTCTTCACAAAGGTAGACGAACCGAGTGTCGGGGTGAGAATAAAAAATGTTGTCGTCACGAGATGACCGTGATTTTCAAAGACCTGAAAGGTTTCGAGTTTATCGTACAGCCGAAAAATTTCGACGCCGGTTATTGCAAGGGACGTTGTCCACCTCGTTACAATCCTGCGCATCATCACGCTCTACTCCAGAGTCTCATATGGAAGGAGGACAGAAGAAAAGCACCGCGTCCTTGTTGCGCCCCGAGCAAACTCGACGAGCTCGAAATTTTGTACTTCGACGAGAACGATACGAGCAAATTGAAAGTATCGAGCTGGAAAAATATGAAAGTATTGGAGTGCGCGTGTTCTTAGATTTTCTTTAAATTATTATATTTTATTATTATTGTTTGTTTGTTTTTTTTTTTGTATAATCGTCATTTCGAAGCTCCTCGAGTCTCGCACCAAAGATTGCTGCTCTTCCTTCTCTCGCGAATCTTCAATTTTCGCTCGATTTCCACGCGTCTCGCGTCTATCCTCGCGATTAATTCTTTAGTCTTTTATCGATTATTTTTATTTCTTTAATTTACGTCTTTAACGACTCTTATTATTATTATTTTTTTAATTCTTTTTTTTATATCGTGACTGTGATATTAAAATACGTAAAGTTACTCGTATCCCTCCCCGTGTCTGCGCGAATATACATATATATGTATATATTAACACAAGATACAGACACGTATATATATAGACGTTCATTTCCAATATTGTCTCGCTACCCACTATTGTTACATGCCCACTTTGTTCTCGCTATATAATTACAATTATATAGTTTGCCTTTCGTTCCCTCGTCCGTGTCTCTGATAAGCCACGAATTCACAGTAGTACTCGAAACAAGACGAAATAATACAATTCAGAAAAACGATTCGTTCGAACAAAATCGCGCTTGCAAGATTGTCCGAAATTTTGTATTTTTAATTAAAAATTGTTTTTTGTAATCCCTGCTATATAATTACAATTATATAGTTTGCCTTTCGTTCTCTCGTCCGTGTCTCTGATAAGCCACGAATTCACAGTAGTACTCGAAACAAGACGAAATAATACAATTCAGAAAAACGATTCGTTCGAACAAAATCGAGCTTGCAAGATTGTCCGAAATTTTTAATTTAAAATTAAAAATTGTTTTTTGTAATCTCTGCTATATAATTACAATTATATAGTTTGCCTTTCGTTCTCTCGTCCGTGTCTCTGATAAGCCACGAATTCACAGTAGTACTCGAAACAAGACGAAATAATACAATTGATAAAAACGATTCGTTCGAACAAAATCAAGGTTGCAAGATTGTCCGAAAGATTTTTTTCTTTAATCCCTCAGCATTGCACTATTTCGATCATAAAACAAAATAAACAATATCCAAACCGAACAAAATTTAATAAACAATATCCAAACCAAGCACAATTTTGTAGGCTTCGTTACGAACTTAGTGAAAAATCTTTCGAAAATTCGAAAAAAATCGTCGTCGACAAAAAGTAAACGACGATTAATATCATATCTTGCCTCAATATTGATATCGTAGTTGTGATTCTCTGTCTACAATAATGTTGGAAACGCCGGGCGCATATTATTATATATACGATATATACATGTAAATGTACTATATATAGCATACGTGCTGTATACGTAAAATCGTCACTTTCATGTACGTGAATTTTAATTTAAGTACTCCGATTCCCACGTTGCGTTATATATATATATACATATATATATATATATATATATATATATATATATATATATATATATATATATATATATATATATATATATATATATATATATATATATATATATATATATATATATATATATATATATATATATATATATATATATATACATATATATGTATATATATATATGTATATTTATTAATTTATTACAATTGTAAGTCTCGCAGCTCTGGCTATAACGCATTTACGCAGTAATCGGTTTAAATCGTCGTGTTCTCTCTCGTTTACTACATACTAATGTATACACATATACATATGTACACGCACACACACGTATATATATATATTTAAAAATATTATGACTGATGCGAATTCGCCGTTTAACTCGTATTCTTTTGGTTCCTGCATTATTATGATCTATACATATGCGATATATATATATATATATATATATATATATATATATATATATATATATATATATATATATATATATTATATATGTATATATATATATGACTGTGTATGCATATAGCGTAAGTACGAATGAAAATTGAATCACCCTTCGGTTCTATCACATTTCTATATTCCCTGGCTTTTGTATGATAATGAAAATGAGATAGATAGTGAACAATGTGAATTTATAATAATGTACTATTATCGTGTATATTCGTGTCTCATGCGCCTCCATCTTCCCTATGAGCGCTTCCCTATCTTCCCCACCCATTTTCTCCTACCCTTTGTTCAAAGTTACGCTTTGTATTTATGTAGGAAAGTTTACCGCGCATTTTGCCCATCCATGACCACACTACGTATATATTACTATAGATATGTATACTGATGCTCGACGTGCATATCGAGCGATGCACAAAACTGGCAACGCGTGCCCCTCTCTATCACTCTATTTCTCTTTTAACGTAGGAAAAACGAATGTCTGAATAAAATGATATTTTGCAATTCTGCGTCGTATTGTTATAATAAATTATAGTACACATCACGTACTTCGATTCGTATGTAAACATGAAATGAATATTTACATTTATAAAAGCTTTGATCAAAGTCAGATTTATTGATTCGTTTAAATATTAGCGCATTATGTAGTTACTATATGCGAGAAAGTGCATTTGATGACATCTGGTGGTTGCACGAGCGACTATTAATTATATGAAAAGTTATTTTATCGACGAAATTCTGTCTTACCGACGTGTTTCGCTTTTTGCTCGATAGATGGCGCGACGTGCTCTTCGGCATTACCGGCATTACGTTCGGGTTATTAGCAGCGCAGTGTGTAATAGGAGTGGAGAATAGTGTGGTTTTTAATTTCTTTTCGTATCATATAATAATATCATAACAGCGATATATCGCACGACATTACGTGAAATTTAACATGTCGCTCCTACGAAAGACCCAAGTTAGTAATCTGCAATGTCTTCATAGCAAATACGTATTTTAACGATCAACTTTAAGAGTTAACTAGTCTAACCTCAAATGCACCTGCGACCTGGTGTTGATTCTCACTACGTTTTGGTGTCTTGTTTTCAAGCAATGGGGAACTTTCGCAAGGATATGGCACGTTTTCGATGCCAAATGGCAAGATCCCTACCAAACTGCACCGATTATTGGCAAATATTTACAGGGATGTCACAAACCAATATATCATCCGATGGGTACGTTTAAATGCTAAACAAGCAACTGCCAATGTTGGATCCGCCATACCAGTAATTATTCAATTTTTCACCCGCAGCTGATGTTGGAGATCATGTGGTCGTTGTAAATAGCAAGTACATAGCTCTCAGAGGAGACGAATGGACTAAAAGAGTATACTTTCATCATACTGGTTACCACGGCGGAGCAACTTGGACACTGGCCTGGGAACTTCACAAGAAAGATCCTACTTTGGTAAAGAAACACGATTTTCGCATATCTGTATGAAGAAACTTTATTCGGAAAGTATGTTTAATCCAATGGTATCATTTTATTTTAACAGATCGTTTCGAAAGCTGTCTACAGGTTTTTGCCTAAAAATTTGAAGAGGCGATACACGATGCAACGTTTGCACATATATGAGAATGACACAATTCCCGATAACATACTAGCTAACATAAGCAATCAAATTAGAGGATCGAGACCGGTTCCAGTTCGTTTGGACCACATGCCTGCCGAACAAGTTGAAAACTTCCCAAGAATCGTCAAATTTCCTGATAATTATATGATAAACCGAAAACAATTGTAACGACTTTAAATGTTAAGATGATGCGTGAATTCTGTTAATTTACTGATTGATAACAACAATCACAACAACAACAAAATGATAAAAACTGTGCTTTTTAAATGCGTTCAGCTACGAAAAGCTCGTGGCTCCCTCTTACTGGAGAATTCCTCTGCTCGCTCACTCCCAGTGCGAGAGAGCGCGCCTAAACACCCGCTCAGTTTCGTTCGGGCGTCTGTTCGGAACGTATCCGATATTCTTTCTATTTCTCTCTCTCTCTTTCACCCCTCCCACATTTTCGTAGAGAGAACGAGGCTTAGCGGGTCTCTGCGCCGCAGCGCCAGCGTGACACTAGAGAGTAAAAGGTGTGAGTGTAAATTTTACAGTGAAACGGGAGCGTTAGCTGCCGGAATGTAGTGCAATTGTGCTCACTCGATAATACATCGCGACAAATATACAATCGTTTTAGGCATAATCGAATCAGGCCCTCCCTTAACTCGTGGAGGTGGAGGATACAAAGTTCTCGACAAAGATATACGTGATTTTTCTTAACAGGTTACATCTGTCTCTTCGTTCGCGAAATCTATTTTCTTTCCTATACGAAGATGGCTCTTCGCAAAGTGAAGGGTAACTTTGAACGAATGTTTGACAAGAATCTGACAGATCTTGTCCGAGGAATTCGCAATCATAAGACAAATGAGGTAATTTACAAATTTTTACAATTTCAATGTTGTTTTATCATCGTCTAGAAAGTTTTCATCGAACGTTCGATTTACGGAAATGCTCCATATCTCTCTTTCTCCCGTTTATGTGGCACTCGTTGAAATTAACGTATGTATGTTTTTCAGGCTAAGTACATTGCACAGTGTATTGAGGAGATTAAGCAGGAATTACGTCAGGACAATATAGATGTGAAGGCAAATGCTGTTGCCAAGCTGACCTATGTATGTAATACTCTTAATCTAACACTTAGAAGTTCGACATACATTTTTTCAACATATTGAATTTATGTATGGGTTTACATTCAAGGATACGAATTTTTTTATATAGATCTATCAATGACGTGTACACATATATATATATAGATATTACTATATCATCTGCTATTGTCAACTTTTCATCTACCTAATTTCATTAACATCATTCAATAGAGAACATTAGTATTCTTGAACACAATGATGTTCTAGCTAATTTTAACATCATCCATATTATGTAGCTCCAAATGTTGGGATACGATATCAGTTGGGCCGGCTTCAACACTATCGAAGTTATGTCGTCGGGAAAATTTACATACAAAAGGATCGGCTACTTGGCTGCTAGTCAGAGCTTTCACATGGATACCGAGGTAAATATTCTATCTTGTCGAAAGAATTAAAAATATGAGAAAAGATTGTCGTTGCAAAATATACTTGTATTTTTTTTAGCTTTTGATGCTCACGACGAATATGATTCGTAAAGATTTGAACAGCCAGAATCAGTATGACGCTGGTCTGGCGCTTAGCGGACTTTCGTGCTTCATAAGTCCTGACCTAGCTAGAGATCTTGTCAACGACATAATGACTTTGTTGACATGTACCAAGCCTTATTTGCGTAAAAAAGCTGTTCTCATGATGTACAAAGTTTTCTTGCGTTTTCCGGAAGCTCTCAGGCCAGCATTTCCACGACTGAAGGAAAAACTCGAGGATCCTGATAGCGGTGTGCAATCTGCAGCTGTGAACGTTGTATGCGAATTAGCAAGAAAAAATCCAAAGAATTATCTCAGTCTTGCTCCAATATTCTTCAAACTAATGACCACATCAACGAACAATTGGATGCTCATTAAGATCATCAAGCTGGTGAGTTAACTGTTCTATGTATATCTACAATGCCTGCATAATGTTCCTACCTACAACAAAACAATGATGCAATTTGAGGCTGAAAAATCAATAATGACGGTAAACATTTTCAATACTTTCTCATATATTTTTGCATTCCGAATCCGATAAAGTATTTTAGGGGTTTGTTAAATACTTCATTAATTTTGGTTTTTACTCTTTCACTGTGCCCTGTCTTTTCTTCATTCAGTTCTCAACGATAACGCTCATTGAACCAAAATTGGGTCGTCAGCTGACTCAACCACTCATTGACTTGATATCCAGGTGGTTCATCACATTTACAAATAGTAAAATGCTAGAATTTTTGCCGTAAATTTGTGGAATTTCCATTTTATTTTTCAACGCGTATATTATAGATAGGGAAATCATTTTCGTAGCCTTTGTGCGCCATGGATGTGTATGTAAAAAACCGTAAATGTTTCATAAGTCCTGTATTCGTACATACCGTAGTTTTCTTCAATATTCCAAATATTACATTTGCAGTTCGGCGCCTTGACACCTCTAGAACCTAGGCTTGGAAAAAAGCTCATAGAACCTTTAACCAATTTGATACACAGGTAAACATAATCAGCCATATTTAAACAAGCAGAGCTTGGCTTGATATAAAGTAAATATATAACACCAGCTGTAGAAACAGTTTTCATAAGTAGAAATCAATTCCCGACCCTTCGCCAATTAATAATATCATCGATACTTTCCAGCACGTCTGCAATGTCTCTACTTTATGAGTGCATAAACACGGTGATAGCCGTACTGATATCGATATCGTCTGGTATGCCGAATCACTCGGACTCTATACAGCTTTGCGTTCAAAAGCTCAGAATACTGATCGAAGACTCGGATCAAAATTTAAAGTATCTGGGCTTGCTGGCGATGTCGAAAATTCTTAAAACTCATCCAAAGAGCGTACAGGCTCACAAGGATCTTATAATGCAGTGCCTTGACGACAAAGACGAAAGTATTAGATTACGAGCACTCGATTTGCTCTATGGAATGGTATCGAAGAAGAACCTCATGGAAATAGTGAGAAAGTTGATGATTCACATGGACAAGGCGGAGGGAACAACTTATCGAGATGAATTACTGTCGAAGATAATTCAAATATGCTCACAGAATAATTATCAATTTATTACTTATTTCGAGTGGTACGTACGAATTCTTATAACGATCGGGTTTTGTTTACCCGCTAATCATTTCAATACTTCTTCGCACTTTTTTCAGGTACATATCTATTCTGGTCGATCTCACACGTATGGAAGGTACGAAACACGGTCAATTAGTCGCAACACAGTTGCTTGATGTAGCCATTCGCGTCCAAGCGATAAGAAAATGTGCCGTACAGCAGTGCGCTGCTTTGCTGGAAAATGCTCAACTCTTGACGGGACAGCCAAGAGCCACAATGTCCGAAGTCCTTTATGCAGCAGCATGGATATGCGGTGAATTTTCGAGCGAACTCGAAGATCCGCTTGCAACTCTGCGAGCTCTGCTTCGATCACAAGCTTCAAGCTTACCTGGCCACATACAGGCTGTGTACGTTCACAATATTCTCAAACTCGCTTCGACCACGCTGGCCAAAGCTCAAAAAGAGAATGACCAAGAGACAATGAATAAAATCTTCGAAATGAAAGAATTGATCGCTGAATTTGTACGATCCGGCGATCTCGAAGTGCAGGAACGATCGAGCTCGGCTCTTGTGTTGTTTCTGTGCTTACAGGAAAATCCAGAACTCATCGGCGAATTGGCCGAGGCCTTTGTCGGTGAGCTCAATCCTGTCGCACCTAAAGCCCAACGCAAAGTAAGAAAACCATATATCTTTATAAAAATAAAGCAAAAGTTTTATTAAAATATAAGCAAAAGCTTATATAAAAATATAAGCAAAGCTTTATTAAAATATAAGCAAAGCTTTATTAAAATATAAGCAAAAGCTTATATAAAAATATAAGCAAAAGCTTATATTCACAATTTTTTTGTCGACTAAAATATTCTCCATTTCTTTCGTTCGAAAGGTGCAATTGCCCGAGGGATTGGACCTGGACGCATGGATCAACGAGCCACCGTCTGAGAGTTCAGATTCCGAGGATCTCGACATGAACGATATATTCGTACGTGACGAGAAGTCTAATGATTACAGCGGTGGAAAGCGCGTCTCGATCGAGCCGACTGTGGAAGAACTTCAGCGACGTCGCGAAGCTCGAAAGATGGAACAGGAAAATAATCCAAATTATCTCAAAGGCAATAGCACCAACAGACGACATTCGAATTCTTATCACGATATTGGAAGCAAAAATGGAGATGATTTCGAGCATATACCCATTGCGGAACTCGACATACCGATCGCACTTAAAACAAATACATACTCAAACACGAAAAAACTTTGGGATGCCGAGATCGAAAGTGGAAAGAAACGGCGCAAAGCGCACAGTAAGAAGAAGTCAAAGAAAGGTGAGACAAGTTCGTCGTCAGTATTTTTATACCGCTCGAACATTTTATTATCGTGTAATTTTATAACAGATAAAAAATCGAGTTCAGAGGACGAACAAGACGATAGATATCCTTCACAAGTAGTGAACACGGGAATCGGCGAACTACCGCCTGGTGCCGAGTTAAGCGACAACGACGATTTTAACGTCGCCGACGCGAACGATCCTCATCGTGCTCTAAATGTCGATCTGGATATTCCTCTGCGTGAAGACGAGAGGCTACCCGTACTTGAGCACAGGCCACTGGGTTCGGAGCATAACAAGAATATTCTCGGTGCTGAGAATGAAAAGAGAGATAAGGTAAATCAAAATATTAAACAAATAACCGTAATTAAAAAAAAATATTCCAATCTTCTTTTTCTCATTCGAATCATTTTCTATGTACCGCATTATTCAACAGGGTTCCAGGAAATCGAAAAAGAAAAGCAGAAGTCGCAAGAACGAGGAGAAATTAGTGAAAGAGAGTAAGAATCGTGATACGATAGATCTATGGTTAGGAAACGACAACACGTGTCATGAAAAAACCGAAGTATCGGGAGCCGAGACTCTTAACGAGACGGATGCAAAGAAGCTTTCAAAGACAAAACGTGTTAAATCCAAGAAAAAGGAGAGAAACGACAGTGATGAAAAGCAAAAACGTCGTCGCAAGCGAAAGGAATCAGCCGATGGTAAGAACACAAAAACCGCAGGCTACGAGGAGACAACAGGAATCTCAACACCGTCGGCTGAAATGCTGCCAATATTTAACGACAATCACGACGGATATGAAAAAATGCATAACAGTAAGCCTGTGTACAAGAAATTAATTCGTAACGACAGAATAGAAATACTCTACGATTTGAAGCCAACTGACACCCAAGTATTGAACGAGGCTAACAAGATGATCCTTTCCATTGAATTGAAGAATTTGGGATGCGAAGATTTGAGAAATATAAATCTAAATCTACCAGACACTTCCACACTGAAACTCGTGAAAAACGTAAGGAAAAACAATCGACTAACCAGTTTACTATTTCATTTGTGCGTTTCTAATTTCTGCGTCATTATCACAAAATAATTACAGCCTGGAGAATCAAGTGGCCCTAAGATCCTACAACGTTCGACTAGTGAAGTGATTAAATTAGCGATCGTGGTCTTGGACACGATACCTCAAAATCTTCCTGGCACTTTGTCATACGACCTCGAGAATTTGGCCATAATGACATGCGAACAATTGGACTTTACTATAAATCTCTCATGTTGCGATTTTCTCGTCACGAATATGAGCCAAAAAGATGCATTTTCCCTGGAGTTGAATCGTGAGAGACTCGTATTCAAGAATCAACGCGAATTGCGTTTTTCACGAGGTTTATCTCAAGCACTGGATATTATATGTAATCAGTGCCACCTGAGTCTCGTCGAAAAAATCGATGGTGCAGCAACACTTTTCGGCCGCTCTGTAATGGGCCACCTCGTCTGCCTTTTAATCAAAGAAAAGGTGAGATTTGAATTATTTAGAACCATTATAATCTTTGTATCAGATCTTAAACATGGATACATTTCTTTTCTTTTTTCTGTTATCAGAAATCGTCCAATGATCAACATTCCTGTTTGAAGATCGAGAGCACAGGAGACAATAACTCACTGCTGTGCGGTATAATGATAGATATAGAAAGTGTTCTGATTAGCGCAGGTGCGACAGAAAAATTCGGGGCATCGCCCGAATTCAGAATCGTAACGGGAATAAGATGAAAGAACGGTGCTCGTCATTTGCAATTTTAAAACTCGACAGTCGAATTGCGTCACGCATGGTGAGAAAAGAGCAATTCTTTTTTTTATGTAAAAAAACGTGTTTTTTAAATACTGTCGTATCTCGCAAAGTACTAAGTAGTACATAGGCTAACAAGATATAAGAAAAACATTTGGGCCAACTCTCCAAGAGTCCGCCCACCTAAACCATTTATCATGTACTTTTCTGAACATATATATATATATATATATTGCTATATATATATTGCTCTCTTTTTCTATCACGCTGGCAATGTACAAGATGTATGATGAGAGTGTGCGTATCAGGGTGCCGCGACTGTGCAGGCAAAAATCTTCATCGTTGCAGATCCAGCCAGCAATGCTGAAAAAAATCTATCTTGTTTTATCCTTATAAAGTTTAATCGAACGAAAAAGAAATCCGGAGATTCACAATTGTTTACGTTTAAAGTGTATCGGAGAGACTTGAAATAAATTTCGGTGTAAATATGTTGCAGATTGAAGAAAAATGCATGGGATGTTCTCTCGACGAAATTGGCAAGTATGGTGAAGTGAAATATTTTCATTTGTGCCACACCTAAAATGTAATGTAACAGCCGGGTTTCTTCGGTCATAAATTTTATATATTTTTATGTACGATCCGTCTCATCGCAGCTCCGGATTAATCCGCTTAATATGATAAGGAACATGGTATATATCTATACACACATGATTCTATCTCACTCCTCCATCGTCGCATCCAGCAGTATCGTCACGTTAGTAAAACTCGATCGGTATTTCTCAATACGGTAAAGTTCCTACACACCGAAAGCGATAAATCGATCAACGTGCTTCCTATTCGATCCGATATGCTAAAAGCGGTATAGCGATTTACAAAGTGAATTCGACAAGGCCTCATGCCCGTTATTTTTGCTGAAGCTACAATATGGTAGCTCCATCTGCCTCAAGAATGTTGCGTTTTGCGCGCACCCCGTTCAAGAGGGGCGAGAGAAGTGAGAGGTGGTGAAAAGTGTATCCTGGCATAGCGAGATGAGAGAGAAACAGCGAGCAGTATAAAATCCGGAACCCTTTTATAAGTGTCTGTATCGCTTTCAGTAGTCACGGCTCGTAGTCTCGTTTTCAGGAAAGGTTTTTTTTTTTTTATAACTGTATACACTTCTTGAGAGTAAAAGTTACGAACGTCATGGAGACAAATAAATGACGCCGAGCGTTCTCGTTTGCTCGTGCAACATGAGATTCTTGGTACTGTCGAAAAGTTCCACGATTGTCAAAGGGTCATGTTTGCGACAATGGTAAGTGTACGAGGAGAAAGAATGAATGTTTACGAATGGATAATACCGTTGACTGTACGCGTGCTACATATAACCTTTATATCCGGATGTACATATATATTTGCTGATTTAACATATCAAGCATCTGTTTCCTCAGCTGTCGATGATAGAATCACATTTGCTCTATCTCTTTCCCTCCTGTACTCTTCAGCCGCGAAATATTTCGCGAGTGAGCGAGGGAGGGATTTTTGTATTAACAGACTTTCGTTTTTTATGCAATCACGATCTTTAATGTAAACTGTTACATTAAAGTATATGCTTAGCAGTGATACAAATATGGTAAATTTTATTGCGTACTGTTTAATATTTATTCTTGTATGTGAATAAATTGATATCAGATTTTTAGATAGAAAATGGCAGGAGATAACGAATTTTTTATCATTAATATTATAGATTATGAAACATCGATGAAATACAAGAGAGAACCATTAATATCGGGGGCATGTTCGAACAAGTCTCCTTGCGTATATTTGCGGAATGAACGAGGAGGAGCTACTTAAGCGGTCCGCCGCTGAGCGTGACAGAATATTCAGTTGTTACGATCGAGGCAGAGAGAATGGAGTACAAATTGATGCTTGGGAAGATCCTGCCTATGAGGTCTACCACACGACTGACAGATATGGCTTTATACAGTGAGTTTAAATGTAAACAAAAATTAACAAAGATTACTATTACTTTTATTCTTGGCTGAAACAGATAATTTCTTATTGTATTTCTCTTCAGCGACAAACGCTTGCCAAATGCAATGGACCACAACGATCTCAAGATACGCCATGTTGAAATGGAGAGACTGAAAAAATGGGAGAAGATGATGTCGGAGTGGAATAGTACATCGACTAAGGAGAAATTGAGACGAAGGATATATAAAGGAATTCCTAACAGGCTTAGAGGACGCGTTTGGACTCTGCTGCTTGGGGTTGAAGCCATGAAGCAAGAACAAGCTGGAAAATACGACGAGATGTTGAAACTAGCTAGGCAATGGTCAACGGAAATTAGACAGATCGATGCTGATGTCGCTCGACAATACAGAGATCATATTAATTATAGGTAATTGTCAATGTACCTCTTTATAAGTATCCTATCTCAAACAAGGCTGGTAATGCCGTACTACTTTCAATTTCGCGTATTGACACCTTGGTAAAGTTCTGCATGTACCACTCAGAGATACCGTGGTTGTGAATTTCGTGTTTTAATGTAATTTATGAAAAAATTGAAATTTTCCTTTCCAGAGAGCGCTACAGCATCAAACAACGATCCATGTTTTATGTACTAGCTGCATACAGCATGTACAACATGGAGGTTGGGTATTGCCAAGGAATGTCTGTTTTAGCCGGCTTATTATTATTGTACATGGACGAGGAGGATGCTTTTTGGGGACTGTCCATTCTACTCGCAGATAAGAAGTACAGCATGCATGGTTTGGACGATTTGATACCTTTATTACTGTTGTTTCAGCTCGCTAGTGTGTCATAAATCATTATTAACATTTCGATTTTTTGTTCTTTGACTCAAAAACTAACGACGCTTTCACTGACCATTTAGGACATTTACACCATTATCGACACCATTGTCGATCGTCGGAAAAAAACATGCTCTGCCTAATCAATCGTTCTTTACTTCATTTCAGGGTTCTACATCGACGGATTTCCAAAATTGAATCGCTTTATCGAGCACCATGACAAAATAATGAATAAATTCCTGCCGAAATTAAAGCGAAAACTCGATAAGTGCGGATGCGATTCCATTCTTTATTCACTAAAATGGTTTTTCGTGGTATTCCAAGAAAGAGTAAGGCTCGTCAAATGTCATAATCTGTTCAGAGGCTTTTGCACTATTTCTCTAAATAATCGACGAATGTTTTTTCCGTTTAGACACCCGTGAGTCTTGGTCTACGAATATGGGATATATTCTTGCTCGATGGTGATCGAATCCTTTCCGCAATGGCATACACGATCATGAAGCTTCATAAGCGATATTTGATGGCAATGGAGGGACTGGATGAATTTTGCAGTTATTTGCAAATTAAATTGGAAAAAGACTTTCGTTACGACGACGATACAGTGATAAACACAATGCAGCGCAGTAGCGACGAATTGAAAAGGGGCAAACTTGATTATCCCGGTCCTCCTTTACCTCAGGAATTGCCGCGATTTCCTTTCGGAACGTTTAAGGAGCCTTCATTCACGAGCAAGGTATAAGATTCAAGTTTCTTGTAGTAATTGCCATTTACGTTGATAACAAAATCATCGCATCGTTAATTACATTTGTTCGGGTGCCTTTAGGTTGGAAGACGTGCCGAGGAATTCAGCGAAGCTCAGCATACAATGCGAGAATCTGTGGTACAACGAAGAACTATGGCCGAGGAGGCCGAGGATGGGAAGAGTAGTCCAGATCCCGCTGATACAACGAGCGGCGGAGATTTTGGTGGTAAGTTTTATATCACACATTTTTAAACCTCGTCAATATGAAAAAGAACAAGTTGTATTGCACCACAAAAAACGGATCAAAATTTGACAAACTGTTCGCCGGAATCGTCTGGTAACCACGTCGAATAATGATTGTTTTTATAAAAAAAACCATGAGCTCGTGCCTCGATACGGCTGGGGACACCAGCCGGGATATCGTCGCATCTATTTATTACCGAGAGGAATCTATCTGCAGGAAGCAAGTTTTCCCTCGATCCAAGCCTTGACGATGGTGCATCGCCCAATGGTTCGCGTCGTTCTTTAGCCGATACTTCGGTTACTTCTACCGCCGATCTGTCTGTATTTAGCTCAGCAACGCGCTCACAAGCGCTCGATAATAGTCTTGATACTCAAAGCAACATATCGGAGGGTAGCTCGGGTAGCGGAGGTTTACCAACACCTCGCGCAACGCCGCATCAACCGAGCCCCGATGTTGTGAGAATTTATGTACCCTATACACCTCTGTCGCAGGCCTCTTTCAAAGAGGATCTGCAGCGTACTTTACCACGTTCGTTAGAAACAAATAAAATCCGCATTCGGATCGATCCGGACGAAACGCCGGTTGTCGAGAATCTCAAACCTTTTACTCTGGAGAGTCCGGAGTTTGAACTGGATTTGAAATAATATTAACAACAAAAGAGAGAGAGAGATACTATCCGATAATATTCTCATCCTTCCTAACTACTACGACTATGTCTTAAACATCCTTGAAACAGAGAGGTTTTGAGTATTATCGACGAAGAAAGACTAGGAATTTATGATATACATTGTAAAGTAACGAAACTACGGATGAAACGAAAGAAAAAAAACTGTTCAATATGTAAAAAGAAAGAGAGAGAGAGAGAGAGAAAGAGAGAGAGCATGTTCTAGAAGCGTTCTAGTAGTGTGTATAGATAAGGTCACATTTCAACTGAAATAACTCATGATGCGTTTGACAGTTAAGCGCCATGTCAGTCGCCAATGACGGACACTATACTTCCCGTTCAGATCGCGTTACAGTGGCTGACACATACTTTACATGCGGAAAGATAAACAAATTAGGCTTGGCGCTTAACTTGTTAATTAAAGAAGCTAGCTTCTGTCATTGTATTCCACTTTCGACGTGGATTTACGGAGAGATCTGACGGTGAGGATTGGAAAATTAAGATAAATCTGCCTCCCGGTAACAAAACCATGAAGACATAAGGAAAATTTACTAATCAGCAATACAAAAGAGATATATGGTAAAAAAAAAAGATAGTGTGGGAGGCGTGCCGGGTCTGAAACGAGAGTGTATCGAATGAAACTTAAGTATTACATAAACGAGAATTGATCGCGCTAAGTTTTATTTTTTTAAGTGTATAAGTATCATCGATTTATGATTGTCCCGCGAGATTTGTGAAATATGGTATAACGATAAAGATATTTTCGAGTAAGACATAAATTATAGAGAACATTCGAATTTAGTGTCGGATCTTGCATCCAGTAACGATCCAAACTCGCGTTCCAACGAATTTGTATACGTTGTGGATTCGTTGTTTGATTCGACGCAAGAATGAAATATGTTTTAGTATCTTGTAGCATTTTCCTAATCGGCAATCACACCTACCGTTCTTACTACGTTCGATGTAACAAACTGCTTCGACGTCGATGTTTCCAGGATCGCCTCTAGAGCATTCCTTGTAACAAAAAATGAACCAAAAAAAGCGCGACAATATGTGTAATGACCATCAAGCTGCGAGCACTCTGAGCATGAGCGAGAAATTAAAGTTTAGTCGAAAAAGTATTTGTCATCGATAAAAACAGAATGTTAAGATACCTGATGAAGTTCCCTCCCAGGTCATCCGTTTATCTTGCCTAATTAATCATTGCTCTCTGTTAGTTGTTCTCTCATCATTTGGAGAACCAACAAGCGTCGCGACTAGAACAAAGAAATTATAGAAGCCTCACCGTTTGCGCATAGAATCACAAATAATGCTCGTCGACGTTCATGTTTCGTATTGTAATTCATTTCACGAATTGCCATGTATTCCATCCGGTGATTCTATTTAGAAGTGTATAAAAAAAAAAAAGAAAAGGAAACAAAAATAACAATGATCGAAACGAGAGTTCAACGATCGCGTGTGTTTATTCCATAAGAGCGCTTTGTGAAACCCAGCATTCCAAAATCCTGTGGTGTTTTCATTCACAATCGACTGTACAACTTTCATACACGATAGTATTTTTCTGTTTGTTTTTTTTGTAAACAATAAGCGATAAAGTTCTTTCTTAAATCTTTTTCTTTAATCATTACAAGCGCATAATAATTCTTACTAAATGAAATAATTCTTAAGATACAGACATCAAACCATGTTTTTTTTTCGTTTTCTAAAGCGTTTGAGCATCACAACTTCAATCCTTCTTTTCCCATTATGGTACAGTGGAATTCTCGAATCGTCATGTATATCCGATGTGTGTGTGTGTACGTGTATGAGTAAAAATGTAGAGAATTCTATAGATATAATATAGTAAATTAAATCTTCTGATATGATTTAAGTTTATATAATTGATTTATAATTCCAAAGGGGGCAATCAAGGACTTTGTTTCAAAGAATCCTATGATATATCACTGAGGCGTCTTTTTTTTTAGACAGGTTGTTAGCCTTTAAAAATCCTTTGTTCACGGCTCATCAATTGAACGTTAAACAGTGATATTTCGTTACTCTCCTTTTTACAGCATTGTTTGTGGTTTATCCTGTTTATCTATTTTCTCGACTACTACCGATTCTTCAACGTTCTTTGCATCTTCAACAATAACGCCACAAGGATTAGCGGACTGGCAGGCAGTCTTAGGAATTGTTTCGATTTTCGGGATTGAGTTTTGCGGAATTGTTTCAGCTTTCGGAAGTTGTTGTTCCTGGAGTGTTTCGACTTTCGGAGGATTCGATTCCGCGTGTGCTTCAGTTTTTGAGGCTTGTGATATTTCTATTTTCTGGAACTGTTCCTCAACCGTTGCCATTTCTACGGTCGATGTTTCGGTATTACCTGCGCCCTCGTTTTTGGCACTTTCAGGTTTTTCGCCGATTTCGCTGGTCGTAGCGGTTACAGATTGTACAGCAGATTGTAAGGCAACCGCATGCTCAAAGGGCATCAAGGGCTCCGCAGCAACTGCAACATCCGCCGACGCGGCGAGTGCGACGGTAGTGGGTACGATATTTACTTCTTGGCTGGTCGGAAGTGACTCGCTTATTTTTAAAGCATCCGTAATGTTCAATGTATTATCGAAATTTTCAAAATTGGCCCATCCGGTATGTTCGGTTGGTTCTGCGGACGCAACATCCCATGGATTAACTCGCGGCAAAACGCTGTTATTTGGCAATTGTTCCGTTGATCCCCATGCTGTAGAATAATCACGTAAGATTTTGTTCAATGGGATCAACAGTTTTCCTTCTTTTTTACGAAATAATTTGATTATCATAACTTACGATCGGTTGAATCAACTTCCATGTTCATCTCTCGGGTATCTTCGTCCTCGTCGGACGAATTAGAATCGTGGTGCTGTTGCTTCGAGGGCCAATCACGTTTGTCTATGACAGTCTGGAAAGTTAATTCGCCCTCGTCACCCCACTCCACAGCACCGCCGCTATCGTCTAATCCAGCTTTCTGTTTCTGCTGACATATCTGAAAAAATACCCTCGTAAGTATTCACGGAACGACGCTTACGAATCATATATGTTATACTCACTTTGTTGAACATGTCTTCGTCTTCATCAAGATTTTCCTCGTTCACGGTAAACGGCATTGTTGTCAATTGGTCAATGGAGTTGCTAAGCATACCCTGGCTTTATAGATGGTTTTTTGTTTTGAAAAATCCGACTTATTAAGATTTTTTTAAAGTATTATTTTGTAATATATGTCGTATACTTACTGTAGCGCATCGTCGCGATCGTTGAACTCGTCGTCGTGGTAACCGCAATGCTCAATGAAATTTGGCGTCATTTGTTGTCCTTGATAATTAGCATACACTTGCTGTATGTAATCATCCTGACCATAAGAATTATACTCGTCGTTTGGATCGTCCGACATCGGCATATACGGTTGGGGCTTACCACCCTAGAAAGCAATTAGTTTACAAATTATTCAGCCATTCTATGGGCAGCAATGTTTAATAAACTTATATATTTTATGTAATAAAATATAAAAAAATTTCAAGTTCGTACGCACCAGCCAAAGTTCCTGAGTTTTGTTAATTTCGACCAACTCCGTGGTCACCAGTTCTTCCCATTGTTTGGCACATTCAGGGCTTGGAAAGTTTTTCAAATATGCATTCAAGATCTCATTCTTCTTGCATTCCTTGACAATGTTGTTGATGATGTTTATCAAATGTCCCATATAACCTTGGCGAACACCCTTCTCTTTGTTCCTAAAACGTGTAATATATTTGCATGTGTATTTGTTATTCAAAACCCAAATCAAGTGTACAATTGCAAATTGTACTTACTGTTTATTTTCATTCTTATCCCAAGCTTCCAATAGGCGATTGATCAATTTACATTCGACAAATATCTGAAAATTGTAAAAGTGTTTCATGAGGTTTCGAATATGAGCATACTCAATTATTAGGTAAATGGTCAACTGATTAGAAGTTTACGTGGAAATAAACTGTTTCGCTGTTCTCTTGCCAATCGCCGTTTATAACGGACGCTAAGCACTGTTCAACCTGAGTATGGAGGAAGTTATTCCAGGAATACTTAAAGAATAAATCCTGAAACAATATACATTCAGTACGTGAAATTGATCTTGTACATTTGATGATTCATCGAGCTTTCATTTATTACGTTTCAGGCTCACCAATAAAATTTGGAATGTTCCAAGTTGTGCGAGCCTCTTGAATATTTCGATGTTTTCGGTGTAGAGAAGAGCAACGAGTAATTTTGCCACGTGTAGGCGAGTATTTCCCAATGGACTTGTCAACAATCCGGCTGTCGTTTTAACAGCCGGCTTCTGAAAATTTAGAACATTCTCGAAAGTGATTCAAGGATGTAAAAAGTAATTCTTGAAATACTTACGGGTGGCGGATTTAATAAAAGTTTTTGGAGCAGCTCCAAGTACGGTAATGTAGCCTTCTGAACTTTTCCTCGACCCTCGTCATCCGTTGTGTCTTCGCCACCATTATTACCCTGCGCATCTCCCTCGTTTCCGACACTAAATAAACAAAAATGAATGTTTTTAAAGATATCCATCCATTAAAAAACTTAAACGAATGAAATCATTTTTTAATTTACTTGATTGTTTCATGACCCAGCAGCACCAGAAGAACTTGTATTCCTCCAACAATGCTGCTTTCAGTTGGCTCGCCGGATAAAATGGTATCTAGTAGTAAGCTCACAGTCTCTTCTCTATACAAAATGCAACACAAAGGAAACAACAATATTACCAAGAGTAGTTAAAGCATATCTGTGACAAAACTCATTGCGATATTGGGTGATACTCACGATTCTAGAGTATGTAATATTGGATCAGGCTCCGTGCGTTCTGTGCATGTTATTCGAAAGTATCTTGCCAATTTGATCATATCACAGAGCAACTGGGCGGCATTCGCATGTCTCGCAGGTTCCGAAGTGGATGCCAGTAGTTTGATAAGTCGCTGCACAAGCTGCTGACTGTCCAACCACTTTCGAGCATTATGGAAAGAGAACAAAAAAAGTAAACGAAAAATTGCTGAAAAATCATTGTAACCGGTATAGCTTTGATGGGAAAATCAAATCAAAACTAATGGAATGAAGGAAATAAGATCGTGTCTCACATTAAGTACATTCTGACGCATATCATTGCCCTCTACTTTTGTGACAAGTTTCAAAACAAGATCCATTATAGCCGATGTTTCTAGATGTTGCAATAGACGATCGACACATGTTTCTCGACTCTTCAGAAATTCTAAAACCTGCAGGCACATGAATTGATAGGAATACCAATTCTTGAGGACGAGGAATGGTAAAAGGATATGAACAAAATCGATATTAGTACATCATCGATAAATATTTCAACCACACATACATTAGAGATGTTGGAATCAGACAAAACTTAATAAAATTTGTAATATTGTTAATAAGTACCTGATCACTTTTACGCATGAGAAGAACACCAATTGTTTTACTGAAAAACGATGCCAGCAATGGATTCAAAGGTTTATCCGTATCAATGAAAGAGTACAGTTTTGCCAAAAGTGTTTCATCGCCAGCTAGCTTTTCATTGAGCGATGGCACGTTGCAAGTAAGTAATTCACAGGCAACATTTGGATATTTGTAACGGCTTCTTTCATCCACATCTGTCGATGGCTCTTTCGTTGTGAGAGTGACCAACTCTTTCATGATTTCAGGCCTACTCAGGCTGAGCATCGGCATTAAACAATTTATTACAGTTTATTAGTAAGAACATTTTTTAAATCCGCAATGGATATCGCTTTAGTTTCATTAATTACTTACTAATCAACGAGCATTTTATTTTGGCTTCTGCATTCAGGAACAATTTCCTCTTGGTCCATGAGCTCGACCAGAGTAACATCCTGCAAATTGTAATGTTCAAGGCAGACTATGAGCACATGTTTCCATGTCGCCAGTTTTAAACCCATCAATTTTTCCATTCTTTTTTTGACATTGATATACAAATTGTATGTTGTCAATATCAAGAACGTGTTAACTCCAATGTTGATAATTTTGAGGGAACGGGCATATGTTCAGAAAATTTCAATTTTACTATAATATTTATATAATTATAAATGTAGTCGAAGGGACAAATTTGTAGTTTTGTGAAGATCACATAATTAGCAATCGTTCATCAACGGTCCCTCTCCAAGATCGATGGCAAATGCTGATCGGTCTTACCTCTTTTTTGAGTAACGCCTCAATGTGAGGCGAAAGCGCATAAATATTTGCCCAGAACATGATTAAATCGTCCTTCCACTTCCTGAACTTGTCAGTAGCCACGGACAGAGAGATTGTGGGATGAGCGTAATTAGAAATTCTAGACTCCGAGTTCTCCGTTTCGGATCTTGATGACAAGTTTAAATGGACAAATTTACGCGAGTTACGCGAGAACGAAAGCAAGAAAACATAATGGCAATCCTCGCGTTGTATTCGTTTCTACCGAGCTATCTAACTGCGTTTTCTTGAGCGGGTGTGAAGCAGCGAAATGAAAACTCGCGACACTCGAGATTCAAGCCCCTTGCGCATGGACTGAACACGGTACGACGAAACGAAAATGGGCTTGGTACACATGCACTCAAAAAAATACGAACTACAATCAATTATATATCCTTATTCATCATATCACAAGCTTCCTGTTCGAAGATTCTTCCATCCATCTGGCTGTAGAATCGCGCGAAAAGAGGGGAAGACGTAATTACGTTTCTTTTCTTTAATGTTTTGAGACGGGGGCAAACACCACTTGCGTTGAGAATAGATCACAACGTAAGGCAGTAGAGGGCTCTTTAATCGTGCGAGATGTATCTCCGTGATATTAGCCGAACGACATTAATTTATATTTATAAAGCAACGTGTGTTTTATATTCTGGTGAGTGAATGTCGGTTACACCACGTCGCGTGAGCTCAATATTTTGCTATGCTGTGTTGCGTACTTTGTCCTCCGTTGTGTTATCTTGAACCAAATGGAGATTTTAAATGTTCGAAATTGAAAATTTTTCAGTGATTCGCATTATCCCGAACGTAAAATTGTCCCCTGGTTTATGGCAAGTAGTTTCCGGCATTGGGGAAACTTGGGATTTTAATCTCATTCTATAGTAGGTTGGCTACACTTATCACAACATAACCTCCACGAGGTGGAGTGTAACGTACAACATAACCTTCAATCGTGCGAGAAAGAGGAAAATACAGCTATAGTTTATCACGTTAGTAGCTTTATAATGACTGACACAAAAGTTGAAATTACAAAAATGGAGGATTTATTAAGCACGGCAAAAGTGTCGGCAACGCCAAGTGTAAAGCCAAAGAAGACAAGAATTTCCAGAGAATCGGAAGCAGTTCCCCATGGTAAACCCAAGTCTGGCAGGATATGGAAAGAACGAAAGCAAAGGTATGATTGTTCATTTTTTATATTTCTACATAAGATATTAAGTTATTATCGTTGACTCTAGGTTTTCCTCAATCATAAAGACTCGAGGATTACGTCAGTCGTTTGAGAAAAAAGAAAAACTGCGTGAAGATTTGAAGCGAGTGAAGGAACAGTCACGTTCTATAATCGCAGAAAGACAGGTGGCGAAAGAGGCAAAGAAACAACGGCGAATTGATAATCTGAAACGAGCAGAAGAAAATAGAAAAAAGAGCGAAGTCGTTCAAGTTGTAAGTCTATTTTAGTTTCATTATTAACATATTAACAAGAGCACCTTGTTTATTTTGACTTTTTACAGATACGAAACACAGCAAAAATCAAAAGAATGAAGAAAAAACAATTGAGAATGATCGAAAAACGAGATACAAATGATTTATAACCCATCTTAATGTCTACTTTGTATAAAAACAATACTGAATTATACTTTTATAAATGAAACACAGCTCAGCGTGTCTAATACTAGATTATTCTACGTCCTTATTTCATCATTATTCGATTGTTGAGAATTATCAATTGACCATCGTAGTTTTTGTTTCTCGCGTTTTATCTGCCTTGCGACAAAGCCTTTCAAGACTTGGCGCAAATCCATGTTCGTTTCGGTTTGTCGAATCCACTGAAAAATATAAGAACTGTGAAGTACTTGTTGATATTAGGAGAACATGTATGTAAGAATATCTCACCATTGTTCGTACCCAGGTTGGTAAAAGATGGATATTGCGAGGTTCATTGAAACTAAAAGAACAAAAAACAAAAATGAAATCACAATTAATTTCAAAATGAAAACTGGAGAGGTTCCATTTAAATTTACCGTTCATCGATCAATATAATCGCTCCCCAGTCATTTTGATGTCTTATTACACGTCCAATCGCTTGATTCAAAGCCCTGAAAGCTTGGATCGTGTACCATTCGCTGCCTGATAATAAACCTTTCGTGCGATTCGAATCGTTATATTGATATTTCATGTCCGTGCTTGGTTCGTTTCTCATCGCGTATGGTATTCCAACCTGCAAGATGAGACAATGAATGCCGTTTTTCAACTTAGCACGTTTTTAACAAAAATAGGCCAATGAACAACATTTTCAAAAGTAAAATAATAATTAACTGTAAAGAATAATAATAAGCCCAATTCTTGCTTTGCACATACCGTGAGAACGCAACGAGCTTCGTTATCACTGAAGTCAATCCCTTCAGCGACTTTGCCACGAAAAACGGCAAAAAGCAAGGCACCTGTTATCGTACCTATCGGTCCATCCGATGTATTTCTTATACATTCACGATAACTATCCATCATCGGAGACAAATCCGCGCTGGTTCGAGTCTCTTGAAAAATTTGCTTCACACTCGCCAATTTTTCCCACGTGCCATTGGTTTTCCATCTGTTTATAAGATTTCCCATTACAGAGTAGGATGAGAAGAACATGAGAATGCCGTGAGGTGTGGCCTCGCAAGCGGTAAGCAGAACTCTTCCAAGATCATCCTGAAGTACAAACAAAGTCCAGTTATGGGAGTTAAGTTCAAATGTTATTTCCTTACCTATTTTTTAAAATTTATTCTTACTGTTTTTTTACCTGAAATAACCATGTGTTCACGTTCTGATAAGTGGCTCGTAGCGATGTTCCAGCAGGCCCTTTCCCAATACACTTAATACACACTTGTTCTTGCGGTGTAACGTGATTTGCCTGTATCGTGAACGGAAACTTTACACCCAATTCGCGTTGGTACGAGCTCGTAGGTGCTAGAGTCCCAGAGGCCAATATGACGGTTCTCGCTACCTCACAAATTGGTGCGAATATCACTCCAGGATTCATACACATGAACTCGAGAGTTTTCACTTTCTTGTACTGTAAAACGAATAATTATTTTTAGTCGTACAATGGACAATTCCCTTTTAATCAGAGTGATCTATCTTGTTCAGAAGCATTTTAAGCTGATAGGAAAAAGTACAAAGCTGCTCAATCCATAAAACTAACAGGTAAAGATAATCTTTACTTACACCAACAGAATCCTGTTTGACAATAGCTCTGTAGTCGCTCTCGTGTTTAGGCGAAGTGATCATTTTGAAAGCCATTAAAATTTGCTCAATTTTTCTTATAACATCATGACTCAATGTTGGAGGCATTGGCTTACCAATGCGAGAAAGTTCCTTCGCCGTGCCATACACAGTAGATGCTTCGCGAGCAGCTTCGATGAAATTGCTAATCATCGAAGCTGTTATTAACTTACTGATGTCAAGAGCAGTGACGAGTTCAGCACCGGTCCATCGCTCACTGTTGAAAGACTCACTGAATTTCTGTAAACAGAATATCATCAAATTCAATCAACGTCCTATCTGTTTTAATATCAAAGAATTAATATCTACGAAATCTTATTATTCACCTGCTGGCTCATCTTCCTAGTAGTGATAAACTCGAGAAGCTTGTGAGCAAAATCATCTATCACACCAGCATACCCAATTTCCCTCATCTTTTTTTTCGCTACCGCTACCTGAACGATACTCTCGCAATCCGATATAATTGTCTCAAGATCTTCAATCGACACCGAGACACTGGCGCATTCGCGACAAATATTCTCGATGTTGTGTGCCTCGTCCAATATTATTATACTACCGCGAAGATCGATTTGCATCTAGAAAAGGAAACTTACATTTTTGTTAAGAAATTGAACAATACTCTAAGATACAATTTCTACATTAAACATTGATAAGTAAAACATAATTTCGATCCGAAAAAAGATATTTACGCTCTCGCGAATCGCTGGATCTATAATGTAGTTGTATGGACAGAATATTATATCCGAATCTGCCATGAGATTTCTAGCAGCAAAATAGGGACAAGCCCTCGTTTCCTTCCCGAGTGTAACCAAATCCTCTATGTCCCATGGAGATTCCACTCCGAATGCAGCGAGTTTATCGGTCGTGTTTATGGTATATTTGTTGTCCTCCGTGTAATAGGGGCATCCACATTTCTTCATCAAACAAATTGCATTTTAATAAAACTTGCGAAAGGAATTGCAACAAGAATTCTTTGCTGTTTATTAAACTTATCGCCACAACGTACCTTCGATGGATCGAGAAGTTCATTGCACAGTGTAGTCTTGTTCCTGTCAGTATCTTGTATGCAAGTGAACTCCCTGCTGCTGAGAATCGTCATGCTAAAAAAAAATGTTGAAATCAGCAAAATCAAATCTTTTTCTTACTTCCTATAATTGAAGTTCCATCGAGGATCTCGTCATACCGTTTGTGACGGTAACAAGTTTTCCGAAGTTCCCTGACAACCTGAGTGATCTGTCTATGAGTACGTGAGCCGTAATAGATCTTGGGAATTCTTTCAGATGCGCTATTGAAAAAAAAACAGCGTATTAATATGAAAGTGATTAAGAAATTGGATAGAGTTTCAACCATAACGTACATATCACTCTCCAATAGTTCGGACCAGTCGAGATCGTCGAGACCACCCAGTTCGTCACATCCATCGACGTTTGACCTTCCTGCCGCTTCTTTGCACATCTCATCATTGCCTTTCCCATTGTCCCGTTGGTTCCTGTCCAGGTTGATATTTTTCAAAATTCCATCTGAAACGATTCAACGATCATATTATAGAAACTGTAAATTGTAAAGTGGAAAAAAATCGCGTGTATCAATGTCAAGGCAAAAGCATCGACCGAAGTAAAATATTGCAATAGATTCCACAATGGAACAGCTAGACCATCTAGAGCGACGTAAATAGGATTGTAAAGTCCCTAATCCTCGAAGAAGGATCCGATCTACGACATGAACGGATATTTTCAAAGGATTACAAGAACGATTTTTTTCAAAGGGAAAGGAGTCGCGTGTCTGAACATCGTAAACGATTTACTCGCTTTACTGCAGTCGTTTCTAAGAACGAGAAAAGGATTCCCAATGACTCCTAGCAACGATCCTTACAATCTTTTAAAATATATCTCGCAACGTGATCGAGTTTTACAACATCCGTAGCTACGACAAAACGAGGATTAATTCGACAGCATGGAAAGATAGAGGGAAGCAAAAAAAAATCTCTGGTATTCTCATTGCCTCGTGAGCGAAGAAACGCCCCAATTCCTTTGTTCCCTTATCGGTGTGAGAAGATTAATACTCGAAGGATGGTGTTGGTGGTCGAAGGAAGCGGGTGGTTCGACGTCAGTCGATGAGTAGCACACGTATGGTCTTGTGTGACTAACGCGAGGGTGACTCGATTCATGACAGGGATTATATTGTTGGTGGGATGAAGAGTGTACTCGACGAATATAGCGGTCGCGTGTTGTATGCATGCTCCGCTAGCGAAAAAAAGAGGAAGAGAGGATGAGAGAAAGAGGGAGAGAGATATGGAGATTTGAAATGGAAGGGTATACGACGCGACCAAAAAGGGGTGGCTGATTGGTCGAAGGGTGAGTTGACGACGGGGTGAAAGAAGAGAGTTTCCAGTGGATGGAAGAGAGAGAGAGAGAGGGAAAGTAGACAGGGAACGAGAGAGTCAACCGGAGAGGAGAGAGAAGCAACGACTAAGACAGGAAAGAGGACGGAGGCCAATCAGAGTCCGGACTTCGAGGGTGTCGTTGCCAGGCAACGAAACACACCCCAACACCCAAGGGGCGAAAACCCCGACAGAGGTCTCATCCCCTGGAATACAGTCCGTCGCGAAAGTTATCGCACCCTTGAGAGACTCCGACGTTTAAGTGTCGAAGGTGACTTGCTGTTGATGACGATCATGATGGCTACTCACTCTGTCTCTCGAGGGGTTGGATTTATCATCGAGAGATGGAGAAGGAAATATTTGTTTCGTTTTATCACACGTTGAGTATAATTGTCATTTGGTTTTTGTTATCTCGATTGTAATGGTTAACAGCCTTTTCTCTCCCGTTGTTTCGCTCGTTTCCTCTCGTGAGAAATATTATATATCTCGAGAGGGTGTAGGGCGTCGTCGTGGAAACTCGATGAAAGCCAATTAATAAATTCCAGCAGAAACGGTAGCCGCGGGTCTTTGATGAAATTCGCGTCGCGAAACGATCGCGTGACCGAAGGGTTTTCAGGGTAGTGGCAAGGGTACGGGACGTACAATTGATTCGATATACGTCGTACAGTCTCGATGGTTGGGTCCTTTGTTCCAGCGGATCGATTGATCGAAATTTAATAGAATTTAATATTCTCTCGTCATCACCGAGCTCGCTCTTCCTCTCTTGTCCTCTTCGGAGTGGAGGACGCTCATTCTTAATCGCTTTTACTCGAGTGCCAATAGCAATTTTGTTGTATTATCAAAGACGAAGCAACGAACCGTTTCAAATTACTTTTGAATAATTTCCTAAATAGAAACATCAATAATTCGATAAATCGTTCATTCACCAAAAGAAAGATCGAATATTTAACGTTGTTTTTATCGTTCTACGTTTTCTACAAAATTGTGATAAAAATTTGTAATGTTATTGAGCCAATCGAGCGAGGAACCAAGGTTTCCTCGTGGAGAAAATTGAATAACCGTGGCTGGCTCGATGTCGATCGAGAAGCTTTTGTTCCTAAGTGAAACGACGAGATAGCGAGAGACGAAGAGTAAGTCGTAATTATGCGATAATTGCGTGAGAAGGGAGAAAGAGAGTGAGAGAGAAAGAAAGGGGAAGCTTGTCCTCGCGAGGTGACCGGAAGCAACTAGTGCAAGAACACACGAGAGACATTTTGTTTGATTCGATCTTCTCTTTCCATCCAAAATTAATAGCGTCAGAATTTTTACTTGAATAATTCCCTGCAAAACCTTTCCCTCCTTTTGTGAATGAAAAACTAGAGACAGAGAGAAGATAATCAAAATGTTAAAAACTCTCAGGTACTCGACACTACGCGTAGGTAAACCGCGCCTGGAAACCCATAGGCAATAAACTAACGGAGTATTCCGGGTATACGTCGTGACGGTTCTGACGAATCGCACGTAGAAACCGTCGGCTAAAAGCGGTCTAACGAAGTTTACGAAGACACTCGAGGATATTACTGGCAAAAGGCTCTCTTATAGGGCCTGGCTTCCATACCGTTTCCACGTTCAAAATATATACGAGAAGCTAACGAGAGTGAGGTAGAGAGATAGACAGTGAGAGAGAGAGAGAGAGGAGGGAGAGAGGGTGGACGCCTCTGATGTTCGAGTATGGAGAGAGGCCAACGGTTGGGGTGAGTTGAAAGCGTTAGAGGGACAGCCCTTTGGATCTGGGAAATCGGCAAGCTCTACCCTCCCCTGCCTTCCCTCCCTCTCTCACTCTCGAATGTCCTCTCCCTAGTGTATAACATTTGCGATATCTATCCTCCTACCCTTACCCTTCCGGTATCATATCGCTCTTGCTCTTTCTCCCCAGTCTCTCGGTTTCGCCCTCGAGCTCGACGTTAATTACGCGCGTCGAGTAAAGGAGCAAAATGGTGGAGTCGAGAGAGAGTGTATATACGCCTGAGCGTAGAGTCGTGAAAGAGAGGGAGAGAGAGGGTTGAAGAGGACGAAGCGAAAGAGAGAGAGAGAGAGAGAGGGAGAGAGAGAGAGAGAGAGAGAGAGAGGAAGGGTGAGGCAAATACGCTTCGTTCCTCAACCTCTCTCTCCCTCTTTTGCTTTTCACCGGATCTCACGTATACACACCGAGCGCCGGAAGGTGGAGAAAGACTGGTGTGGTAGCTTGAGGGAAGAGACGAAACGTTGGTGGCTGCAAAGAGGGAATAGAGGAGGACGAAGCAACGCGAGGAGGAAGAAGAGTGAGAGAGAGAGAGAGAGAAAGTGAGAGAGAGAGAAAGAGATGAAGAGGAATGGGGGATGTTGGCTGATGCTGCTGCTGCGGAAAGCTGCTCTACGTGCGTGGAAGCCTCGCCGGAGAGGGTGTTATTGACATGGTGGTGTCGAGGCGGCCATCTTGGGCGACTGGCTGCCTGGCAAGCAGTCTAGTGTACGAGGGAGAGGGAGAGAGAGATGGAAAGAGGGAGGAAGAAAGAGATAGAAAGTGAACGTAGAGGTTATATACATGTGTACAGAGGTAGAGGGTTGAGAGAGCGTCCTTGTGTGTCCCCTTCGTGTGACATTCGTTGCGACCAACCTAACCCGGTCCAGCTACCCTAGACCACCCTTTCAACCAACCCCGGCGATACGGGCTCGGAGGGTCCTCTGCAACGGGGGGTTGCTGGTCGTCATGACGACCAACAGGGGTTTTGCCCAACCCCTTGGCCGGCGGCGCGCAAATTTCGCCTTCGTGTCCCATGTTATACTCTCCCCCTCTCTCTCACACACTATCTATCTTTATCTATCGCTCTCTCTTTCTCTCTCTCTCTCTCTCGCACCCTGCCACAGCTTGCTCGTCTGCACACGATGCTTTATCTACCAACCTCCCTCTCTCCCTCCTTCCCACCCCCTGGTGCCTCGACTCCTTTGCATAAGCGTTTAATATACACCCCTCCTACCTACCCCGCCCCCTCCTGCCCCGAGCTTGCGTCACAAACAAGTACAGAAACAGAGTCGCGTGTATTATATCGCCGGAAGTTCACAGGGGCTGTGAACCTCGCGAAGGCAATTGACATGCGATAATTGTGCTTTTGTCGAGGTAACGACTCTTCGAGCTTTCTCTACGTCCATGATTTCAAATTTTCCAAATTTCTTCCTCGTTCCTTTCGTTGTTTTTTCTCTCTCGTTCTTTCATTTATAAAAATTCGTTTCGTTGCCATTTTTTATCTTTCATCGAAGAAGAGAAACGTTGCATTGTTATCTCGCATGAAGAGAAGGAGAGAGAAACGCGAGCGTCTCTCGTTTAGCGTCAAAGCAGATGGTTACATCGGGCGGTTACTCATCGCATCCCTCAAAATATATATAATACCAACAGGGATAGCGTTAAAATGTATAACATCATCACTCTAGAACCTTCGCGCTCTAATGACTCGGAATATGTTACGCAATATTATTTCGTTGTACACGCTCGGTTCCGCTCTCGTCCTTGCTTCCCTTTTTTTTGTTCTTCTCATTTCTCTAGTTTATACCTATATATATTGATATATTTCCGAAGATCCGACGAACAATGGGTGCAAAAAGCCGGAAATATTTTCGCGGCAACCCGCGCAGGTATTTTCCCTCGGGCTCTTACGTCTCGAAGGTTTCATGGTTCCGTGGAGACCACGTTTTGCCGAACGCAGAGATGAGAGAGAGAGAGAGAGAGAGAGAGAGAGAGAGAGAGAGAGAGAGAGAGAGAGAGAGAGAGAGAGAGAGAGTCGGGAGGGAAAATTCTTCGCGACTATCGGATTAAAACATCGCCGGTGCCGGAGAACTTTTTAATTCACTCGCAGAATGCAAAAATTTCTGATTCTCTCTTTCTCTCTCTCTCTCTCTCATTCTCTCCTTTGCTCGAACTATTTTTTTACGAATTGTTCGCATAGTTGTTGGGATTTTTTCAATGTTTTTTTCTCCCTCTTTTTTGCAACTTCTTTCTTTTTTTTTAAATATCATCGTAAACGTTACTTCGGCTATAAATCTATATCGATTTTTAATCCAGGCAACGGTTAATAACCGTCGATGTACAAATGAGAAATATGGTATAACACGTGTCTACGCGTGTAAAAATACGTACGAGGGTAACGCGAGGGAACTCGTACGTGTGTGTGTATGTGTGTGTGTATTGAAAAGATCTCCGCGCTAATAGGCATTATATTTTCAGTTTGTATTATGAGAAGTACTGGAGGAGAGGGGGGGATTATAGGGCCTGTCAGAGGGCTAATAACTGGCCTGGTCGCTCCCGGTGGGCACATCTGATACGGGAAAGGGCCCTTTTACAATGTCTGCATTTAATACTAATCGCAATGCGCGTACGGAGAGAACGAGAGATCGAAAGAGCGAGAGCAAGAGAGAAAAGAGAGAAGCATTGGTATAATGGCGGTGTATACACGATTCGTTTCGAAACGCGAGCGCAAGATTCTTCAAAGGAACCGCTGCCGAGGCATTTTGCCTTCGAAACACGCACAACCGCCGTCGAGCATCTCGTCGATCCGAGACCAAAGCGCGAGAGTCGTCGAGAGAAAAGGAACCAAAAACAAAAAAACAGTGACTAAAAAGAGCACTCAAATTTCAAAATCGAGAAGTTTTAGTTAGGAAAAAATTGTCCAAAATTTCCCAGATCGAGGATTTTTCGCCAGGGTCTGATTCGAGAAACTATTTTTCTTTATCGAGGAGGAAGTCAAGGGACGAAGGGTGATTCGTTTCGGAGAACACTCTGCGGAAAAGGGGGAGGGGAGGGGGTGGGGTAGTATTTCCATCCCCCCTGGGGGATGATACACGAGTGAATTTCATCCCCTTCGGGAGCTTGCAAAGAATCCCAGGACATGATATCCCTCGGTATCGAGGGCCGTGTGTAATGAAACCGTTTGGGCACCCCCGCGAACGACCCCGAGGGGCTTAGCCCAATGAGATCGGAGGGTTCCCTCGCGTATCCGCGTCTAGGGACGAAACGACGTTGTGGTTCGCGAACCAAAAAAGAAAAATGAAACGTGACAACAATCCCTCGATCTAAGTTTATTCTCGATCTCCGAATCTTAATTACAATTAATCCCTCGTTTTTTCGAAAGACGAGAAATTTGCTCCGAAATTCCAAGACCCAAAAAGAAAAGGGAAAGAAAAAAAAAACAAAATTAACGCGCGTGCGCATCGTTCGAACTTTTGACGAGCGAGTGATGATATAAAGTGTCTAGTGGCAAAATCAGGGCGCGGAGTGTTGGACGCGGTGCAATCGTTTCGAACGGCGCACGTGAGAGAAAGAGAGAGAGAAAGAGAGAGAGAGAGAACTTGGCACGTGCACACGCCGTTAAAAGGTCTCGTTTTGGGAAGTTTTGACGTGCGGCTCTCAGCGTACACACAATTAAGGGGAGGAGGGAGGGAGGGAGTCGAATGAAGGGGTAGGGGGTAGTGGGTAGGTAGAGAAATTAAAAAGCGGAAACCGGCTGTCGAGATACGGATCTGACCAATCATAAAGCCGCATAATGCCCGGCGCTTCATTCATTCAACGTACCCTCTTTTCGCTTTTGCGAATGCTCCAAGGGAGAAGAACACAGCGTCGCGCATACTCTCCCTCTTCTTTCTCTCGTGTTCTCCTCTCTCCTCTCTTTTGCTCTTGGCTCTTCATCTTATCCCCGTCTGTCCTCGACAACGTTAGAGAACTACGTAGAGAGAAAGAGCGAGAGAGCGAAGAGAGGAAGGAGGACGGAAATTATAGTCAGGTTCGTTATGCTTATTAATTGACTGACGTTTCCGTCATATTATTGTACCTTTAAACGGGGCAGACCGCACAACGACGGAGAGACGAGAGAGGAGACGATGTCGGTGGAGTGGCAAGGGCGGCAATGGCAAAGCCCTCTCGAAGCCGACCCCGCAACGACGATGGTTACAGGCCGTTTCAATAAAGCCGACGCGATATAATGAATTCAGGAACGGTATATTATATATACATATATATATATGTGTGTGTATATATATGTATGTTTCACGATGAATTGCCGATGGTACTTTTAATTCAATCCCGCTGCCTGTACAAGCATCGTTTCGCTATATACCTACGTACGTTCGAAGGAAGAATAATTATTTCTCTCGCGAATTGGCAGGTGGAAAAACTCGCGTCTCGCTCGATAAATAAATGAAAAATAGATAATAAAAAGAAATCGTAAATGAGACGTTTAAATTATTAAGTTGGATAGGATTTTTCTGAATTCATCCGAAGAAGTAAAAGCATTGCACAACTTTCGGGTAAATATTTTTGGATTATATACATATTTTTGTTTTTTTTGTTTTTTTTTTCTTTTCTTCATTTACGTCGATTGGAAAAGCGTTTTTTCAATTCGTGTTGGGAAATAGATGAAGTTGGGAGAGTTTTATACACTGTCTCGCGTTGCACTCGACGTATTTTCTTTTTTTTACGTTCATTGTCCTCCTTTTCGTACGTTTCCTGCCGAAAATTCTCGAGAATTTTCGACGAGGTAGGAAACAAGAAAGGAAAGAGACGAGATGCGAAAAGCGACGTGTCTCGAGAGTTTTTCCTTCCCGTTTCTCTCGTGAGTTAGATGAGAGACGCGTATATGCTACGGGTAGGTATACGAGGCCTTTTTTCGCAATAATTACACGCTAAGACTTTAATTACCCGGAGACTATGGGAGAGAGAGATAGAGAAAAAAACGTCTCTGCGTGCGAAACTCTTCTTCGCTGCGTTGGCAATCTCACTGCGGATGTGTGAGAGAGCAAGAAGCGCGTAGAGAAGAGAAGAATACGCTCGGGGTGCGGACGACGTCGTCGTCATCGTCGTCGTCGCACTAAGTTTTTCGGTGCTACATGCAAGTGCCTACTCGTGTTCCTCTTTCCTTTTTTTTAAACATTTTTTTTTACTTTCTTTTCGCATATTCCGAGTCTCATTTTTTCCTTGGTTCTTTCCGACAGTACGGGGATGAGAGTGGCTGAAGCCCTCGGGGGGTTTCGAGTCTTCGTGCGAGAGAAAGAGAACGAAAAGAAAAAAGGGAGAAAGAGTTGCTGAAGGGTAGTAAAAAGTATGGCGGCGTTCCGAAACTCTCGCCGCCCTCCGATTGGCTCTCGCTCGCCCTTCGTCGAACCGAAGGGGGAATACGTTTTTAGCCACCCTTTGCGAATCTGCCCTACCTCATTGTCATTTTAATTTCAACCCCCAAGGGGGAGGCGAAAAAAGCCAAGGGGGTAGTGGGGTGAGCCAAAAATCCGGGAAGAGACGAGCTGTTATGGGCGATGGGAGACGATCGAGCTACGGTGAGACGACATGAAACCGGTCGAAGGGATGAAACGAGACTCGGCGTGTAGAAAACGCTCGTTGAACGAGACTGCACAAGGTGGTAGAGAAACGTATCGCGAAGTAACTCGCGCAACCCTCTTGTCTCGCCTCTTCTCTTTTTTTTTTCTTCATCTTCTTCCTCTCCATCGTTCGTTCACGTTGCTACGAGATAGAAATATCGCAAGGGGTTGAAAACGCGCACGACAACGAAAAAAAAAACAACGAATTTCGACGATTTACAAAAACAAGGTAAAAAGAAACAAAAGAATATTTATAAATTAATAATAATAATGATAATCTCAATATTTGTCTTCAATAATCGAAATAATAAATATCGAAAATTCAGCCATATCGTTCGAGTAATAAAATCAACGGCTTCGTTCATCCCCCGGTAAATCTCAAAAGAAACAAAAACAAAAAAAACCGTATCAAATTTTGTTCAGATATCGGATTTTATTTTTCGATCCAATTATCAAAATGGAGTCAGTCGAAAAATAAATACGTACGCTCTACGTACACGATAGGGGATGATTCGGATTTGCTTCGAAACGTGGAAATAAAAAAATAGCAAAAAAAGTAAAAATATATATCAAAATTGAACGAAACGATACGAGATTCGTTGGAAAAAATGGAAACAACTATACAGCAGGGAAAAGAAGAATATGAACGTTCCGGCGTTATCGTGCGCGTTGCCGTCCGGAGGATGGCGAGTTGATCGGGGCGAAGTTATTCCGTTGCCGAGAGAATTTCTACGCCCGCGCGCGCGCGCGTATGTGTGTGTCTCTGTGTATGTGTGTGTGTGTATTTCAACGAGCGAAGAAGAGCAATCCCCCTGGCTGCGTGTGACAGCCATTTTAATTCTCCCCCCTCCCCTCCCGCCACTCCCCTCATGGGGATGTCTCCCACGACTGATTTTAATTTCTCGTACGATGGAACGAGAGCATTTTTTTTGCGCTCTCCGATCTACGGTATGTCTTTTTCTTTTATTTTCTTTTTTCTATCTTGGCTGAATAGCGCATCCCCTTCTGTATACAGCGAGCGCCCTCTCGCTCGTCGAGACTCGACGCTTTAACTTCGTATATTTTCAACATTTATATATCTACTCCCGCGCTCCAGTTTCCGTCCGTTCGCCTCTTTCTCGCTCACCGCCGTTTTCCTCGGCGAGAGAGCTTTTCACGTCATTGGGAAAACTCGCTTCTACTACGTACGTTAATGGACAATGCGCTTAAGGGTTATAACGAACGCGACGCTGGAGTACCGAAGGGAGGAACGAAGAGAGGAAACGAAGAAGAGACGACTTCGTCTCGTCTCCAATCTCGACTGTTCGTATTTTTCTTTTATTTCTTTTGCGAATTGAATATAAAAAAGACTCGTGATATAACAGACGAGCGTTTAATTTCGGGTACGAGCCCGGAAGGTTGATACGAGAGTTGGTAGAGCGTACGAGAAGGGAGAGAATGCATGCGATAAGCCCCGAATTAAAGGAGTTGTCGCGGAGGGAGCGATGCGACATCGTCGTCATCGTCGTCATCTGTTCTGTATGAAAGAGCAAAAAAAAAAAAGAAAAAAAGAAACGCGAAACTCTCGTACTTCTTTGTCTTGTCAGCGTGTTGGAGGGGAGGAGGGGGAGGTGGCTATGAGCTTTTTCAATTTTCAACTCGGCTGCATGTGGCCCCGGTCTCTCGAAAGAGTGACGTATACTTCGAAGCGTAATAACGACATACGAAGAGACTGAGACAGGGGGATGAAAAGAAAGTGCAACGAGATAGGGGAAGGGGGGTTGATACAGGGGGTTGATAGTCGCGAGATATGAAAGAGGGCGTAGAACCGTGGAAAGACGTACGCGAGAGATAACTCTTATCGATGGGAAGATAACGCGACCGGAGGATCTAACATTTTTACGGGGGTGGATAACAGCGAAAACGAAGATTTTTTTTTTCATCTACCGTACAAAAAAAATTGGTCATTTTTTTCTAATGGAACGAGCACGAATAAAAATTGTATTCGCAAATAGAAAGAGGAAAATGTTGTTCGGTGGATAGAGCTGATAAAAAGGGGTTGTGTTGATTTTAGCGAGAACATTTATTTATCCGACTCAAATTCGGGGTGAGATGGGGAATGTTTGAATAGTAATCAAATTTATTTGATTTTTCATCGAAATCGCACATTCGCGCTAATTTCAATATTCAACGATCTTTATCCAAACGTTGATTAACGATACTGTATTTTCTAATAAAATTTCGCATTAACGTCGGACAAATTCGAATTAATAAATTCGTTCATTCTCACCCTATCGTGATCGAAACAACATTGTGTACTTTCTCA
The DNA here is from genome assembly GCA_946811545.1 of Netelia fuscicornis. Lineage (NCBI taxonomy): Eukaryota > Metazoa > Arthropoda > Insecta > Hymenoptera > Ichneumonidae > Netelia > Netelia fuscicornis. The sequence continues at coordinate 39,107,723 of OX328015.1, forward strand.
TGGGATTTTCGTACGAATGAAAAAAAAACATAGATCGATGAGAAACATTAAAGAGAGGGGGAGGTAAAAATCGTCGCGACTACTTTGGCCCTTGGCCAAAATCTCGTTGACGAAAAATCCTCGAGGACCGGTACGATTCGACCGATATAAAACGCGGGGGACGAACGAGGCGAAAACAAAAACAAAAAATTGATAAAAAAAGAAAGAAGAAAAGAGACAAAAAAAAACGTCTATCCAGCGGATGTGCCAGATATCGGGGTAGGAAGCGAGCGAGAACTTCTCGATTTGTTTCTCGTAGTCTAGAGAATCCGTGATGACGTATATATAAAGAACAACCCTATCTCGCTCTTTCTCCCTCTCGACCTACCGTCGGTGCAGATAAACTGCTCGATTGTCGTCAAATCTCCGGTTATACGGATTCGAGCTATCGTGTCCCACCCCCTCCCTTCCTGCGCCTCCATCTTTCTTTTTATATATAGAAGGGAGTGCAGTGTTACTGTCTCTCGTTCCCAACTCGCGAATCGTGCAACGAAACCGGCTCACCTATTCTCCCGTCTATTTTCCTATATCTCCCTCCCTCTCTCTTTTTCTCCCACTCACCCTTCGTTCTCCTATATCTCATCTCGAGGCCAACATTTATGTCTCGGTTTTCCCTCGTTCACCTCTTCAAGCTTCGCTTATGTCCACGTGACTTTTCACCGTGGAAAAGGTCGCGTCTTGTTCTCGGTTAGAACATCGTCGACAGAGTGAACGAGTGTGAGGGATAGAAAGGGGTAGGGTAAATTCGAACGGCGAAAATTGTCCTTTTTACTAGTGGAAGTACGCGCCCGAGCGAAAGAGTGCTTATATACATTTGCGGAGGAAGATAGTGGAAAAAAAGGAGAGAATAGCAAGAATGAGCTCGAGAGTGAGACGCCATGTGCAATACTGCACAGTTTTCAGAGACGGGGGTAGGAAAAAAACGTAGGGGGAGCAGGGGGGTTGATGGAGGAATGGAGATGAGCATAGTCGAGGCTGACGTAGACGGAATTTTTCACCGTCGGAGAATGCAATGGCGGAGAAAGATAGATAGATAGAGAGAGAGAGAGAGAGAGAGAGAGAGAGAGAGAGAGCGAGAGGGAGAGAGGGATGAGAGACAGTATTCTCTCTTCTCTTCGTCTACCTATCTATATATCTCTACACATCGGGCCATCGGGCCATCTTCTCCTCTCATTACTCAGCCCTCGGTGCTCTTCGCTTACTCCCCCAACGCGAGTTCCCTCGTTCGCCGAAGCATACTCCGACCCACCCCCTGTGCTTTCACTCTGTCTCTCTCCCTCTCTCGCGCTCTATTCCCCCTCCCTCTACCCGCGGGTCTCTTAGTACACTCTGCACTCACTCACCGGGGGCGTCTAATAATGTCGCCAGCCAGGCGTTTCTCGTTCCCGGCACGCCAGCAGCAGCAGCGGCAGTAGCATTCACCACCCTCTCTCATCCACCCGTTTCGGTCGCTTCACTGCTGCTGCTGCTGCTGCTCCTGTATAGAATCCAACCTTCCCCTGCCCTTGCAGCTTTCAGAATCTCTGCCACCCTCTCTCGGGGCTATACGCGAAGAGGGAGAGGGAGAGAGAGAGAGAGAGAGAGGAAGAGAGTGAACCTACGTTCTTCTTGCTCTCTCTCTCTCTCTCTTTGTGAGAGTCGAGTTCTATCGTCGTGTCGTACGAGCGGTGACGAAGCCATGCACCCCCATCCCTCTCTCCATCCCCCAACCCTCTTTTCGCGAAAGAGGGTGCAGCATCATCCCCCATCCACCACCGACAAAATGAGCCTCGCTGCTCTCATCTCTCTTCCCTCTTTTCTACGATGTTACTACTATCTCGATTTTTATTTTCATCCCTCTCGTGTCTCTGAGCTTTTTCTGGCTCTTTCGACTAACGGGTCTCTCTTACTCTCTCTCGCCCTCTCTCTCTCTCTCTCTCTCTCTCTCTCTCTCTCTCTTTATATATATATATATATATATATATATATACATATATATATATATATATATATATATATATATATATATGTGTGTATAGAGAGACATATGGTCTCATTTTATTCTTGGACATCGCGTTCGTGTATACATCACGATACGAGAGATTACGATGCTCCGAGAGAAAAAAAGTGGCTGCGGCAAGAGCGAACGGATTCGAGGCAAAACAAAATGAAACATCGCGAATTCAAGAATTCAAGAATATTAAGAACTGTACGTAAAAAAGAAAACAAAAATCCCCAAAAAAAATTCCAAATCCTACAAAACCTAAACGCGAGAACAATTTCCGACCAGGCTAAAGTTCCCAGGTGCGACATTTTTCCGGATTAACCGCGTTCAAACATTTGCTTACTAATTCTCGAGCACAAAAATACATTTTTCAGAATCCTCGCGCCATTGTCAATATAAACGGTGGCGCTTCGAATTAAAAAAAAAACGGAATAATTCAAGTATCGTGTCGAGTGTGTAACGTTGCACGCGACGTACGGAAACGTGACGATCGACTGCCGTATCCCGGGGGAAAGTAAAACCACGGCACGTATAAACGCACGCGTCTCGTCAATATTCTCACTCTTTTGCCTCTGGCGATCTCACCGAAACGTTACACACACACACACACACACACACACACACAAATAAAGATACACGCATACAAAGAGAAGAGAATTCTCTCGCCCGACGATGGGGTACGCAGTAGTTCTCATTCGTTTAGCCAACTTTCAATAGCCCTCGATTCAAGCAACGTGAACATAAAAACAGTTTCCTCAATTCGAATCCAAAACGCGATTCAAATCCGCGATAAATTCGCGATGATTTCATCAAAAACAATGCGCAGGACGAATTCGCGTGTGCGTATCAACGAAAGGTAATCTCCCAACGTTATTGACGAATATGTCTCTCACCCGTTAGAATTATTTTGGATTTATGGACGCGCGCTACGGGACAATATATAACTATATATCTTTGTATACAACGATATACGATATATATATATATGTGTATAGCGTGCCAATATATGACGTTGGAGGGCTTGTTCACAGCGAGGGTGGTGGGTAGCCATGGTAACGCCGGCACCCGCGAGAGTGTCGGCTTCAACGCCAGCCCGAATCCCTCTCGCAGCTTCACCAACCCCTCTTATCATCCCTCTCTGCGCTCGCCCTCAACCGGTACACTACCACCATCGACTCTGTTGGCTCTCTCTCTCTCTCTCTTTCTCTGCGCCTCGGGTGGAAGCGGCTCGCGCTTTTCACCCTCGTCCTTCCCTCAACCACCCCCGGTTCCTTCGCTCTCCACAGAAGAGCATCCCCCTGCATTCCCTCTCTCTATATCTATCCCTCTCTCTCGCTCTCTCGGGCACGTTCAGGGTGGCTTTCCCCTGCTCTGCCCCTTTCGCCCTTCCGGATGCCACGGAGCAACCAACCCACGACCCCCAAAGCCATCCCTAGCTGTTACACAGATATATCGCTCTGTGTATGTGTATATACAACAGACATATACATTTATATATGTATATATAGTGTAGTCTCTTGCGTATAGCAAGTACAAGCCTACGCCTCCACTCGCCCGCGATCAATATGGTGGACAGACGCAACGAGAGTACGGTGTGAGAGAGGAGAGTGGTAGGTACTCTCCGCACCACCAACGTCGACATCTCCGTCGCTCGGCCGACTCAATTTGCAAAATCACTTCTTCCGCTATCTCTCACACACTCGCCCCGTTCTCCCTCTTCCTCTCTCCCTCTCGCTTTGTCTCTTTGTCCACAGACATTGTCATGCTTCTCTCACTCGATTCTCCACTTTCGCCCATCTACCCCTGTTCCTCATCCCAGTTGTCTCTACATTTTACGAAATTCTAGGACTTCTTCTCCTGTAGAGGAACCCAATGTTACAAGCAACGAGTCATAGTTTCGGAATATTTCTCCCAGTCGACGACGAGGGGGATGAAAACAACCGGACGGAAGGGATGTAAAAAAAAAAGAAGAAGGAATATTCTCGCTATACCTCAGGTGTGTAAACATACCGCGGGCGATATAATCGTTAAAAAAAACTAGGAAAAAAGGAGAGAAAGCAAAAAAAAAACGCTGCAAAAAATGTCCACGTTAGCCCAAACGCGTTGCACGCACGTATGAGAGTTTAATCTTTCGCTTCGGGGCAATTCGGTAGGGCGTTGGTTTGCGATAGCTTTTCTCTCGCTCTGTCTCGCGTTCACCATGTTTTTTTTTTTCGTGAGAGAGAGAGAGAGAGCCTTCAAAGAGAGAAAGGTGAGCGTGTGCGAGAACGAAGCATGAGCGAAGCTTCCGCATCGTTGCCGACCAACCCCCGGCGCTCAATTGATCTCACACGCTTTTAAAGCCTACCCACACTCTCTCTCTCTCTCTCTCTCTGCATTCGCTCGCGTCGCTTTTCCGCTAGGAATAAATGATAGGTATACCCACATCTATATATATACATATCGAACCTAGAGGGGGATAATACACTCGATAATGCAACGAGAGAACGTTGGCAAGAGCTTTTCTATGGCGATAATAAATTACTCTGTGCCCGCGCTTTTCACGTCCGATACGTATCGCGAGCGAATGAAGCCGCTGCGTTATATCTACGAGGATTTTCCACCGTTCGATGAAAATAACGACACGCGGCATCGTCGCGTATGTACCGTCAAGGCAAAAGAGAGAGAGAGAGAGAGAGAAAGAGAAAGAGGAAAATAGAGGGAAAAATAAAAAGAAAAAAAAAACAACAAAACGTTAAAACACCTCTCACCCGGTTTTCACACCGGTCGCTGGCTCCATGGCTGCTGGTCAACAAAGAGACGAGACGCGAGAGGAAAACACGAATGCTTGCTCGTTTTCAGTAACATCAGCAGTCCATACAGAGTGAATCGATGTGTAGCTTGTATATATAAAACGAGAGAAATCTGGGTGGGTGTCTGTGTGTGTGTGTCTGCGGCGTTGACCGATTCGCAGTTAACGCGTCGATTCATCGGGATGCGCGAACGGAGGTGAAATTTTGCGATTGGTAACAACGAAATAGATGTATGAGGGATGAACGAGGGGGTTGATGGGAAAGGCGGGAGGGTTGTTTGGTCACGAGGGGGGCTGTGCAACGCGACTCGAAGCCACAGAGTTTGCCTCATTAAAAGCTACGTATGTGCCATTAATCCGCGTCGATTGTAGACACGTAGCACCTCGTCTCGCTATCCTTCCCTTCTCTCTCTCTCTCTCTCTCATACGCATAGACCTTTCCTACCCCGCGTTATGGCGAAAGAGTTACTCTACCACCCGAATCTACGATGCGCTTCCTCTCATCCAAATTGAAACATTTGGGAACGGGAATGAATTTTCGAACGTCGGGCTAAAAAAATCGATGATTTCGGAAATAGACCATTTGTTTCTTTGGGGGGAGGGGGGGGGGGGTAAATATTCAGATTGGAAAACAATCGGGGGTGAATTTTTTCCAACTGTGTAACATAAATAAAATCATTGTTATTATTAATAAATATTTGACTCCCGGGAATATGATAACGTGGCTAGAAAAGAAAGAACGCGAAGGTGTCGTTGATCGTTGTACGAAACTAATTACCGATCGAATATATTGTCACGGCAGATTTTTCCCACGTTGAAAGAAGAATCTCCGACAAAGAAGGGACGTTTCTCGCCGACACTCGGCACGTGTTTTTTTTTCTTCTTTTACCTTCCTTCCTTCGATTCTTTTCTTTTTTTCTTACACGAGTCTCGGGTTTGTGAGAAGAGAAGCGAGAAGATCAATTAATCGAGGAAGAGAGAGGAGATCGGTTAATTTAATTCCCTGAGAACTCAGAACCGGCTTGGCAGAGACCGCGAATGATCTCCGGTTTTGTGAATCTGTCGGTCTCTCGCGGTTGCTTTATTCACATGTACACACATATATATATATAAACATATATACACATATACATGTGTGTATGTAAAGGTATGTGTCCGGGTTATGTACAATAGATAAAGTCAGAGCCGAGGCGTGCTATACGCGAACCTAAAAGAAAGATCTCTCGCGGGTCGCGGGTCCCTTTGAAATTAGGAATTGTTCTCGTCTCACAGAGAAAAGAGAGAGAGAGAGAGAGAGAGAGAGAGAGTGAGAGGGAATGCCACGGCGACGACGTGAGCAAGCGCGCGAGCTAACGTTCATCTGGCTGCGACGGCCACCAGCAGCTTCTCCGGTTTCAAGCGTCTAGCCGCCTCGCCTCACCTCTACGACGAGCACACTTAGCTCGATCTTTCGCGCGGGCGCACGACCCCGAAACTATATAAGACCACTTCTCGTTTCGTATCCTTCATCTTAAACTACCGCCTATATATATATATATATATATATATATATATATATATATATATATATATATATATATATAGATATAGATATATAGATATATATATATATATATATATGTGTATGAAAATTACCTGAAGCGTTCTCAAGTATGCTAATTATTTTAAAACAATGTATAATTTTGCGTTTATAGTTGCGAAAGGTTTTGGAGGGAGGTGGGGAGGAAGTCGTGATGGAGGTTTCAAATATTTATGAGAATAAACGATCGTATCGATAATAATCGATTTTAAAAAACATGGATTATTTTTTAGGAATATTTTGATCATTTATTAGGGTACGATCGAGGAGGAGGGGGGATAATAAAAATATATATAAAATCTTATTAATTATTTATAGTAGAGCAAAGTAATCGTGCGTAAAGTCATCAGTTCCAATTACGTCGTCCGTCATTATTTCACAATCTTCTACCCTCTTTCATCGTTTCTACGATAATAATCGATTTTCAAAAGCGTCGATTATTTTTAGGAATATTTTGATCATTTATTATGGTACGATCGAGGGGGAGGGGGAATAATAAAAATATATATAAAATCTTATTAATTATTGATAGTTGAGCAAAGTCATCGTATGTAAAGTCATCAGTTCCAATTACGTCCTTCATCATTATCCACCGATTTCCTACCCTCTTTCATCGTTTCTACGATAATAATCGATTTTCAAAAGCGTCGATTATTTTTAGAAATATTTTGGTCATTTATTAACCGTTTGACTGCTCCGCGGCGCAAAAGCGCTGCGATCGTTTGTCTTTTGCACCGCGTAGCAGTCAAACGGTTAAGGTACGATCGAGGGGGAGGGGGAATAATAACAATATATATAAAATCTTATTAATTATTTATAGTTGAGCAAACTCATCGTATGTAAAGTCATCAGTTTCATTTACGTCCTTCATCATTATCCGCCGATTTTCTACCCTCTTTCATCGTTTCTACGATAATAATCGATTTTCAAAAGCGTCGATTATTTTTTAGGAATATTTTGATCATTTATTAAGGTACGATCGAGAGGGAGGGGGGATAATAAAAATATATATAAAATCTTATTAATTATTTATAGTAGAGCAAAGTAATCGTGCGTAAAGTAGTTCGTTCCAATTACATCGTGCGTCATTATTCCACGATTTCCCACCCTCCTGCTCGATGACACAACACTCGGTCAAATACAAATTTTCTTTTCCTTCCTATCTCACCGCTCCTACCTTGCATTTTCTTTCACCCACGATCTGTAACACTCTTCATCCCTTCCCTTTGTCGCTTACACACTTTACCCTCAAAGTGCAGTCTCATTAATTATTCGTTCTGTTCAAAGTCAAAGGACTATTTTCGTTCCGTTTCTTTTTTTTTTGTTTGCCTCGTTTTCTCTGTGCGAGATGAACTTTGAGTGAGTTCACACAAGCGACGAACGCGAGAAGAGCTTTTTTTTCCAGTTTCGCGACATATTGTTTGTACCTGGCGATGCGCTAAGTGTGTTCGTATATGAAGGAGAGGGAAGCATTTTCATCTTTTCTTTTCATCTCTGCTCTCTTGGCTCTTCAGGAGTCCAGCGAACAACTGGAGGAGTTCTTGCCACTTATATATATATATACATATTAATACATATATATATACGCGGATACACGCGGAGAAATATAAGTATAGAGTGACCTACGAAAGTCGGTATAGCGCAAAGAGCAAAGAGACCTCACGGGGGGGTTGTACAGAGAGAGTTCATGAAATAGCGAGAGTACCAGGAAGTCGAACGAGACCCGGAATCGCGTGCTCGGTGCGCACTCCGAGTAGAACCAACACGAGTGACTCCGCTCTCGCCGGAGTGCAGGGACTCGAGTCTTCGAGTTTGCGAGGAGTGCCCGACGGTCTAACAAGTTACCCATGGTTTACTAACAAGCTCCCATTATTATTATTTCCTTTTTTTCTCTCGTCTTTTGACCAACGTCCGGTTGGTCAGCAGCGATAACGAAAACGAGAAAAAAGAAATTGGACGAGAAGAAAGAGAGAGGGAGAGAGGGAGAAAGAGAGAGGAGAAGGAAGATGTTGAAGAGCGAAACGAGAAGTGCGCTATATTTCGTCGCAAGAAAAGAATGAGAGAGAGAGCATGAACAAAATGCTGCCAAAAGTAAAAAAGAATGCTGGCAAGCATGGGTGTAGAGAATCGTGGAGCCTCGCGGTGGTCGCGCTTTGTAGGAGGAGTCAGGAAAGTAATCGCCCCAACGGGGGGGCGACTCTTGTCGCAGACTGTACCAGGCACACACGCTCCCTGAGAGTTGTTGCTGCTGCTGCTGCTGCTGCTGTAGCAGCCAGAGTGTGTGTTTTGTCTCGGCGAGTACGCGAACACCATGGGGGACCCCCCGGCGTGGTTGACGTCTCTCTCTCTCTCTCTCTCTTTCTCTACCATTGGGGTAGTAAATATGGCCACCGTAATGGCGTCGAAGGAATCGCGCCCCTGCACGACTTTCGAGCTTTTAACTTCGTTACTTCTTCCCAACTATTAACCCTGTAACGCGTGTGCTCGTTTTATCAAAACCCTTGCACGAGTCAGATTCAATCGATGGAATTGTGACAAAGTGAAAAGTTTGAGAATTAAATTGTAAATAATAAAAGAAAAAATTGTAATTAGTAGAAACAGTCAGTTCGTGGACGGACCATCGTGTCATTCGAGGGTTGAATGATATTATTATTAACCAATTCACAGGGTATATCGATAAATTGCATCAATATTCATGCGCAGGGACACGAGCTCGTACCAAAACGACCCTCAAGCGTTGTTTCAACCCCTAAATATCGTCTTGTCGATATCCACGCCCGAAGCTCGCTATTTAATTATACATTAGCGTATCCTGGCAGATGTCTATTTACCATACAATATATTCGAGCTATATCGAAAAAAAGACGAGCAAAGAAAGAAAAAAAGAAAGATCTCGATATAAAAAAAAACAAAAAAAAAACAAACAAACAAAAAGAAAGGAAAGAAAGCGTTCCAGGTATTCGTACAGTAAATGCTACGCTCAAGGCGTACAGGTGCGTCTATAACCTTCGCTACGAAAGTACTCGAGGGATGTTCTAGAGAGAGGAGAGAAGAGAGATAGAGAGGTTGGTTTCTACAACGTCTGCTGATGCCGCGAAGCCTAGAGAGAGAGAGAGGGAGAGAGAGAGAGAAGTCCCGCGAGATATTCTGGCAGGATTCTTCTCTCTGCCTCTCTCACTCTCATCTCTCTTTGCCCTGTCTCACCCTCCCAATATCGTTCTCGTTTCCATCGTCTCACCCTGATCGTCCACGAATCGGTCCATCTCTCTCCTTCTCTGGAAACGCCCGCGAGAGGAGCTCTCTCCGGCGCTCGCGCTTAGAGAGCACAAAGAACAAAAGAGGACGAACTTTCGGGGCGCGCTCTAGTGCTCTCCGTTTTCTCTTTCTCTATCTCTCATAAAGGCACAACAGTGTACATCTATCCTACGTGCTTGAGAAGAGGGCCGGAGAAATACATATATACATGTAGGTAGAGATGTATATAGATCCCAGGATCTATTCGGTAAACAGACAGACGTACGGATCGGACGGACAAACTCCCCCCGACAGACAGACAATACCTCTCATCGCTCGATGGACAAAGCAGCTATTGCGTAAACACTCGAGAAGCAGAAGCAGCAGAACGCTGTGTAGATCCTGGAGAGGAGAGAAGGATAGTAGGGAGCAAGTGAGACATAGAAAATAGATTGAACAGAGAATTCTACCCGTTTTTCTCCTCTTCTTTTTTTCTTCCAGATTCCACTCTCTCTCTCTCTCTCTCTCTCTCTCTTCCTCGTTCATTTCAGCATCGCGAGTAACAATGCCGTGGAAAATATAATACCGGCAATTCTTACTGCCCGTTTCTAGATTACCAGGATAACCATTCGCGACCTCCTGGACTATTCTATTTCCGATTGAGCTAAAAGGGCGAGAGGTAGAGAGAAAGGGAAAAAAGACAGTGAAAAGAGCCCTTGGGTGAGATTTCTTCGAATGAGAAAGAGACGGTGATGAGGGCGCTGAACTACAATTCCTCGTTGTGTTCCTCGAATCATATATATAGATAGATGTAGATACGCAGCCACACGAAAATTTCTTCTTTCTGGATTTTTGATCTAAATAGGAAATACCGAAAGAGCGATTCGACAGAGATTATATAGAGTTACAAAATACAGTATGAGATTTTATTCTACTCCATCCCTCTCTCTCTCTCTCTCTCTCTCTCTCGCTCTCTATCTCGCCTTCTCTCTTGTGTTTCGATCAGCCCTGCGCGATAGTTGAAAGGGAATAATAAAACGAACGAGCTGCGAAGGCTCTTTGTATCGAACACGACGTATGTGCCAAAGAGCTAGATAACGCGCTCTCACTCCCAGTCGGTACTGTATAAAGTTTTGCCTTTACTAAGGTCTGAACACGAGGGATGAAAATAATTTATTACAAAAATAAAATTGTACAACAAAAAAACGTAACATTTTCATAAAAATATAACAAAGTCCGGATAGCAGGTTTGTTCTTGGGTTCAAATTTTTTCAAAATTTTAGAGTGACATTGTGCAAAGGTCATGAAAATTTTGTATCTTGTACCTTTTGTATCCTGTTTGTATTGAGAGAACGAGAATGGAAAATAACGTATTTTATAAATAATATACATTTTATAAATAACAATTTATAAAAACAAAATTGTACAAAATGGACCATGGATGGCCAATGGACAAATTTTTTTTTCAAAATTTCACATTGACATTGCGCAAAGGTCATGAAAATTTTGTATCCCGTACGTGAGATCGAGAATGGAAAATAACGCATTTTATCATTTATCGTGAGAAAATTCTTCTTTTCCTGACTGTCAATATATCTATATACACATATTTACAAGAACGTTTAGAGATAGAGAAAGAGAGTCTAGAGGATGAGACGAGAGATGCTGCGTGGAAGAGTGTGTGTGTGTCGCGCTGGTAGATGCGAATAGCGTGGGAGAAAGCGACAACCGAAACGTGTGGGTGATATTCTATAGGGAGAGATGGAGAGAAGGGGGAGAGGAAGAGAAAGAGAGAAGAGAGAGAGAAAGAGAGACGATACCCAGGAGAATGGGCGTGGTCGACGGGGACGCTTTCATCCAATCGTGATTCAGGCATCTATGGTGGCGGAAGGACAATGTACATCGTCGTCCGCGAGGGGGATGTTAGATACGTAGTAATCTCTCTCTCTCTCTCTCTCTCTCTCTCTCTCTCTCTCTCTCTCTCTCTCTCTCTCTCTCTCTCTCTCTCTCTCTCTCTCTCTGTCTCTTTGGCTCCTCCGTTTGAGTTATGTGTGCATCTGCATACTACAATTGTACATATAGATATATAAATTACAATAGTAAGTAGATATATGTCTATGTAGATGCCAAAGTTGGAGGTGAATAGGAGCGAGACATTGGAACTACTCCTGCACAATGAAAAATTGTTTGTATTGAATTTAAGACGGATGCAAAAATTGAAATAATTTTTCTTTTTTTTGCTTTGATTTTATTTCATCGACGATAGGGGAGGATAATTATTAAATATTATTATTATTAATTTATTATATTTATTATTAAATTATTAAATGGTATTTAATAATGTTACAAAAAAATGAACAGAAGGGTACAATGTTCTATCGTTTTGTTACTGAAAATTTACAAAACAGCGTAAGCTCGTGGAAATCAAAATTGTATCGTTGAAAAATATATAAAAATATACCGATGATTTTGTGCAATACGAATTTGTTACCAGAGCGAATATTGTGACCGAAAAAAAATTGAAATTTTATCTGTTCGCCATTACGTTAGCATCGAGGGGATTAACGATGTAACGGAAACCTGGCATGTATTATGATATCACTCAGATATCGATGACAGGTTCGCGGATATATAGTCCGGGGCTGTGATGATTACCAAACCGGGCAAATATGGAGGATGAGCGTGCGAGAGAGAAAGATAGAGGAAGAGAAAGAGAGAGAGAGAGAGAGAGAGAGAAAAAGCCAGTGGTCTCATTAAACGGGCGTGAGCTCGGCAAGCTTCGCTGCAGGTTCGCACATCGTCAGTGCAAGACTACGTAATGAGAATCGGTTAATTAGTACGTGGATGAGAGGGTGCGCTATGTGCACCCCCCCCCCCCCCCCCCCCCCCCCCCCCACGCCACTGTTACCACCAAGACCGTTGCATACGCAATGCCGACACGTGTAGCATCGTACCTACCAAAGCACATACGCGCTTGTGTATGTGTCTGTCTCCCTGTGCTTACTACATGGGCAGATTGCTTTTATCGTACTTATCTATAGCTCGGTATATCAGGCATAAGCAACCGTACGGATAAGCGACGTACTGCATGCGTACGGTATATTGTATACGTATATACGTTGTACAAGAGTCGAGTACATATCGCATGTCCAATTCCTACCTTCGGATTACGGAGTGTTCTCTGTAATGCGAATAGAGGAATTGAACATGCGAGACGTGCTCCGAGGCTCGTGCTCGATAGACAACAAAGAGAGAGAGAGAGAGAGAGAGAGAGAGAGCGAGAGAGAGAGAGAGAGAGAGGAAGAGAGGGAGAGAGAAAGGGAGAGATAATTCGCGAGGTTAATTCTCCTTGTCCATTTCGCCGGCCCCATTATCTCTCTTTGAAACTACGTTTCGTTTGTCTACCACAGACATGCCCGACATTAAAAATCGTATAAAATTACGACAGAATTGTATATTTTCTAACCGACAATAAAAACATTATTTTTTTATTATAACATCTTGGTTTTTTTAAATAGAAAAATATTTACTAAAAAAAAATGAGAACGTGATTTAAAAAATTTGATTACAGAGAGAAAGAAAAGGGGAGGGGGGGGGGGGAGATTGAGAGATTAACTAACGTTGCTCAACAATGTCTGTGGTCTGAATCCACTGGAAAAGTCGCGGTCGTAACGCTCGGTTGCACTCTCGATGCAGGTGGATGAGAAACTGCAACGCTGGGTATGTAATCCCCCCCTTCTCTCTCCTCTTTCCCCACGTGACTAAACCATCGAGGGGATGCGAATGTGACTGTGGAAAATAAGACCTCCCAGAAGTTTGTGCATGGGCAACCTGCTTACGACTGTCTAATACGTCGTACTATAGGAATTATATATACATATATATCGAATGATGACAAATGAAAAAAAAAAGAAAGTTGTCGCTGCCGAAGAATGGTTGAGGAGATGGCGCTCTGGTTGGATGAGGGATGAAGCGAAAACGAGAAAAATGAACAACCCTCCAGAGTTCTCGGAGAGAAAGAGAGGCAGGGGGGGTGGTGTGGGGTGGGAGCAAGAGAAAGAGAAGAGAGCCAGTGCGAGGCCACTCTCGCGGATTCCCGACATGGAAAACAATGCCACGGGTCCTCGACAATGCCCAACGAGAGACTTCGTCCTCGTTGTAGTCTCTCGTTGTTTCCTCCTTCCTCCACACCTCTTTCCTCACCCTCCTTTAGCTTCTTCCTCCCGTGCAAACAGAAGTCACGAGAGCACAAACGCGTGTATATCCTTTCGCGAATTACTCTCGTCTCGACGAGTCTCACGTGAATATGAACCAGATGAGATTCGAGGACGTACTGTAAAAAAGGGAAAATAAAAGAAAAAGAAATAAACTTTGAGGAAGAATAATAAAGGATGGAGATGCTTCGAAGGACGTGGCGTGACGATGAGAACTTACGGTAGCGTGAAAAAGGACCAAAATATTATATACATGTATATATGTGTGTGTGTGTTTATTAAAACATTTTTTTTTCCTGTGTAAAAGAAATATCCCTAGGATGTTTCTGATGAATTCCACGAATCAGAAATACGAGTCTGTTCTTCCTTCTCGAAATGAGAACTTTTACGAGAAAAAAAACAGATCTTGCTGCTGGCAATAATTAAAGAGAAAGACAAGAGAAAATTTGTTTCTAGTATTTGTACTTATATATGTATAAACACACAGGGAGAAAGCGAGGTATGTAAGTATATTTATGTATATGGCACGAGGACTTCTTCTTCCGTGCTACGGAACTCTGTTCTTTTACCTTGCTCTCTTCTTTCTCTCTCTTTCTACATTTTTGTTACTGTATGTGTTCCCATTTTCGTATCTTCTCACACCCAAGAAAAACCATCCCCCCGATGGTAGCAGTCTCTCTAGCTTCAAGGATCCTCGTGCCTGTATTATAACGAAGAAAAAACGTAGAGGGGCGTAAAGACAAAAGACGTAATAAAACGAATCGGGATTGGCTTTTGCCCTTTCCTACGACGACCCTTACTTTACAATGTCTTGTCACTGTCTCTCTTCTCTTCTCTGTGTGCCTTGTTGGTCGAAAAAGAAAGACGTTATTGAAAGATCGGAATCGGAAACGAGGATGAGACCCACATGTCGAAAGAAAACTCGTGGCTTGAGAGAACTTACAACGTGTCACGTTAAAATAACAGTTTATTTCTTTTTCGTTGTTAAAACATTATAAATTATGTCAAATTTTTATTGCATCTTTTTTTAACTATAAATCGTTTATTTATCGATAAAATTTGATATTAAAATTAAAATAATAATATTTATGTTAATTCGTGAAAAATATTTTTTATTTTTAATAAAAAATATCAGGATTATTAACAAACAAAAATATTCAACAAAAGAAGAAATTAAGTTCGAACCGTTTATTCGCGCGACACCCTATACACGATGGTTCGTGTCTCCGTTTACCGACCGAGAGAAGGCGCGCTACGAGTTTCACCGTTTCTCCGACGGATGGCGCCAGCGGTACTACAATCAACCCCCGCGCTTACGAAGGGTTGTTTGCTCAAGTATGCCGGCGGTTCGATTAACTTCTATCCCTACTAATTCGTATGAAATAAAAATAATGATAAAAAAAAAACAAATAAAAAATAAAAATAATAAAAATTTCGATAAAACCGGCAAACAACACAAACTAAATTTCTATCGACGCAAAGCGCTAAAATCACTCGTGCAGCTACGGATTAACGTTGTTTCAACGACGATAACGAACACAATGCGCGTGTAGAGAATCGACGGAATTTCCACGAATGTTGAAATTAATGAATTTTAAGAAACCAACTCGCAACACGCGTAACGAGAGAATTTTATATACACCGTGCGTAATAAACAGGAAAAGTCGGTTTTAATCCATTCGGTGAAAGGTGTGGGGATCGAAAGAGAAATAAAAAACAAAACAACAAAAAAAAAAACAAACTGTTTCACGTGAATTTCCGTTGCCTCAACGTTAGAATTTATACGCGTATTATGATTTCGTATAAGTCTAACAATCGTAATGCTTCAAAGTAGAGCCTCGTTTCGAACAAATGCCGCGGTAATTAAGAAAAAATTAAGAGTCATTAATTAGTATTCACTTCCTCGAGACGTCGGCGAGTGTCTGTGCGTTGTTCGATGAAGGAACGTTCGGATATAAACGCGGGGTCTATAATAGTTGGAGAAGTGGGAGGGAGGGTGATAAATACGTGTATATATACATGTGTCTTTGTATGAAACACCCTAGACGTGGAATTGTGCGGGCGCGAGCGGTAAATTCTTTCTTGCTGTGGGCACATTATCCGGCCCGGTGGACTTCTCGTTCTAGGTACTCGCCTAACGAGACCTCGAGATCGCACCACATTTGAGCGACTTCCGCCGCCGACGTTTCTCTCTCTCTCACCCTCTTAATATTTTTTTTTGTTTGTAACTTTTTTCTCGCTCCCTCGCACGCCACACTCGTACCTCGTGTCTTTTCTTTTTATTGCTATTACGCTCGTAAAACGATTTTCTCACCTGCTGGGAACGAGAGCCTTTGAGACACGGCTATTGCCGCCGGTACGTTGTTTCACGATTTTTCGAGATAAAAAACAAACCGTATCTCTTTTTCAATTTCTCCGAAATGATCTTTCGATACGTGAAATATCGCGATTAAAATAATATTGTATCGATATATCTTCGGTAATAAAATGTGAAAGAGGATTTTTATTTTTATTATCGCCCTATCTTTTAATCGAATAATAATTGTGACGTCTTCGATGAATATTCAAAATTCTAACTACAATATTTTGTTTTAATTTTTTCGTTTTTTTTTTTTGTTTTCTTCGTGGAGTCTCTTCACCTTAGACTATATTTTAATCCGCCTCGCGTTATGATAAATAGAGTGGTGAAATTCTCCGAAACGATCTTTCGATACGTGAAATATCGTGATTAAAATAATATCGTACCGATATATCCTCGGTAATAAAATGTGAAGAAGGATTTTTATTTTTATTATCGTCCTATGTTTTAATCGAATAATAATTGTGACGTCTTCGATGAATATTCAAAATTCTAACAACAATATTTTGTTTTAATTTTTTTGTTTTTTTTTTGTTTTCTTCATGGAGTCTCTTCACCTTAGACTATATTTTAATCCGCCTCGCGTTATGATAAATAGAGTGGTGAAATTCGAAGTACTCATTTTTCTGGGGCGCACGCGAGTACGTACGAACAGGGTAGGCACGTCTTGTTCTAATTAATCCAAGCCAGTGTCGTCCACACAGTGGCACATATATGATACTCACAATTGTCGAGTTAATTAACACCCGGAGCTTGGATTATCGAGAAGTGGGCAGGGTCCGTGCTCTTGGCTACGTGGAATAATTAAATAATAAATTTGGTGGAGTAGTTACGTAGGGCGAGACACCGAGCTGTGTACACACCCGCGTGAATATCAAGCGCGTGTAAGACAAGGAAAGAAAAACGTACGTCTCACGCGAAGTTCGACTCTCTCGCTCGTCGACGCACGTACGATTCGTGACTCTCTACGGTCTGGTCGACTCGATTTAAATTTCGAAACAATTTTTTGCTTCTCGCTCTCGACCGACTCCACTCGTAAAGGCGTTATAACCGTTAAAGGTATAGCTTCGAATTCGTACAAACTTTAAGCAAATAATTCGAGTGTGCGAGTAAAGAATTAAGGCTGAGATTTGATCAAAATTTCGATAAATTATCGTCACAAGTCATCGATCGAATATTTCCCACAATTTTCATTCTATAAATTATTGCAACTTTTTGCCATTCGATAATGAACACCCACGCGATTCATCTCGGCGATTTCTCTCTAACTTCTGCGCCGCGTATCCCGCGTAATGCGAATGAAGAGGAAGTGAATTAAAAAAAGAAGCTCGTCCAAGAACGAGACAGAGAGAGGGAGAGAAAGAGAAAAAAAGTAGAGAAAGAAAGAAAGAAAAGACAAAGCTCTGGTGAACGGAAGGGAAAAGAGCGAGATGTAGAGCATACACACGCGGGGCTGGTGCACGCGTGATGGTAGGGGAGGGCAGAAAGGAGAAGCCGCGGTAAAACTCTTTGATCTCTCGTACACTCTCACGCACACGCACTTTGAAATGCACACACACACACATACATACATACATACATACATATACATACATACATATATATGCATATATCACAGAACGTAACGGAGTAAGACGAAACGAGAGACGATCTGCGGTGAACGAGCAAAAGAGAAAGACAGCGAGAGAGAGAGAGAGAGAGAGAGAGAGAGAGAAAGAATTAAATTCGCACACGATGAGATTCGCAAGGACTCTATCGTTTCGTTCCCAGCATGTGGAGCAGAGAGAAGTACACTCACACACATATCCATGAGTACATTATACAAATCGGTGCATTCTGTGGGTGTATAACCCACACGTTTCAATATATATATATATATATGTACATTATAGGCTTTTGCTACCGCAGCAGTAATACCGGGTTTGCTTTGTTTAACCTGCGATACCCAGAAACTATATATATATATATGTCTCTCTCTCTCTCTGTCCCTCTCTCTATTTATATATATAAAGAAATATATATGTATATATAAAAATAGAGAGAGGGAGGAGAGAGAGAGAGAGAGAGAGAGGGAGGAGAGAGAGAGAGAGAGAGAGAGAGAGAGAGAGAGAGAGAGAGAGAGAGAGAGAGAGAGAGAGAGAGAGATATGTATATATATAGGCGGGTGTGCGTATGGGTGTATATATTCATGCAGGACGCTATAAATTTGTATACTACCCAAGAAGTGTGTAGCTCGCCGACGACAGTACATCGTAAACGGGTAGAATGCAGAGCGAAGAAACGATTTCTGCACTTAACGCCCGTTAGGCCGCGGCTTTAGCGATTTCCGAGAGTCTCCTGCCGATGAGAGACTCGAGAGAGCGGCTATACAGCGAGTATTTTTCCCGCGATTGAATTCTTACCGACGTTCCACTTATTCGACGAGTGTGAATTTTTATATGCGAGAGAATTTTTCTTTTTTTTTCCCCCGTTTTCTTTTTGCGTAGCGTATGGAAATGTAGCTTGAGAGAGAGAGAGAGAGAGAGAGAAGGGGAGTCGCATCGAGAAAACGTGGAATTCTTTGATGGAAATTAGCGCGAAGTGCTCGAGGCGCTTTAACGCGAACTTAAACTTCGGGAAGTCGATTAATTTCTGTTTTTAATGTTAATGAACAAAATAAAAAAATTTTTTAAAAAGCAAATAAAATTAATCGCCAAGTCGACCATAAGTTTTTTAATGCGTAAATTCGTATCGAAGAATATACGGAAGAATTTTTATTCCCAAAGATTCTCGAATCGAGTATAAAAGAAAAATTTGCAAAAAAAAAAAAAAGAAAAAAACAAATAGCGTCGATTCAATGACGAGGCGCGTTCTCGCGAATGAATATAAAAATTTGCACGAGCGACTCGGGTCACGGAGGAGGTCTCGATAATTTAATGAGAGGTTCGAGTTTAATTATGCCGCGAGCTTGGTCGGCCACGTGTCACCCTGGTATTCCTTGCGATACTTTTAACAGATTTATTCCAACGTAAGAGAGCTGCGATACTTGCAATTCCTTGATGCACTTTCAGTTCTATACGATGGAGACAGATCTCCGCACGAAGATTATATTGCACGACGAGTCGTTCTGTCGTTACATTGCCAGATCGTCCTCGTCCTCGTAGTCGTTTGTATATAACACACACATACAAATATATATATATATATATATATATATATATATATATATATATATATATATATATATATATATATATGTTATATAGAAACGCTTTAGTCACAGAACGAGCACGAACGGCGAGCCTAGTTAACACGGCATTGATACGGATCTACACGTTAGCCCGAACGACTGCTCCGATAAATACTTATGAGCCACCTTTCGTAATGATCCTTCTACAGACGTATCAACCTGCGCTCTCGCACATACAAACGCATACGGGGATATATTTATATAATATTAGAAATTCTGACGCTTTTATGCGAATCGTAATATCAGCAATTATTAAAAATACCTCGTTGATATTAGATTATAGCCGGCTCAAGTATGAAAACACGTTGGAATTATAGGAGAGTGACGAGTTTCATTCAACTGTAAAACTCGATCGCGTTTTCTACCCGTTCCGGATATAATCGACACAATATCAACGGGATATTTTTCCTGATTGCTGTCATTACTGGCCGCACGAGGGTTTTCTAATTCACGATAATGATCCCCGGGAGAGGGGACGTTGCACGATCAATTTTCTACGATAATGGGAAACTCAACGAGGAAATTGATTAATCGTTCTTTAACGGTGGATAATAAATGATATCCGATTATGATGATTCGATATTTCCTTCTTTGCAATTTACAGTGTTTCCTAAAGCATGCGTTTCTTTTTTTTTATCCTGATTTATAATACTAGAAACGCGTGTGGTTATTTTTTCGAAGAAATTTGTCGATTAAAAAACGGGATCGTGGAATCGGGCCAGAATTTTGGTCGGCTATGAAAAGATGGAAACGGCAGGAGAGGGGGAAAGATCGGAACGAGATCAGTTTAGACCTTGCGACTTCTATCGTCGCGAAGCTGGTCGCCGATGCTAAAGATTCTCAAAACTCGCGGGGGCGATATAGAAGAGAGCGAGAGTGAGAGAGAGAAAGAGACGAACTACCCAAAGAATCAGGGAGAAGCAAAACGTACGAAGCGAGAAACGATTGAGGGGAAAGAGAGAGAGAGAGAGAGAGAGAGATAGTATGGGAGAGAACCGCGACGAATTATGTAAGTAGCCGGGGGTCCGAGAATCCGTGATCACGAGAAAGAGAATGAGAGAGAAGGTTGCGAATAGTCTCTTGCACGTGAGGCGCCCCCTCGTGAGCGCATCTCTCGCGGCGCCTTTTCGTAACCGGCGTCCCGAAGGAGTTGGAAAGGAGGTGGAGGAAAAAGGATGAGAAGGAGAGAGAAAGATCGAGAGACCCCTTTGCTCCCAATGTTGCTTCTCGGAAGGGGAGATCGGTTGTGCTGGACCGATGGCGCGACCGCGAGGCTTCTGGCTCGTTGCTGCTGTTCCTCTTTTCTCGAAGAGACAGAGACAGAGAGAGAGAGAGAGAGAGTGAAAGGGAGACGGAAAGAGCTACCAGCCAGTGCCACGTTCTGAGATAGAATGAGACGATCCGAATATCGCGAATGAAAAGAAGACGAAGAAAACGTGATGAGAGAAAAGGGACGAGGCGAATGTAGTGAAGAAAAAGAGTGAGGGAGAGAAAGAGAGAACGAGTCGAGTCCGCGCGGCGCATACTATAAAAGAAAAACGCTGGTCGCGCGAGCTCGAGACCAACGGCGAACGCGAAGGAGAGAGAAGAACGTTGAGGAGAGTGGGGTCCCATGGTGGAGAACGTTAAGGACCACCCGAGAGGAGAAGTTCAGGACTCGATGCGAAGCCGCGAGGCGCCCAGCGAGGCCTTTGGGGGGTCTCTCTTATCTTCTCATTGCCCTCCCTCTCTCTCTCTGTCTCCCTTCCTCTCTCTCGCTTCGTTCCCCCCGGACTCTTTCCATCCGGGAGAGAACTACACCGTAGCGCCTCACCACTCATCCAGCTCGACATGATCGCGAGCACATTCGCAACTTCTCATAATCATCGTTTAAACGCTACGAGCACAAAACCCACCCCTCAGGGGGCTTCTTTCTCAAACGGAAGGGATGTGAAAGGGTCAATTGAAAAATTGCCCTGAGAATCTTTCGAAATGGACCGAGAAGGTACCGATCGTGATAGCGGATCGAGAAATCGCCGGAGGAGCGAGTACGAAAGAAATAACCTGCCCGATGTCCTTTACCCCTTAGGGAGGGGTAAGGCACGACGCATATATTCGTTTATGTGCATTCAACGTGCACACGTATGTATAAATACGTGTATGTGTGTCTAGGTGGCATCGGTGCTACTGGAATAAACGCAGTAGCAGTAGAATCGACAACGACGACGTGAGATCCGTTGAACCCGCATGCGGACCTCATTGTCCCACCAGGAGGGGAACATGCACGTCGAGCTAGCTCCACGGTGGAGCCCACATATACGTATATATAAGCTTATGGTAAAAGCATTGGTAGTCGTACCCGGGTACCTTAATGTCGGCAAGGATGAAAGCCCTGGACCGCCCCTTTGTCTCTATGCTGCTGGTTCGCGGTATCCTCTCGTTGGACCATACGATGGAGGACAAACGTGAGAGAAAGAGAGGGGGGGGGGGTGGAAACGAGAATCCGTGGTAGCAAGGAGGTACGTATTAGTAGCCGAACGTTGGAACAACACACTGGGAATAGCCCTCTATGGTGCTACGGGATGAAATGTCCAGGGGCAGTTTTAGCTACAGCCTTGCCCTCTGGTATTAAAAATTAGCCTGCAAGTTGCCTTGTTACGAGGGCAACATTACGTGGTTGTCCTTGGTGTTACCTTCTCGTATCTCTAGAGAAATTTGAGAATTGCTACGAGTATCCTAGAGATTTCCCTACTGACCTCTGAGCTAAAGGATTTAATCAAGTTGAGTTGGCCAAAAAGTAACTGCGTTTTAAACGCAATGACTTTTTGTGAGTTGGACAAAAGTAACTGCGTTTTAAATGCAGTTACTTTTTGGCCAGGGTATTAATTTGCACTCCTTTGCGTAAATAGATTCGTGAATGCATAAGAATGTTGGCGAGGAACGTAACTCGAACGTCGGACGAAGAAGAAGCGATAATAGAGAATAATAACAACGCGAAAGAGTAAGAACGTGTACCGGAGAGAAGGTATCGATGTGACATTGTCGCTGTTGGGTCGCTTGGCTCTACGAAGCCGCGACGACTTGTACGTATATACAGGAGGGATAGGAGAGGTAGGGAGAACTGAAATTACACTCCAATTTAAAAGCTTCTCCGCGGCCTCTGGGAATAATGCTCGAGGTTGGTACCACGGTGTGGTACCCTCTCCTCCCATCTACGGTTTCTCTACCCGCTGCCATCCTCCTTCCTTTTGCCCTCGCGATGCTTCTCACTGACTATCTTTCTCTAACTCTCAGTAGTTTGGTGATTTCTTACCGTATATACTTCTCTCTTACTCGAATCTTGCACCGTTTCAGGCCTGTCTCGCTCTTTTCGTTCTTTCCGCACCCGCGCGACGGTACGACTCCTCCTCCACCTTCACCGCGAGCTGCGAGGCCTACCCCTCTCTTTCTCTCTCGGAAAGGAAGGACATTATTAATGTCAGGACGCAAGAACAGCGCAAGAACGTCGCCCGTTCTCTCGGCGTATGTGTACACGTACATACACACGCACATGTATATTGTACCGTCCTAGAACCGAGTTCGCATGTCTAACCTATTACCATGCGCGAGCCCGTAGAGTGAACCACACACCACACCGGAGACCCCTGCCATACAGCGTTGTACACACGATATATAATTCCGCGTTCGCCGATAATTATTATGAGCCCGTCCGGGGCTTCCTGTGCCATGACAATGCGACGACGAGCTCTCTGTGCCTGTCGCTGGCTCTTCCCTCTTTACCCTCTATACACATCTGCGAGCGCGTTTGTATACGTGTATGTGTGTGTGTATTCACAAGGCTTTTTGTTACGGAATTGTTTCAGAATCGCGGAGATATTTATACCGTATCGATAAAATAAAAAAAAAATCCGTAGGAGATAATCGCTTGTCACTCAAGACCAGAGATTTTCCGAATGCCTCAAGCATTTCTCAGTGTTTCCTAATTTATTATTGGCTTGGCCGAAAAGAAATTGCGTTTTTACCGCAAAATAACCGACTGACGTTTTGGCCAAAAAGTAATTGCGTTTTCGATACATGGACGCGTATGTTCCAAGTACTGGGAAAAAAACGCAGTGACTTTATGGCCAAAACGTCATCAAGTTTTTAATAGATAAAAATGGACATTTCTTCTAATCGTCACTCGGCAACGCGAGTGTATGATCGAGCTGTAAGTACACTGAATAAAAAAAACACAGAAATACGCGTAGACTCGTGGAATATCGCAGAGAAGAATCATAGTCGTGTATAGCAACGCGGGGGTATGGATAAAAGAGAGTACGAGGTAAAATGAGGAAGCCAAAAAGGCCGATACAGAGAGAAAGAGTGAAAAGGGAGATAGCGAGTGTAGTAAAGGTATGGAGGCCCGCACAAGGCTCGTTTCGCTTCTCTCCGATCCGTCAGTAATAAAGTGACTTTGCACAGGCATGCGATACCCCGATAAACTTTCGAAATTTATTCGCCACTCCTCGATGCTTCGCTCTTTCTCTTTCTCTCTCCCTCTCTCCTTTGTTCTTTCGCTCTGTTCCCCTCTCTCACTCTCTCTCCCTCTGTACTCTTCCACGCTAGCAAATTCCCTCCAGTAGTCCTCTCTCGTTCACGTCGATTCGTCGATTTCCCAAGCAAAACCGCATTCACTCTCTCTCTCTCTCTCTATCTGTTTCTCACTCACTCATTCACTCGCTTACTCACTCACCTACTCACTCTCTGTCCCTGTTCCACTCTCACGATTTCTCCGCATCCCTTCGAAATTTTCTTGCCTGGTTCGCTTCCACCTATATGTGCTCTCTAGCAGAAAGTGCAACTCTCACCCCTTTGGGGTGGCTTTCACAACCCTCTCCTGAACGCCCTCGCTTGCCTCCTGTGTGCGACGATCACCGCGGCCATATTTCTTTTTTCTCCCCTCCTACCAACATACTACCCTTATCCTCGCGCACTACCCCACGTCGTCGCAGCATTTTTCCTCGAGTACTGCTACCTCCTCCTTGCCTTCGAACGAGACCAAAGAGAGAACGACAGAGTGAGTCTCATACGTATATCGTGTGACTTCCGCAAGCCAGCAAGTTCGACTACTACTCCAACTTCCTGCATATATCCGATGTCATTGCAATGCACACTAACTGCACCTCTTACCGAGTGCAGTACCGAGGAGCTTGTATGGATTTTCTTCATGTATGCTTTTTCTTTCTCTCTTCCATTCGACCGAGAGAAGACATTCACTTTATTCAACCTCTATCGACCACTGTCTTCATGATTCAGCAACGAGAACAATTTACATTCCTGCAATTCCTGACTCTCTCTCTCTCTCTCTCTCTCTCTTACTCTCAATCCCATCGTACATCGTGAACACTACGTACCGTTTTTCTTGCCACATTTTTTCTCTTCTCGTTTCTGACCGTATGAAAAAATAAGAAAAACAAAAAAAAGAATAGATAAATTAACACCAACCTAGCACCGCTGGAGACGATGTCTAGAGAGGATCGATGGGGAGAAAGCCAAGAGGTAAATGAAAGGAGGGAAGAAGAAAAAAAGGTATAATATAGAGACAAAAGTCACAAATCAACGGGTCTGTAATCTCGTGAAGATCTCCTAACCCGGTGTCGTTGGTCTAGTCGGCTACTACAAGGGGGTGTCAAACCCTCGCGACACGACACGCCCTTTAACCGTCGCCGACATTGCGTAGGTAGGACCAAGCTACTTTATTTTCTTTTCCTTCTACCTCGTTGAAGAAACAAACGCGAAGAAGAATAACAACAGTTCAAACTAAAATGTACTTTACGAGGGTTAGCCGTTCATCGATTAAACCGCAACGACCGGTGTTTTCCCACCCTCTCATCCCTTTCTATTTCTATCTTCGTTACGTTATTTCTGTTTTTTTTTTCCTTCTTTCTTTCAAATATATTTTACTATCGTTCCTTTCTCTCCGAGTTCTCTACCGCGAGTCTTAATTTATGTGACTCTTAGCGATGAGCACGGAGGGGGTTGTACGTGGATCTGTGTGTGTGTGTCTGTGTGTGTAGAAGTGTGTCTGAATTTTCTAACGAAGTTTCGAGTTCTCGGGGGCTAGCAGTACCACTCGACCCCTGACCGGGGGGAAGCAAAGAGGAAGAAGCGTGACAGTCGGTACGCGCGTTCTCTTTGCCGCGCCCGGGGGCCTTTAAAGCATAAAATAAATTATAGAACAGGAGCAGGAGCAGCGGCTACACAGCAGCAGCAGCAGCAACAGCAGCAAAGTCGGTAACAGAAGAAGGAACACGATGTCGTGCAACGTTAGCGACGAGGGCATACACGAAAGACTACGACTGAGGAGCGTGTCGAGGCCACTTCTCGAAAGAATAAAAAAACAAGGAAAAAAACGAAGCAGAAGAAAAAAAAAGTATAGAGAATAAGAGAGAGAGAGAGAGAGAGGGAGAGAGAGAGAGAGAGAGAGGAGGGAAAACTTCTCGACGTCTATAATTGTCGATGAAATACGATACAGGAGTTTTGCGGGCTGTAACCGCTACGAGGGATGATTTTAAATTCGTCCCCGTGAGGACGAAGCGAGGACGAAAGGTGAGGGGGTTGAATAAAAAAAAAACAGTACAAAACTGGTCGTATCCATAACGACCATCGTCTCTTTACAGCCCTCTCTCGCATACACACGATACTTTGTAACAACAAAACCGTGAGGATCCTGGTCGACCAGGGCCAATTTACGAGATGGAATCGAATGTAAATACAAAATTCACGGATAGAGCAAGTGGATGGATGAGTTACACGGCAACGACAAAAAAGGGTTTACAACGCGCGACAACGACTGGATGACAGGAGCGTGATTGCACCCTTCCATCGCTTTTTCTCCCTTTTTTTCCCTCGATCGTTCGTACTACAAGCAACTATCGTCGTTCTCCCGGGTTGGAAATTAGTTTGATTTTCGATGAGAGATACGAAACAATGATTCGAAACGCCGTTCGCTCAGCTATATTCAACAAGATTTATACATATGTATATATAAACACGGGATTATAGAATGCACGGTGTCACGAGACTTTTATTACTTTCCATCAACGAATAAACGAGGAGAGAGAGAGAGGTTCGTAGGTAAATCCGCCTGAAATTTTGTGGCTACACTTGATTATTCGCGTCGCGAACGATTTTTTCGACCTCCCATTGTACCCCCTAGACCCCCTCTTGTTACAGAGAAAACGCGGATTGCGTGACGTTCGAGACGTCTCCGCGGCTATGAATTATGCCGTGACAAAGCGCGTGGGACGTCCTCGCTGCTACTTATTTAGCTTTTTTTCTTTTTCTTTAACCGTGGCTTTAGCTTCAACCCTGGAGACGAGAACTATCTATGGGAATAGTGAAAGAGAGAGACGTGGAGACAGAGATCAAGAGAGAGCAAGGTAGAGGGAGAAGGGGTGGGAAGGGGTGGATTTGGGGGTGGGAGTGAAATAGCGAGAGTGTTCCAGGCGGTTCCCGGAACCGCGAATTCTCCCTTCCCTCTTAGAAGAAAAGAATAACAGGAGAAGGAATAATACAAAAGAAAGAAAAAAAAACGAAGAAAAAGGAAAAGCGTATACGCGACGAATAGACTCTCCGACTTTACTTCCGTTCTGTGGATCGGCGAGTTTACCAAACTGTGGCAAAATCCGATGGGAACCGAACGAGAGACTTCTCTCTTTTCGTTCTTCAATCCATGTGAAAGGGAGGAGAAAGAGAGAGAGAGAGATGGATTCGTAGAGACGACGAGAAGGAAACGATTCGGCACGCAAATACGACGTTAACGTTAGAGAAAACGTTTAATTTGACGTGACCCGAAATGGCACGCGATCTCGCGTTCGACGCTCAAAAATCCTACTGTAAGCTTCGAACCTTCTCTTTCACCCCCTTCTTAGCCTTCCTCTATAACTCCAACCCTGGGATAAAGCTCGGGTTGTCTTCACCCTTGTCTCTCTCTCCCTCTCTCTCCTTCGTAGCTATCTCGTTATATTTGTTTTACTACTGTCCTATGGCCCGTCGCCGCGTGTACACACTCCCCTCCCTCTTGCTCCCCACTTCCACCCCCCTAGCCACCAAAAAACCCCACCCCGCGAGAGACTTCTATTAAGCCTCCTATGACAAATTACAGGAATTTACGAATTACCAGAATTTTACAGTCAACCTAATTCGTTGGTTCGATCGCGAGCTCGTGTCGTCCTCCATCCCCTCACTCCCTCCCATCCCCCTCTCCATCCACCCCTTGGACGCTCGTCTTTTCGTTCGCCTCGCTACCTCGAAAATTATAGACCATCAGCCTAACCGGAGACTTCTCCGAGCTTCTCCAAAGATATTTTACAGGCATTTTTACCCCTCCCGATCGCGTTTCTACCGAGGGATGGAACGGGAGGAGAGTTAGGGAAAGGTTAAACCGAAAACGAGTGGTAGTTTCCGTTAATTCTCAAACATGCGAAAAGAGTCGGTCGGAGGAATAAAACAAAAAGACAAATTGTCGCGTTGCAACGGAGACGAAAATTTTTTGGGGGTTGGAGAAAAGGGAACATACCTACCCTCTCTCCAATGAGAAATTCCGGAATTTCGTATTATCGTTTCGACGTTAACGCGTTGGATGAATCAGACGGGTCGTTGGGTAATGTTGAACCAATTAATTTTGTCCACCTCCCCTAAACTCGTAACAGTTCGAGGAGATACGCGATCTTCGAACCTCGTGTACTCGTATGGGAGAGGGGGAAAAGTTTCAAAACTACAACCCTCAGCGTTAATACGAAAATTCGGTTCGTACAAATGGCAATGGGAATCGTTATACGAAACGAGAGATAAAGATATTTCGGATACGAGGAGAATGTCGAGGCTGATAAGGCGAAGTTAGATACTGCTCATTTTCCTCTTTTATATTCTCTCCTTTGTCAGGGTCAGCTGGAAACTTGTCCTATTGGATATATTAGCTACGTCGTGAGTCATTTATCGTATGTCGAATTATTTCTGACGTAATAATTCTTTTTTCTACCCTCAAGGACGTGCGCCAGTGCGGGAAATGGGAGTCAAGGAATAAAAATGATGAAAATTGAAATGTGAAAAACAAAAATTTATTGTTTCACTGGCCTTGCTTTTTGAATGGCGGAATTTTAAATTGTTACAACGTTTTATGACCTAGAGAACGCTGTTGGATTCACAGGGATAACTCAAATATTGCAACTGTGATCGCAGTTCGAAAAACAGTGAAAAAATAAGAGAAAAAAACAAAAATAATGATTCGAGTTTAAAAATCGGCGAAAAATCATTAAAACGTCGCAGAGTGATGATTCTTACGGCATTGTAAAGCTTGAATAGTTGCCAATAGAATGTTCTTAGCGCGTATCTCTCAGACCTATTCATAAAAAGTTATGAACATTTAAGTAACAATCTTATTTCTGGCAAAACAAAAAAAGAACAATTTCATCAAAAACATTCATTTTTCGCCATATAACGATATATTTAAACCTTCCGATTACAAAAATATCACTGTATTCTTCAAAAATCTTCTGGTGGAAAAATAACCTCAACTTTTCTCAAAGTAACCCAAATTCGGTTTCGATGAAACGTCAGCAAGCTTGATTAATTTTCAGCTCGTCGAGATACGCGTTGGCTTTCTCAGAGACAGTTCGCGACACGGAGGATAAAGACAAAACGACGAACACAGTAATACAATTCAAGGAAAGGGGTGGACTCTAATTGTTTAGGAATTGCGCGCTGATGGCGTGCGCAATTAGCGGCATGCGGGATATCCTTCGACTATTATCACGTGGATATGTATATTAACTGTATGTACGTATACAAGTGTATATACGATAGTTAATGTGTACAAGTTGGTGCCACGCGGCCCTCCACCAGGTCGTACGAACGGAAGGCTATTTTATACACCGCGCCAAGGGCTCTTGGGCTGAAAATAAATGGTTGAATAATTTAAATTGAATATACCGGCGTGGAATTGCTAATTGCCGGTTCATTTTTCTCCTTCGTGCCTGCGCTCGCGTTCAAAACCGGCGGGTTATACGGATCCGCGTGTATTCCATTACGTAAATACTCCAGCTGGAATCTTCAATTCGTGAAATTAATGAAAAATTATAATCTCGATATGTTCCCGGAAAATATACTTCCGGTATCGAGTATGTAATTAAACATACTTTTCGAGTAAATTGAACGAGAACGATATTCGTGGATTTTTTACTTTTTTGAAGTGGAATGTTTTTTAGCTCGAATATGGCAAATTTGATGAATTTCGTTTATTTCACGTTTTATGGGAGGTAGCACGGGCAAGGGATTAAAAGAGGATTGAGATTATTCAATTTTAGGAACAATTATAATCTCGATATGTACCCGGAAAATATACTTCCGGTATCGAGTATGTAATTAAACATACTTTTCGAGTAAATTGAACGAGAACGATATTCGTTGATTTTTTTACTTTTTTGAAGTGGAATGTTTTTTTTAGCTCAAATATGGCAAATTTGATGAATTTCGTTTATTTCACGTTTCATGGGAGGTAGCACGGACAAGGGATTAAACGAGGATTGAGATTATTCAATTTTAGGAAAAATTATAATCTCGATGTGTACCCGGAAAATATACTTCCGGTATCGAGTATGTAATTAAACATACTTTTCGAGTAAATTGAACGAGAACGATATTCGTTGATTTTTTTACTTTTTTGAAGTGGAATGTTTTTTTTAGCTCAAATATGGCAAATTTGATGAATTTCGATTATTTCACGTTTCATGGGAGGTAGCACGGGCAAGGGATTAAAAGAGGATTGAGATTATTCAATTTTAGGAAAAATTATAATCTCGATGTGTACCCGGAAAATATACTTCCGGTATCGAGTATGTAATTAAACATACTTTTCGAGTAAATTGAACGAGAACGATATTCGTTGATTTTTTTACTTTTTTTAAGTGGAATGTTTTTTTAGCTCAAATATGGCAAATTTTATGGATTTCGTTTATTTCACGTTTCATGGGAGGTAGCACGGGCAAGGGATTAAAAGAGGATTGAGATTATTCAATTTTAGGGTAATTGAATTTTTTTTATTTTTTTTTGTGTGATGTTAATTAATATTTTTCTGGAAGAGAAGGAATAAGTGGAACGGGTGCGAACGATTCAACGTAAATTTGTTCAATGAAATAGGATCATTCTTCTTTTTTATAAACGGCGTAGGAAAGAAGGAAAACATTTTTTTAAGTGGAATGTTTTTAGCTCGAGTATGGCAAATTTTATGAATTTCGTTTATTTCACGTTTCATGGGAGGTAGCACAGGCAAGGGATTAAAAGAGGATTGTGATTATTCAATTTTAGGATAATTGTATTTTTTTATTTTTTTTTTGTGTGATGTTGATTATTATTTTTTCTGAAATGGAAGGAATAAGTAGAATAAGTGCGAACGATTCAACGTAAATTTGTTCAATGAAACAGGATCATTCTTCTTTTTTATAAGCGGCGTAGGAAAGAAGGAAACAATAAGAAAAAAGTCACGAGGCCACCGAGCGTATCGACCTCGAGTTCTTACCGCGAGTTTACTTTTGTTTTTCCTGTCTAAAAGTAGCCAGGGTAGTCGAAAAGTTGGCAAGAAAGTTGGGATAGCTAAATTTTTGCCACGAGGGTTCGGGCGATTCGGAGTCGTCGGGAGAGGCGAAAGATATAGTGACGAGAGAGGGAAGAGCTTTTACACTATCTTCCTGGCAGAAACAAAACGTCGAGTGCAACGAGACACGCGCGAGTAAACTTTCTCCCGAAACTTGTCGAGAACTCTGATAGAGATGCGAGAACACGCAGCGAACGAGATGACAGTTAATTTTGTGGCTTTTTTTTTCTCTACCCAGAACGACCCTCGAGTCATTTCATTCATCTCGGGTTTTGTGGCGAGGTAGAAAAAAAAAAAAAGAAAAGTCGAGCCAACGAGAGTGACGAGGTAATTGGAAATTTTTCAGAAATTTGCGGACGCCGCGTTTCGCTCGAATTATTCGCGAGAGGTTTTTCGGAAGCAAAGGGTGGAGTTATAAAAGGGTCGTCGCGCATAGCCGGGGTTACTTAACGGTGAGAACGAAAAGAGCAACTCCTCCTCCACCAACGAGATCGTTCGGCGAGTTTCACGAGGAACGCGGATACCGACGAAAACGTTAACGACCCGACGTCACGAGAGATAATATGACCGAAGAAAACGCGAAGAAACGACTGCGAGGACTGGAAGACTGTATGACGAAACGAAATTCGAGGGAAAATAGTCTCTTCGTACGTCTAGCTTAATATTCAGACACATATTTTATCCTAAACAATAATTTGTCAGGTATTTCATCGTTTATGGAGATGAAAGTAAATCTATGATGTAACCATTGCTCATTTTATTGTTGTTAAGGAATAAGTATTATTTTCCAATGTCGTGCAAATTGTTGAACCATGAAAGATGCATAATTATAGAAATATTAGAATACAATGATATTGTTGTAGATGAAGCAATGGCAGGATTTTGTAGATGGAGCGGTGACTGAGTTTTGAAGATTAAGCGATGACACAGGTATTGTCAAAATAGTTAGTAATGTTTTCCAAGTAATTACATATAATATAACATTACATGGAGCTAAATCAAATATCTGTAATTATTGAGACACTTCTTGATATTAATGTCCAAGATGTATTGAAATTTGTCAACTGTGATTTGAGATACTGTTCGGTAAGATCTTCATTCTATCAAAAGATGTACAGCGCCTCGATGCCAAGTTATTGAAGAAACATATTTTCAAGACGCGGAGTTGAGAGATCATTGGTGCTACTGTCTCACGTTAGATGTTCCGGCGATCATGGTTCCTCAAAACTTGTGTCAATTCTCAATAATTTCAAGAGTAATTGATACCTTAACATGTAATGTTAAGAGATTCGTGCGTGCAACACTTATTGCGAACTCACTTTCGAAGTCTTCTTGCCAGGCGAGTGTTCCGCAGAGCAAGGCGAGAGTCTTACCACTGCCTGTTGGACTTTCTAGTAAACAGTGTTGTTGGGTACGACATCCATTGATGATCTGTAATCACAAGAATCCATTAACGTGTGATTAGAAATGATCTGTCACAATAATTCATAATGATTTCCTTTGCTGTATCAATTTTCATGTATTATAAAATTTGAACTTACAGCAGTGATCACAGCTTCTTGGCAAGGATAAGGTTTCACAGGCATCTCAACTTTTACACCTTCGATCATCAAGTTATAGCGCGGAATGACCTGCGGCTCTTCCTTAACCTCCTCATCATCGGTTATTTCAGCTTCACATTCCTTTCTGTCGACCGGCTCTCCGTCGATCGAATCATCGTCGTCCGTCAAATACACTGTTTTACTCACTTTTTTGAACATTCTGCACTTATCCTTTTCGTATAAATAATAACTATTCCAACCACAGATTACGATTCAACAAACCATTTGATAAATTGGACGAAGTAACGTTTGTTATTGTACGCTAAGCGCTACATGCCTTGCCGGCACTTGTTGGCATGCATAACCTCACACCCGAGTGAAAAATTCATGTTCGATCTGGCATATTCTCGATGTGACAGATCACCGACTTTTCTGCACAACACTGAAATAACGAACAAAAACTTGTGATCAATAAATGACAAGACGATACACGGCTTATCGTTAATGAGATATTTCTTACCAAGGAAAACACAGATAAGTCTCGAACGCGGGAACAGCTGTCGTCCCATACACAATATCATGGGCTATACAGGACACATCTGAGCATGCGCGACTCCATTCACCCGGCTACTATATCTATATACATACGTCCAATGCTAGAACGTAATCTGCTTTATCACAGTGTCATTACACCGTCGATAAGATATTAATAGTTAATAACATAAAGGCACTAGCTAATAAATTAATTAAAAAATTAATATTTAAGTGTAAACAGCTGAATTAATGTAATAGTTATCGCTTCCTACATTAAATATAAATTAATTCTTATCACTATCAGTGACATCACTTAAAAATTAATTAATAATTTAAATAATTAATTTACTCGTCGTTAATAATATATCAAAATAAAAATAAACAATTTAATAATACTATACGTAAATTTCTCCCACTACAAACCGTTAATACATTATTGCATACGATACGATTTTGTGCATCGTCCTGTAAGTTTAGGATAAAAAAAAAACGATAAAAATATATTATAAGCCGGCTGTATGAGAAAAAGGGGCTGAAAATATTGTTAGTTAATAACTTAATTAAAAACTAATATTTAAGTGCAAAAGGCTGAATTAATTTAATATCTATCGCTTCCTACATTAAATATAAATTGGTTCTTATCATTATCAGTGACATCCCTTAAAAATTAATTAATAATTTACATAATTAATTTACTCATCGCTAATTATATACAAAAATAAAAATAAACAATTTAATAATACTATACGTACATTTCTCCCACTACAAACCGTTAATACACTATTGCATACGATACGATTTTGTGCAGTGTCCTGTAAGTTCAGGATAAAAAAAACGATAAAAATATATTATAAGCCGGCTGTATGAGAGAAAGGGGCTGAAAATATTATTAGTTAATAACTTAATTAAAAACTAATATTTAAGTGCAAAAGGCTGAATTAATTTAATATCTATCGCTTCCTACATTAAATATAAATTGGTTCTTATCATTATCAGTGACATCCCTTAAAAATTAATTAATAATTTACATAATTAATTTACTCATCGTTAATTATATACAAAAATAAAAATAAACAATTTAATAATACTATACGTAAATTTATCCCACTACAAACCGTTAATACATTATTGCATACGATACGATTTTGTGCATCGTCCTGTAAGTTCAGGACAAAAAAACGATAAAAATATATTATAAGCCGGCTGTATGAAAGAAAGGGGCTGAAAATATTCGAGACTCGAGTCATTATTACGAAACGTGGCAAATTGCGTGTAACACCCCTCGTCCTTTTTTCCGAATATGGGATTAAATTTCGTCACTCTCGAACGCTTTCGTGCACCATCGTTTTTCGCACTCTCTCCTAACAATTCGGGACCCGCTTTTTATCCAGACGTACCGTGATATATGTAATAGTATACATACGTTATATACATATATATATATAAGTAAAGAAAATGCCCCTGTTTGCTCGTTTAGTACCCGCACCCTCTCGTCGGTCATTACCCCAGGCTCGTTAATCGCGAGTGACACGACGAGAGTCCTTCCATCATAATTATGAGCGATCTTCGCACAGCCCGAGATTGAATTAAAAATTAACATTGAAATATTGAAAAATTCGTCGAGCTTAAAACGTAATCGAACGAAGAAAAGAATCCACGTAACCGCTTCCACTCTCGACCAGCGGTCGTAACAAATCTTCCCCAAAGGGGTAGTTAAATTCACCCCTAAATAAAATTCTACGATTATCTCCCTCGCTGTCTATTTTTTTTATCAAAATTCTTATCGTCGCGAAAAAAGGAGACAAAAATAAGAATATTCGAAACGATTCCGAGATATCTCGCAATCTGGGCAATTTTCATTTTCGTATCTCGTGCTTTAACGTCTCGGTCAGTCTCGCGTATCTTTCCCCTCGTATTCATGCTTATATTCGTTGAAGAGGAGAAAAAAAAGATATGTAAGACAGGAGGAGGAGGAGGAGGTGGGAACCGAAAAAAAGGGGACGACGAAAATATGAAATATAAATAAAACATATTCGCGGTCAGCGAGAGAGGGAGAGAGGTACGTACCTATATATATATATATTCCTATGTATACATACACGCGTATAAAAACGCGGCTACGCGAGATAAAGTCTATATGCGAGAGGAATACGAAATACGGTGCGAGAAGCGAACGCCACGAGAACGAGGATGGCGGCGTCCCTTCGTCCATCCCAACAAACGAAAACGACGACGATTCTCTCCAAGACCTCCTCGTTGGACTCCTCGAGCAGTTTTCGCGAACGTAATATGTTCTCGGGCTCAATGTCCTATGACTAAGTCCAAACTCCTACTACACCTCTCTTTCTCCCTTCCTCCCCCTCTCCCTCTCTCTTTCTCTCCCTCTCTCCATATACGTGTATGTGCCTGTGTATATTGCAGAAAAGCATGAAAAGACTTAATTAAGACGATGGGAGAGTTTCTCTCGACCGTTCGAGCGTGTCTTCAATTTCCGATGTTCGGCATCGAGTGTCCCCATCGAGTTCGCCACCCTTACTTTCACATACACAGAAACACATACGGGTAATCGAAGGTCCGAATCTATCGACATTGCGATAAGATAAGAAGGTCATCGGCGCGCAAACCGAGGAGTTCGAACGACCCTTCCAACGGTTGAGACCATATGCGGTCTTACTGTTATCATCCCCTCTCGTTCCACGTCGAACCAATCACCTCGATCTTTTAGTCGTTTCGCCACGGTCGCATGTGTCCAAAAACTTACGAATTTCGTACAAATGCGTCAGCATTGTTTCAACGGAAACTATCATTTGCTTCTTTTTATCAAATAAAAAGGACTATGGAAAAATTCATTTAATACACTTCAGCCCTTAGACCCACCCTGTGTTAGTTACGTCCATTTCAATGCCCAGGGGGTGGAGGTAAAAGTAAAACAGAAGAAACATGCTGGCTGGGGTTGGTAATCGCTCGTCGAAAGTTAGCGTGACAGTGACGATGGAGAAATTTTGACCGACACAAAATTTTCGATTTCGTCCTTCAATGATCTCCTAACGTCCTTTGACACATGTCGCTTCGTTCATTGATAAATCGGATTCGTTTCGATTCTAACTTTCTGCTTAAAACGAAATAGGTACAAGCTCGTTCGTACATTTATAAAAATAATGTAAAAATATAAAGATCGAGGGGGTAGGGGGATGAACTATCGTTAATGTCGGACCCTCACGGCACTGCGGTGATTTTAAATATTCAGTAAAGACGAGAGATAGGAGCAAGGAGAAAAAGATCGTAAGGGGTTGTATAGATATATATACAGAGGGGGAGGCAATAGTTTGTCGAGCTGAAACAGGACAGCCAGGCCGAAGACATATATGTTGTGACCGAGGGACATCGATCAGATGCGATCACGGTGGAATTAGCCGTCCCTCGCAGGACCCGTTCCTTATTTCCTTCTCTCTCTCTCTCTCCCACTCTCTCTGTAGTATTCGTTTTTCATCCCCTGTTAGAGAAAGAACGACGAGAACAAACTCCCTGGCATTTCCACCCCCACGGAATTTTCATCCCCGAACTTCTGTGCGCGTCGTTTTCTCGTGTCCAGTGTTTGGACCGATGTGTGTGTGTGTGTGAGAGAGAGAGGGAGTAACCCTCCTGCCAACGGTGATCCGGGTAATCCTTCTTGTGAACTAGCTCAACGCTTCGGAGGATTGATTGTTGAATTTTGGTCGATCCAAGTTAAACCCTCTCCCTTCACCGCTCCCTTGACCAAAAAAAAAGAACAATTCACGAATAACCAAACGTAGCGAAGATTTTTTGGGTGAATTTGTAACATGCGACGTGTCATAAATATTGGCAAAACACACTCGGGGTTAAAAACGAAAATGGCAAAAGAAATAAAATTAAAAAAAAAATTAATCGTCCGCAATTATAAAAATCGTTTCTATCAATATACTTTGTATCTAACGACATTGTCCTTTCTACGAGGCGTGCGACCGGTTTTCTCAACGACACTTTGCCCGCGAAATATTATATCCGCGATGAAATATTTCGCGTTTCGTACGAGAGGAAGATACGGGGGTGGTAAGTATCGCGGCAAATTAATCGGTCGAGACACCCAACGAGAATGAGAGAGAGAGATACAGAGAGATATTTCACAGCGGTCTCGCCCGCGTGATTTAATAAAAAATAACATAAGAAAAAAAAGGAAGAAATACTCCCAAGATCCTTTCCCCTATTTGCGGCGAGGATGCGAAACACCAGACCCCCCGTCGCGTAATAAGTTTAGTTTCTACGACGAAAACCATAAAACAGGGAGTCTCGCCGCGTGATACCGTGTCGACGACGGCGTTTTCGTTCCTTGCCGCATCTCAGCCGTCTATATAATACGAGTATTATGTATATGTGCAATCCCATACGTATACGAAGATCTCACATAGCGCGATCGTCATCATCGACCATATCGAGACAGTCACTTCCCCGCTTCGACCAAAGAACTAGCCAGAATTATCGTATCTTCTTTTTCTTTCTTACCGGAATAAGTGGAAGAAAGACGGAGAAAGAAATAAATAAATTCTTACCGAGGGTAGAAAAACCTCCCTTCCGTGTAATTAATCGACACTTCGTCGTGTTTCCGGTCCGGAAATGCGACATACGACCAGAGATCGAGACTCGCGTGGTTTTTCTCGAATTGGGAAACTCGGTCGCGCAGCGGGGTAGATGCCAGGGGATGAAACAACCCTCCTTCCTCCCGAGTAGCTAGAAAATTTCGGGCTATAATTTCGTATATATATGTCGCGACACCCCTTGTCGTCCTCGACTCTGGAAGTTATTAGGGTGTGATTTCATTTCCGAAAATTCGTACATAGTCTTGTCTTGTCGCGGACGTGCGGAGTGTTCGCGTGCTAGAACGCACGCCGCCCCGTTGTGCACTGGGCGAATAGGGCTTTTTTTCCTCGTCTCTCTGTTTCTCTGTCTCTCTCATTCGGGCCTAGGTTAAATGGTCGGTGCAAAAAAGTCATAAAATAAGTTATAATTTGACGTCGGGCACGAGAGAACTCGTGTCGGTGGTGGCGTTTTGGAGAATAAGAGAGAGAGAGAGAGAGAGAGAGATAGAAGAAAATAGTCTCGTGGCGAGACGGCGACGCCCATGCTCAATGTCCTGTGTGATCACCGCACTCTCGCTCGGATGAACTTTACCCCCGCGGCGCGAGTGAACTATTAGGAGTCTCTGATGCCGATGTGTTCTCCCCCTTTTTCCCTATATAGTATTACGTACCCGGAGAGAAACGACTATCTTCTCTACGCTCTGTGCGAGAAAATTCGTATAACACTGTCTTCTTCATTCTCGCGTTCTTTCATCCCTCGTTCATCAGGGTCACTCTCTCCTAGCATCGGGGGAGGGTGGTAAAAGCGTCTGTCGAATAACATCAACGTCTGAGAACACGATTGAAGAATTTAACGTTCGAATAAGAAACAAAAAATTGATTTTTAAAAATTGAATTTTTTCAATTTTCTGATAAACATTTTTTTCTTATCACGGATCAAGGTGACGCGATCGATCAGTCTGTCGTCAACGAACCGACGAACGAGCGTTGCTTTGTGGATAAAAAAGGAAGAGAGGAAAAAAAAGGAGTTGCGAAAGGCGGATATGGCCGATGAATAAATTACCCGAAAGCAATAAAAGTAACGGAGAAGAAGAATTTGAAGGAGAGAAAAGAAGAAGAATGAAAAAAAAAGGGAGAAAAGTATAAATATTTTACGCGGGAACTAAGAGAGTCGCGGCTCGTTAACAATGGCCTCTCTCTCTCTCTCCCTCTCTCTCTCTCTTTCTCCATAGCTGTGTTGTCGGTGGTTGCATACGAGCGAGTAATGGACACCTATAAACGCCGGAAAGAGGCAATAACTCGACGGTAACGCATCCGCGTGTGCTGCATCGTTTTACTTTTGCCAACGCTCCTTTTTTTCCCTCTCTTCGCACATGTCGTGTCTTCGAGTTCGCGAGAGACAGCGGGAGTCTACGACGAGAAATACATCGGTAATAGTTGCGGCGATAAGCTCGTAGGTTCTTGAAAAAAAAACAATAACAATAATAATAAAAAAAAGGAAAGGAAACGAACGACTAGGAAGAGAGGCAACAAAAAAAAATTAGAGGGGATCTTGTGCGTGTCGATCGACCGTTTTGGATGACGCGCATCAACGAGTACGAAACAACCGCACGATAAAAAAAAAGGTAAATTATAGTGCATCTCTCTCTCTCTCTCTTTCTCTTTCTTTCCGTCTCTCGAGACACGGTGGAGAACGAAGAACGATTTCTTTCTCGCGCCCGAGGGTAGAAAGGATAATATATAGTAATGCTGATGAATTGAACGTAAGAGGAAGAACAAGTATATGGATACGTAATATCGTACGTCGTACGTCTCGAGCTCACGACGCGTATCCATTCGGTGTCTAGCGAGCGAGGAGCAACCCCTCATGAAAAACATATAGTGTCGAGTTACTCGTAAACAGTCATCCTCGTTCTTCTATCGTATTCATCGTTCGATCGATTAACTCTCGTATTTTATTATCATTCAACTTCTCGAGCCCCTGTTCCATTAATTTTGTTCTCCGATCGAGGATAGAGGATATTGTATGTTTTTTGTTTTTTCATTAAATTATCTTTACTCGTTTATTGAAAATTAATTACCCACATCGATAAATTTATTGTCAAGTTGGATTGAATTTTTGTTTGAACGGTATTGAAATTATGGTCTTAGTGACGGTTGATAACAAGCGTTCCATGAAATTTTCCGGGATTGGAGAGTCGAAATTCCTACTCCCCCACTTACCCCCTCTCTCTACCGGACGTGTCGACAATTTATATTACAATCCTAAAATAGTCCGAATAGCTAAATAGTCGGGAGGCTAGAGCAATATAGAGGAACAGAATGAGAGGTTGTACATTGGTGCGGAGTCCACGCTTATTTACTAGCTTCGTGGTACAAAGCTACCACCACCAGAGGTCTCTTTCGCCTCCCCCGTCGTATGTTTACAAGCCAAACTGCCGATCGAAATTGGTAACAAGCTCGATCGCCGTACTGTTTCGTTCGGCCGATCGTTCGTGGGAGGGAAAAGTGAGTGAGACAGTATAAGAGAGAGAGAGAGAGAGAGACAGAGAGGGATGAGGAAACGAACGACGGGAATGAAATAGAGGAAGGACGAGAGGGTTGCTACTGTAAACGCGATTGCGGGTGGCGATGCGCAGCGTTTCCAGAGGGAAGGACGACGAAGAGAGGGTAGGAGAGAGAGCGACGTGACGATAAATCTTCGGTCGAATCGAGGGTGTGGTCAAACGCAGCGTCGAATCGTACGCTGCTCCCACTTCGTGTGTCTGTATATGTGTGTGTTTATACAAGTCCTCCATACTCATACACACGGAAATGTCGAAAAGCTCGTTTCTCTCGCTCTCGTAGGCCTACCGTTGATGCCTCTAGTCAAAAAGCAAGCTCGAAACTGCTGCCACGGAGTTACATAGGTTTGTATACAACCACCGCGTGTCCAGTAACGCGGTCACTAACATCGTCAACCTTTTGACTCCCTTCCCTCCGTCTACCAGCGTCCCTTCCCTGACGACCCTTACGGTCTCTCGTGCGCCATCGCGCGGCGACCGCGGTCAAACACCAGAGCGCCATGGTGCTGACGTTCCTCGCCAATGGACACAGGGGTCATAATATGTTCGCGTCACTGGCAAATGCCGACCGTACGAACCAACACGAGGAAAATCGCGACGTACGAGACTCGGGGTGGCAAGGGGGTGTAGATATCGATAGCTCAAGGTCAAAAGGACGTATGTAGGATAGTTTGATAAGTGACGTTGCACTAAGTTACGCCCTTGCGACTATCAGGGACACAAAAGTTTCTCGATATAAATGACGATCCTGAGAATTTCTTCTCACCCACCCCTACCATGTATGCCGCGAGCAAAACCCGTAATTTTCCCCTTTCATGGAAACCCATGGACCTACGGTAGCAATCGTATTAGACGTTGTACTATAACTGTTACATCCATAGATATATTCTCGGGGTACACAGTTTGTATAGAGAGACGGCCACGCGCTCACGTGATTTATCTGCTGTTACACCGTTTTCTTTTGACCGGCGACAATAAGGGTGAACAGGGAGAGAGGGGGTTGTAGAAATCTGGGAAAAGTTATTACGAGGGTAGCGAGATCATCGAGCTGGAAGATTATCCTAGATATCCGTCGATACTAATATTCAGTGAGAAGAGAACGAAATCACGTCCAAGAGGAAGGGGGGGGGTGAAATTTGTCCATCCAACTTTTTCCTCTAGAAAAAAAAATTAGAATTTC
Source organism: Netelia fuscicornis (assembly GCA_946811545.1). Lineage (NCBI taxonomy): Eukaryota > Metazoa > Arthropoda > Insecta > Hymenoptera > Ichneumonidae > Netelia > Netelia fuscicornis. Next base: position 39,149,177 of record OX328015.1, read on the forward strand.
TTATTTTTCCACGATTTCTTCAATGGAGACTTGAGATACGATTATTATTTCGATTTTTTTAATACTGTTATTGTCCCGGTGGGGGTGGGGGGTGAGTATACAGGAAACAAGTTATAAAATGATTTTGTCGTTGCAAAATTATTTCAGTGAATTATTTAAAATAAACTTGATACAAGATTGCAGTTCGTAGACAATAAGACTATGTTAATTTTTTATAACATTATACAGTCTTATTGTCTACGAACTGCAATTTTGTATCAAGTTTATTTTAAATAATTCACAGAAATAGTTTTGCTACGACAAAATCATTTTATAACTTATTTCTTGTATACTCGCCCCCCTGGAATCGTGACAGTATTAAACAAAAATCGAAATAATAATCGTATCTAAAGTCTCCATTGAAGAACTCGTGAAAAAATAAGAAATTATTATTTTTTTTTTCTAGAGGAAAAAGTTCATGGAGTGACTAAAGTTAACAGTCAGAAGGACGGTACAAGAGTAGCTAGATTTGGATGTCTCTGCTTTGGCTTAAATAACGTTTTGTGATACTCGATTGGTGGGAGAATTCCAAGGGGCGATCTGATGGTATTTAATTTGGTGATAGTGATAAGAACTGGGTTCGATGATAAGTGAATCAAATATTCGTTTATTAATAATGATAGGATCAAGAATCCGTTTAGTGATAAATGATTCAGCTACTTGTTTGTAATGATAAGAATCGAGTTTAGATATAAAATGTGAGAGATTTATCGGTTTTACCGTAACAATATCGTCGTAAAATTGCGCGAACAGAAACGTTTCCCCAGATTCCGTAAACCTTGATTACCATCGTCCGGTACGAGCGTGCGAGGGACGTCAGTGAATATACAACGTGTAATTTCGGGACGCCTCAATTTCTGGAATCAACTGACAAAACGCACGAAAGGTTGTATCGCAGGTAAAATGTGGAGCGCGCGGCATGTGAATCGAAAAGCTCACGGTTTAGTGAACGGGTGAAAAATATATTACGGGTATTATAATGTCTATAGTCGAACACGATCGTGTGCGCGCCGAATGGTCCGACATATATATTACACGGAGGAAACGCAGGAAGTCACATCCGGTCGGGACGATTCTCTGTTCTCCTGTGCGACCGTTGAACACGAGTGCATAGAAATATACGCGTATATATATATAAAAATATCATATAACGCACACGATGAGTTCTTCAACGACGTGTAACACCTCAGGAATGGCGCGGAAATGCATTCTGCATAAACACGTGGTTCTTGCACGTGCAAGTGTGAAAACGTTCGGCGAAGAAACGCACCGATCTCTCCAGACAAGTACATTAAACCGTGCGACGACGCGCGAACGATAAAAAATTAACGAGAAACACGATTTTTCTATTTTTTTGTTGTTTAGAAAATAAAAAAAAACATCGTGAAAACAATATTTTGACTGTTATTTAAAATTCATAATTCGAAAAACCATTTTTTTGTTCTGATTTTATCCGAGTCACGAGTCTCGCATCGATTTTTCAACATTACGAATTGCGCCGGTTTCTCGAGACAAGTGTGTTGAAACGACCGACGAGAAAAAATGAACGAGAAACACGATTTTTCTATTTTTTTGTTATTTAGAATTGCCGACGACGAATGACGAATTGCGTCAATTACTCGAGACAAGTGCGTTAAACCGAGCGACGACAAAAAATCAACGAGAAACACGATTTTTCTATTTTTTTGTTATTTAGAAAACCAAAAAAATGTCGTGAAAACAAAATTTTGACTGTGATTATAAAATTAATAATTCAAAAAAATTTTTTTTGGTTGTTCTGATTTAATCCAAACCACGAGTCTCGCATCGATTTTTCAAAATTACGAATTGCACCAATTACTCGAGACAAGTACGTTAAACCGAGCGACGACGCGCGAACGACACAAAATGAACGAAAAACACGATTTTTTAATTTTGTTGTTATTTATAAAACCAAAAAAACGTCGTGAAAACAAAATTTTGACTGTGATTATAAAATTAATAATTCGAAAAACCTTTTTTTGTTTGTTCTGATTTAATCCGAGCCACGAGTCTCGCGTCGTTTTTTAAAATTACGAACGTCATCAATCGAGTTTATAATCCCAGCGTAACGTTCTACTTTGTGAAAATAGCCGGAACGTTATGGACATCGACTATAGAATATTTATTCACATAAATATATTATCAATCCATCTCCGTTATCGCTGAAACAAAAAATAGATTCGAGTTAATAATTAATATTGACATTCGCATCGTCGCTCTGATACGAAAATCATTGCTCCTCCTTTTCATATTTATAAATAAATAAACGTTGATACGATAAAATTCTCCCGTATTATTCGTTCTTTATGTACGTCGAATGCGTGAAAATAAAATCAATGATTCGCATATCGTGTGAGTGTCTATAAGCTTTCCAGCTAGACGACAGGGTATCTAGATACAAAAAAAAAGAGAAAGAAAAAGAGAAAAGACATATTCACCGTACGACGAAAGGAGGTTTCTCTAGTTGGAGTTACATACGGAAATATTGCTCGAGGAAAGTCAGCGTAGGGGATTCACCCTTCGACGTACACAGATCGAAGTTCCTTCGTGCACGAAGACAACACTCTTTAATTCTGCATGTGCCTCGTTCGTCCGTCTTACGGCCTATAATCAATCCACTTTTTATCTCCCTCTCTCGCTCTCTCTTTTTGTTCATCGCCATCGCGACAGTTCGAAATCGTTTGACCCCAATCGTTTAAGGGTCGAACTCTGGTAGAGTGTCGAAAGTCATCGAGTCGAAACGAAACCAAGAGAGAGATAGAGAAAAACAGAAACTAAAAAAAAAAAACCTTTCCAACTCTCCCGTTTTGGGTGACAATCGTTACTGTTATTATCGTTGGTAACAGCGTGTTGGCGTAATTTTGTTTTTCTTCCTTGTTTTTTTCTCCTTTTCGTCACGCTACGAACCCGCGACGTGAGAGGAAACGAGAGAGAATAAAATATTGCACCTATTACGCACGAGGGAACTTCTATCTCACCTATATGTTACGCATATACATATATATATATATATATATATTGGAGGGGTGCTCGAGCATTATATATTTCTCTTTCTCATCGTGGACGCACCCAAAGTGAGCAGACCGATTCGAAGGAGATATCCGTTTGACCTCAACCGATCCGTGGAGATATATAGGAGGGCCCCTCGTGCTTTATATATATTGAAACAGCTACCATATAAAGCCGAGTGACAGAAATTGGCCGTGTCCAATGCGCGCCTAGGGCCCACACACAAACATTTTATCGGTCGAGCAAAACCGAATCATTTCCATATCGTAATGTACCAGCAGGTCGGAGAAGTCTCTCGTTGCCTGTATCCTGTTCTATATATATATATATATATATATGTATATATGTATATATGTATATATAAATGTATGTATATGTATGTATAGGGGTGTGCATGGTGCTATATACAAGCTCGCCTCTCGACTTCGTATTATTATGCGTTAACAAACCATTTAGGCCAGGTGTTAAATTGTCTGTGACGAAAAGAGGCAAACGATCGTGCGAGAGTCGACTGAGGGAGGGAGAGAGAGAGAGAGAGAGGTTAATGTGGACGCGAGCTTGGTGGAGTCATGAGGTTGTTAAAATTATAATACGAGAGAGAGGGAGAGAAAGAGGGAGAGAGAGAGAGAGAGAGTGGAGCGGTGTCAAATTCTCTCAACGGTGAAAATGTCCCGAAGAAATACTTATTGAAAGTTCAACTGTAATTAATGAGAAGTTTTAGACTTAATAGCCGTAAATTGGCCGGAAAAATAAACTTCGGGGCGATGAGAATTCGTACCAATTAAAAGACTCTCCAGTAGTAATTTAAACGTTTTTTCCCTTGTTTTTTCTTTCAGTAAAAATGATAAACGCATAATTTTTCTCCGATGTTAAAAACTCGTTCACTATCCCTCTCTCTCTTTCTCTTGTGTCTCTCGGCGTACGATGAATCGCGAAAGCAACTTCGATTCGCGTATACAGGATCCATAATTATCCCGTTGTGCTTTTTTTTTACATTTTTTTATCTCCTTCGTTCCTTCATCGAGTCGGTAAAAAGTGAGCTACCGAGACGTATCGAAGGAAGTTTCACTTTTTTTTTGTTGATGTTGTTGTTGTTTTATCATTAGTTTCATTTCTGAAGTTGAAACCGAGGCAACCATGTAGCATATAAAACAGGCCTGCTTATGCACAAATTTACGTGTAACGAACAAAATAAAACCAAAGAAGAAAAAGAAAAACGAATAAAAAAAAAACACAAACAAAACAAAAGCAAGAAAAAAACCAAAACGAAACGAGAGAGTCGAGAGAGATCGTTATCGAGATGACGAATGGCTATCATCGTCCATGGTCAAGTACCCGTGTCCGTATATCTCTTAAGCCCAACGCGAGAACGTTCGAAACGAAAAACCAACGACCAAAAAAAAACCAAAAAACCAAAAAAACAAAAAATCCAAATAAATAAAACAAAACATAATTAATCCGAACGAAATAAAATTGATATCAATCAAATATTAATGCCGCGTCGAATTTTCGTCGTTGACTAACCGTGTCTCGCTAATAACTCCAAACTCGAACGTACCTACCTGTTTTTTTTTTTCATTTTTTTTTTCATTTTTTTATTTAATTTTTATTTCACCGCGAATCGTTCTCGAGTCTTTAGACGACCGATATCCATTTCTACTAATACATACCTGTATAGGTATGCCTGTATATGTGTAACTGTGTAAAGAGGGGTTGGGGGAGGGCTCGCGCGGACGCGGTTAGTCACAGTGAGCGAGCAGCTCGCCCGGCGAAAACGTTATAGCGATAATTTAAGCGAGTTCTCTCGCGTTCACGGCAGCAAAGGTGAAATAGCCCTGCGTTACGTTCTTTTTTTCTTCTTCGTTTTTTTTCTTCATTCTCTCTTCCCCCAACTCGAAGCAGCGTTTGAAATGCGGGCCCCGAACGTTTTCGCTCGCACTAAGCGCGTTATCGTGTGTGGGCCTCGAGTATATACACAGATATATATATATATATATATATATATATATATATGTGTTCGTGTGAGTGTGTATGTGTGTGTGTGTGTGTATGCCATATGTATCTTTCGCATGTGTAAAGCGGGTATAGTCTTTGGGTCCGTAAGAACGCGCGCGCCACCGGCAAACGCCGCGGAATACGCGCGTTAAGGCTAACCGCGCGCGGACCCAAGTCGAGAGAGTTCTCTCTTATCTCACCTCGTTACTTCGGCTTAAGTGCTGCGAATACTTGAAATATCGCCGTGGCTTCCGTAATTCCGTATAGTAAGAGAGCGGACCCCTCGGACCCGTACTCGAGGGGGATTCAACGTGGGACTCGAGGGCGAAGGAGTGAGGAGGCACACTTTATGATCCACCCCGGGCACATTAATACGTGAAATTCATCGGCGGCTAGCCTTGATGTTTTGTTTTTTCACGAAGAGAACGTTTAAGGGGCAAAAAGAACCGGTAAATACCACGAAAATATAAAGCGAGGTGACGGTTTACGCGCATGAAAACAAATGTCGGGCGAACGAATGTTTGGACGGAAAAATGTTAACTCCCACCAACGATGGAATTAATTATATAATTGGATCGATAAAAAATGAGAGATCGAATAATCAGTAAAAAAATTGATTTTAAATTGTAATATTAAAAACGATCGTACGATATTTCAATCGTGTTGTTCATTCGTGTCTGTCACGAGCTCTTGTTTTGCGGTGGAAATTACAGGTGACGCGAGACACTTAATTTGCGAAACGAGAGGTAATCCTCGTGTGGGCCGGATAAATTGGTAAATAAAACGAGTTGGTACGAACTGTCACGGTGTCTGTCTCGTGTATATATCGGCGACAAACGACGAGAGAATTAGATTCGTTGGTAAAAGAAGAGGTGGGGTGGTTTGGGGGTGGGATAAACAGATGGGGCGGAGAAAGGGAGAGTCGAAAGAGAAAAGAGTATTAACGAGAGACGTTGACGGGCCAATTAGATCCTAAATGCTGTAATAATTTCCATTCCCCTCCCACCCTCCCACCCACCCTCCCTCTCTCTCTCTCTCTCTCTCTTCTATTTATTCTCGTGATGTAGGCCACTCGCACGTGTAGGTACGCTCGCGAAGGCGACGAAAGGGATGCGACACGCGCGTTTCCGCATACGATTCTCATTTACCGTATCAACCCTCCACCCCTCTTTCGCCTCAACTGTCCTCGTACCACGAAAATCAAACGCGAAACACGTCGGGTTTCCTTCCTTTCGACGATATTCCTGCTTTTTCTCTCTAATAACACCAACTACGCAACCTCTAATTTTATCCTCGGAACAACCCTTCCGCCTTTCGCACTACTACGTACACACGAAACGAGTAAAATAGGGGTTGCTGGGAAAGTATAGATATAAACGAGGAATTCTCGCATCGTTACTGCGGATAGGACGTTCCACGACCCAACTATCAATTATACACGATAAAACGTATCGTATCCGTGTCATTGGTACATAACCGATAAATTCATCTCTTGAAATTGAGAGAAAAGCGAAACTAGAAAAATCACACAGGATATCTTCGAACGTAAACAAGGGATAGTTTTTTCATCAATTCTGTTTGAAATTCGAATCAAATTTTTGTTTTAAACACCAACGATTATCGTTAAAGAGCAATTACCTTGAATTAATCGAAATTAGAAGAATGATACGAATGTTTGTGTGTGTAAACTTTTTGTTTCAAGACGAGTTTTTTGTACGAATTCTGACGATTGTGCGATGGACGAACGACTGAGGGAGGAATCGGGTGGGAAGTGAAATTCTCGATACGGGAATCGGTCCGGTGAGGATGTAGCTATACACTGTATATATATGTAGGTATATATAGTTTCATCTCGGTCTGTTTGCAACCTCTTGGAGGATTTCGATGGAACGTCGCCGTTTCACACCCTAAGTGGCGAGCGGCGTCTCTGTTCACGGCTTTAAGCACACCGCGACGTTCGAACGTAGAATCGTCCTGAGAGCCTCTCGCGCGCGCTGCTCACACATCGAAACGTCTCTCTCTCTCTCTGTTTCACAGCTAAGCGTACGATTTCTTGCATGCCGTTACACGAACGCGCTTCTGTGCCGGACTTCTATATATCTTTCTCGTTCTCTCACTCTCTCTCTCTCTCTCATACACTCTTTCACTTGGTGAATCTGGTATTATACACTCTTGGGGAGAAACGAAGCTGGAAACTCGCGGGCGACTGAATAAAAGATGAGATTCACACCGCTCGCGCGATCCTCCTCGTTCGCGTGTGCGAGATATTCTCTCTCGTTTCTACCGGCGAAAGTGATCGCTCATTCTTTCTTTATTTTCAATCGACATGTATATATATATATATAAGTTTAAATAAGAACGCGGCGAATCGCTTTTTCGCTCCGAAAATTTTTGCCCAAAAAACAATTGAAAAAAGATTTAAAGGACATTCCAGTGAATTCTTCGTATATATATATATAACTATATACATATTATATCAGGGTGATTTGATGTTTGTCTCGGATCGTAAACGAATTAGAGATCTTTCTTTCTCTGGTCTATATAAGAGTGGTGTTGCACGGGGCAGTCTCGCGAGCTGTAAACCGATCCAATTAAACGCTACTTGCGTCTCTCTCTCTCTCTCTCTCTCTCTATCTCTTTGGGCTCTTCTCGTCGGGTTTAAAGAGGCATATAGATATATATGTACTAAAAGACACATTCGCTATGTGCCGTGCGGCACCACGTTGTAAAAGCCGCGAGCCGTTTCTACGGGAGAGCCATGGAGTGCAAGATATACGAACAAGACGTTATATTACTCTGTGCATATGTATATATATATAGATGAGGATATAACTATAGTCGCGGAGATAGAAGAATATATAGTGCCTAATATACCGAACGCGCGAGCCAATTAACACTACGGGCGAGAGACGGACGGTGTGACGAGGATTATAAGTCATATATATATAAATATATGACTTATAATCCTGGTACACACACACATATATATACAGGGTGAATTTTATGAAGCGTAATAGACTTTATTCTAAGGTAGATGGGACCATTACAAACAAAAGTTGTAAATATACATTGGGGATATTTGTAATAGTTTACGAGATATTAATATTCAAAGTTGGCCCAATCAGAGCGCGTTGAGAAGCATTGTAGCCGCCCACTCCCGCCCTAGCCAGAGGGATAGCACAGTGTAGGGGGTTATATTTGGGGTTACAAAATTCAGAGCAGTCAATTTTATTTATTATATTATTACGCAGTCATTTTTATTTCTCGGGTATTGGCTGCTAGGGCGGAGAGTGGGCGGCTCCAATGCTTCTCAGCACGATCTGATTGGACCAACTTTAAAAATTGATATCTCGTAAATTATTAAAAATATTCCCCATGTATATTTGCAACTTTTGATTGTAATGATCCGATCTACCTTAAAATAAAGCCTGTGACATTTTATAAAATTCACCCTGTATATATATATAAACTATAAGTATAATCCCTCCGGGGGGTTGACAGAACGAGAGGCGAGATACTATGATTAACACCTCATCAACTTTCGTCAAAAAATCGTACGCAATTTATAAGTGAAAATTTCCTACGAATCATATTTACGATAATTACTTTCCCTGAGTACGATAAAACGAATTTTTCAAAATTTTCATCCCCAATTAATTATTACTTGCTTTCTTTATTTTTCTTTGAATTCGATTTTTTGACAATTCGTTCAGGAATAATTCTACGAAGGTGTTAAAATTCACAGTCTCCGTGAGATGTGTGACTATGGATTAAAGATGTAAGAACAAAATGAAAGAGACAGAGAGAGAGAGAGTGATGAGACGAAGAATTTCTACGAGTCGTGCGCGCGAGAGACGCGCCCATAGACCAGTAACGATAGACGAGGAACCTTTTCGTGTAAAAGAGCCGGAGAGCACGAGCAAAGAAGAACGGGGTGCGTATCCCCCGCGATCTTACGGATAAGCCGCCGGTGTTTGCTCTAAGGGTTTCCCCTTTACAGTTAGTCCTTCGCACGACGAGAGAATTATAATGCCGCGACGCGATAGAAGACAAGAGTAAATTCCGGGTGAGAATATAACCCGCGACCTCGTCTCACCTCTCTCTGTCTCTTTTAACTTCTCTATTCTCTCTATGTTTTTTTTGTTCCCCGACACTTTTTCATTTCGTACGTTTCATCGTTATACATATATAGATATATATATAAACCTAAGTCCCAGTCATAAAAAAAAGTATAAGATCGCGATGAAGAACGCGTGAATTCGTGACAACGGGGGCGCGAGTCGACCGGAAGTCTCGATCGTTCTCACTCTCTCTCTCTCTTTCTCGCTCCTTTCGTATGTATGTGTTTTTTTTTCTTTTCTCTCACATTTATTTTCCTTTCTAGCAATACGAGAGAGGAGAGCGACGCGTGCGAGACGCTCGCAACGGCGAGAAAACTCCAACTGTATTATCGTTTTTGTAGATCTCGTGCTTTTCACCCTCTCCTCCCTTTCGCCTCTTTCTGTTTCTCACTCTCCCCCTCTACGTGGCGACTCGCACGTTATATATTAGATAATATATGGACACACATACATACACACATATATATATATATACATATATTTATACGTGATAGTCATGAGTGCGTGCGTGCCCGCTCGTTTTTATAGTGTGACGCGACTCGTATTATTTTTATATTAATATACAAGCCTGTTCTATATCTATATTCCTCCTACAATATGTATATATACATATTGAAATGTATCCTTTTACGTAGCCGCGGCGTACAGAATGCTGAAATTTCTTTTTCTCCGCGTGGTTTATTTCGAAATGGTAATCTAGATCCCGCGAACGCGTTCACCTAATATACAATATTAATCGGTGTTGCTCCATCTAAAAGCCGTAAAAAAACGTACTTAAATACTTGAACATATATATATATATATCATTGAAACGATATATAGCACGATTAAACAGCCTTCCGGGAGACGCCACGAATTCGCGATGATAAATTCATAGAGCACGACGTTCGACACCAGTGTTATTATTATTATTATTATTAACCTCTGGTAGATCGATAATTCGCGATAATTTGAACGATCGTTATTCGAAAGTTCGAGTTGCGATCGTGTGTGTGTGTGTGTGTGTGTCTTATCACATTGTTCTATCCGCTTTTTATTTTAATTTATACATTATATATATGGTTGTTGGGCGAGCGTGATGCTCGTGTATATTTTTGATAACCTTTCGCGATAGAACGTTGCTCTTTTTTTTTTGTTCGTTTTCTTTCTCTTTTAATCCCTTTCGACATATTCCTGGAAAGCGACGATGTAAGGAGTCGAACCGTCACCTGCTCGCATGACATTCGGCTATGAGAAAAAGAGAGAGGGAGCATCGTTACCGTATGTAGAACTCCGACTCGTGGTTGGGGCGTGAGTATGGCGCGGGCAACGGACGGTTAATTAAAAAATCATTTATATGAATTTTTATGAAAGTTGGGGAATGATCGACGAGGAGAAAATATCAAATTATAACGCGATATTACACGGGTAATCGCGAATGATTACCTGGAAAATATAATTCGAGTCGTTTTTTTTTCTTCTTCTTTTTTTTTTGGAGACGATGAGGAATAATTCAGGATTATTATTACGTGGTAATGAATAATTCGAAAGTTTTTTTTTTCCTCGTCGTTGGATCATAAATTGAGTTTGAAAAATTGATTTCGATTTATTTCTCGTACGAATTCCGGATGATTCTCGTAATCGCAGGTGACTGAGCCATGGAACGTCACAGGAAATGGCAAAAATATGTCGGAATAATATAACGGTAAGGAATTCACCCCGGAGAATCGCTCGGAGAAATTAAGCGGGAATGAGAGAGAAATAACAAGAGAAAAGAAAGAGTGAGAGTGAACGAGTGAGAGAAAGAGAGAGAGAGAGAGAGAGAGGCGAGAAAATGCAGAGACAGGTAAGACGCATCGTCCAAAAGATACCTGAAGTTTCAGAAAGAAGTAAAGAACGCTGAAAGAGGAACGACGATGAAATGCCAAACTGAAAACGAAAGAAGGAAAGAGTGAGATAGTGAGAGAGAGAGAGAGGGAGAGAGAGAAGGAGAGACATGGTCAACTCGCTGATGGATGGAGAACGGTGGAAAGAACCGCAACGGCGTCAACTGCGACGCGACGAGACACATTTCGATTCTCGTCTCTTTTCTCGCAAAAGATACGATGTAATGCCTTCGGTTTGAAGACGCGCGCGACGACGAGACCGAACGACACGACGACAGGACGAGAGAGAGAGAGAAAGGGAGATGGAAGTAGTCACAGCTGGATGGAATCCTGCGAGAGATCTTTGCGATCCTCGGGCTCTCTTTCTCTCTCTCTCCCGACGCCGATGCGTTTTCAAAAGGGCGAACGACGAACGGAGAGAGAGAGAGACAGAGAAAGAGAGAAGGGACGCATCCAGTTTTTCACGATGGGACAAGTGTCGCTCGACACCAACGGAATTGCACTTTTCTCTCTCTCGCCCTTATTCTCTTTATATTCTTTCACAGATATCGCGGTCTTTCTCCCTTCACGAAAACGACATTCATTCACATACATATATACATATATATATATATATATTACAGTTACATATATACACAATTACACATCCATATATATATATATATATGTATATTTGTAACAACCTGCCACACGTACATCAGGAAGCTCGGAGAAGACGAGACGCTGACGTTTCGTCCTGGTAAGCATCGGGCAAGATAGCTCCGCATCAAGGATGCGAATCGTGTGTTTGCTCACTCTCGAGAGTTGCCGATACGTACACGGTGAGACACGCACACAGGCGATAATTCCGGAATGTCTTGATAGCGCCCTGTACCTGACACGAGGATCGGGAATCATCTCGAGAGGCAATGTATTTTTATAGCAAGGACGAGGACGGAGACGAACGAGAGAGAAGATCTGAATTAAAAATGACAATTTTTATTATTTTATTGTATTTTTTTTTATTGTTTTTTATAAATCGTGCTTGATCGAGAGAGTTTCTGTACCTGACACGAGGATCGGGAATCATCTGGAGATGCAATATATTTTTGTAGCAAGGACGAGGACAGGAGCGAGTGAGAGAGAAGATCTGAATTAAAAATGACAATTTTTATTATTTTTGAGTATTATTTCTTTTTCGTTTTTCTTTTTTTAAATCGTGCCCGATCGAGAGAGTCAGAGACTTTACGCTCGCGGGTTCGATACTTTTCGTATCGCGACGACATTTACACCGAGGACGGAAAATATCGTCGGAATTCGCTTCAGCGAAATTCCTCACTCGACTCGTCTTCGAGTTTGTCGTTTGTTTTGTTGTTCTTTTTTTTTGTTCCTTTTTTTCGAGATTCTCTTTTTTTCATTCGTTGGTTTGGTTTGTGTTCTCCAATAAAAATTCTTCAAACGATATTGTATTTTCGGGGAAAGGAGCGCGCCCTCTCTTCGTTCCCGAATCGAGAGACCGAGAGAGCGAGGACGACGCACGCGAAGTTTATGGTGTCCTCGCTGCACTCAGCCGCGGAACCACTTTGCGCTACCGGCGAGCGGCTTTTATTACAGCCTCGCTCTTTCTCTCTCTCTGTCTCTCTCTCTCTCTCTCACAGTCTCCATCTCTCTCTTCCGAGTGTGATGAGAGCGAAGATTTTTTTTCGTTGCATTTTTTACTTTTCTTTTTTCAAGACTCATAAAAATGAAAGACTGTACTCGCTGATTTCCTCGGAAGGGAATTAGCCCGAGCGAAATTGGTATCAAAACGAATTTACGTCAGGTCTCTCTCACGCCTCTATAACGTGTGCTACTTCGAGATTATGATTGCACCTTCGACTTTATCATTAGCGACTAATTTTCGTTTCTTTTCCTTTCTTTTCCCTAAATTTGAGACATTTCTTTTATACGCGAATTGTTCACCCTTTTCAAAATTTCACGTTCACCCTGAGACCAATCTATATTTATATTTATACATGTATATATGTATATATATTCTTTTTTTCATACCTATGTGCACGCTGTTGAACGAGTTCGCAGTCGAGTTTTCGAGCGGCACGTTGCACTCGTGCGTCCATGCATTCTCACCGCGCGAAGATCTCTATCTACGTGAAATGAAAAAAGAGTTGAGAAGTATATTTCGTAGTTCCGCCACGTTCTCGAGACTTTTTAAACTCTTGACGAGAGAGAGAGAGAGAGAGAGCGAGAGAGAGGGGGAGGAGAAAGAACGAGAAACTCGTATGTGTAAGCTGTGGCGAGAGACATCGTCATAAAAAGGGGTGGGTCGGGAACGAGGGAGGAGAAGTTAGAAAACAGAATCATATTCTCGCGAGTGTCAGAGTTCCCTTTATACATACGTGTATATATATATATGTAAAAAGGCTCGTTCTCGTCCGCAGAGTCACGAAGCTCACCGGAAACCGTAGGGCAACTTTATCTCGTATGCATCCGACACCCCGTCGGGGGCACGTGTCTCTCTCTTTCTCCCTCTCGCTTCCAAGTCAATGGAGCTTTCCAACGCACGACTTTTATACCAGTACGAAACTCTTCCTCGCCCGTCTTACAGTCTGATGAGTCCACGATGTAAGTATATACACATATATACAATAAATTTTTATACACGTGCGTGTATATACGTAAAAAAAAAAAGAGAAAGAAGAAAGGAAAAAAAACGAAACATGCGTGCGTACACGAGAAACGTCCTCGTGTACGTGATTTATGGCTTTTCGTGTTTTCCAAGAAATTACGAGAGTTACCGAGAGAAACGACGAAAATTCGTGATTACGGTTTTACGTAAGAATATTAAGGAAAAGAATCGAATTTTACTTCGAGAATCTTTGAGGAAAATATGTTCTGTTTATTCTTACACGAATTGAAAATAAAAAAGGGAAATAGATAGATATTTTTAGGGTGAAGAAAAAGAAGCGAGTGTCGGGGTGTCGAAACGAGATAACGATCTTCTCGTGGTTGGCCTCGGCGACGATTTTAGCTGACACACTCCGCGCTGTGCGTTCGTGGACCGAAACCGTAACTGAAACCTTCGCTCTATGCGGAGTTCGCGGTGACTACTGCGATCTTATCGCGTGCATTGACCCTCTTTCTATCTATATATCTCTCTCTATATATATATATATATATATACATACATGTATATATATATATATATAGGTGAGTGTGTCCTGGGGTAAGTGGTCTCGTTTCATCTACGAGTCTCCGTACATTCGTGGTGCATCGTTTCGCTCTCGCGAAACGATCGACGATAATTCACCGTTGAGAGCAGATGGGCCAAATCCCGTGGGATATTATCTCCACGCGTGTATAGATAGCTCTGTCGAGAAAACAACGAAGATCGCACGAATTCCCGAATAATTATGAATTTTATATCGCAGGAAAAAAATTCGATAGGATAAAAATCGATGAAATCTTTTGTCTCGATAAAAAGGAAAATAACGTTGGTCGAGAAAATAGGGATGACGTTCTACGCATTGAGATAACAATGATAAATAAAATATTTCACGATAGGAGAGAGTGCATCGAAGGGAAAGGGTTGGTTGGCTCGTGGAAACGGAGAGCTCTTTGCTCGCAGGTTGGAATCCTCGCACAGTTCGCGAGAGAGTCTCGCGATCGGGCGCGCGAGCGAGGTGGTACAAGCATTCGAACGATTCGAAAATGCCATCGTCGTTATTCTCTTTCCAGCTTCTTTCCTCGCTCTCTTCTTTTAGGATAAAGAAGAGAAAAGCTGAAGAAACGAGAAAGAACGAGAGAGAAGTAGAAGACAAAAGGGAAAGAATTGCGAGAGATGCGCATATGGCTAACTTATATATATATATATGTATACATTGTAAAATATATAGGAGCTCTCAGATCGGTCTGTGCACGTCGCTCGAACGTGCGAGAGAGCTTCGAGAGTTTAAGCGTAAAGCCAGAAGGTCCTTAGCCGCGCGCCGGTCGAGGATCAGCCTTAATTAACTCTCGAGAAGAGCCGTGGCGATGCTCGTTTGTGCGTCCGATCGGTAACCGTCTATATATACAATCTATAGATATATAAATATATATATATGTGTATATAAGAAGAAGGCGAGAGAGCCCTGAGAAAAGAGAAAAGGAAAAGAAGACGCGCGAGTGAGAGAGAGAGAGAGAGAGAGTGAGAAGGAGGGAAAAGAGTTGGAGGGCCTGGGTGGTCAGAGATTCCAGTTTCTCGATAATTGGTCGAGGTGTTTCGACACCCGACCACCACCGATAGCGGCACAAGAGGAAATCGAACCACCACTACCAGAAGCCGCTGTCTTAAAAAAAACAAAATATACAAACACGTATATATAAATGCGAGAGTCGGACTGCGATCGTTCCTGAATCCTGTCGAAATAACATTATATGTATATATATATGTATATAAAATCAAGAAAATAAAAACGTATATATATACACACACATATATATATATATCTATATGTATATATACGTGTGTGAATATAATCAAGAAAGAGATACAAGAAAAATAAACGAGCTCTGTTATACCGGACGTGAACGTTCTCTCTTTCCGTGAGTGTGCATGGACCGCGGCGTCGAGATGAGAAGACACGAGAGATACTCGCGAGATACGAGCCGAACGACATTAGGAACGACGCCTACCGAAGTAGCGGTGCGATCTTCCTCTCGGCCCGAACATTATAACTTGCCTTGCACACTCGATTATATACATATATATACATATACATATATACATATATGTAACATTTTTTATATTTATTAATATATAGTTAATATTATAATTATTATAATATAATATAATATAATATAATATAATATAATATAACATAACATAATATAATATAATATAATATAATATAATATAATATAATATAATATAATATAATATAATATAATATAATATAATATAATATAATATAATATAATATAATATAATATAATATAATATAATATAATATAATATAATATAATATAATATAATATAATATAATATAATATAATATAATATAATATAATATAATATAATATAATATAATATAATATAATATAATATAATATAATATATTATAATATTATAATAATTACTATAATATTAATTATATATTAATATACTATAATACAATATAATATAATATTATAATAATTACTATAATATTAATTATATATTAATATACTATAATATAATATACTATAATATAATATAATATATTATAATATAATAATAATAGTAATACTATAATGTTATAATAATTATTATAATCCTAATTATATATTAATATATATAATAAATATTATATATATTGATATATATGTATACATATATGCACGTGAAGATCGGAGGTAATATTACGCGCCGACTCAAAGAAAAAACAAAATAAGAGCATCGCGGCTGGGCGGTGAGCATTCGTCCGATCGCCACGGGATGTTCTCCTCCTCGCACTCCCCGATCTTATTTTATTTTCTCTCTCGTTATGATACAACGCGCACGTGTACATAGCGAGGAAAAAAAAGAAACACTCAAAACGTCTTCCCTCAAACCATTACGTTTCTCTCATCGCTGATTAAATTTTCAAATTTAATCCATCCTTTAATTTCTAGCTTAATTATCATATCGCGAGTTTACGTACGACTTTGGATGTATACAATTTTCGACGATTTTACGGTAAGGGAGAAAAGTTAGATCGACACGAACGACGTGAGATTACAACTGACTCATTTTCATCCCTCGCACACCCCCTCTAGACGACGGTAGAGGGGTGTGTATCGGTATCGCCCTGTGTTATCACGTCCCTATCCCCGTCGCCTATCCCCGTATGTCTCTTCTCAGTTTATTTTCTCTCTCTCTCTCTGTTTCTCGTGCGACGTCTCACTCGCTCGTTCTCGAAATCAACCAACCCCCCGCTAGAAGAGTGGGAGGGGGGTCAACGGCTACGCGTATAACGTATATTTGTGTCGGTTCAATGTATCCGACCCCTCGTTCGTAAAGTAGCAAGACCAAGTGAGAGAATATCGAGACATACCGGGGCGATGTACGATAGGCTCGATGGGGTGGGTTAGGGGCAGGAGGGATGTGGGTAACAGCGTTTATTCGTTTGTGAAATTAGTGCTGGTTTTGTCGTGTTTGGACCCACGGAAGCATCAACTAGAAATGCCCTTGTTGGAATGATGATAGCACGGTCCGAGACCCTTCCTGACCAGACGGCGATGTTCTATATATATTTTCTATATATAGATATATACATATATATACATTTCCATTCGCGAGTCTCGGAGTATACGTTCTTTATCTACGTCTCTCTCTCCCTCTCTCTCTCTCTCCCTCTCTCCCTCTCTCTCCCTCTCTCTCTCTCTACACACACACACACACACACACACATACATACATACATATATACACATATACATATATATATATATATATATATATATATATATATATATATATATATATATATATATATATATATATATATATATATATATATATATATATATATATATACATAAATGCATCGTATCAGTAACAGAAGAGAAAATACAGCGAGAACGCCAGCATCCCCCTCGGAGTTAACGAAATTTATATATATATATATATATATAAACGCGAAGTTTGCGAGGGTGTCGGATGTTTCGGCCGGCCTGGTGCTTATGCGATTAAAAGGATTCGCTAGGCGAGGATCTGTGACTGATTTTCTTTACAGATCGTTTGCGACGATACCCGAATTTCGAATATATAGGTTTCGACAAAAAAGGAGGGGGAGAAAAACTTAACCGCGAAAGAAAGTCGACGCTGGTGCATGGCGTCTGCCGTTCGTTAAACTCGTAATGATCTTACTCGCGCGTGAATTCCTCCGGCGAGAATCAATTCTCTTCGACGGGAGAGAGAGAGAGAGCAGAGATTCTCGTCACGCGAGGCGTTTAGATCCAATTCGTATATGACTCGGTTTTATATACGTATATAAATATATATATATGTACGAAATCGTCTCCTTGCTGCCTTTACCGCAAAGATATCTACCCTCCCCCTTTCCAGTTCCCTTTTTTTATTCCGAGAAACTCTCGAAGCGAGAGAGAAAAGGAGTGTCATCAAAATGTGCGAAAGCTTAATTGGGAGAATTGAATCTTTCGCTCGGTCGCACGCAATCAGATGAACTTCGTTTGCCGAGAATCTTTCTTTCTCTCTCTCTCTCTCACCCTTACCCTCTCTCTTCCCTTCCATCGGACCACCATCTCCATCCGCCACTGAAATTTTTAGGGCCGTTTCGAGGTCGAACCTTATAAAACACGTAACCGGGGGTTGAAAAATTCCTCTATACTTTTCGTTTAAATCGAAAAATCATTCGCTAACGCAAGACGCGCAACTAGTTGCGCGTATTCTCAGGTACATCGCGGAACTACTACACGCCGAGAGAGAAAATACCAGGATCTCTCGCGCGTCGGACAACGCGAACAACTTTATACGACGAGGTGTCGTCTCGTTAAAGCTTCCCTCACACCAAACATTTTATCACGAACGTGAGAAACGAAAAATATATGTGGTACGCGAACGCGAGATGAGTCTCTGGGAAAATTGCGACAGGAATCTTTCGCTCTTATAGATAGGAGTTTCTTTTCTCTCTCTCTCCCTCTCTCTCTCTCTTTCTCTTTCTTATCACATTGAATGCACCAATCCCTTGGCGTATCGTAAAATTGTTTCGATCCCACGTAAACATAACATATATATAATCTTGGTTTACGAGTTTGATACCTCGCGAGTCGCGAGTTTGCCGTGAAATGGCACCACTGTGAACCCAACACCACAGCTACGTGTCCGCACGGTGTGTCTAACGATCTCGATGCTTTTTGCTTACCCGACTGATGCATCGTTCTCGTCGTTTCCTCCACGAACGAGGAAATGTGCGTATATATATATATATATATGTATAAACTCACGTTCCTGAGTACACGACGTTTCACTTAACTCTAGAAACATACCTGGAGAACGTCGTGTTGCGAGTACACAGGCCCTTATATACTATCACGTGCGGCATGACTCCTCCCGGTGATGTGCTTACTCTTGTGACACACACGTAGGGTGGGAAGAGGGAAGGTGAGGGGGGAGGAAGGTTTATATGAAAAAGTGGATTCGTGCGGCACGTCGTCGTCGTCGTCGTTGTCGGAGCAACTCTCTGGCGCGACTCCGATCGGATCTCTCCTTTCTTTCATCGCCTGTCCGCAACTCCTCGAATCGATAAAAACCAATCTTAATTAATCGTCATTATTGATCGAAAAATTAATTTCGCTCTTTTTTTTCGTTTCATTTCAAAAATTATATTACGAATTTTTTCTACGTTTGTGACGATGAAGATCGTTAATTATAAATGGTTGCATGATTTTTTTGTTTGTTTTTATTAATTTGGATTAATTTCGTGAGAAATTTGAGGATTTATATCGACCTGGATAAAATTGCGGTCACGCGTGTCCGGTTAAAAATTGAATCGGGGGAAAAAGAGATCGATCGTGTGCCGTATGTTTGCGAATCAAGTGTATCGCGGTTAGATCGCGATATCAGGGAGAGGACCGGTTGGAAACGAGGCGGAATCGACTCGTTCTTTCTCTCGACGTATTATTAACTTAATTCGCAAATGTTATACATATCGTCCAAGCTCGTGGCCGCGTTTACGTTTTTTCATGGATTTCAATCGGGGAATTAATCAAATACGCGAGATATTCTTACCGACGAATACACGGGTTGTGCGTCTGAAAAATCGATGAGTAGGAACCGGTGCCGCCAAAAGCGCGTCCACAGCGTGATATTAAAACGAGGAGGGGAAAGCGAGGTAGAGGAGAAAAGGAAAAAGAAATGAATAAAAGGGGAGAGAACGCGAGAAGTTCCTCCTCGCGGCTACGATGGAGAAATAAGGCAGCTGTCCTCGCACGACGCTCGAGCTCACCTGTTGGTCTCACACTAATTACGCGAACGAGTATAAAGCCTCAAATATACATACACACACACACACACACACACATATATATATATATGCATGCACACGCTCGTATAACACGCATGTATATATTATCTCTCTCTCATTCTCTATGTATATATAGAGAGAGAGAAGGAGAGAGAGAGGGAGGGAGATAGAGAGAGAGAGAGAGAGAATCGGTACAAGTTGAGGAAGCGAAGTGATCTCGCGAAGGCCGAGATACGTTTTATACACCGCGCTGACAAGATTTATCGGCACGCTTAGCCCTCGAACCGGAGGGACCACACACAAGAAATTCATCCAGAGAGGATGTTTCTCTTCGTTTTATTTATTTTATTTTATTTTTTTTTACGTATCTCGATGTAACGAGAGCGAGCTACCGCGAGACTTCTCGGGAAGAAAATTATCTCGGTGCACTTTGATACCGTTAACACCTTCGTGGCTCGTCGTATTAACCTCCCTTCTACCCTCCCCCAAAAAAAATTAATAAATAAAATGAAAACAAAAATTGAAAAAAATTATAAATCCAATCATATCAGAATTTGTAATTTTTCGATCGTTTCATTTCCAACGATCGATTACGAGAAAAAAAATTTAATTAATCCGTATAAATCATGGAATAATAATAATGATAAACGTTGTTTTCGTAATTGAATTAATTCAGTTGAATTTCTTTGTTTCTGTTTTTACTTTTTTTTATTCTTCCTCTCGCTGAGGAAAATTCATTTAATGGAGCGAGTTTCACAAGTGCAGAATTGAGATTGAGTGTCCCGCGGTAAATCGTACAGAGTGGAACGATTCGCGGGGCGCGAGAAGTCGTAAAATATCTCACGACGATATATACGTAGTTACACGCGTGTGTATGCGTGTATACAGAGGGAGATTCGAAAGGGAGGGAGTAAAGGGTGGAAAAGAGAGGTATCGAAGAGCGTTCGCGGGAGAACGAGAAACACGAATCTAGTTGTCTAACCGCGTGTGCGCGACGCTGGGATGACCTCATCGCGTCTCGTCCGGTGCCATTAGCTCGGCAAGGAAAAAGTGGCGGTCGCCTTTAATGGTTGCGCGCGCGAGACTCTCGCGATCGACTATAAAGCTTGAGCAAGAGAGAGAGAGAGAGAGAGAGATGGTCGATGTGTGCGTTCGCGATTCTCATCTCCCTTCTTCCTCAGATCGTAGTCGATCGTGGCCGTCGTCGTCGCGAATCCTTTTTCAGTCGTGTCGGACTCGGGCGCGAGCTCATGGCTGCTTAATTGCTTATTTCTCAGGATCTCTTACGATATTAGTGTGCAACCGAGCTCTCTCTCTCTCTCTCTCTCTCTCTCTCTCTCTCTCTTTCTCGTTCTTTTTGCGACTTCGAGAGGCAGCAGATCGCTCGTGGTGGCGCGTTCACGCGGGCGCGCGAGAGATCGCGAATGAGAAGTGGAAAAAGTTAGCGAACAAGTTTAGAGTCAGACCAACATTGGCTTAACAGCAAATTAAAAGAAGCAAGAAATTCGTATTGATATTTACACTGACAATCTTTGTTTCTTTTTTTATATAACTTTTCAAGCTTTTGCAAACTGTGCTCTATGTGGACGTAGATTTTATGTTAATTTTGTTTTTTTCGTAGAGAAGATGTTAATTGCGACATTCGTGACAAAAAATTCTACGGATTTCGAATTTGTTCAATTTGGAAAAAATATTCTAATAGAAACAATTCCAATCGAGAATATATCCAAGATTTCTGGTTAATTTTCTATTCTGTAAGGTAGATATACAGTTACACACTCATTTTTTGTCCCTTGGGAAGAAGACGCTGTTCTAGAACTGGTCCCTCGATATTTGCGATGCCCGGGGGTTACACGCGTTTACACACGATCAACGATCGATACGTATACCGACAAAAGTAACGAAACAAAAAAAAACGAAGCTTGAAATAAGACGCGTTACATAGGAGACACACGATGTGTTTATGTGTTATATACGTATAGATAACAGAGAGGTATAAGAGAACGTGCGAATAAAATTCTCTCGTAGAGGTAGTTTACGCGAACGTCGTAACATATATCTCGTCTTCGTTTCGGTCTCTTCCCTCCCTCTCTTCATTCGTCTCGATCAGCAAAGCAGTACGACGATAACGCCAGTGAGAGAGATCGCAGGTGCCTCCGGCGAGAATAATCGATCCCCGAAGGCTGCTTAAGAGTGCGCTGCACATTGGCTCTATAGCACCGCGACTCATGAGTTTCCCATGAGCAAGAGAAAGAGAGAAAGAGGATAGGCACTTGGGAAATTGAGACATAGATCAAGACACATTACACACATCGTGTGTCCGTTCGTTTATACACCATATCGTCTCTCTTTCTGCGATGTTTTATAAGCCGAGAAACGAAGGAAAAAACGGCCTATCTCTACATTCATATATATATTATACGGATCTTCTATATATCCGTACTAATGAATAGAAGATCCGTAGATTGTATAGATGTGCCTCGATCCGAGAAAAGCGACCTACGAGGGAAAATAGGAATTTTTCACGTCGAGCGATTATAGAAATGAAAATCAATGTTCGCCCTCGAGTGATACAATTTTCAATAATTCATATCTTGTAAAATTATGTAGATAATAAATTTCTGATTGCACCACATGAAAGATCAGTTCGAAAACTTAAGCAAAATGCATAATTCAAAAATTGATTTTTTGCCTCGTAGGTCTCTTTTCTCGGATCGCGTCACATATTATTATATATAGGTATTCCCTTACATATATGTGTATCTATGTATTACTCGTTGGTAAATGACGTGTCCAAAACGATGCATCGTCATCAATATATATTTATTTATGACTAATAAATGAAATCATCGATCGATGGAAGACGATAGAGAATACAGTGAGTCGAGTAATTTAAAAACATTAATTTTAAATAATTCGTTTCGGAATTTTTAATCTGCAAGAAGTAGCGACATTGAACGACCAGGCGGCCATTCACCGTAGACATTTTCTTCGAGAATCTTATCTCTCTCTCTCTCTCTCGGTCGTTTATCGACTGATTTCCTTGATCTCGGGACCAAAAGGAGAGTGCGAGAAAGTAACGAACTTTAGCGATTATAGATTATACATGTTGCAAATCGTATGGGAAAGGTTTCGTGATCGAGGAACGTTAATACAAGAAGGAACTCGCGTTTCCTCTCGCCTGACGAGACCAGTCGCGTTATGTAAAAAAAAAAAAAAAAAGAACGAAGTGCGCTTCCACACTACGTTTCAATATCACCGCGTGCGCTCTCGATATTAACTTCGTACTGTCATTAAGCGGTGTGTTCTTCACTGCGACCGAGCGCAAAGCGGATTCTCGCCTGGGAGAGATCGACGCGCCAGATGCAAAAAGGATCAGCGAAATAATAATAATAATAATAATAATAATAATAATAATAATAATAATAATAATAATAATAAAAAATAATAAAAATAAAAATAATAAAAATAGTAAAGAGAGAGAGAGAGAGAGAGAGAGAGAGAGAAGTGCGGTGGAAGCGAAGAAAGGGCCTTGAGTCTCGGGCCCAGCGGGTTTGACACCGCGGGGGGGCCTTACTCCTATATACATATATAGAAATATACACATAAATATATAGGAAAGACGCGCGCGCTCCGCGTCGTCCATCGCCGCTTGCGCACACATCCGAGCCCGAAAAACCAACATCGCCGCCGACAAATAACTACCCATATTATCCGATCTTGTAGGCTACCATCTCACCGGGAATCTTTTGTCCGTGGTATATTCGTTCTCCGTTCGCGAAACGATACGGTGGGGTTACGCGCGATTTCACGTCCCGCGAACGATCGTCGAGATTAGCTCGACGATGGCGTCCATTAAAAGAAAAAAAAAACAAGGAAAAGAGCGATATATCAAAAATTGTTGGACGGTAATAAAATTTATCAAAGTGTCTTGAATTATTTGCGAACCACGAAGATGATACGATCGATCGATTTATCAACGAATATTCGATAAACGCTTAACGCTTCTTTCAAAGTCGGACCGACGCACAAAGAGGCGAAATAAAAAGAATCGATGTTATAAAAATAGTGGAGAAAAACAAAATAACGTCCTGTTTCCGATCGTGCTAGAGGACGATAATGAGGACGTTGCGCAATTTATTCTTTTTTTTTATCACGGACACGATTTAATTCGTTATCTCGTCGAAATTGATTAAAAGATATAACACTCGGCCTCCAACACGCACCGGCGACTATTTTTCATTGCCCGTTTCGTGCGACGTTGGAGAACGGTACACCTCTCTCTCTCTCTCTCTCTCTCCGTCTCGATGGCCCTGAGAATTTCTACGTCTATATAGGATTTTCGCGACGTCGCGATCAAACGAGCTGCAATTAACGTTGCGTATGGTGCACATGCCGCTTTAATATACAGATATAGGTGTACAACGTGTAGCTCGGTTGGTTCGTACCGCGTGCGGATGGTGACAAGACGATTAGAGAGATACGTGACGGATGCACGCATCCACCTTACGGAATTACTGTTACGCGCGGGCACAACTATCTCCCCCCCCCCCTTACCTATCTTATATACACATATACGAAACTCGGGGTTGATACGCCGGCAACTGACAGGACACTGTGACTTTTCCTCCTTAACGAGGTTTCTCTCTCTCCCGCCATTCGCTATAAACATTTTGCGCGTGTGTGTTACGCATCGCGATGTTCTTGCTCGCTGAATTTATAAATAATACAATATATATGTGTATGTACGTATTTACATATATTTTGCAAAGTACCACCTTAAGAGATTTATACCCATGCAATGCCTCGTATATGCGGTGTGAAAGTGTCATTTATTTTTTTATTTTTCGTTCTCTTCTCTGGCATCGAGAGAGAAAAAAAACCACCCTTATACCTATATCGGGGTAAGGACGCCACGGAAAGACGCGAGACGTCGCGGGAGGAAGAATGCGTCGGCGTTTCGCCGAGGAGCGTACGTGTATAAGAGAGATCTGAGAAAGAGAGAAAAAGAGAGAATGAGGAGACGGGGCTTTCGCGCGAGAAGAGAAGAGAAGGTGAAGATGCTCCGCGGGGCCCGATTGTAAATCAGGGCAAATTGATCGCAAATCAGTTGGTCTTCGTGCGCGCTCGCCGGCTCTTGGTTTCCTCCCACACCGTCCTATCTACCAATATACGTATATATATAAATTTATCCACGCATATATATATATATATATATATATATATATATATATATATATATATATATATATATATGCGTGGATATATATATATATATATATATTCTTTTTGTCAGAACGCTCGGGCGCCGGGAGACTCGAGATTCTCGCGTTTTCCTTAATTCTTTTCAAAATATCTCCCGGGTTTCAAAAAACTTTAAACGTCACGATGTTACGAATTATTTATCCTTCGCGAAATAAAGAAAAAAATGGATTTAATTTTCTTGCGATAAAATTTTAATTGATTTTCATGAGATTAATGCTTTTTTCAGGTTCGTTGCATTTCGAGAAAAATTGAATGTTTATATAATTCTGTTTTGCCAGAATGCGAAATAAAGAAAAAAGTGGATTTAATTTCCTTGCGATAAAGTTTTAATTGATTTTAATGAGCTTAACGCTTTTTTCAGTTTCGTTTCACTTCGAAGAAATTGGATGTTTATATAATTTTGTTTTGTTAAAAAGCGAAATAAAGAAAAAAATGAACTTAATTTCCTTGCGATAAAATTTTAATTGATTTTAATGAGATTAAAGCTTTTTTTTTCAGGTTCGTTTCACTTCGAAGAAATTGGATATTTATATAATTTTGTTTTGTCAAAATGCGAAATAAAGAAAAAAATGGATTTAATTTCCTTGCGATAAAATTGTAATTAATTTTAATGAGATTAATGCTTTTTTTTCAGGTTCGTTTTATTTAAAACAAATTAGATATTTATATAATTTTGTTTTGTCAGAACGCAAAATAAAGAAAAAATGGATTTAATTTCCTTGCGATAAAATTTTAATTGATTTTAATGAGATTAAAGCTTTTTTTTCAGATTTGTTTTATTTTGAAAAAAATTGGATATTTATATAATTTTGTTTTGCCAGAACGCGAACTAAAGAAAAAAAATGGATTTAATTCCCTTCCGATAAAATTTTAATTGATTTTAATGAGATTAATGCTTTTCTTTTTGAGATTCGTTTAATTTCGAAAAAAAATTGGAGAGTCACTCGATGTGACGTCGTCGAGTTGGTTAAGGACAGCGTTTGGAGTAGGTACTCTTCTCAACTTAACCTAGGTGTACGAAAGAGAGAGAGAGAGGATAAGTTGGTGGGTCGAGAGCGAGAAGAAGAGAGAAAGAGAACTCTACACCTCGAGGCGGCGGCGGCGTCGGTCCCACAAACGTGCCGACAAACGCTGTCTCACTAGAAATTCCCCCTCTCCTCGACTCAACGTTATCCTCCTCACCTCATCGTTCTCGTTCTCCGCCTCACCTTTTCGTTTCGTGTTCATCGTCCTCAACCCTCTTTGCTCTTGTTTTATCTTCGTCTCTCTTCCTCCTTCTCGCTCGCACGCGTGCCCCGCGCTTTCGTTTCCTCTCGTAAAAGCTGAGCTCTCGGCTCATTGAAGCGCCGGGGCATGCGCGAGATCGCGTCTTTACACCATTACGGTTCGTGCCCCAGAAATTATGGGGTTTCTGCGTATATTTCGCCTCTCGCGATTTACGTCGATTCATTAAGGGAGCCACGCGCTTCCCGGAGGCCTCAATATGATTTATACCAGTCTAATTTAATCCAACGATTAATCAATTTTCATTTCCCGCAGTCGATAAATTGACGTTTATCGCGATCGATCCATGTTCGATAAACATCATTAATTATATAAATACGTGTATTAAAAAATCAAATTTAATACATCAAGTCAATAAATACCTTGTAATTAATTCCCCTTCGAGTGGAAACAGCCGGTGTATGATCGGACGTGATGAATTTTCTTGAAATTTGATGATTCTTGCCGATTGAATTTCGCAACGATCTACAGATCTCTCGACTGTGACTTTTTATTATACCAAATCGTTCTAAAGAATCTTCTCCGGTGTACCAAAGCTTCGTAATCTACGGGAGGAATATACGTATAATAGGAATCAACGCTACTGTAACATTTTCTCTCTCTCTCTCTGTCTCTCTCTCGCAATGTTGTTCACGGAATATCTATAGCTCCCCCTCTTGATTCGAAGTTGCTACACGACATTCGCACTGTGCCCGTGGAGAACGAGGAATATAGGCTTCCCCCTGAGAAAATCCTCACCCTGTTGCCCCCCTCTCGCGTTTGCCTCCTTCGCGTTGTCCAGAGATGGACAAGGACAGGTCCGCATTGTATTCCGTTGCCAGTAAATCCTCGGAGCGGCAAAAGAGGGAGGGAGCCGGAGTGTAAATGAGAACTTCGCTCTTACTCTATCTCTCTCTTTGGCACGAGCTCTCTTATAAGACACGGAACCCCAGAAGCCGTTTCACCTCGATCTCTCGAGCTTCTTGGCTTTTACCAACGCCGCTCAACGAGCAAAACTCTCCTCTCTACGGTCTCTCTCGTCTCTTCTCTTTCTCTCTTCGTGGCGCTCAACGCCGTGCGAACTCCGAATCACTGGGAAGAAAAAGACAGAGGAAGAGAGAGAGAGAGAGAGAGAGAGAGAGAGAGAGAGAGAGAGAGAGAGAGAGAGATTTATCTCTCTGCGACGATAGCAACCCTTTGTCGCCAACCGCTCGGCGAGAACTCGGAATTTTTCCCAATTTCTTTCTTTTTTTCCTGAATTTTTTTTTGTTCACCCTTTAGTGAGCAAAAGTGCAGATTTACCGAGAGAAGGGTGACTTTTTTTTTACTTTCGTTAGTTAAATTATTATTTTTTTTTTTTTTAAATTATCTTTCATTATCGAAATCATTATTTTCTTATCGGAACACCGTATTCGAAAACGAGATATTTTTCTAAATGAAAGTCGATGCTTCTTGTCTCGAGAGGTCAAACGTGTTTTCAATTTGAGAATCGTAATTCAATAGGCGGCGAATTTGGTTACGCGTGGTTCAAAAAGTTGTCCATTTTGAGAGAGGCAAAGGGACCCGGTCAAGAGAGAAGTCGACCCGTTTCGACTTCTCTCATCGTCGTCGTTGTCGTCGTTCTCGTCGTCCACTTTGCATAGTTTAGTGCGACGACACCTCCCGGTGTCAATTAAATCCTCGTTCCAATCCTCTCGAGTATGCCTCGAGAACCATCCACGCCTCGTTGGCTCGACTCTCCTTTCACGTTGAGACTATGCCGCCATAGTCTCTCTCTCTCTATCTTTCTCTCTTGCCCTCTGTCCCTCTCGTCCAGCTCAAAGGAGGGCCACGCATTCCTAGGGAACTTCTATATTCTAATCCCAAACTTCCTCAAGGGATTCGAGCACCTTGGACCAATTCACTTCCACTTCGAACTCCCATTGATTCCAATTTGTATTCTAACTCCCCAACTTTCAATTACCTAAGTCGTTAATGAACAAAACAACCCGTAAAATTGAAGTTTCCACTTTTAGAAAACTAGCTCGAATTCCAACAAATTAAAAAAATTCAAACCGATCGAATCAATTTCTTTCATTCCTATTACTTTGATAATAAATGAAGAAAAATATGACGACGTTAATTAAAAAAGAATTATTAGTGTGTCCAAGCCGGAGACACACACGTCGTTTCGCGGGGTAGAGAAAGGAGAGAGAACATAATAATAATTGGCAAAAGAGAAGCGAAAGGAAGGCCGAGGTCTAATTGCTCGATAGTAATATCGATATCTGGTTGCGTCCGACGCAAGAAGATACCGTTACACATGGCGGTCGTCTCGCGGCCATGGCAAGAGCAACGAAGGAGAGAAAGAAAGAGCGTGCGTTCGGCACGCCATAATTACGAGGTCGCCTTTGAAACGAAAGATCGTATACGCCGTCTCGAGACAAGAACACGGTCGACGACTTATCTGTCTAATCATCGGAATTCACCGCCCCTATCGAGAACTTATTCTTCGAGGCACTTAAAAACCAAAAATCAACGAAAGAAAGAAAGAAAAGTTATCGAGAAAACTAAAAATATTTCAAACAAGGGACGATATAGCTAATCTCCCGTGAATTATACGCCTTCGCTCGATATTCGCTGAAAATAAAATGGAAGCCCCTTCTTCTTCTCGTCGTTGGGATCAATGAATGCATCACTCGTCTTGTTTTTTTTATATTTTTAAATTAATATATAATTTTTAGTCGTGTGGGGTTTTTTTTTCTTCAAAGGGTGATTTTTTGTTCTTCTTTTCTTTTTGTTTCCATCGAGGACTCGTGAATAGAGAGAGGAAATTGAGGAATCCGGAGGAGTCAAGATTCTTTTTCGGGGTGTTGTACAATATACAATACAAGCCGTAAGAATTACAATTCGTGGGAATGATAAGGCCACCCAGGGGCCCTTCTCTTATTGCTTTTTTTTTTGCTTGTGATTTTTGTTGTTTTTACCTTTCGTCGTTAATTTCTTTTTCTTCGATCTTCGTTCGGTTTATAAAACGTGGTCGTTCGCAGAACGACAGTTCTTTTATTTTCATCGAGCAAGACCGCCGGATCGTGTGTATTTTTATTATTATTCTCGTTTTATTGACTATTCTCCGGATGGAGATCCAGCGAGGTTGAGCAAAAAGAAATCTCCCGATTTGGTGAACGCAGGATACACACGAGCCCGGGGGGAAGGGGGGGAGGGTTGTAATATTTTTTTGTTCGAAAGTTTCGCCGAATATCTTTTTTTTTTCTTTGTTTGTGGTGTTTATACATTATATTTATAATCTTTCTTTTGCGCATTCGTAATCAGCTTTCTCGCGCGCGCGTGGAAACGATGGAGATTTGAAATTTGGCTGACTGAATTTATTCGTCGATGAATTTTCCATTCTCGCTCGGGATTCTTTAAATTTTCTGTTCTTTTTTTTTTAATTTCTCGCGGGTTATTCTTTTATATCCCTTAAATTAACGTATGTAAGTTTGAATTTTTTATACATATCTTTTCTGTGGCAAGTACGCGGCTTCTGTATCCACCCCCCCCCCCCCCCCCCCCCCCCCCGCCCTCACGCCCCCTCCGAGATAAGAAAATTCATCCGACGATTTTTACAATAATATTGCGATTAATCGTAACACCCTTATCACAAGAAGAAGAAAAAACTATTGAAAGGCGGAAAGAACAAAGGAGAGGAGAACCGATCGACTTTCATCGACTCTCGTTTCAATAATTTAATAATTTAGGGCTTTAGTGTCACGTTTAAGAAAACCACGAAAAATATTCGCGATAATTATCGCGCGACAATAATCATTACACAACATACCGAAGATAAAACAAGAGAGACAAAGTCGAGGGTCGTTTAATCGTTTGCGTGTATGTGTGTATGCCTGTGTGTGT
The DNA here is from genome assembly GCA_946811545.1 of Netelia fuscicornis. NCBI lineage: Eukaryota > Metazoa > Arthropoda > Insecta > Hymenoptera > Ichneumonidae > Netelia > Netelia fuscicornis. The sequence goes on from OX328015.1 coordinate 39,179,606, forward strand.
GTGTGTATGTGTGTGTGTGTGTTGTTTTTCTTTCAGTGACGTCGCACAGCTGATTGTACGAAAAATACTTGTCGATCGAAAGAATATTCTCCGCTTCTTCGGTCTTCGTCATCGACGATTGTTATGTTATCTTTCTTTTCTTTTTCAACCCCGAAATGACTCGCAGAATTGTTTGTGCATTTTTCAACAATGCAATATTTCTTTTTTCTCTCTTGACTCTCTCTCACGACTCTAATAATCAATTATCGTAATTAATATAGTCAATAATTAATACAGAGGGGGGATACTGGTATTTATACGTATATATATATGTTTATATATATATATATATAATATGTATATAATATGTATATAATATTAATATCATGTATCACTAGGGTACATATTTACATTTCACGGGAGGCCACTGGGGCGGGAAACGACGGGGGAAATTTTCTGCAAAGAGGTGAAGGTGCTTTGTTTTTGCTTTTTTTCAATTGTTTTTTTGTTTTTTTTTTCATTCATATTGCAATTATTCAATCCTTAATCGTTGCTTGATCTTTTTTTCTTCTCTTAAGCCATAAAGTATTTCGTAGGCAGAAAAAAAAATACAAACAGACGTGGAGTTTTTCATCGACGCGTCACTCTCTCACTATCCCGTTTCGTCGTCGCGATCGATTCGTGCAATTTACAGGGGAATGCACCGGCACTTTTTTGTTCACTTATTTGTTTGTTTGTTCTCGTTTTTTTATATTTCTTTGCGTTTCGTCACAGTGTCCAACGCGCAGGTCTCTCTCTTTCTTTCTCTCTCTGTCTCTCGAACGTTCGAAAGTTCTTTCGTCGTCACTCGTCGCCCCGCCCGAATCCTCGTCATTCTCCATTCGGGCAATAAACGACACACCTCGCTATATTTACACGCACGATAAAGTCCACACGCGACGACGACGACGACGACGACGACGACGATGATGACACGCTGCACCAGCGCATTTTTCGTGTTTCTTTTTTTCACTCATCCTCTTCTTTCTTCTCGTGATTTATTTTTCCATCCTTTTCATAATTTTTTAAATTGCACTTTGTAGTTGGGGGCACGTCGTTGTCACCCTTTTCATACCGTCGGCGTAATCCCCCGACGGCGCGTGAGAGATTTTTCAAATCTCCGAGTCTCGACGGCCGCCATTTTGTGACGCTCATTTTTCACACCCCGTGAGCGAGGAGGAAGATCATTCTCTCCGTCGCTTCTCCTTCATTTTGTTGGATTTATTTGTGTGTGTGTGTGTAAGTTATTTTCTTGTTGTTTTTGTGTGTACGCGTGTGTTTAGTTTTTCAACTCGTGTTCGTCATCCTCGCTGCGCGTTCCGTCATCCGGATCGCGAGTCATCGTAGCCCTTGGCTACGACGGCTCGGAGGTCGAGTCCGGTGCGATTTCGCGCTCGTCGACGATAGATTCGTCGTCGCTCGTTATATCGAGATCCTCGTCCTCGGGATCCGTCTTGGTGCTCGTCACAGGCTCGTTGCTCTCCTGTCACGGACTCACGCCACCACCGTCGCCCTCGTTGTTTCTATGACCGGGCGTCAAACTCGGGCTTCTTCTCCTCTTGAGATTCCTCCTTTCTTGAAGACCGTTGACCATGTTCTCGATAGATTTCAATTCGCCGGTAGCGGAGGCGTTCGCGCCACCGGAAGAATTGTGTGTACCACCACCGATCGGTGTGGGCGATCCGGTCGGTGGTCTCGGCGGTGGTGACCTCGGACTCAACGTTCGACTTCCGGGTGTTACCGTCTCGAAGGCCGAGCCGTGAGACGCGGCGGGTAGACTGTAAGGCGCAAAACGGTGTCCCTTGAGCTGGTGCAGAGGACTCGAGAGCGGATGAGGATAGTGAGCGAACAATGCCGGATGTTGAGACGCTGCGAAGGCCAATTGTGCGTTGAGCAACATACCCGGTGTTACACCACCGTGAAGTCCCAACGGGCTCGGAGGTATGAGTGGGCCCGGACCGTGATAAAGTCCGGGCACTGGTGGATAAAAATAAGGTAACAACGGTGGATGCATCACGGGAGGACCTACCGAAACGTCGGGCCTCGGGCCCTCCGAGCCAGGAGGCCCGCCGGAAATTCCACCGCTCTCCGAGCCCGACGACTCGCTACCCTCGCCTCTCTCGCTCGTTCTATCGTCCCGATCTCTCGAATGATCCCGATCGCGATGATGATGATGCGCCGGATGAGGAGTTTCTGGTCCAACGACGTCCAGTAGTTTGTCGTCGTCGTCGATGAGATCGTTGACGGAATTCGACGAGCGTCGTTTGTCCGGTGATGCCGGTGCGCCCGAGGTAAGACGAGAGCCTCCACCGGAAACGGTCAACAGCGCCTGCCTTCTGCAACAACGACTGTGCGTTAACAATGTTGAAGAGTCTAAAAGGGGGAGGATCTTGTTGACGGGACTTTCACAGTAGCTACAAGGAAATATCGTGCCGTTTCCTCGTTTTTATTTTATTTTTATCCAATTTTATCGAATATTTTTATTTACCTCGAGCCTTTTAACGGTAATAATGGCTTCAGTCTCGAACTATCGGTCGTTACGACGTGCGCGACACGCGATAAGCACGGAAGATCTATCGTTCGAGTATTTCGCGTGTCGAATATTGGTTAACGTAACTTGAATACGAGCCGCGCGTCGTGGCTTTTCCAACGATTGACTAATGAAGTTGTTAACCGTTGGTACGGTTAATAAAGACGATGGGAGATAAGGTAACGTGGAAGAAAAGCGAGAAAGAGAGACGGCGAAGAGAAGTGGTCATTGCAGCAAATAGGCAACGACGTCAAAACGTTTAAGCCTAATATAGCAGCATTTACAATATAGATATTTACGTTTTATTGACGGCTGTCTATTATGGACCTATAGATATGTAAGAGGCAATCGAGACACACGAGATCGTTCCTTAAGCGTTTTCTACTTTCATAACTCGACAAACCTGTCGGTACCAATAATAAACAACGACGTACTTGGCGCGATCGAAGGAAGAATTTATAAACGATCTCGCTGTTCGTAGAACGGCGAGAGATCCGAACGCAATAATCTCCTCAAACAGAGAGCGCCAAGTTATTAATTACGTTACGTTTAATCGATGAAGAATTTGTTAATTAGAAAACAAAAATCTCTATATTCTCGATCCAATCTACGTTTCCTCCAACGAAAGTAACTCCGGGGAATTTACTTCGTTCCTCGTAAGAGACACGAGGAAGATAATTCACCCTCGTCAAAGCTCGAAATTCATCCCTTTGCCTAATGCACGATCACACATGCGCGCGCCCAAACGTACATAGTTTAACACATAGAGCGCACTCTCGCGTTTCTATTTCAGGCGTTAAAGCCTCGCAAATCCCCGCGGCCAAAAAGCCCACCCTCCCTCCCTCTCTCGTTCGCTTCATCCCTCTAATCGCCATTTCGCACCTTCTCACCATTCTCCTAGTGGGAATCGCGATACATTGCTAATTGCAGAGCACAGATCTGACACGTGATATACGAACAATAATCTCCGTGAGTCCGGGACAGGGAGGAAGATTGTCTTTGATGTCAGCCGTTTTCCGTATCGCAATGAAATACCACCGTGAACACATCGGTCTGTCACGAACAAGCGGTCAATGGCAAAGTCGCGAAAGCTTCGGCGGAAGGAGGGAAGTGAAAATGAAAAAAAAAACAACTCAAAAGAAGTTAAGCCGGAGTGTTGTTTTTCACAAGTTGACCAACGTGTAAGCTTCGTATAAGTTTGTCGCTACTGTCGGTTTCCGGATCGTTGATGGCCAACCATTGTAATATGCAAGTACGATACCTATAGTCGTATCCGTCTCTATACTCTGATGATTTTGCCCATGGAAAGTCGGTTTGCTCGCGAGCCTAGAAGAGGCTTATCGGATTCCCTTAATACCGTGTAATGCGATCAGTGTGCATCGATGCACCAATCCGAGAGTCGCCATGCTATTCTCTCTTTCGCTTCTATCCACGTTCGGTCGCATCTTCGTACGAGCCGTACGACACTTCCAGCCACGTTATTATTTATTTAAAATACAAATTATATAAATACGTGCGCATAAAAAATGAAGAATGTTGAGCCTGGCTAAATAAATTATTTCGCAAAAGTTTCACCCGTTAGATAGACACAGGAAAATAAAGGCTTTGGTCAGTACGCGGTAACGACGACGAATCGATAAGTGTACAGACTTTGCGAACACGCCAGGGTGCACCAGGGTGCACTTTCTCTTCCTCTCTATCGTTCGTGTTGCTTTTGTCTCGATCTATAAGAGATTCCTTAAGGCGTAAGTAGGTCCCAGCTGAGACACAACGTGTGTCGGTCACTCGTTCGCATCAAACTTTTTTCCTTCTCTGCGCTTTGTGCATGGATAACGACGACAGGTAGAAGAGGAGTTGGTTTAGTTCGAGAAAATTCAAAGGGCATGAATTTCCGCGTATGAATTCGCGGATAGAGAAACGAGTTGGTGTGCATCGCGTGGTCGACGAGGGTAATAGGGGTTGGGTCACTGTCGGCAGGCGGATGAACTTGCGAAGTTGTCGGACGATATACGAACGCGATTGCACGCGAGACTTTATATTCGAGCCGTACTCTACCCGAGCCGACGGGAAATTGTATCGAGAATGCTTAGTTTCTGGATCGATTCTCGTTCTTCTCATTATCCATAACCGTAGGCAAATTACCCGGGGAACAAAAATTTCATCGAGCGTGTTAACTATTTTTTCTTCTTCTTTAACTTTCTTTTTTTATATATATATATATATTTGGGTATTTTATACGCATCTAACTCGACCGCCGAATTAATCTAGTTACGCGCGAGTCTTCGAGACGAGCTGACCTACCCCAGTGGCGTTTGCCCTCAACGAATCCCGCCAAGTTCGTTGACGGAACGTCACGCTCTTTCACATTTTCTCGAGGGGCGATGAGTTGCCGAATATACCGAGATAAAGAGATACCGACAATGAATTAAGAGCGATGCTGTCGTGCCTCTATGACTTTCGAGTCGAGGAGTTCGTCAAACTTTTCAACCCCAACTCAATCCTTCAATTTTCTATCCCGTTATCACACAATTTTTCGCGTGTTTTGCACACAATGAGATACTTCTTTATCGAGAGAAAGAGGTGCTCGCGATAAAAAATGCTTCGCCTTTTATCGTCGCGATTGGCAAAGGGCCGTTGCAACGATGAGGCACGCAGGGTTTTCATATACATATATATGTTTGAAACTCAAAGCCGAACCGCCAGAAGTCCTTGCCAGGACTCTCTCTCTCAGTGAATTTCACTCTTGTGTGAAACAGGGATGGAGAGAGAGAGAGCAAGAGAAAGATAGAGATAGAGGCACCCTCAACATTAACGATAGCACCGCCCCTACGCATCAGTATGCTAATCCGATGATTGGCTATGTTCCAACCTCATCCCTCGATACCTTCTCTCTCTCCTCGGTATATTCTCTTTCCCTTGCTTTCATGGCACTTCTCGTTGCGAGAGCTCGCAGGCTTTAACACACACACTCACATACGAGCATGCTGCGGTCTCGATTCTGTCCCTCAACCCTTGTAATCGTAACCATAAGCCAAAGCAATCCTCCCTCGCTAATTAGGCACACTCTTCTCCTACACACACCCACGTATATGGATATAGGTACTGTCTATCTATCTTTTGGATTCTTGCTTCATTCGCCACGTCGTATACTACCGATGGGTATAATAGAATACGCACAGTGGGGTGTCGATCGACTGATTCGCTTTAAACACGTGGCTATGCGCGTAGGTGATGGCGTACGATGGTGATCGAGGCAAACGGATGGAGAGGAGACGAGGAAAATAAATTCTTCGCGACGTCGAAGGTTAAACGGGGCGATTGATGGACGGCGAGAAAAGAGGAATAAAATTATAGCCCTTATTTTATATAGATATATATAGGCGTTATATTATAACGTAGAGAGCTTCGTATCCGGACGACGTACGCTGCGGGGTTTCTATGCATAGGAACTTAACGTCATCAAAATCCACTTGAGCTCCGGCACCCCCGACGCTATCTCGCGCCACCGCCCCTCCCCACCATCGCCACCATCGTCCCCATCGTCAGCCCCTAAATTGAAATGGGTTTCATCGTCGACCGTCGGGCCAACAATGCGAACCCCGAGGGTCGTAGACCACCGACATAAGCCCATAAACTTGCAATATTGAATACAAATGAACGCTCCGTTCCGTGCGAAGCTAAAAAAAGCCCACGAAGGGGGTGCAAATGAGGCTTTTTCGCGCTTTCGTTTATTCCTGGACCGAGCTACGCGATGTCTTTATCGAGGTGGTAGTAAGGGGGATGAATTATACGTGATTAGGAGAGACACGTAGACATTTTTGGAGGGACGATTATCGATTTACGTATCGGGAGAAAAATTGATTCGATTGATTTCGTTTATTTTCATTTTTTGTTTTGATATTTTGAAAGAATTTTATTTATCGAAATGATCAATTTTTCTCCGATTGAATTTATGATTTAAAGAGTGAAATTTTGAAAGCGACGCTTACTTTTTTTCTCGCTTGCCGGCGCCCGTGTCCCGGAAACCCTTGGCGAATGGATTGTTGTCGATTTTCAATTGAGTTATCTGTAAACATAATTATTCGTGTAATTAGAAGTCGATCAATTTTTAAGAATAATTTTCAAGGATAAAGAACGATAAGTGGAAAAGAGAGAAGGAGAGAGAGAGAGAGAGAGAGAGAGAGAGAGCGAGGAGCGATCGATAACAGAAAAAAGTGAAATAAAAATAAACGTTCGAACGAAAACTTGGAATTTCAAGTGCAGCCGTAGAATTTGGCGTATGTAAGTTCCGGAACAAACCCTTGGAACGGCTCCAAGGTGTCTCGTAAAACTTTACCCCCCTCGAGTCTCAAAGCTCTCTGTCTCTTTCTCTCTCTCTCTCTCTTTCGCTCGCTTCTCTCGGACATTCTCGTTCGCCCTTCTCCAACTCTTATCCTTATCCTCCGGGTGTTTGACTCTCGCCGACAGGTCAATATTGGATTCTACTTCCAAACGTTAAGAGGGAAGGGAGGAGGGAGTGGGAAAAAAAGAAGAAGGAAGGTTCGTATCTCCGGTTCTCTTTCGCTGCTGCCGAGTGTACTGGCGATTCAAAGAGAAACACTACGGACGCTTACACACACATACATACAACCGAAGCAAAGCTCACCTTCTCGTTTTGGTAGGCCGTAACGGCGATGAATTCCGTCTCTTTGAATACGTAACTTCTGAACGTCGAGTAGGGAAGTTTGAGAACGTCGTTCGCTCGTACGAGATGAAACCTCGGTTGATACTTATGCATCGAGTTCAGTATCGTCTGCAAAAATAAGAAAAATCGACCATATTTCGGACAGACTGTCTCACACTTTTTTGGATATTAATGCCTCTTCGTATTCTGGAGATCGATCGTTTTTATACGATACGATTCAAGATATAAGAATAAGTCATATATTGTAAAATCCGAGAAAAACAAATTTCCATAAATTCATAAAATTCAATTAATTCGTTGAAATTTTTTATTTCGTCAATTCGAATTGTTCCAATTAATTTGTTTTTCTCGATGAATTAATCTAATATAATTAGTCTGGATATAAATAGACAGATATTCGCTTGGATCGTTTATTCGTCGTTTATGCGTCGAATGACCGAACAATTTCCGGTCTTTTTTTCCCGTCTCGTTTAGAATCGAATGCGTTCTTCCCGGTTCGCACGGGAGTAACGACTGGCACGCGGCGAATGCCGAGAATCGCTTTTCCTTTTTTTTCTTTCTTCCTATTTCCTCTAACTCCCTGCCCTTCCCTTACTTCTCTGGCTCTTTCAAGCTCCTCTGCATCTTTTCCCACCCTCGCGCATTTTCCCTTTTGCCGCATGCAGATACTATGCGGGAGAGCGCTAACAAGATTGCTTCTCTCGCGACGCATTCTCGCGCTCCTCCTTCCTTTTCCTACTGCTACCCGCTGCTTGCTATTGCGTTCTTGCGATAAATCTGTTTATGTGCTACCGTTTCTATATAACGCGAAGGAATAGGTTCGTCTCTCTCTCTCTCTCTCTCCCACCTTTCACCGGGGTCGCTGGTAATTGCCTCGAGAGTCTCTCGCATCTATATTTATTATCGCGAGTAAAGTTATTTACTGGTTTGCCGGGTACCGGGTTTGCAATTGCCGCATCGAATTGTTCTGGAAGTGATGCGAAGAAAAATAACGAGAAAAAAAAGAAGAAGGAAGATAAGTTTCTCGAGAGACTTGAACAAAGAGAAGGAGCGAGAGATGTGCGAATTTTTCGTTTTCTTTTTACCGTGCTCCTCCTATACGGCGAATAAATATGTATACGCGGTGACAAAGTGCGGGTGTGGTAAAGAGAAATTAACATAACATCGAGAGGTTAAAAAATAAAATAAAAACGTTGCTAATGCTCTCAGGGAGAGGGAGTGGGGGATAATAAATAAAATATCGCATCGCCATTTGTTTTCTCTCTTTCTCTCGCTCGGTGCGTCACAATCGGGCGTCTGCGCACCGAAAGCAAAAGCGGCGGCACGACACAAAGGGGAAATAATTAGTCCCGAGTAGATAGGACTAATCTACGCGTTTGTCATTAGCCTATCAAAGCTAAATGCTCTCCTCCTTTTTCACTCCCCTCCACTGACTGCGTCGAACTCACCGAGTTCTCTCTCATCTCCCACCATCGCCATGACCACCAGCAAGCAAACCACACTTATATTCTCCCTGGATTTCCCATATCACAGCACACGTGCCGCCCTCTCCCGACGACTCCGAGCAAATTCCAACTCCTGCGCATCTTCTGTCCCTCCCTCTCCTTCTCGCAGTACTGAGAAATACACGTGGCTCGCGAAATATGTGAGAGACACGCCGAGTAATTAGTATTTCACGACGAGCAGGGACAGATTTTTCTCAAGAAGAAATAAGAGAATAAGAAATTGTCGAGATCCTCTCTGTTGTATAAAATCGGGGAAGATCTTTTCCGAAAGGGGGGTGTGGGGTATGGGGATTAAGAGGGGTAAGAAAGAACGCGAGTATTATAGCGATACACCTCGAAGAAGCTGCGGATAACTCATGCTCTCGATCGCGGCGAGGTAACGTAGCAACTTTCCTATATATACATGTATATATACACATATATATGTATAGACACAGAAGCCGACGCGGCTAATGACTCTGTCCGAGGTAATCTCAGGGTGTTATCTGTCCTGCTGGCTACCTGGGGGCCCACCTACTTGGAATCACGAGAGCAACTAAACAGCGGCGTGTTGCGGTGCAGCGGAGAGAACGGTGTCCCAAGGACCCAACTTGCCGATATTCCTCGCAGTTCTCCCTCTCTCTCTGGCTTTATCCCCTATTCTTTATTTTTCTATTGGAACGCAGTCTTTTTCACGAATTCTCGAACGTTCGAGGAATCGTTCCGAAGAACGTGAAAATTATATATTTTCGTTTTTTTGTTAATGATAATTTATGAATTGCCTGACGCCGTGGAACGTCGTGCGACGTTGTGTCCGCGTCGAGTTTTTTTTGTTTACTTTTTTCTTTTGGTTTGAGAATTCATGAGATAATGAGTGCAAATGAGTAAGGGAATTAAACATACGAGCGATTGGCGGTAATTCGCGGAAGAAACTTGTCGGGTGGTCATCGCTCTCGCTCTCTCCCTCTCTCTCTTTCTCTCTCAGGCTTGTACGAGATACGCATTTTTGTTCCTTCAGATCGGAACTGCGCGCGTCGTTGTACGAACACCATCGGCATGGAGCGAAAAGACACACGCGCTTAGTCTTTTGATCGCTTTTAATGGCTTTAACGCTAAGCAGATAGAGCGTACAAAGACACGTGAGAGAGCGAGAGAGAGTACACTTCCACGAGAATGGTGCGCTCTTGCATATTAATACGTCGAGACTGCACTCGTGTCTCTTAGAAGATAAAAAAAAGGCGACGGAGATAGAGAGAGAGGGAGGCAGCAACTATTCACCGTCGCTCCGGGCTGTCCAGTCCCCGGAGTGTGTTTCTTGAAGAATCCTTATACAAAGTCTCCTGCTCGTCTCGTTAACGCGGTGTATAGGCACTGGCTCGAGAGACAAGACAGAGAACTAGAGAGAGAGAGAGAGAGAGAAAGAAAGAGAGATAAAAAAAAGAAGAGTCTACGAGATAGCGAGAATGAGGAGAGAAAAAAAGGCTCATCGTCGTCCCCAAGATTATATACAGCTTCCTAAGCAGAGCTGCCAAAGAGACAACGCTTTTATCTATAACCTTCCACCCTCCACCCCCTAAGTCTCGTCCAAGGAAAATGAGGGTGGGGGGAGGAAGAGGGATCGTCGGGTTCTTTTCATCGTAAACTTTTGAGAGTCAAGGGTGAGTTGGCGTTGGTCGAGGGATGATTGCTCGGTCGTGTCGCGCATCCCGTCCTCCGGGCGAGATACGCGATAATCGTTACGTCCGAGAAAAGAAAGTCTAATACATAGATGTACTAGACAAATAGCTATACATGTATAAAAAAGAAGAGACGATGTGGATAGCTGTATCGAAAAAAGAGGCTGAGAGAAAGAGAGGAAGGTTCGCGTACACGATGGAGGATGATTCAGAGAAGAGGGTTGTTCCGGGAGCGACGCCGTAGGTGGCGCCCCCGCGAACGACTAACGTCTGAGCCGTGAAACTCGAAACGCGTCCCCTTCTCTCGCAAACATCGTGGCCAACCCTCTCTGGACGCCTCACCGCCACCCTCGATTTATATATATATAGTTCTGCGTTTTTACGCCATACTCTCTTGATATGTATGTATATATATACGTGTGATGCGAGTGGAAGAAGAAAGGCGAGGCGAAGGTGCTGCGAAGGCCGCGTGCGCCCTCGTGAAACTCCGCGGTGAGCGAGGAGCAGAAGGAGAAGTGGCAAAAGCGGCACGCGCGTGCGAGAGAAGCGTCTCGGTATCGACCGCGGCCGAAAAAGGGTGGATTGTCCGGCCAACGGCGACGCCACCGCGTCTCTAACACCCCCGGTTCGACGTTCCGAGCGACCGAGACGAGGACGAGAAAGAAGAAAGGAGGAAAGAAGAGCGAAGAAGGTGGAGACGAACGCGATGCGGCGTGTGCGACCCTCTGGTGGCGTAACGGACGGGATTCGATAGCGACGCCGAAGCCGAGGGTGCACGAGGGTGCAATGCGGGTCATCGAAAATTCTTTTTACTTTTTTCATTCACACCGGGAGCTCGGAGAAAAAATATTTTCTTTCCGCCAACCCTTAGTTTTCTTTAAATCGCCATTTTTCCATTGGCTTTGCAAAATTAAGAGGTCGAACAAGCAAAAAAAAGGAAAATGACGGACTTTTTCGCGCCCGAAAGGCGAGTGAACTAATCTAATTTTTATTCGGGGGTTGGAGAGGGGAAGAAAAGCCCAAGAGGATAGAAAAATGGCGAGGGTCGCGGAGGCACGAGGGTCTTCTCTGCGAAAAAGAGAGGAAAAAAAAGGGCAGAACTTGTTTACCGGAAAGTTTCGGCATCGTCTGCCGCGGAAAAGCAAGAGGGACGAGACCCGCGTCGTATGGATGAAGAGAAAAAAAAGGAGAAGTGCCTAGAACACTTTTTCCTCGATTTTTCCTTTCGCAAAGGAGGCTGAACCCTCTTCCTCTCCTCTCGGTGAAAAGGAAAGGTTAAACGGAAATCAGCCTGCTTACATCACGACTGTGTGGCATAGCACAAAGGCCCTCACTCTCTTTCTCTCTGTCCCTCTTTGCGGTCTCCCTCACTCGCTCGCTTTTCCTCGAGGGAAACTCTCTTTGAGCCTCGAGTCGCGTTGAGTCTTCGCATATTTATATATCTCGCGGCGAGAAGAAAAATAAAATATATACGCGAGAACCGAGAAGATATTTCGAGAGTGTGAAATTGATGCGCGGTAGAGAGGAACTAATACGATGAGAAACGGAAATGGCTCGTTGTACCGCAAAAGTGAATGTAAAAATGTTAGAAATACGAGACGAGGAAAAAGATATATAAATTATTCCACGTTTGCCCCACGGTTTTTCGAACGAAGACATTTTTCTATTATTCCGAATTTTTCCTCCGTCTCGTTTTTCGTCGTTACCGGTATCGAATTATCTCGATTCGTGGCCGACAATGCCCTCGCTGATTGAAGGCGTACGTTTTCTTTTTCTCCTTTCTTTATTTTCCACACGCTCGGTCTCTCCGTGTCTTTCCTCGGTCTTGCCAGCTTCGTTGAATTTCTCGGTCGTGTATTCCTATCGCGACACTGGGGGGGTTGCTTGCTGACACCCGTCGAAGCTTCCGCTCGGTGAGTCGCAACCCCGTAATTTCGCGACCGCGGGTCAAACGTAAAAAACCGAGAAAAAAGAATGAAGAAAAGAAAGCATCCCCTCGCGATCGAATTCAACCCTGATTCTCGCTCTTTTTTTCGCGTACGAACAAAATTTTACTGCGTCTAATCGTCCAACACAAATTTCGGTGGACGCGGGACAAAAAGAAAGTGCGTCTTACAGTCCGTTCACGTTTTTCGATTTCGTCAATTGACCGCGATTGATTCCACGATGCGTAACGATATTTTCGACAGAGGACAATAAAACATCGACGAACGAAAATAAAAACTAAAAAATACGAAAAAAGGACAAAAATTGAGTCAGAGACAAGAAACAAGAACCAAAAATAATGACGAGCTCGTAATTCACGTAATCTTCGTCGCGTTATGAGGAATCTGTCGTCGAGTTGGCAATATTCACGATGAAACGAGAGAGGCGTCGAGGCGATAAAAAAAAATAATGGAAAAAAATGTAAGAAAAAAAGATCGTGAGACTCGGAACGGTCGAAAGGAATTAACTCGACGAGCTCTCTCGTTTTCAACGTCGAACGATACATAGATATATCGAAGATAATATATGCCCGTATCGAGCGTACGTAGAGAAGAGAGACGAGTCTATTTTCCATCGGGGTCGTTCTTATCGCCGAAACAACTCTCTTCCTTTCTCGGCATTCGAGAGCGAGAGAAGACTTGGAAGTTATCGTCTCGCGACGGTGATGACGTTTCGTAAAACAGCCACAGGGAATATTATTATAATACGTATTAAAGCTTCTTCTTCTCGCTGGCAGCGATAACCCCGGAGTTCGAAACGTTCCGTCACAATCTGTCTCGTCTGAGTTTCTCTCTTTCTCTTTCTCTCATCTTTCTCGGCATTGCCCCCGGAGACCAAGAAACGAGACGCAATTAACCGCAACGTGATGCGCGCTCTCGTCTCGTCTCGTCTCTCCTCCCCGGGCTCAGCCTCGTTGCACCCCGTCGAGAGATTTGTGCGTTTTATCGCACACTCTCCGGGACTCCGGCGCTAAAACACACGAGATCGAAGCAACGCAACCAAGTAGCATTACCACTTTTTACTAGTCTATCGTACGTATTGAATAGAGAGATAGATAAAGAGAGGGAGAGCAAAAGAAGAGAGTAAAAAATTCACGATAAAAATGCAAAATGCTAATTATTGACTTCGATCTCGGGAGCAAAATGTTGGAATATGCATGAGGGCAGAACTAGAATCGAAGATCGAAACTTGTGTACAAAACATACATAGGACGAGGAGGCACGCGCCTCCGCGATGTCGATTAATAATAATAGACACGTCTTTATCGGAAATGCAGATGCCGCCAAGTCGATTATCGCCTCGTACCGCCCGAAGACATAATGAAGATAATTGAGTGAGAAATCATGAGAATATGATCGTCCAATACGACGATGGAACGTTGAGAATATATAGATATACGTAGATGTGTGTGTGTGTGTTTGTGTGTAAGTCTGAAGGAGAACAGGTGAGTGTTGTATTAGCGAGGGTATTAACGCATTAAGGATATTATACCCGTGATAGCGCACGCGTGGCTCGTTAATACGGCTTAATTACGGGAGGGAAAAATCACAAGGCATAGGTAACATCGTGACGGTTTATTCCCATGTTGAGATTTCTTAAAGGATAACTTCGTCTTCTTTATCAATGGGAAATTTGTGAACTTTCGTAAACAATAGTTCTCCAAAAAAGACTTTTAGTTTTTTTTTTATTTTTCGTCTGTTAATTACTAAGTATTACGATATTTGAGCTGTATGGAGAATTTTTGATTAACGAAGATTCTTTAGAAGTCATTTTTGAGAAAATACATTTTCACTTTCTTGAGAGCACTTTTTTATTTTAAGCGTTTCTTAGGCTTTACGAGCCTATGTCGAATGGAAATTTCCCGTACAATAAGAAAATCATGGTTTTGTTTCAGAATTTTCAGATTTTATCGACCTTAAGTGGGTAAATTGTTATTTTACGTTTTTTGCGTTTTTCTCATAGAGTTTTTGAAATATCGGGCAGAATAACGTCATAATCTTCATCAGCGAGCAATTTTCTGTCGAATAAGACTACTTTCAATCATCTGTTGGGAAATTTTTATTTTTCGACCTCCTCGAATTGCAAAAGGGGCTCAAAAAATCGACATTTTTAAAGTGCGATTTTTAATATATTTTTAGAGCTTATATCGATCGGAAAATGCTCACTGATCACGAATTCATGGGTCGTTTGTCGCCCGCATAATAAATAATAAGCAAAAAGTCGAAAAAACGTAAGATTTGACTATTTTTTCGAGATTTCGTCCATTAATTTCGAACTATCGTAATTATAATCATCATTTTCATAATTGATGATCAATTTTCGAAGAAAAGAAGCACTTTACAAACCATTGGTATAAACAAAATCTCTTTCACGAAGTTTTTTTTTGCAGACATAAAACTTCTTTGTATCAAAAAATCGTTACCCGTCAACCCTTCGCCACAGCCACGCAAACTAAGCTATCAAAAAGAATCTAGAACCATTTTTTAGATCACGAGTAGTGTTTCAAAAAATGTGTACACTCAATTTCCCATCAGACGTTAGAAATGGGAAAAATTCGACTTTTAGATTACACTTTTTCGTTTTCAAGTTTCTGAGTAGGAAGTGAAAGTAAGAAGCTGCTGCTGCTGCCAATATATATGTAAGGGAGTCCGAAGAAAAGAACATATATATAGATATGCACACATATATATCCCTCGTGCAAATAAAGAGAGCACCGTGGGGTTTTGTCCTCCGTCACCATACACACAGAGGCAGTAAGTAAGTTGGTTAAACAGAGGTCCTAAAACATTCAAACGACAAACAGTAAAAGGAAGCGCAGCGATGAGAAAAGAGAGAGAGAGAGAGAGAGAGAGAGAAACGAAGGCCGTACTCTCCCTCTCTCTTTCTCGCGCGTTTTTTTTCATTCTCGTGATGAGAGTGTTAGAAAGAGAAGAAGCCGCGCGAGAGTTTCGATATATGTCCTTTTCGCCTGTTAAACGTGTGTCTCTCGTTCGCTCTCCGCGCGTTCACCGATGTCCATTAGCGGAGTTTGCGCGGCGGCCTCTGTGATCTTTCCTCGGATCACATACACGAACGACGAGGAGAGTAGGAACGGGAACGACGAGAGAACACCGTCCCGTACGAAGCAAATAAGCCGGCGACCAATTTTCCCCTCTCGAATATGTATTTCCCGTTGCGTTTCACCTTCTCCCGCGTGTCAGCAATGGAAAACATCACTCGCTTATTCGTCATATAATACCGATATATATATATATTGCATGGATGCACCGTAGTTGCATAATCGCATCGGTTAATACAAATTCCTGCGATGGACGCAACGGAATTCAACGAGCGAATGGAAATTCGCTCTCGTCCCGTCTATATCGAGATTAAACATTGATTTTAAACCTTGCCGCCAAACGCTCGATAAAACGTAGTCAAAGCTTTAAACAATTTTTCTAAAAAACTCATTTTTTTCGTACATTTCATGAAAACAAAAACAAAAGCGAATGTAAGAATAACGATTTCCGTCATTTCCGAGTATTTTCAACATCGACAATATGTCGCTTCAACCGGAAGTCAGCAATTTTTTTCTCGTTTCGTCTCTTTTCACTATAATTCATCGTCACGCCGAGAGTGTTGCGGCGGCAAATACGAAACACGTGTTTAACTATACAACATAGTAGCATCGTCGTCACATAATGCACCCAAGGCATGACCCTCGTTCATCCCGTTGAAGAGATTCTCGTTATTTTGTCAGAATCTTCCTATGCCACGGTTTTTCTACCTGCTTCGAAAGAACCGCTCGCGTATATATATATATATATATATATGTATATATATACATATATATATATATATATATGTGTGTGTATATTGCCAGCTATCCTCGCGAGTTATATAATCAAGGGTCATTCATATCGAAATTATCATTCGGTCTCCTCGCTTCTCGACAAATCTACACAGTCGCCTCGAGGCAAATAAAAGTGGAAGAAAAATAAAAAGAAACGTGGCGATACAGCCAGAAACGAATTATAGTGTATCGCCGTCACGCAACTCGCCGCTTAGACATTTGGCTTCCTGTTTATCCTGTTTTCTATGTCCTCCTCCCGAATACGAAGAGATATCTTACTCTTGTCACGTAGAAAATTAATCGATACGATTCAATTTTTATTTTGGCTCGAGTGACGTTCGGTCGACGGAGAATCAGCGAGTTACGCAATTTACTTGGCGACTAAATTTTCAACGATTATACCCGAACCATCGTTGATTTTCGAAGAATTCAACATTCTTATTGTTAACCACGAATCTGGGTTTAAATTCGCGCTTGATTAAATCGTTGATTCGGGTTTGTCACCCGTGGACAATTGTAGGAATGACGTCATCGTTGTTGTCACATTTTGGTAAAATCGATAGGAACCAGACAACTGGAATCAATTCTTATAACTATATATATGTATCTATAGATCGAGTACGCGGTACACTTCCCAATAATTGTGTGGAACGAGAGAGGAGGCGAAAATCCCAAGAAATTGCGAAGTAGACGAAGCCAGGAGGAAGATCGGGCGAAAGGCGAAAAACGAAAAAGAATTTAAAGAGATCGGCACTCTTTCATGTGTATGTAAAAGACGAACGGGTCGCGAGAGCAGAGACCAAGAGGAGAGAGAGAGAGAGAGAAAGAAATAAAAAGAACCAAAAAACAGAATAAAGAGGAGAAAGAAAGTCGGGACGGATTAAAAAGCCGGAAATCCAGGAAAGCCCCATGAATTCCGTGTACCAAGCCATATTCCGGTGGCGCCATGCGCCAACGGCAGAAGCGATGCACCCTGCGAGTGAGCGAGAGACAGAAAGAGAGAGAGAGAGGGAGGGGGTGGTGGGTTGGGAGAAAAAAAAGAAAACGCGAGAGAAGTTTGCTGCTAGCGCTCGGCCGCAAACGTTAAGCCGCGCTTTCGGCGAGAAAGAAGAATAATAATAAGAAGATGAAGAGCTCTGGGAGAGAAAACGAAACGTAAGGAAACTGGGCGCAAGAGAGAGAGAGAATTTTAAAGTACAAGGGGTGAGAGGGTGTCTCGTAGGCGCGACGGCTAAATCGCGAAAGAGCGAGAGAGTGGCCTCATTATGTTTCGGTAATTAGCCGAATCCAACGGGTGTTTTCAATTTACTCAAAGAAGCCGCTTGTACCACCACACGGGTTTTCGTACATAATGTGCCAGTTTTTTTCAGTCTCATTCTGTCCCTCTCTCTCTCTCGCTCTTTTCTTACTAACGCGAGTGTGCGTGTGCGCGTAGCGCCGGCAACTTTGCACTCTCTTCGTCTTTTCTTTATTCCGTGACTCTGCAACCCTTTTTACATGTATATACGTATAGTTTTCTTTTTGACTCGGCTCTCCCGCGAAGACTGCGCTGATTCTCCCATCGCCACGAGTCGAGATAAAGAAAGCGCTAGATATCTTTATATATATATGTATATAAAACTATAATAAAAGAACCAATTCCAGAGGATAGAAGAAGTAGGGAAAGGTCTCGAGCCTCTCTCATTTTACACTCGGTTTGAGTAGTTGCAAAGAGGAAGACACCCGCGAAGAGCTCTTTCTCAGTTTTGTCGTTCCATCTCGAGGTTGTCTCACTCGAGCACAATCCCAGCCACATTTTCTACGTGAAAGCGACGATGAACATTATTTCACCAGCAATTTTCTTAAAGAAACATCAATTATTTCGATCGAAATTTAATGTCATTTTTAAATAAATTTAGTCGCTTGAAAGACTGTGTGCTTCTTGTGAAAATATCACGACGATCTCGAGTTTGAAACGATAGTCATCTTTGCGCGTTTGGTATTGGCGGGCCATAGGGTGTCGGTATGAGACAAAGAACGTCCGGAGGTGGGGGAGAAAGATGGGAGAGTCAGCCCTTCCAATCGGACGATTGTCCTCTCGGTACTATCGTCACCCGGAGGTGGCTCTGATAGAAATTATGATTGGTTAGATTGATCGTGCTTGTGAATTGGCCCGGGCGGCCTTTCGAGAGCATATCTATATATACATATGCAGATATATATATATAGATATATGTATGAGCGCGAGTGCCAAAGAGATATGGCGACGGTCGCGGAGTAACGAGAGGGAACGAGTGCAGGCGAGAGAGCGGACGTGGCGAGTGGCCCGGCGTTAAGCAGGAAGCCGTCCCGACGAAGCGGACCCATTAGCATCCCTTCTTGGACCACTCTCATCTCTCTCTCTCTCTCTCTCTCGCACACTCTCGCAAAGCCTGGCGTTCGCCCATTGCCAGCGCACGTTATATACATTTTATCATTTCAATTCATTTTTCAATATGGCTCTCGTCCCAAACGTCTCACCCTCTCTCTCTCGTAACTTCATCGCGTTATCCTCTGTCTCTTTCTCTCTCTCTCTCTCTCTCTCTCTCTCTTCGTCGAAGATGACGATGATGATGACGACGATGATGAGAGACTAGTCAACAAATTGCCCGCACGCACCAGCATCCGCGAAGCCACGAGGATTTACTCTTTAATTGCTCGAGATTGGCTCGAACATAACGGAGGGGAGGGAACGAAAAATGATTACGTTAGCGATCGCCAGGGCGCTGGCACTACGCAACTATGAAGAAAAAAAAGAAATTGACAGGTTCAACTTCCATCTCTCGATTAATAAATCCCTCTCTGCGTCCCTATTATACATTAATGAATTGAATCGTTCGCCGAAAACGAGTGACGAATAATTGAAGCTGAGAAAAATATCGAATAACAATAATAACAATAATAAATTATCAAAACAAATTACTATAAATTTGATGGAAATATTTCTATCGATTTCTTGTTATCTATACGAATATTTTGTTCAAACGTGCCTCGCGATTAAATTGTTTTTGTACGTTTTAATTTTCACGAGGCTGCGAAACGTGCGAGAGTGTCTGCGCGCTCTCCGCTTTTTATTTCTTCATCTCTCAGTTCTTCTGCTCGTGGCTGTGAATCAGGTAAGTATTAGCTATATATATATATATATGGGCGTATGCATATATACAAGGCGTCTCGAAATGACTACCATGTCGAGAGAGAAAAAGCGAGAGAAAGAGAGAGAGAGAGAGAGAGAGAGAGAGAGAGAGAGAGTCTCGTAACGCGTATATAGCCCGGGGGTGCAACTCTCGCGAAAGATTCCTCCTTCGAAGGAACCAGACGAAGATGGTCGTAGCGCCGTGTGCGAGGAAGAAGGAGCACGGTCGAGTTTTCGCTCGCCTTTCGCTCGTTGGGCCATCGGGCCAGCGGATATAATGTAGCCAGCTGTATAGGCAGCGAGGTAATCACATGTTTGTTTAAACTCCAAAACCCCTCATCCGCAACGAGCCTGCGATCTTTCTCTCTCTCTCTCTCTCTCTCTCTCTCTCACTGACAGAGAAAAAGATCGTAGCTCATTTTTTTCCTGAGCTTCTCCCCCCCTGCCCCTCGCCACCCTCGATGGCCGCTGGTCACCGACCACCCCGAGCCAACGAAACAAAGATATATTTTTTTTTGTTCATTCTCACTCGTTTCTCTTTCCTTCTTTCTCTCGCTCTCGGTTATTCCGCCTCGTTCCCACCCTGAAGAATCTCCGTCGCGCTCACTCGCGCTCTCGTTGCAACCGCGAAGTGATGGATGACCCGGACCAACCCGAAAGTCGGAGGGAACTAAACCGTACCGAAAAACCTACTGCACACGCCGGGGATGGGACATATTAATGGAGCGAGGAGATTTTACGCGCTTTAAACTCCCATAAAATCTCCGAATTTCACGCATGGCCTCCACCCCTTTCCCCTCTCTCAGTGCCTTTTGTTCTCGCGACCCATTTCATCTCAACGTTTTCAGAGTAAATTCTATCTTCGATTGTTTACAAAGTCAAACACTTCCTCTTGACATCGTAACAAATTCATCGGGATAGTAAGACACTTTTCTCAAAAAGTTAGACGAAATAAAACAAGCAGTTACTTTCAAAAAAATTGATTTCTTTCTTTTTATTTCTCTTGACTCGATAATCAATTTTTTTTTATCGGCTGATTCTTCGAGACGAATATGGACGAGAATTACTATGTCGGGTTTCTGGGCTTGTTCGTGCGCGCGTGCGCGCCACTTATGGGGAAGAACTCCCAGGGCCATGGTCACTACTGGACGCGCGAGAAGAGAGAAAGAGGAGAGTTCGTGAGGTCCCGTGAGAGAGGTCTCTACGAGAAATGAGTGAGAGAAAGAGAGAGTGAGATAGGGGACGAGAGAAAGGCGGAGCACCGTGGCGCCATGTCGCGGGGGGTCCGGGTGCGCGACCGAGAAGAAATGATCGTCGCACTAAGACATGGACGCGAGAGCTCTGAGGAAGCTGATGGCTCATCCACACGAACGTACATACACACACAGACACATACACACATTTGTTATATACCTTAGGATGCTTCGTATCTCGTGGAGAACCCGTTGAAGATCGCCCGGGTTCGGAGCACGCTATTGCCTCCACGCTTATTAACATCGAGAGGGATCAACCTTCTTCCCCATCCCCCTCTCCTCACCCCGCCATCCCTCGTCGCGTTCCTACAACCGTGTAACCGAAGGTGTGTCGATGGCTCCGAAAAAGATTTCTGATTTAGATGGGGACTATACGTTATTTGTATTTTACGTCAAGATCATTCGACAATGTCGAGACATCCGTTGCCATTGGTAGTTTGTCGTTTGTGGGAGATTGAACGAATATTTTCGATAACTTTTATGCTTAAAGGAAATTGAAATTATTTATCAATGGATGAAATAATTGAGAAAATTATTGTACGTTAAATAAATATTAATATTTCTACGATGAATTATTTGGGTGAAATATTTGTGAAATAAAATTTCGAATTCTTTTGGGGAGGGGATTTCGTCATCATGGAGGAACGTGGCTGCATACTCGAGCCTTTGTTTCAAAGTACGAGGACCCTCCTCGTGTCTCCTACGGTCTGATGGACAGTCGAAAAGAAAGAGGGAGAATCGCCTTGGACCACGAACAGGTATATATGCATACAAGATAGAGAAGAAGAGGGCGAGAGTAAAGCATGAAAGTCTCGTCAAACCCCCGTCGTGGTCCTAAACGAGGGATCCCTCAGCCTTCGTGAATTCCTTCCGTCTGAATTGATTCGTCGTGGCCGAGGAAGCGACCACGAGGCTCTTCAAGGATGAGGTGGGGGGAATCGCGTGTATCTCTTCGAAATATCTCACGGAGAGAGAACGAGACAGGAGATAAAGGGAAGGAGATAGAGAGGGGGAAAAGTAGAGAAGAGCTAGGCCAAGAGCGAATCGAATCAAGAGAGGGCTCTGACGAGGAAGCGAAATCCGCAGCTTCTGCTGGCTTGGCTACCTCATTTTACAGTAGCGTCTATACTTTAGCTATATATATATATATTTAAAAGTGTGTGTGTGTGTATGTTCAAGAATCTCGTCGATCCCAGAGGTACGAACCACTATCGAAGATAGGAGCGAGAGAAGGAGAGAGAAAGAGAGATTCGAAAGAGTAGCCGCAAGAGTCTTTCAGCACGGTTATAGATAAGGCGGGAGAGGTATTTAAACCGTTGCGTCTCTTCGAGAGAGCTACCGCGGCGCGCAGGTGACCGAGAATAACGTCTTCGAGTTTCGTGTGTCGCTCTCAGTTCTTTTTTTTTCCTGAAAGCTGGGAAGCCCGAGGCACCTGGTCGAGGAAAACGCACGGGTCTGTTATAGCTAGAAAGATATCTTGGCTCTCGCTCTATGTATGCGCACATACATACACACACACACACACATACACAGACATATATATATATGTATGTATATAATATTATAAAAGCGATTTAATCGATAGTCTCGCTCCCGAAGAACGAGCATAAATAAGATCTATCTTCGTGGTACACGAGAATCCTTTACCAGACACTTCAGTATTGGTGGCAAAGTGGAAGATCCTAATACTTATATATATATATATATATCTCGCAGCATATTGTGGATAAGCCTATGTGGAAGTTCTCTTTCATGCTCGCCGCGAGAACGGAATAGATAATGCTCTTTCTCTCTCTCCTTCTCTCTGTTTCTCCGTCGATATTCCATGTATCGGTGATAGAAACGAAACTTCCTAACGTTATTTTTTTCAAGACATTTCTACAGTCTAAGTTCCAATAATTCAACTTTGCTTCGAATTAATTATAAACAAAAAAAAATAGATTATTCGATCTAAGGATCGAAAATAGCGATTGGAGCAAATTGAAGCTGAGCATAAATTGTTTAATAGACTCAGTCTCGTTAAGCTCGAGGGTTGTTTATAACTTCATCAAGGCTAGACAAGACGTAGCGAAGAATATGGCGAGTCTCGTCTTCGGGGTTGTATTTTCTTTTTGTTACATTGTTGTTATTTTGTTCCCACGTTTTATGCACATTAAGTAAATAGCGTGTTCGTTGCTAGGGCGGTTCGCCACCCACGGTGAGAGCGGTGACTTCGCGAGACTCGTTCCCACCCTCTCTCGGTCCGGACCGAGAGAAATCTCGCGATCGAGGCACCCCCGAGGTCTCGACAACTCGAGAGACACACGTCGCTAAGAAGTGTCGGATACGAGAGAAGACTCGGTCCGTCTCTCTACGGGAATCCCTGGCATACCTCGCTTCATATATTAAGTACCTACCTATAGCGGTAATATCGAAGTTCGAGGGATATATATATCGAATGTCTCACATACCCACATAAAATATCATCAGCCGAGAGGAGAACCCACAACGCGCTCCTCTCTTTCTCTCGAACGAGCGTTTTCCAACGCGAGAGTCGTTATGGAAATATGCCGAAGCATAATGACCCTGCCTAATGGGAGTAGACGTGGTGAAGAAGCAGTTGTTAAAAGGAGAGACCTTTTATACTCTCGCTATATATATATATATATATAATTAACTATAGGTGGTATATCGAACCTAGGAGGTCCTAGAACTCGCTCAATGTTCTGGCGAACCTCGACCAAGCTCCGTGGCCCGTGCGCCGCGAGAGGAAACGATCGAAACGTTAACGAGAGCGCACTTCGTATAACACGGTTCTGTATATAGACAGACATATATATATGTACATATACATATATAACGATAGGACGTCGAGCCCCGTCAGAGGCAGAGCACGCCTCGTGTCTCGCGAATTCGCGTACAACCTCGCGAGAACTCGCGAGCACGTAAAGCCCCGTGTTTGATGGGAACGAGAGGGAGAGGAGGGGGGGATGAGAGTGAGAGACAGATGGTGGGGGGTCGGAGAGGAGTATATAGAGCGATCGATCGCGGGTGCGCAACCACAGGTTGAGAGGACGAGGACCAAAAAGGCGATATACGTATATTGCTTGTACTCACACGCTCTCGAGTACTAATAAAATCTTGAAACGAGTATTCCTCTCTTTGGCTATTTAGTTGTACGAGCGAGAGGGAGAGAGAAAGGTAGAATCGAGAGTCCTCGGACATCAAATACCGGTCTTCATCCCGCGCACGTCACACAAGGAGAAGAGCGAGAGAAAAAAGCGATACCGTGGGATACTTATTAATTATCCCAAGTTTCGGTGAGACAAGACGCACAGCGGGCGATAATACCGAGGGAACTTCCTGTCTGCGCTCGAGAAAGAAACAAAAAAAAAACAAAAAATATTAACTCTCGTTGTGATTTAAATATATTTTCGGGGTGATTTATCGAGACCGGCTGAAAATCGAGCTAACTCTCTTCCCGTTTGATAAATTTCCATTGAAACGTTATTTTAATTTTGTTTTTTTTTTTTTCATTGACCAATCGAGTTTACGATCGAAAATCGTTTCGAACGAAGAGCGAATCAATTTTTTTCTGTTTTTCATAAAACGTCGATAAAAATTTGTTTAAGTCGTGTAATCTTAGTACTCGTCGTCCCTAACGTACGATTTTAATCTTAGTTCGCGGTAACATAAATAACAATAAAGAAAAAAAAGAGAGAGAGAAGAAAACTATCGTTGCGAGCGATCTTATCGAGTTTTTGTCTTTGCTACTTTGTGGCACTCGCTTGATATAGTGCTTCGCTCGATCTCATGCTGAATGCTTTGGGCAAGAAATATCTAGCTGGCCTCGTCAGCATATGTGGAAAACGTATGGATCTATATATATATGCTTCTCAGGCGACGTATATATATATACATAATACATATATTGCGAGAGTGATCTCGATCTGCTAACCTATCGCTACACGTTCGTTGCACGAGAACTCCATGCACGTACAATATACAGGTACGTGCGTGAAGAGAAGAGAACGAGAGCAGAGCCCTCTCTCACTCTCTCTCTCTCTCTCACACACACACTCTCTCTTCGTCGGAGAAGATTGAGACGTCTCTCGCACACCTTTGGTGGTGTGCGCGCGTGAAGGTATGCCGAACGCAGCCTCGCTCTTCTTTCCAGCGTTTTGCTACTGCGCTCTACATATATATATGTATATATATATATATGTATGTATGTATGCATGTATGTATATATGTATAAATATATATAAAACGCGAAGAGTTCGTTTCTGTTGCCTTTACCGACTTTTACTCCATCGAGGAGAAGTTCTCGAGTTATTCCGCAAATGCCCGGCACTTTTGCTCGAAGCTCCCGTGTATCATCAGTTTCGCGATTCTTCTCTCTCACTCTCTTCTCTTTTTTCTTTTTTTTAGATCGCTTCTTTCGTAACGCGAATAGTTTTATGGTTTGCGCAATATCGGCGGCGATGAAGCAGGGAGAAATCGGATAATATCGAACGCGGTCAAAGGGATCAGGAGGATATTGCGGGGTGAAGTGGAAGCGTGTATCGGTTGCACCCTCGATACGCTCGCAATCATCCCCCGGAGGATTCTTAATCCTGGCAGGATCGAGACCAAGGGGAGATTACTCGATTCGACTCACCGAATATTCTTCTTTTCATTTTTTTTTTTTGACAAGAAATATTTATGAAAAACGTTATTATTAATCGTAGTCGTTCGAAGAAAAAGAACTTTATGAAATTTGTAGTTTAGAGACGTGTGTTTAGATATTTACTACGGGGATTGAAAAATGTAATTTATTTTTGCGAGGTAAAATAAAAAAAAATCCAACGTTTTTCCCTCTTTATCGCAATCGAAGATCGCCATATGTCCCTTGCGCGCATTTGTAAACTCCCTTTTTTATTTTTAAAGCAGGGGAAAAAATAAAATCGTCCTTGATCCTCGATGCGAGATAAGGAGAAAAAAAAATAAGAAAAATAAAATAAAAAAAGGGGCGAGGAGCTGAGACCTCGAATTTTTCTAACCACGTCACAGAGGAGACACGCTCCTTTTCCATGAAGAATTGATGAATCGGACATCGTGGAGACACGTATAATTTTCCCGTCGTAAAAGGTGGCGCGTATACGTTTTTCCGAAGGGACCGTGATATGAAACGTCGAAGAGACTTCTACCTGCTTTATATTGTTGGTGAGAGGGAGCTGTTGGAGGGAAAGGGAGGAAAAAAAAGAGGGCGGAGAAAACGTCATCGTCGTTATACGACCTCTCTGTGGAATAAGTCACAAGGGAGAGAGACGACTGACCAGGACTGAAGGGACCGCACCCCTCCCATCCCCCTTCTCGTTCCCTCGAAACGTCAAAATACGAAATCGAACCACAATTTTCCGTGAAATTGATGACCGACCCTGGCGCCACAGAGTCAAGCGCCTTCTCTCTGGCCTAAACTGTATCGGGCTCGAGAGGCTTAAATATAGTTTATGAATAGGTTTTTGTGCCTTCGATATTTCTTCCTCTCCTTTCAGCCATTAATGTCAAACGTCGATTTATCTCCACTGGACGAAAATCGTTCGATAAGGAATATACGAAGATTTAGTAAAATGAAAATTAGTAACAACGATAAAGTACGAAGGAGATCTCGACGTACGAGGTTAATCAATGAATCGAGAGAGAGAGAGAGAGAGAGAGAGAACATTTCTCGAAGCACCTACGGATGTAAAAACGTAACTCGTAGGCGGCGTGAAATATATCGGTGGGATCGGCGAGAGTCGTTCCGCGCGGATCACGCGACGAACAAACGACACAGAAATCTATGACATTGCGCGCGCCTTTACGCCAGGAATATAAATATGTATTGCAAATTTACCGCAATAAAGGGGGCAACGACCACTCGACGTTAATTCAAGAAAACAAACAAAAGAAAAAGCTCTCGACACTAAAAAGAATGAAAATTAACGAAATTGTTCGTTTTTTTTAAGCTTTGATCTCGAACACGAGACAAAAGCGCGGGTATAAAGCTCACCGATGGGCAAATGCGATCGCGGCTTTGGCAATGGATGATAGAGAGAGAGGCCGAGGCAAAGGACGTTGTAGCGGTTTCTGAGATGTCGCGCCGGGTTAGCAAGAACAAACGAGGAACGGAGATAGCGGTGCGCGCGGTCTTGTCAGTCTCACGCTTCGCTTGGTGAGCCCCGTCGATCCGTGCCTGCGTCACTATCGGCTTTATTACATACGCGGACACATACATAGACATATATACATACATATATATGTATATATATAAATGTCCTGTTCCGCCTTCTTTACGCGCGAGCATCGTAGAGTTTCTTCTCGCTCTAACACGCCAAATGATTTTCCCTAAACATACCTTATCACCGCATCGTCTGACTAGACCGACAATCGAGCCGACTCCGAGACGAATCGAGAAACGAGTCGCGTGATTCTACGGAGATCGAAAAAACTCGTTTTTTTTAATCTTTTTAATTTGAGAAAATGAACGATAAAAATTCCATTTTCCGCCTCGACACAGAAAAGATACGAATCTTTCTTTGATATTTTATGCACCGTACGAAATAAAGAGCTGCGAGATTGAGCTGCGCTTTATCAGAAAAGCGCGCGTTTCTAGTTTCATCGATAACACAAATATTTTATAGCGGCGACAACGATATCATTTAATTTCGCGCTGATATCACCGTCGCATCTCACGGGAAGCCCGCGAAGCGTGCGAGCTTTTCCAACGAATCGGAACAATTTTCTTTTTTTTTTATATGGTTAATAGAACGCGATGCGTGTTCGATTCGTTATCGTCGCGATTGTTAGAAGAGACTAATGAAACGAAGGGAGAAAAGTGGAGGGATGAGAACATGCGTGTTCAAGCGTATTTATAAGATCGAGTCCGATCAAAACGCATTCGCGAAACATTCCGCCTACGCGACGCCCGAAACGTCATTAATAATTTAATTTCGTCGCGAATCTCTCCGCAGCGTTTTTCTTTTTTACAGAAAAATGAAGGTTCGTGTCGCTATTGATGTATTTATTATTCTTTACAATGTGCACGATTAATACGTATTTAACGCGAGACAAGGTAAAGGGGTGGTCGAATCGACTTGCCTCGAAATTCCCAAAGGTGTGACCGGACTCGGCGAAATGTGTTTATTCGCGTTAACGCCGTTTGGAGCGACGCGCGGCTCCGGGCCACCGCCGGCCGTAACAACGGAGTTACCGAATGCGAAACACAAATCCCCGCCGCCACACGGTGTGCGACTCGACGCGGGGTTTGAAACGCTCGGCTCGAGCTTTCGCAAAGCTCTGTATGGGGAGAGGAGGGTGAAAAACAAACCTCTACCTATACGAATCCGGGCAAATGTATAAATATATAGCGACAGCGACAGCGTTCGAGATTGCAGAAACGAAATGAACACGCCGGCTAATTAATATTTACCCACTGCCAACATCACGCCGCCATACTGCTGGCTGGCGAACCTGCTGCTGCGAAACACGCACACGCGGGTGAAATAACGCGGGTGAGAGAAAGAGAGCGAGAGAGAAGAGGTCGACTGTGGCAAACTGTTGTTAACGACTCAAATTTTATATTCCACCGAAATCCGTGATAAAGCTCGGTGGTTTGGTACGAAAAAAAAACGATGCTATGAAAACACGTTTTTTTTCTTTTTCATTAAAAAAATGAATATTTCGCGGAGATTTTTATGACACGTGGGTATACGTCGTTAACGTGAAAACGATCTCGAAATTTCGTCGGCCATTTTCTCTGGTCGGACAAAATTATGCGATCAATACTTTGTTTTTTTTGTGTATTTTGTAGTGAATTTATTAAAAATTTAGGAACGAATCGAGACAAGTATGTCCCTTTTTTTCTCGTTATTCGTCTCATCTCATTCCCTCCCTCTCGTCCTCTCTCTCTCTCTCTCTCTCTCTCTCTCATCCTCGCAGTGCGCAGGTCTCACCGTCGCGGCAAAAGCGCGCTGGTTAAGAAAAATAATTGGACTGCTCGTGGAAGTAAGAAAAGAAAAATATACGTAAAAAAAAAGCATCGAGAGTGAACAAGAGAAAGAGAGCCAGAATCGGCGAAAGAGGGAAGCGTGCGGGTTTAAAAATAATAATAAAAAAATCGTCGAGTTGGCCAGTTTGCTCTACCCAACAGGGGAGTCCGATTTCACCGCGGACGAAAACGTCGCGAGAGCGAAAGAGAAAGAGAACGGGGGGGAAGAAAAAAGAGACGGAATAAGCCCAAGAGCGTTGCACACACAAAACTTGGTCACGAGATTTATTTTTCATCGAGGAATAACGAGTGAGAGGAAGAAAGGGAGGAAGAAAGAGCGAGAGAGAGAAAGAGCGTCTGCGCGCCGCGGTCCGTCTTCTCAACGTCCCCGTGTCGTGTCGCGCGAGAGCGCGCGCGAATGCATAATCATCCCCACCACGATAAGCCAACCAAGTGCATACATATCTCTCCCCACCTTTGCCTTCCCTATATATAAATACATACATATGTACGTGTATACTATAGTATTAGTACTATAACTCGGCGTGGGTCGGAGAGGAGGGGGGAGGACGGACCACCACCACTTTATGCGCATTTTATGCGCCGAGCACGCGGGAGGGGTGGTGGGGGGAACGACGACCGCCTCCAGAAACGCCCTTCGGCTGAGCTTCCCCTTCGGTTATACATGATATATACATATATAGCTAAACCTGTAGAGTGAGAGAGCAACCGAGAGAGATATCGAGCTTTCCCTCTCTCTCTCTCTCTCTTTCGCTTCACTCGCTTCGCAACAGCCCACTGTCTCTCCCATATATATATATATATATATATATATTGCATACGCAGCACACGTGTGTTAATATTTTCGTGTATTTGTGCCCGCGGGCTTTGGTCGTACGTGTATATTTTATGCCGTAAAGAGAGAAAGAGAGAGAGAGACGAAGAGAGGGAGAGAGGGATACACGTCGACCCGGTCGCCCGCGTCTACATGCACACCTTATCGAGCTCATGAGCACATGTGCATGGCTTGCAAGTCGTGTCGTCGACGACGAACGGCCGAGAGAGACAGCTAGAGAGAGAGAGAGAGAGAGAGAAAGATTGAACCGCGAACGTGCGATAATATCGTCGCAATTTTTTTGCCCTCTCACGAGGGTTGAAATTCAGCGATACCGCGACGCGAGCGTTGGTCTCGTCTCCGTGGGAGTGTCGGGAAAAAAAATCGCGAACCTTTCAACCCCTTTCGCACCCCTTGACGTTTATTATAAAATAAAATGAAGCAATAAAAATTGATGGGTTATCAATATATTTTGCAATTTTTTGTTTCCATTCCGACGAGGCAGGTTGAATTGTTTACGACAGGGAGAGAGTGGCAGTGACAGGGCAGTTCGAATTTCGAAAATTGTTATCACGTTTTGTTTTTTGCAACGTGCCAGAAGGCAATTCCTTTTTTTCTATTCTTTTTCCTATAAACGATATAATTGTCACGATAACGAAATAAAATCTGAACAAAATTTCATAGGCTTTTATCAAAAGGGTCGAGGGTCAAATAAAAACAAGTGACGAAAAAAACGAAGCGAAAGAAAGAATAATGAAATTTCGTACGAGCACTCGAGGAAGAGTGAGATCACAACGAGTAAGTGGGTCTCGTTTTTTCTTGTTTTTTTTTCCGTGTCTCCCTCGGTTTCGTTATGCTCGTATTCCCATCTATTAGACGAAACGAGGAGAATAAAGACGAGAAGGACGAGAGGAGGCGGGAAGTAGAAGGAGAAACGGTAACGGAGGACAGAATTCCGCCATTACTTATTGAGATATACGGGGAGTGGAGTTTGGGTCGTGCCCGCGGTTGGGGAATCCATCACTTTGGGGTGAAACACGCGTTCGCCATCCCTTCTGACATATATAAAAACATGCATGTATACACACACACACACACACATGCACACACACACACACCCACACACACACGCATATATATATAGATAGATAGAATAATATATATGGTCTTCGTTCGTTGGTGAACAGACACGAGAAAAAGTGAGAGTGTGCACAGGGAGGGGAGGGTTGTTTATAAATGTCGGGAGGGTTGTTGGATCAGAGTGAGATAGGGTGATATAGGATCGAGGGGCGAGGAGAATTCTCAATTGGACCGTTCACGAGTGAAAGATAGATCGTCCGGGATCGCCTTACGTACGTGTACGACAACGGCTGTTCGATTCTATTAAACCCTGCACAAGTTCTGTGTGGTTATCCTACGAGTGTGTGTACATACACTCGAATACACACACACGAACACGAATATAGAAAATATATATATTTTTTATAATATAATATGAAAAGAAAATGAAAAAAAGATTTGTAGGTACGATACGATATCGAAATTTAAAAAAATGATAAAATATTTTTATATTTTTCAATATTGTCAATATAGAAAAAATAGATATTTTTTGTAATATAATATGAAAAAAAATGAAACAAAGATTTATAGGCACGATACGATTTCAAATTAAAAAATGATAAAATATATTTATACTTTTCAACATTGTCAATATATAAAAAACAAAATTTTGTAATATAAAATTTAAAAAAAAGAAAAAAAAGATTTATAGGTACGATACGATATCAAAGTTTATAGGCATGATACGATATCAAAATAAAAAATGATAGAATATTTTTATATTTTTCAATATTGTCAATTTAGAAAACAAATATATTTTTTGTAATATAAAATGAAAAAAAATGAAAAAAAGATTTATAAGCACGATACGATATCGAAATTTAAAAAAATGATAAAATATTTTTATATTTTTCAATATTGTCAATCTAGAAAAAATAGATATTTTTGTAATATAATATGAAAAAAAAATGAAACAAAGATTTATAGGCACAATACGATTTGCCAATATATAGAAAACAAAATTTTTTTTATTATAAAATCAAAAAAAAAAGAAAACAAAAGATTTATAGGTACGATACGATATCAAAGTTTATAGGCATGATACGATATCAAAATAAAAAATGATAGAATATTTTTATATTTTTCAATATTGTCAATATAGAAAAACACATATATTTTTTGTAATATAAAATGAAAAAAAATTAAAAAAAGATTTATAGGCACGATACGATTTCAAATTAAAAAATGATAAAATATATTTATACTTTTCAACATTGTCAATATATAAAAAAAATATTTTTTAATATAAAATCAAAAAAAAGAAGAAAAAAAAAAGATTTTCAACATTGTCGAGATTTAAAATTTGATTTTCGATGAATGAAAATTGTCAACTGACGATTAACAATACTTTTTGTAGCAAGACATTCGGGCGATCAACTGTAACAAAGCGAATTGAAAATCACGCAAACTGCCGTTTCCAATCTCTCTCACTCCTCGATTTTCCCCCACCACGTCTACATGTGCCTGTCTCGCTCGCCTAGCAGACATCACTCCCTCTCCAGCTACTACGTTGCTCCTACATGTTTAACCTGTCTCAACTCGGTCCATTACGGAGACGTACATATTTAAAAGCTGCGATATTTTTTAATAAACGAAAATTTCGCTTATCACACAAGGCACGTAGGAAAGAACGCACACGTTGATAAAAACACTCGAACATCGTTTAACCTCCCGGAACTCGGTACAACGCGCTTGTGGAGATATAGGCTTTTCTTTTTTATATTTACAACACGCTTATGCTTTTACGCAGTTTAAACGAATATGAATTCTTGAACGCTGTTACACGCATGCGCAGCAGGAAGTACGAAGCTTTCTTGCAAAATGTCAGTCGTTAGTTTCCTTTTGCAAAATTCTGTCTGGACGAATCGAGGTTTTTCATTTACTTTGATCATCGTCGGGCGAGTTTCTTTTTGATAAAAATTCAAAATCTCGCCGGCGAGGGAGGGAGAGCGATGCTCGAAGCTCCCCCTCGCGGGGACGATAATTAATACGCCATTTCGTGAAATCTCGATCGATAAAATCGCGCTTCATTATTGGAGTGCATCGCGTATAAAGAAATTATTAAAAAAAAAAAAACGGGAAGCAATTATTTCCTGTGCTACATCGTATTCCATTTTATTTTTTACCTTTTAAACAGAGCGATCGATGAAGAATTACGAATTTATAAAGAAAAATGTCAAATCGTTTTTTTTTTCGTTGCGATCGGAATATTTTAAGAAGTTGGAAAAAGCGGTATTTTAATTTATTCGTATATAAATTACGAGATTTTCATAAATCTCGTTATCTACCGAGTTCAACGGGGAGTAAACAGCGAATTTAAAAATCGGTAGCAAAATCGGAATTAGTTCGTTACGCGTTAAAATTCGTATTTTTATCAATCGCGTAGCGTCCGAACGTCGATCAATTTTTGATCGACGATCTAGACGGTTGATACGAGAGACGGATAATCCCAAGATCACAGGGGTTTTATAGACGGACGAGTGAGAGCGCGTTAACGAGACATATTTATTGTTCGAAAATGCGAATAGCTCTTCTCTCGATCGTGTCTCGACGCAATCCGCGAGAGAATTCACGAGGAATTCGGCGCTTTTGATCATTCAATTAGAACTTTCGCAGAGCCAAGAAGAAGAAGACGAAGAACAAGAACAAGAAGAAGAACAAGAAGAAGAGAGCACCCAAGCTCGCGCGCCCGGCGGTGCGCTTCTCTTCGAGAATCGCGAGAGCCAAAGAGACGTTCTCAAAAGTGAGCTCGAGACAGAGAGAGAGAGAAAGATATATAGAGTCCTGGGATTAATTAGCCGATGAAATATATTTCTGCTGAGCGTTTCCTCGCATCGTCGCCGCGTATTATTTTACACGTATATGCATATACGACTCTATATACCATACATAAATATATATATATGTATATTTAATATTTGCCTGATATAAATAATATAAAAACTCGGCGATGAGATCTCGCGTCGGCGATCTTTTCAAGGATCAAAGAGCCGTCAAACGTATCGGGAGAGCGCGATGATTCTGGTTTCGCGAGACAGACACACACACACACACATACGCACGCACACATAAGTCGTTTTGGCCTTTTATTTTTTATTATCACGAATCGTTTCGCGAATACGCGAGAAATAATTTTTTCTAGCCTTCTCTCGCGTTTACGTTGTGTTTTTTTTTTGTTGTTTGCTCTATCTCCTCTCGTCTCTCGCCTACTTCATCGACCGAGATGATTAACGAGAGGATCGAGCATCTCCTCCTGCATTGGGTAAGAACTATAGACTTTTCGAGTCTGGCGATGTTTCGTCGCGGCTTTAAATAAGATAACGGTTTGACAGGCCGCGCCTGGGTCACAACATCCGAGGCTCGTTTACAACCCCCTCCCTCTTATCAACCTCCTTCTCCTCCCCACAATCTCATAGATTCGCTTTTATAAAAGCGCCCGACTATATTCCTCACGCTCCCACAATTATACGAATCTCGTATCGTTACATATCTCACTGTTTTTCTCCTTTTTTTCGTCGAAACGATTAACGTACTTGATAAATTAATCGACGACGATGAAGGGAAGTCTCTCACTTGTAATCGTCTTTAACGCGAATTTCAAATAAAGAAAAAACATAATCATTCAAGCCCTCCCTCTCACTCCTACAGATTTTCCAGGGCAGATTCTTGGACGAGCTTAATGTAATTATGACGTTAATTCCGGTACGTCGTTAATACCATTTATTATAAACGATCGAGGCGTTCTCCTCGATCGTCAATGTTGCGCTTCTTTTTTAAATCTTATTTCTCGAGCGACTCTCGTGACAAGACTCGATCTAATAACGGCGAGAAAATATTCTCTCCCGTCATCGTGTTACGTCGCGGGTTTCTGGCTCGAAATGCAAATTGCGAGGCTCTTTACATCGTTCGTTTATTACGCTACATTATACACCCCCGTACCCTGTTGTCGTCCCTCTCTTTATCACGAACTGTATAAAGCGGTGCTTCTGATATTTCTTTTCTCGTCTCACCTACTCTCCTGCATATTCCTCCTCTTACAATTATATACACAAATACACGTGTCTATATGGCTGTGTGTGTGTGTGTGTGTGTGTGTGTGTGTGTGTGTGTGTGTGTGTGTGTGTGTGTGTGTGTGTGTATCTCTTTCGCACCTTTTTCTCCCGACGAAACTACTTATTATAACGAACACACGCATACAAGGAGAACCGAGAGCCGTTTGCGAGCACAGAGGGCGTTCGTTTTCTCTCAACGTTCGCCACGATGTCCGACACGATGATGTCTTGATAGGGAACTCATCGTTAATCGAGCTTTTAATCCCAGAGCATAATATAGCGTGCCCAACCGCCACGCCATACGAGTCTTGCGTACAACACGCACACATTTATACACGAAGAACGCCATGTGTGTGTGCCTATGTATAGATATGTGCAAGTTTGTTAGTGACGATGGCGTTTTCTCTGTCGTGTAACGTCGCCATATAAGTTCTCGTGTTTGATCCGTCCCTCACGCGAGCAAGAGCGCGAAAGAGAGATGATAATCGAGGAGAACCGACGATCGTGAGCAACGTCGAAACTCGTTGTGCTTCTCTCTCTCTCTCTCTCTCTCTCTCTCTCCTTCTCTCTCTTTCTCTATGTACATATATATAGAGAGATCTATTGCCAACTCGCGATTATCTCTAAACGTCGATGCTGTCCGCTCGAGATGTATATTATTATATTACACATAATTTTTGCCTATATTGCCTACTGCAACATATTCTCATAGTGGGCAGAAGCAAGAAAGAAAAAAAGAGGAACTTTGCTACAGGCTTGACTGGATCGTGCAACGCGCGAATCTCGTTCACAGACGGAAGTCTCGAAGGCAGAATATAGCTTGCGCGACCCTCCACGTCGATGAATCTTTATCAATTTTCATCGTAATCGAACATTGATTGGAAATTTATCGTACAATTTGCATTATTAAGTTCGATTGGAATTTGAAAATTTGTCAAGTACGAAGCTTCTCGATGGTTTTGTATCTTTACATCGTTTCTTAAAGCGGCTTAGACCCGGAATTCCCGAGGACCGTCGTCTACATATTGATAAAGGACCAAAGTACTTGAGGAAACATCCGGAAACGGAGGAAAAAAAATTCCACAGGCGCCGCTTGCGTCTCTCTCTCTCTCTCTCTCTCTCTCTCTCTCTTTCTCGATTTCCGACCTTTCGAAATCATATTTGCCAAAGTGCCTACGGGTTTGTCCCGAGGAAACTATTAACAGTGACCCACCACGAGGTAGCCGGAAAAGTAAAGGGCAAAAGAGATGGCTCGGACAAAAGGGACGTTGGGTCAACACACTTTAGAATTTCCCGGCAAGAATTAGGAAAGAAAGTGGTCGAAATTATCGAACGAAACGAATAACTAGGGAAACGGTAGTGGCGCCTCTTTATTTTTGAGTACACGAAGGATTCTTCATCCCGAACAGTCCATCTGGGTTAGTTCGAGACCCGCCGGGCGGAGAAAGGTTCGTAAAGTAACATTTTCAAAACAGGAGCAACAAGCAGCTGTACCAGTCGTTTCTTTACTTCTTTTCTTTACATTCTCCCGTTCCCTATACTACATCGTCCAGTTTTTACGGGGCATTCGCTACGTACGAGCTCTAAGCTGCGCTACCGCGAACTTACGCGTCTCTCTGCGGTCCGAGACGTCGCTTTTACATCTTTCACTCATCACTCCGTTTATCTCCTTCTTCTCCTCTTCGACTCGTCTCACTCACTCTTTCTCATCCTCGCTCTTACGATCATGTCCTCGAGCGAACTTCTCGTTGCGGCCGAGTGCACTTCCCAAGGATATTTACCAGGATAAACTTTGATGCGATCCGTTTTTTTATTGTTATTTTCTCAAAATTGTTTTATCAGCTTTGATAAAAAAAAAGAATTGGATAAAAAAAAGATTGATCGAGGAATTACGATCAACGATTGGAGAGAGTGTAAAATTGCGGTAAGTCCTGCTGGAAGGACTTGTCAGGAAAGATCAAGACGTGAGAGTATGAAAGGATCCAACTTGACTCTAAACTCGAGAGTTTTTCTTGCATTCTCTCCCATTTTCACGACGTTTTATCGTTACAAAGATCGCGGAGAGATTGTTGCGGTAAGCCCCGAGTCCTTCGAAGGATCCTTACGGAGGATAAGCAACGATGCGAGATAATAGACAGTCTCGTCATACGGCGTAGCGCGTGAATGGATCTATTGCGCGACTACAGCCTCGCTAATGCGATCTTTCCCATCCCTAAATACACGTTTCATCCCCTAATATCCTTCTCCCGTACAAAAAAATGAAAAAGGAAGAACCAGGCAACCCGAAGAACCAGGTGAAGGAAAAAAAAGATTCGAGGCAACGGCTCTATTAGTCCTTGGAAGGGTTTTTCGATGGGCATTTTCTGGGCTCGTGAACAAACCTCCATCGAGGAGATGAAATTTTGTATGTGTATATTTTTTTATCTTTTTTACACAGCGAATCTCGAAGACAAGAGGCGAGAAGCTCGGATCGAGGACTGTTCCTGCTCGTCCAGGACATTTCATAGACCGATGGTTTTCGAACTCGTCGATGTTCGAAAAAGCGAGCCACGACTCCGCGAACTAGCCCTGCACACGTATCGGGCTACTAGGCGAAAGGGAGAATGTGCGCGGGGTTAGATGGAAAAAAGAAATGAGAATAAAATAAAAAATTTGACAAAAAAAAAAGACGAAAATAGAGCATGAGACGGTCGCGACCACAAAACGGAACCGTCTCTGTGGCCAAGGGAATAATCGTCAAGCAAGACGGAAGGGAAAAGACCGGTGAATGCGGGCGAGTGAGAGAGAAGGAGAGAGAGAGAAAGAGAGAGAGACAGCGCAGGTAACTCTACATGCGAGCCACTGGGCCAAAGGGAACGAGTGAACGAGCCAGGGCAATGATGGTGGTAGCAGAGGCTAAGAAAAAGAGAGTGGCCTGACAAAGGTCGGCTGCTGCGACGCACACACGGCGCGTATACCGCTCCTCTCTACACAACAGCCACCAAACAGCAGCGAGCGGGCACAGCCATTGACATCGAGGTTGGGTAAAGGAGGACTAGATTTCACGAGCCAGCGATGCAGGATCCGTCAAAGGACGCCGACGCGGCCGCAAAAGGGATTCGCGGGGATCTCAAGAGAAAGAGAGAGCGAGAGAGTCTGGGGAGGGAGGTTTGCGCGAGACCGAGAGCTAAAACTTGCGCGCAGGGTTGGCGTGTCGCTTGGTATATTCGCGGTGGGGGTGGGTTATACACCAGTGGACTCTGCGTAAGCAGGGTGATCGCGAGGCAAAAGAGAGAGACGTCTTTCCTGATGGCGATAGAAAGAACTCTCTCGTTTTTCGAGCGAGAAACGAGAGAGAAGAAATAAACGCGAAAAATGAAGGAGCATTCTTCTTCGGTTCGGCTGATTAATAAATATTCCTGCGGTTCGGAATTTTACGGTCGAAGCGAATATCTTTCCGTAAGGCTGGAAGTAAGGGGATGGGAGAACAATTCGTGCGAAAATTATTCCGGTGCAGCGGACGTTTTGATTATTATTCGAAGATTTGAGATTTGAAAACTATTTCACAAAATATCTTGTGATTTTTTTTTTTTTTTTTTTTTTTATAAAAATTTGAGATTTTTTGTTAATTTTGGGAGAATTTGGGAGAAATTTCGTGTGCAAATTATTCCCCTGCAGCGGACGTTTCGCATTAATTTTCAAATCTTTCATTTTGATTAATAAAATATTTTGTTTTTTATAACTCGAAGATTTGAGACTTGAAAACTTCAAATATTTTGCAAACTAACTTGTGAATTTTTGTTTATAAAAATTGGATTAATTGGATTTAGCAAATATCGATTCCGGTTTATATCTTTAATTTATAACGAACTAAAAATACGTAAAAAAAAAATGAAACTTAAGTGCTAGATAGTAAGTAATTGTTTGGTTTGCGTTACGTACAGTACTTACATAGCCGTGCTTGTCGCTCATGTTGTTGGTGAGTTTGAGCTTGTGAAAGCTCACAACCTTCTGCATCCACTGTTCGCCGCTCGTCGGCGAATCCGGATGTATGTACATCCTCTTGGGCATTTCCGGATCCGCTTTACCAGCCACCATCCATCTACTGCTCGCGCAACGAGACAAAAATAAAACACAACGATCGATCATTGAGAACATTTTTTTCTTCCTATTTTCATAATTTTTAATTTCGTTCGTTACTTTTTTCAAAAATATTTTTTTCGAAGCAAAGAGTGAAGGCTTGCGATCCCCCATACAAGTCGAAATAATTGTTATGAGCTACGTGAGATTGCGCGAATAACGAGAGGGAGAGGATCGTCTCGTGTTGCGAAAGTATAACAAAAACACAATCGATGAAATATTTATAATTATAAACGACAAATTTATATTTATAAATATTTCGATCAATTTTATCGATCGATCTGTCCATTATTCCGGAACTGCTGACATGTTCCCATATTATATCTCTCTCTCTC
This sequence comes from Netelia fuscicornis, assembly GCA_946811545.1. Lineage (NCBI taxonomy): Eukaryota > Metazoa > Arthropoda > Insecta > Hymenoptera > Ichneumonidae > Netelia > Netelia fuscicornis. The sequence continues at coordinate 39,218,670 of OX328015.1, forward strand.
TCTCTCTCGCTCTCCCTCTCGCGACATTATATCCGACGTACATCGAGACGGACAAACAAAAATGGACTCTAGGGGAATGAAAGAACGAGACAGCCCTTTTTCTCGATCGATAACTCATCGATCTCCTTGACCCTTATGTTTTTTGTTTTCACTCTCGCACGATTTCGAGAGGGCTCGGATATAAAACTCGTGCTCGTAACGAATGGACAATTTATTAACGTTATTATATTTCGACGAGTATGAGGAATTGTTCGCAGCGCACGCTCCACACTTTTTTCGTCACAGAGAGAGACAGAGCCAATCCTTAAAAATTTCTTTCCAAACTTTGTTTTTCCATTCCCTTCATCCACCCTCTCTCTCTCTCTCTTTCTCTCTCTCTCTCTCTCTCTCTGTGTAGGTTTTTTATTCGCGTGTGCTTACAGAAATTCGTCAGGATAATCACCTGTTGTGAAACTTATATCGGTAATCGTCAGATGCCGCGATGTCCATCAGGAGTATGTAGCTAGCCTGTCTGTCTAACCCGGACACCCTCACTTTATAAGCGGGGAACATGCGTCTGCGAACAATTTGCAACAGCAAAGGGCAAAACACAGCCGATTAGTTCATTACTTTCGTCCACAGCCGTTGGCGTTCGGAATTGTATTAAAAGAAATTCAATTCAAAAAAGAAAATAATAATAATCATAATAATAACAATAATCATTATTCAAAAAATATATTCAATTTTGTAAACACGTAAATACAGGAAAAAATCGTCCCTCGGCCTTGTGTACGAAACGAACTGTGTTGTCGCTACGATTTTGATAAATATATATATTTTTTTTTGTTCATATATATATATGTTCATATTTGCTGACAGTTCTTCACTCTTCACTACCCTTCACTGTCGGGGGTGTCGACAGTAAGGGGGAAAAAAATCGTTGTCGTTCTTCCGTTTGTTTTCTTTTCATTTTTGTTTTTTTGTTTCATTATTCTACCTGTTGTGAAACTTGTATCTGTAGTCGTCGGCCGCAACGATGTCCAGCAGAAGTATGTATTTAGCCTTTGCATCCAGACCGGAAACTCGAAACTTCATCTGAGGAAACATCTGCCTAGACCCCCCGATCAACATTTACATACCACATTAGATCGTTGATATTTTTTATTATTATTATGCTTTTTCAGCTTCTTTTATTTTTCATGTTTTATACATTTATATGTACGTCGTTTTACAACCTTGGGCCGTCGATAAGTATCAACGATAAGTCGCAACTATCTACTAATGAGACATAACATTGATACGAGAATAATAAAAAAAGGAAAATAGAAGAATATATTCATGCAACATGAGCTTAAGATTTATTAATACGCTTGTAAACAATAAACGAGAAATCGATAAAACGTATCGAGTTACGATCGATCGTTGGATAACGTCGATACGATCTCAACGTCGGTGATAAATAATCGTCGCGAGACGATACGAGGTTTCATCGCACCCGAACAAAACCCAAACAACGATTTTCCCTATTTTTCTCACTCCCGTGCCCGATCTTTGTATCGATCTTTTACACAAATTCTCAGGACCAAAAGAAAAACTTGCGATCGCGAATGGTACAAGGGTGAATGACCTCTGCGCGATATTCGAGGATTTAACGCGTCCAGGTGAGTGAGATATTTTCTGACCGTACGAAGCATCTGCCTACTGTATTTCTGTCCATGCTCCACTTATTTGGATTATATCGATGAATAAGAAGAAGCGTCGAGGGAGGATCGGTAGAACGATCGTTCGCACGATCTTTCATCGTGCCTTTTGGTGTCCGCAAAATGTGTATAGTTTTTTTTTTTCAATTTTCTCCTCCTCTTGCTCATCCTTCTCATTCACGCACTTCGGGGAGTCTCGAGGAATCTCTAAGCCGGATTATCCGGTGTATCGCTGTCTGCAAGTCGGACGATAGAAAGAGAGAGAGAGAGAGAAGAAACGGATACTTAGCCGTAGGTGTTCGACCGTCGGTCGATGAGTGGAGTCTTCAAAACGATCCCTCGACCGTTCACCGTGTCATCGTTTATTACATCTCGCAGTATTTTTTTCGCTTCACGCTCGCCCTTATCTCAACCCCGACAAACCCCTCGAAAATCGTAGTATTCCCAAAAGAGCGTGAACGGACCAAGATAAATAAAACAAAACACAAAAAAAAAGAACAACAACATAGATCGTAATTTTTCATCGCCGAAAGAAGAAATGTTTCATTCTCCGCTTATTAGAAAATCATAAACTGTACGGACACGCTTCGTTTTACGCGGTCCTATCGTTCGTTTTACGAGCCGAAAGCGAACGCGAAGAGGGAAAAAGGCGCCGGGGCCATAGATCGGTCATACAAAGTGGCCTTTTTCCTTGAGCCATCGCCCTTATATTTTCGTTTTTTTTTCTTCTCCAACGCATACCGCGCGTTCCGTTCCCAGCGTAGCGAACCTTGCGCGCGTCTTGGGTTTTAATGGCTCGAGGCGCAGATCAGAGGGGCGCGATATGACTTAAAAACAAAATCATCGAGACCTCTCGAAGACAAAATTAAAAAAAAAGAAGGAAAAAAAAACATCGAAGAAGGAAGAAATACAAAAATAAAAATTCCTCTCGGGCTCGAAACACTCAACAGGCTCCGCCTACTTCGCGCGATTATAGAAGGCCCTCATCGATCGCGGGGTTACCGAACATCGTAAATCTTTTCTCCCCTTTTTCCGTAAAATTTTATAAACGAACGCGGGAGGGGGAAGTACTAGTGATAAAAAAGAAAGCGTTAATTTCTTCTTCTTCTTTTTTTTTTCAAAGAAAAAAGGAAAAGAGAAGAAGCGATTATCTTTCGGGAACCCGGACGTTGTCGTTGATTCGAGGTAAGAATTCGAACGTTGTCCGCTTCGTCCAACCGCACTTCCGGGACACCCCGTATGGATTCCAGAAGCGCGGGGAGCGCAAACTGTCTACAATATCGTTTCTCCTCGTTGCTGAAACGTTTTAGATCTCCTCTTTCTTACATACGATGGCGGTTCTGGCTGCTGTTGGCAGGTGGAAGAAAGATCGCTTCCACGAAACTTCGACGGTTGGCTCGGCCTTTTTTCGCTCTACCGTTTTGCTCTTTTATCTCACCCTCTCCCTCTCGCGTGAATTAATACACGTGCTCCGAGGGCTTCGACATTGGGTCAACGCTATCTCTCTCCCTCTCTCTCTATCTGTCTCATGCCTTTTTCTTTTTACTCTCGTCGTACGCGGTTTTTGCTCGAGACACTAATTTTCGTTTACGTCGTTACGAAACGCTCGGGCGTTTCTATCGTGCGTTTTACAACGGAAATCTCATGCCGATTATTTCACGATACTAAAAATTCAAGAATGAGACAGAGAGAGAAAGAGATGAAAGATAGAGAAAAAAACGCGAAGGAATGAAATAAAGCGCACGAGTCAACCCCCTTCGAGAAGTTTTATGTCCGGGAGCCACGCGGGAGTAAAACGCGTTCGGCGTTAAAATCGCCTTGCTCGAACAATGCGATCGTGTGTGTAACGTCGCTTGGTTACGTATGTACGTATGAACACGGTAACGTTCTATAAGTGAAGGATATAATATAAAACGGCCGGACAGCGAAAGCAAAGCGCGAGGTTGGTTGGAGAGATAGGGAGGAAAGTGGAGGGGGAGGGAGAGGAGGGGGGTAGAGATCCAAGATCGTTTCTCCACGTCGCAGCGCGAACTTTGCCGATAAATCGAAGCCCATGTCGTTATTTACGGCGCGTCATTAAGTACCGAGAAGGATAAAAGAGTGAGGGAGAGAGACAGAGAGAGAGAGAGAGGGAAGGAAAAGAGGTGATCGCGCATCGTATAAAGAATTCCGCTACCCGGTAGCATCTCGGCTTAATTTATTTTATCGCACCGTGAAGCTCTCCCTTACCTCGTCCCCTTTTCTATACACACGATTTTCTTTCTCTCTCACGCGCGCTTTTACTCGGCTCGTCGCGATCTAGACAAGTTTTATTTTATATCCGAAATATTTTATCGTACGCTCTTTTTCACGAGTCGGGAATTTTCCAAAGTGCGATGTTTTTCTTAAATGGGAAAAGCAGAAATTACAGGAACGAACGATGTTTTTTATTTTCGGTAAATAAAGGAGTTTTATGAAATTTTTAATATTTTTTTTATTTTTATGAAAATTATAAAAATTATAGTTTTTATTCGATGTTGAGAATTTAATTTCGTGAAAACGTCACAAGATTTTTCTTAATATTGCTAAATCGCGGCTGAGAAAGGCGAGCACACGATAAAAAAAAAGGTTCCGCCCTTTCCATAGGAAGGAGAGACTACCGTGCGTCATTCACCCCGAAGAAACGGTCTTCTTACCGTTGAGCAGAAATTGCGGAGGAGGGCCGAAGAAAGTTTATAGCTTCGAGTAAGAGAGAGCGCCACGGGCAAAGAACACAAATCCATTTGCGAACTTTTCCAAAGATCCGAAGGAGCGAAAAGGATGGCGGATACGAGAGAAAGACGATGAAGTAAAAGAAGGTTTGAAGGGGATGAAGTCTAGAGTACGCTATTTATATATGTATATACCTTACGGGGACAGGAGAGACGAAGGGATCGAACGGAAAGGGCGAGAGAGGGAAAGAATCGGCGTTTCTCTTCGTCCTCCCCCTCTCGCTCTCTCTCGCTCCCACTCTCTCCCTCTCGTCGCTCTGTGCGGACTCTTGTCGAACAAATCGGTACAAACGATCGTCGTAAAGCAGTTAAGGCCTCGAGTTTATATGTGGCTTTCGTTTCTCTCGCTCTTGGGCTACCCGTGAAAGGGAGAGAATGTCTGCGTGTTTGTGTGAAGAGAAAGAGAGAGAGAGGGAGAAGAGGGACCCGCCGAGGTCTCGAAGAGAGATGAGCAAGCTGATAGGGAAACCGATAGCCGCAACGCGCGCGCGTCCTCTTTCACGTTTCTCCTCCTTGCCCTCCTCGTGCCCTTCTCCTTTTATTTCGTTTATTCTTTCTCTCTTTCTTCATCCGACTCACGGGGCGTAGGTACGTATGATTTTCTCTCTTTCTCTCTCGCTGTCTTTCCGTCGTACGAAACTTTTTGGTCGCGTCCTCACCGGCGAAGGACCCCCGCAGCGAGAGAGGACGCTTCAGAAACGTTGAACGCGCGGAATTCTCAAAGTCTTTCTGCGCTCTCTCTCTCTCTCTCTCTCTCTTTCTCTCGTAGTCTCGCTCGCTTTTACCTTCACGAGACTTTCGTCACGACGGTTTTTCCTCTCGTCGTTTTACGTTTCGTTCCTAATTTTTTTTCTCCCTGTCCTACCCCTACCGGTTTTTTTTTCTCATCGTTGAGGGAGAGCGCGAGTGATTTTTTTTCCTCTTGCTTTTTGTTCTTTCTCTCTATCTCGCTCTTTCTTTCTCTCGGTCGCTCGTGTTTTCGTGTTTTGCGCTCGTGCGTAGCTCATCACCGTCCGTGTTTCTTTCACTCGCTTGCGACAACGTGCGCGCGGCGTCTCTTTGTCGTTCACGAGAGACGAACTCTTCGCAGAGAGTCCCGTCGAGAGTTTTATACGGAAAAGATAGTCTCGACTGTGACTCGAGAGATGAGCCCCGTCCGACACACGCACGAGGATACGCGTGTGCGAGAAACGATTTAATCTCCGTTGCTGCTTGCCCCCGATGTAAACGGGCGGGACAGTCGTCGCGTTGTAAAGTCGGTCAGCAGTGCCGGAGGATTTTAAAAAATGAACAAAAACAGGGCGAGGAAATAATGCAACGAGTGCGGGACTTCTGACTCAATTAACGATCGAAAACTGTTCTTTTTTAATCAAGAATACAACCGAAAGAAATAAACTGTTTGTCAAGTTTTATCAAATTTCATAAATTTTCATCAATTTCCATCAATTTTTATCAATTTTCATGATTTAAATTCGATCAAAAAACTAATTAGAAATTATTCTATCGAGGCAATTTATTAAAAAAATTTTCGAATATTTTTCAAACAGAGAAGACTAAGTCGGGATTTAGTTTTGCCGATGTTAACGTTCATCGTGGACGGATCCGTCCGAGTACTAACGAGGCTGCCGAGTCCCTCGCAATTAATGGGTCAGGTATAGGCCAGATACGCCGTGACCGGAGTTACAAAAATCTGCCTTAAGGTGATGTGAAACACCGACTCGAGTCTCTACGAGTCGTGAATACACATATAGATATATATTCACGAGGTTTCACGAGGTATCTCAAGGAGAGAGAGAGAGAGAGGGAGGAGAGTGTCGTTCCACTGCTCTCTTTTCTCTCTCCTCTCTCTCTCGTTTTCTTCACCGTTCGAGTTTGCCCAAGTCAAGAAAGAGAGAGAGAGAGAGAGAAAGAAAGAAAAAGAGAAAGAGAGCAAGACTCGAGTGTCGCGTACGTGGCACGAATGGCCACGACGAGGAATTCACCTTTAAGTCGTTACAATTACATAGGAACGACGACGTCGTCGACGTCGTCAACGACGTCGACGTCGAATAATGGTACGAGACACACACGAGGCAATACTTTCGATGCACTCACGAGGAGAGTCTCGACCGGTCGTTAATACCAGAAGCACAACAGTGTGCAGCCAAGTATAGGCCCTGCAGTTATTGCTCCCCCCTCCCTCCCTCGTTCACCTTCTCCCCGTCCCTCCGGCGAATTCTTTGAACCGCGTGTTCGCTATTCCACACACAAACTATTATTCAACTTATATATATACTTTCGTCTACGCAGAGAAGGACGAAAGTCGTCGCGAATATCGAATAGAAAAACGAATTCGAAATTTCGTCCTGTCTAGCTGCCTCGTTCTCCGGAAATTGGAGCGCTCGGGAGACTCGTTTTTTACCTCCTCGAGTAAAATAATTTGTTTTTGTGTGTGTGTGTTTTTATCATTTTTTCTTTCATATAACGAAATTGTGAGCAGAGGGAAGAAAAAAAGGAAAGGGCCAACGCGCGATGGCACGCGAGAAATTAACCGAATATATTATTTGAATAATCATGCATCGGTGGTCGAGCGAGCGATTAATCAGTCCAGAAGAGAATTTTAATAGCCCAGTGCATCTATATGTATTTATGTATATATAAATGTGTGCGTTTGTCTGTGTGTGTGTGTGTGAGTGTGAGTGTGTCGACCATCTGCCAGAGGCAGCACGCTCGGAGTTGCCCAACCATGAGGCCATGTAATCATGCCCTCTGTGTGTATCCTTCGTCCCAGATTAATTAAAAATCTATATACATTGTAAATATGTATATACATATATATAAATATATGGATATATATGTGTGTATATATTTGACGATGTTGATGATGATGATGGTCGTATTTTTCTGACGAGAAGTTCATCCTCGTCAGCGGGCCACCCGGTACGTAAAGATGATTGCTGGTTGGGCGAGAAGAGCTCGTCGAGGACGAGGGAGGCAAATATCTCGCGGTTTCTCACACCTTTTTTACTTCCAAGGCGAAACCGTACGCGAGACCGTTAAAATTTAGACCCAATGCAAAAACAAAGCTCTCCTCTTACGACTCAAGAAATTCTTTCGTATACGAGATCGAAAATAATTTTAATTCCCAACTATTTTTACGATTTTGTAACTTTTTTTTCTTATTTTTTGCCAAAAAAAGAAGGAATAAAAAAATAGTTTTCTTTTTTGTACAGAAACGTAGACACACGGACAGGTATAAAGGAGGTTAATACGAAGTGATCACAGCTGGGCTGCCAAACTCGTGTTCTCGTCTCTGTATTAGTGCGCGAAGCGTACAGCCGTTAACTATGGGAAAGAGAGAGAGAGAGAGAGAGAGAGAGAGAGAGAGAGAGAGAGAGAGAGAGAGAGAGAGAGAGAGATCCTATAATGCAACACAGCGGTAGAAGTTTGGCTGGCGCCACTCGTTATTTATACGAGCGTTGGGCGGGGGAGGGAAGGGGGAGGGGGAGGGGGCGCGAGACGAGCGACGAGAGGAGGGAGGTGGAAAGGGCGCAGATCCGAGGGAACACGCTGTCCAGAAGATGGGAGAGGGGTGTCGAGGCGAGAGTGAGTGAGCGAGAGGGCCTCGAGAGGGTGGCGAAGAGACGCCGAGACGCCCACTAAATTATTATTTGTTCTTGGCGAGCCATAAACGCCTAAATTATACCGTGGCTACCTTCGAGGGGCCCCGAGGGCCCCGCAGTGCGAGAGAGCACCTCGACACGGTTCTCCTCCTGTTCCTTCATATAAATATATATATACATAGATATGTGTGTATAGCTAAAGGATATCTCTCCCTCTCTCGCCCCCGTTCGCTCACGCTCCTGTCTATGCTCGCTGGGCCTCAGGGTTCCAAAAGTATTATTCTCTCTCTATCTCTGTCCGTCTCTCTCTCTCTCTCTCTCTCTCTCTCTCTCTCTCTCGGTCCATCCTCACGACGTGACAAAATACATTTTGTGCAGGAGAGAAAGAAAAATTACTCGCACGTTCTGATCGAGTAGTCCATTGTCTCACGCTGAGTGAAAAGAAACAAATATTCTTGAGTTTTTCCTCCTTCCCCAACATACAATATAAAAAATCGATTCAAATCCTCTCCCCCGTATTCGACAGTAGGTAATTTTCTCTTTAACGATCGAAAATTATCTTCTCATTATTTCTTTTTCGATGATTTCTCATTTTCACGTCTCTCGTTTACATGCACGCGCGCGCGCCCTAGCGTTGAGATATAAAAGCGAGAGACTCTCATTTTTTGGATGTGAGAAACCAATGAGAAAAGTTAAACGGAAAAAAAAGAAGAAGACGAGGATGGAGGACGGAAAAAAAGGAAGAAGCGCGCTCGCGTTACAAGGCGCATGAACGAGTAGCCCCGTTTCTCGTCCGACTGAATGAAAACGTTCGCGGACTCGAATGAATGCTCGCGCGTCGAAATAGCTAGAGAGAACATCTTGTGCTGTTTATATACATATACATATATATATATACATATATATATATATCGGCACTAACCCGTTCTCTCGGCTTCTCACGTCTGGCATAATAAGCCCATAGACTACGTACTCTCATCCTCCTGCAAGAGAGCGAGAGAGAGAGATAGAGAGCCATCGTATATCTATACACCCTGATACACCCTCGCCAGTATATCTCTCTATTTCCCGAGCATTTCGCATTGAATTCACGCCTATTTCTCCGTGGCATACACACAAACTCACGGTGTGAGGAGAGAAGAAAGATTATATATATATATAGAGAGAGAGAGAGAAAGCTCGGATTGTCAATGTGTACTTTTCACCGTGAAATAAGCAGAGATCGGGACTAAAGCAGCCCATATCTATATATACAATGAGTGAAGGTGCGCGAAAAGCACCGGGTCTGGATATGCAACACTGGGCGAGGTTTACACGAGCGATGTTATCTATCTTAGCGAAGAGAGAACGAGCGAGTGTGAGAGAGAGAGAGAGAGAGAGAGAGATCAACGCGCCATCTCGTAGAACTGTATAAGGGTGAAAACGCGAGAGGGTGGAAGCGCGAGAGCGTGCACGTATTCATTTTCAACCCGTGTCTGCGTCCGCGTGTGAGTTTTCATACGTATATGTAACTGACTCGGGCAGGGGGTTGTACGTGAGAGCGAATATAACGAGAGAGATCGAGAGAGAGAGAGTGAGAGAGAGAGAGGAGGAGAGTTGAGGAAAAAGAGACGGCGATAGCGGAGAAGGAGATCTCTCGCGTAACAGCTTTCTATTTGCATACTACCCCCTTTTCAGCCTCGCCCTTCGACACCAACGGTATTTGCATTGAGAAATTGGCCGCCAACTACGCCACGACCACCTCCGCTTTACTCGCCTCGTACCATCCCTCTTCTACCCACACCTCGCTCTCGCACTCTCGGTCTCGTCGCTTCAAAACCCTCCTATCCTCTTTGGATTTTGGTATAAGGGAGAAATCGAGACGCGAAAACACGAACGTTAAGAGGATCATTTTCATAGTACACTCCCTCAATGTTCCCCAAAAATTCTCCTCGTTCCTTGAAAATACGGTATTTGTTTCGTATTTTGATTCGTATCGGTCAAATAAAAATGAAGAATTTGGAGAAAAAGTAAAAATTGCTTGCGAAGGTGGATCGTCGATGCATATACGCGTAGTCTCGACGTGAGAAGAACCCTTCGGTTCATCTCAGATATTTCGAGACGTGTTACACCGGTGGTGGGAGAGTGGAAGATCTTGAAAATTCGCGTTGCAACGATCGGGCGAGTGTCGATGAATTTCTTCGTGGCTTCGGGCTCACTCTATTGCATCTGCGTGTATGTATGTGTTCGTGTGCGTGTATGTGTGTACAGCGGTAGCCACACGAACTAAGTGTAGCAGCTTCGGTGAGCGAAGGAAGGAAGAGAACGAAGAGGGATTAAGTGCATGCCTGAGAGATAGGAGAGAAAAGAAAGGAAGAGAGAGAGAGAGAGAGAGAGGAAGGGGTTAACGTTGAAGGAACGAGATGTACGTATATAGTTATTCGCGGATAGTAGGGTGCGAGGGAAAGAATGCGAGAAGCGTGAGAGAGAAAGTGAGTGAACGAACAAGGGAGAGAAAGAGAGAGAGAGAGAGAGAGAGAGAGAGAGAGAGAGAGCGTAAGGCTATAGAGGGCGGGTGGGGGTTGCGCGGAGGTGCACACGAAGAAGACGAAGAAGAAGAAGAAGGAGAGAAGAGGGGACCCCGGGAGCATGCAGCAACCCTTTGATTATCACACTCACACGACGACGACGAGCTGCTGCTGCTGCTGCCGCTGCCGTTGCTGCTGATGCTCCTCGTCTCTCACGATCTTTTTCTCACTCGCTCGCACACGATGAATATAGCCAGAGTTGAAGTGAGGCTCACCAGCGTCACGTCTTCATCGCTTCCATTCGAGTTTACCCCCGTTTTCTGGCCCACCGACAAGAACGCACGCAACTTTCCTTCGTGGTTTATCATTACTATTATTATTTTTGTAATTTCTTTTTCTTTCTTTTCTATGTTTTCCTTTTTTTTCTCTCTCTCTTTTTGTTGGTTTCGAAACCGGAAAATATTTGTTGCCAGCGGGTAAAAAAACGAAACGTCGAGAGAAAGAAAAAATATATCGTCTTGTTACCGTCCACCGTTTCGTTTTACATCCCAGCGACAAAATCGAGGGAAACGTATTGCCAAAAATTTGAATAAAAACTGGAAACAAACTCAATCATCGATATTTTAATAATTCAAATGTGACAAATATTACTTCCAAAGAATTAATTCCACGACCCTGCAATTTACCTAATATTCTCTCAGATAAGAAGAAAAAGGCAGAAAGAAAGAAAAAAATAATTAATAATTTTTTTCCCTACCATGTGCGATTCTCATTACGAATAAAAATTGATCGTCTCGTTACCGTCCACCGTTTCGTTTTACATCCCAGCGACAAAATCGAGGGAAACGTATTGCCAAAAATTTGAATAAAAACTGGAAACAAACTCAATCATCGATATTTTAATAATTCAAATGTGACGAATATTACTTCCAAAGAATTAATTCCACGAACCTGCAATTTACCTAATATTCTCTCACCGTCAGATAAGAAGAAAAAGACACGAAGAAAGAAAAAAATAATTAATAATTTTTTTCCCTACCAAAATGACACGCCATATGCGATTGAGGGGTTAATCATATTTTTTTATTATTTTTTTTGTTGCGTTCCGTCTTCGTGCGCCTCGTCGTATCTTCGGGGTCTCTTCGGGCTGGTGCGTGCCAGAAAACATCGAGGCATGTACATATTGGAAGCGAATTCTGCCCTGGACGATCGTTCGCGCGCGCGCACACACACACACATACACACATACACAGACGGACCTACGTAACACATACATGTGTGTTGCTGTAACGGAGCGAGTTTTCAAAACGATCGAATCGCACGCTCGTCTTTCGACACGAGTACGAGAGCGCGTATTTAATATAGGCAGGCAAGCAAGCGAGCGGGCAGCGAGCAAAACGAAGAGTATATAGTCGTGTGTGCCGAGAGCTGACCAGATAGCCGGTCTGCTTGTAAGCGGTCATTATCTATTCACGCCACTGGCACACACCAATATAAATGCTAAGTGGCAGGCCTTCGTATGTGCGTGCTAGGTGGTCGCCTCAATTTTATATATACACACACATACGGTCCTACTAATATATACATAAATTTTGTATGTATAGATATATATATATATATATATATATATATACAGATGTATAGAGAACATGTATAGAGAGGATTGCATGTACATTAATATTATGCGGGTTGTCTCATACATCACGCTTCTCGTATCTACGAGCGGTGACAATCGGTGCGAAGAAACATGTGCGGAAACCTATGAGACGAACGGCGATAGACCAAGAGGAATTAGATACGATTAGGTGTGTAGGTGTGTTTGTGTTTGGATGTATGGAGATCCAGCAATAATATAAAGGAACAAGTGGCACCGGATAAAAATTTCCGTTCGAGCACGCGCCGATCTTTCGGGAACGAACGAATTAATTCATTCTTCGTGTCCGGAACTCGATCGCGATTAACGAGAGGGAGGAGGAGGAGGCGAGGGTGTAAGGTTGGGAAGGTGAGTGGGCCGAACGTTCGATTCTTTTTCTTCAATTCGCCTCCGAGAGAGAGAGGGAGAGAGAGAGAGAGAGAGAGAGAGATCATCCGGCACTCGGTTGGCCCTTGGCGCCCACGTTCTCTTTCCTTCTTTCTTTCTCTCACTGTCTCTTGCTCCGTCTTCCACTCGGTAGATCGTCTCGCGATCGCTAATTTCGATCCTGAGGTGGAGCAGGACGAGGGAGGATCGTCGAGAGGAGAAGGGATATGGAGAACACGTGTTGGCTGCGTCTCGAGCGTTGTTGAGCTTGTATAGGACGTTCTGTATGAAAGTCAAAGAATTTTCGCATGGGAACAAATTTATTAAAAAATGTTTTAACATTGGCACGATCTTAACAATAAAGATTGAGAAATTTTGCCGAATTTTCTTTCAAAATTTAACTAAATGAAAATACGAAAATTTGATTGATATTAAAAATTCTTGTTAATTCGCATGAAACGTCCCGTGCGTATATTATGCATTATGCACCAAGAGAGGAGAGTCCGACGTCGTCTCGCGACGATCGATCGACTCGCTTACACGCCCGTTTGTTTAACCCTCGACGAGAGAGTGCGAGAGAAAGAGAGAGAGAGAGAGAGAGAGAGAGAGGGAGTTGTATATTGCAACTTTTGATTCAGCATGTAGCAGTCATACGAATATAAATATATCACCATGTGCAGTATGCATTTATGTGTGGCAAACGAGAGCAAGCGATTGCATGCACGAGACCTCAAAGCCGTTCGCGAACGCCCCGCGATCTCACACCTTGTCTCGCGTACGGCTTTACGCTCTACCCCCGTCTCGCTCCCACAATTTCTCACTCTCTCTCTCTCTATCATCTCGCATATAAGTATCGGAATTACATATCCTCGCACCGCTCTCGCGATCAGTTAAGCAGAGTGAAGAAGAGCCCACCACAAACAAACACAGACGTACACTTGTCTCGGGTAATGATACCAACGAGAAATAATAATAACAATAATAATAATAATGACACCCGACATGCATCCCAATTGAACTTGAAGAGAAAAAAAACAAGAATTGAGAAAGAAAAACAAAAAATTAAAATAAACGAGAGGCTCATCGAGCGAAAAAATCTGGCTATATGTTGTTTGAACAGTTTGTACGAATTTATTCATCGTCGTTAGACGACTTTTAGCTTCGCGATTGATAAGACGTAGGTGATAATAGAACACCTGTGGTATCGCGTTTAAGCCCCTATATAATACATATATATGTAAACACGTGTGTGTGTGTGTGTGTGTTTGTGTGTGTGTAATTCGATATAACCGAACAACTGGTAGGTGTCGGACGACTATCTACACCGCATAAAGAAATATATTCAGATACTCGTTTGCCCGTATAGCTTTTCTCTCTCTCTCACTTCGTCGTCGGCGTCGTCGTTGTCGTATAATTAATTGCCCTATGCGAGGCTCTCGCGCGCCAGTGTGCCCGCAATAATTAGCACCCCATTATTTACTCCACGTAGGACGACACGTTGTCGCTATTGCACTTCCCCTACAATATAAGGAATAAAATATATAGTCATCTCTCTCTCTTTCTCTCTCTCTCTCTCTGTCTCTCTCGCCTGTCGGATAGGAGCGTCCTCTCTTCTCTTTCTCTCTGTCTCTCTCTCTCTCTCTCTCTACATATATATATATATATATATATATATATATATATATATATGTAGAGAGAGAGAGAGATATGTGTGTATGTTACATTCTATAAATATAAATGAATGCATAACTATATAGCACGTAAATATTCACGAGTGAGAATAAGCGCGTGTTACGTATTACACGTTGATCTGCACGAAACGTGATAAGGTAGGAAAGAGAGAGAGAGAAAGAGAGAGAGAGAGAGAGAGACGAAGAGAGACAGAGAGAGAGAGAGAGAAGAGAGGACGCTCCTATCCGACAGGCGAGTCAGCGTTGAATACAAGGATAATAAGTACAATTATGACTTTCATATATGGTTAATAATAACGAAAGAAAGAGTCGTAGCCACCTTTTTTATCTCTCGGTCGGCGTCGTAGAGAGTAATGGGCAGAAGCGAATCGAGAGGTGTTCAGGGAATAAAGAGTACACGATAGGATGATGCATGGGGGTTGGATTCGCACCGTTGAAGATTCCCCAGTTTTTTTTTTTTTTCTTTAATCATAAACATATATTTATGCGCATTAACTGCTATACAGTCGCGTGCATCGTTCGCGTTGATAGCGAAAACGCGCATGAAACGAGAAGAAACGAAGAGAGGGTGGTAAAAAAAGGAATTAAGACAAAAAAAAGGCGAAAAAAATAAAACAAAAACAAGGAGAAAAGAATGTTGGTGGACAGCAAGAACGATACGTTACACGAGGCGAGGCTCGAGGAGTCTCAACGTACGTATATGCAACTCTATGTCCATCAGTCTCTCGAAAGTCCGATGCGCTCTGGCTTGAAACGAAAACGCATCGCGGCTCGATTATACATATATATATATATATTGGATGCATTGTGTGTCCGATGGGCTGCGCGAATGGCTTGCGTGCGACTCCGATCCGATGTGGTATCTCGTAATCGCGTGCGAGTGCGAACGTTGTGTACGTGTGTGTGTGCGTCCGTGTGTGGATTTTTTTTCTTTATTTTCAGTAGCCTTGGCAAGAGCACGTGAATATATATATATACTCGTATATAAATAAACGGGATATATTTTGTAGGGCGCGCGAAGTGCCCGACGAGAGATAAGGAGATTCGTGGCTCTCGGTGTTTACGTGTATAAATGAAAATTATACGAAAAAAAGGACGAGGAAGGGCGAAGGGTGAATGTACAGGGAGAGAAAAGAGAAAGAAAGAAAATGTAAATAAAAGAAATAGTTACTTAAATTTCGCGCATTCTTCGGGGTAGACGATGCAAAGCGCAAGAGGGATGGTTTTTTAGACGCGATGAGATGTTTTACGACGACGAGCAAGCTAGAGGAGCGTTGAAGAAGAAAGACGCGATGTATAGGTATGTGTGAGCTCCGGTTTCAATGTATAGGAGCAGTTTTTCTCGCGAAACGCATTAGCCGACGAAGAAACGAGAACGAAGAGCTGTCGGGGGCGCCGGGGCGCGAGAAAATCTTCGCGAAGACAGAAGGAAGAGGTGAAGGAGGTGGCGATGGAGAGTCGCGCGGAGAAGAAAAGTGAGAGCTTGTAAGAGAAAGAGAGAGAGAGACAACTGTTTGTATGCGATACGTAGAGAGAAGAGGAAGAAAAAAAAACGCGAGCCGAAAAGAGGCGACGACGACGATGACGACAGTGGCGTTCTCTGCTTCCTCCGCTGACGACGAGACCCCGGTGGTGGTTGTGCAGTTCGCGCGCTTCTGGATGCTGGCTTTGAAAGCCTCGATTCTCGTATATTCTCCCTCTCTATTTTTCTCGCTATACCACCGTAGTATTTGAAACGAGTGACAGAGACTCACCGACAGAGAAAGAGAGAGAAAGTAGAACGTACTACAATCGCAAAACGCGATTTTCAGAATCACACGCGCGTGCAGATGAGAGCAAGGGCGAGGGTTAAAGTTGTACAGAGAAATATGTATATATGTATAAAAGGGAAGAGAAAAGAGAGAGAGAGAAGGGACGAAGGAGTTTCGTAGGAAGAGATCGAGAGAGAGAGAGAGATAGAGGAAGGTAGGAAGAGAAAAAGAGAGGCGAACGGCACTACAGCTAATTACCGTACCCGGGACACCGCAGCTCTTGCCTCGACCCTGGGGAACTCGTGGCTGTGATGAGCGACGGAGAAAAGAGAATTCGCCTCTTTCTTGCATACGCGATATACAGATATATCGAGGTAGAAATGTGCGAGTATAGTTTTTCCATGTGCGGGAGAAAAGTGTGGCGCGTATGAGAGCAGAGTAGAGAAAGAAGAGAATATATATAAGGGTTGGTTCGATACACATCGTACCTACCATTGGTATACGTATATAGGGTTCAAAATTTATATATATATATATATATATGGGAAAAGAATGCGTGTGTCCTGGTTCAGTGAAATTTTGTCGCGGAGAAGGGGGAGTGCGGGGGAGATGATGCGATATGGACCGCGACGTGTAGGTACGAGCAAAGGGTGATTTTTTTTCTCCGTTCTGTCGTCAGCAGTGAGAGAGAGAGAGAGAGAGAGAGAGGATGAGACAGGGTGAAAGAGAGAGAGAGAGAGAGAGAGAGAATCGGCAGCTTCATCGCACGCTGCACGACCAGCGAGCACGTGGTGGATGCTGATGCTGCTGGTGTGACGCCGGGGCAGGATGAGAGGGACGAGGTGGGGTGTTCGGAGTCGCAAGAGTGCGAGCTAGTAGTATAGAGTAGCGTGCTCGGCCGCCTGAACTCTCGAGAGGGTAAGAGAAATAAGAGTAAAAAAAAAGAGGAAAAAAAAGACGTAAAAGGAAAGAAAAAACAAGGAGAGGAGAAAAAAAAGACGTGGAGTGGGACACGCGCCTGCTTTCTCGCTCTTGCTCGCTACGTTGTATATATAGATATATATTTTACGCGTGTAACCGTAGGACGAAGCGTGTGTGCTCCTGGACTGCACTGTTACCTTTCGAAACCGACCGAGTGAAGACGTGTGGCTCATCGCTTGCTCGAACAAAATCTCACTCGTTTAAAAAAAAAAAAAATTTTTTTAACAATAATAATAATAATTCGATCAAATATTTAAATATTTTGGTAATTTTCTGACGAATGAAACGTTTATTAAATCGGCGGAGAGCCCAGGTGCGATAAGTGAGAAATTAAAGAAAATTGGGGAAGATTGAAAAAGAACACACGAGTTATCTGTTTCAGGATGAGTTTATATTTGATGTTTGAGGGACGACGAGAAACGTGAGCGTGTACGATTTGTTTGCCCGGAACATATCTCAACACCGATCTCTCTTCGTGTTTGATTTAAAAATCAGAGGAATTAAGCCCGATCCGCTCCTGCTGCTGAGGAGTTTTTAAGAGAGTAGCGGGATACTGTGTTGCTATATAAGTATGATAAGTATGTGTATTCATATGTATATATGTGTATATATATATAGAGAGAGAGATATCGCTGTGGGGCTTTATTGGCTTGCTTGCGTGCCGCAAAGTGGATTGTCCCGAATCCAACGAGGAGCTACTGTGGCTACACATAATTTTATATACACGTCCTCATCCCGTCTTAGCGATTTACCTCTTATGAGGGAGCGTGAGTCGAAGGAGCAATTTATCAGTCAAAAGTCGAGAAAACCCAAGAATTATCAGTTCTCTCGATTTTTCGCCTGTTAATTGCTAAGTACCGGATGAATTACTGTGATATTCGTGTTGTACGGGAAATACCCGATGAAAATTTACCGTTTTTAAATCATTTCTGAGAACAATATTTTTTTCACCCTCTTGAAGCCTTTGGCGATAATCCTCTCGGAAATTTGTCTTTTTTTCTTTGGATTTGCACAAATTATATTCTTCAGGGGATTGGAAAATAATCTGAATCTACTTTTTTTTTACAAAAGATAAAAATTCGTAGATAAAAAGACGAAAAAACATGAAATTTTGCAACTTTTTGGGTTTTTTTTGCCTATTAATTCTCAAATACTGGATGAAAAATTATCATTTTTGTATTTTACGAGAAATTTCTGATGAAATTATACATTCCACAAGTTATTTTTGAAAAAAAATAGACATTTCTCTTCCCAATTCCAAAAATTGTATTTTTAGAATTTCAAATTTCAAGAATTTGTCAATTTCACTGGAGAAAATCAATTAACTTTCAAATTAGAATAATTGTATAGCTAATAGTCCATTTTACGGAGCCCTCTTTGACATAAAAAATACATATTCTTCACTTTAGTCACTAATGACTCTAGTTGCTATAGTCATCAATCGATGGCTGCCTACCTTCTTCGTTATAATGTATAAATGCATACAATATACATATCGAAGAAAAGAAAAGCTCATAACCTCCGTAATACGCCACTCGTAATGATTTCCTCGAGTCATTTCGTCGACAGTTGAAGAGACCCAAAGTGGCCATAAACCGTCATTTCGTAAAATAGAAATGTGTTCGAGAAAATACAATGAGCTTGAAATTTCGCGTCACGCAAGGCACGCTCGCTGCGTAAATCGTGCGAATCACACGAATTATATGGATAAGAATCGAGCCCTAGACCTTTTCGTGGCATAGCGTACCAGGGCAAAGAGTTGAGCGTCATTTCTCTCTCTTTCTCTCCCTCTTTGGCATCGTTCCTGCGGCCATCCGAGCAAGCGATGTGGGTGCCCCGAGGGCCCCGCGGGGGTCCGTGAATGGCTGGGCAGTCTGAGATGCAGCTGAGAGCTACGAAAAAGCGAGAGAGACAGAGAGCGGCAGTACGACGTGGCCAGAGAGAGAGCGAGAGTGAAGAAAAAAAGGGTTAAAAGAAGACGGGAAGAGCGAGGCAGAGAGAGAGAGAGAGAGAGAGAGAGAACGAGGCGCGCGGCTGTGGGCCGCACGGAAGGAAGGGGAACAGGCAATTTTGGGCCTAAGCCCCCACCCTTCTCTCGCTCATTCTCTCTCTCTCTCTCTCTCTCGCTTTCTTTCACGTACAGAAGAGCGAGGAGTCTCGCGACTGACGCCAGCGTGCCCAGCTCTTTTCAGAAGAGATCCTTCGCTGCAACGAAGCAGATTCACCACACAGTTTTACACGGGCATGACGATATATATATATATATACAAGCCTTGTGCACAAGCTTGTCGGTTATAGCGAGGGAGAAAAGGAAGAAGGCCAATATAGTAGACGAACGAGCGATGACGAGAAAGGAAAAGATGTTGCATATCTATATACATATATATATGTATATATATATGTGTATATATATATTTATATACATATATATATATATATATAAGGGAGCCTTGGCGAGAGGGCAGCCCCTTCCCCCACGGTATAATATCTCGTTTAGAAAGATTACAGGTTCGAAGAGGCTGCCAATGTATAAAACAAACATCGTTAACCAAAGCCTATACTTAAGATCTCTCGCTATATACATATATAGATATATATCTTTCTCTTTCTCTCCCATTATTTGCCTCCTTTCTATGCGCATCCAATTCTCTCCCTCTCTCTCTCTCTTGTCTTCGACGATAGTCCTCGTCCTCGGCTCGTCTCTCGTCATTCCCTCTTACTCCCTCTCTCACTCTCTCTCTCTCGCACTGTCTTGACGATGCTGAGTCACTTTACTATGTGTGTATGGTATTTACTACTCAGTCTGTGAGACCAGGGTGAGTCTCGCTATCCTTTTCTTCCTCTCTCTCTCTCTCTCTCTCTCTCTCTCTTGGTTTATTTTTCCCTCGTTCTACTACGTGGCGAGAGCTTTCGCGTGGGCCTCCAAGCGCGTTCATTTCCATCCCCGGAGGTCCATTTACCTCCTTCTTCGCGCTTCTACATCTCTCCATCTCGCTCTCTTGTACACATATACATACATACGTACATACACATACACGAGAGATGGGCGATCCATGCGAGATATGCATTTACCTACGTCCACGTGTGCGAGAACTCAATCATATATCTATACAAACTTGGATCGTGAGATCTCTTACGTGTTCGCGAGCTTGTTTCAGGTGAACCAACTCTCTATCTCTCTTTGTCGAAACACATTCGAGCACCCCCTCCCACCCCCTCCCTCTCTCAAGAAGTGTTTGTAATTCGTGTGCCCCGGAGAACACGATGCGATTGGACGTATACTACACGTTGTTGCATGAGAGAATTTTACTCCTATCCATGTATAATGTAAATGTGAGCGAGTGCGAAAAAGTCTCCTCAAGAGAGAGAGAGAGAGAGATCTGTCGAGGCTGTGTCTGTATTCGTGTGTTCGATGATGCTGGAGAAGAACCACGGACGCTCGAGTCTCTCACTGCTCCGGTATTGAGACGTATAGAGACCACACGACGGGCCTTTTCTCCCCCCTCTCTCTCTCTCTCTCTTTTTCCCTTCTTCATCTCGTCCCTATCCCTGGATACGGACACACCAACGATCTCACCAGGCCCAGCTTCGCGTAATTTCCAACCTGTGTAATTATCGACCACCGCGTTTGTTTCCACGTTCACGAACGCGTACCGGCAGCACAACTCTCTTATACTTGCTCATATATATACACACACACGTATATATTATATATATATATGTATGTATATAGATAGATATGTTTATGTAGGTACGTATATAAATATCTATATATACGTAGGAAAGACCAGAGCACGAAAGTATCGTGTATCCGCGTTGCAACGTGCGCTCTCGCCGATTTAACCACCGTTCTGCTTCTGCTGCTGCCGTTGCTGCTGGCCCGGGCTCGAGGCTCTTTCTCTCTCTCCCTTTATCTCTCTAGGTAGATAGCGTGGCTTCAGTCGCGAGAAAACTCGGTGTACACTACTTTACCGTGAGGTAGGACAAGAGCAAGGGGATAGGGAGACAGCGAACGACCGATTTATCGATGCAGATTGATTTAGAGCGAACCTCACAGAGCGCAGATCCCGGAGAGATTATTACAACGACAACGACGACGACGACGACAGAGGATAAAGGCTTGTGTCTAGACCAGATCGACAATAAAATGAATTTAATCGAGGAAAATTGATTTGAAAGGAACGACAGCTTTTTTTTGGTTAAAATTATTTTTGGTAATTAAATTTTTACGATAAATATCGTTTTGATTGAACGTGTGCGGATATTTTTATTGTTTGTTTGTTGCATTTTTAGAAAGGATCGTATTCGACAAATTTCTGGCGAGGGAACGCGGAGGTTGGGGGCTTTTTTTACCGCGAATGGTAAAAATTCAACGCGAAACGCCTGGAGAGAGTGAGCGAGAGGGTGATCGCGGTGAATTTACGACCTATACGTTCGAGCCATACGCACCTGTCTCTCGCACACGTTAAATATTCAATGCTCGCGGGTAAGCGCCCGCGTCTGCTATAACGCTCTCGCTCTTTTCAGTATAATCCTCCCGGTTCTCGCATCTACCCCCTTCCTTTGTGCGAACACTGATCCTCGGGTCATTGCTTTTCATCGTCGCGTTTATCTCGCGTTGAATAATACAAATCTCCACAAATTGGCCGAGGCATTATTTCTCTCGTTGTCTTTTTTTTCCCGATACATTTCAAAAATCTGTATTTTCACATTTTTGTCATCCCTCGATAAAGAATCGATTAATTCCCATCGGAAATGTGAATGGTTTTTTCGGTGTTAAGAGCGCGAACAATAAAAACCTCCCGAAATATCAAAAACATTTCTTTTTGGTTTTTTAGAAAATGAAATTATGAAAATTCTGATCGTTGAAAAATTGTTTACAATTTTGCCATGATTAAACCGCATTCACCAATGTCTCGAGACACCAATCTAGAGAAAGAGCTCGCCCACACTTCGTGCCAGCCGCTTTTGCGAAAATTATACAGGAGAGTAAATTTTTTTATTTTCACATTTTTATCGTCCCTCGATAAAGAATCGATCAATTCCGATTAGAAAAATAAACATTTTTTAGTAAGCGCGAATAATAAAAACCTCCCGAAATGTCAAAGACATTTTTGTTTTGTTTTTTAGAGAACGAAATTATGAAAATTCTGATCGTTGAAAAATTGTTTACAATTTTGCCATGATTAAGCCGGATTCTCCAGTCTCGAGACACCAATCTAGAGAAAGAGCTCGCCCACACTTCGTACCAACCGCTTTTGCGAAAATTATACAGAAGAGTAAATTTTTTTATTTTCACATTTTTATCATCCCTCGATAAAGAATCGATCAATTCCGATTAGAAAAATAAATGTTGTTTTAGTGTTAAGAGCGCGAATAATAAAAATCTCCCGAAATATCAAAGACATTTTTGTTTTGGTTTTTTAAAGAATGAAATTACAAAAATTCTGATCGTTGAAAAATTGTTTACAATTTCGCGACGATTAAACCGCATTCACCAGTGTCTCGAGACACCAACCTAGAGAAAGAGCTCGCCCACACTTCGTGCCAGCCGCTTTTGCGAAAATTATACAGAAGAGTAAAAGAGCGTTTGTCCTCCCTCTCCTCCAACCCACCGTCTCTCTATAGCCCTAGGTAAGAAACCGTGTTCATAATGAAAAGGGAAAAATTTCTAAAGCGCAGTCATACATCGAGTCCGTCCTTACGTCCCTCCGTGGGTTGCTTTACTCGCGAATCGGTTGTGCTTCGATCGGTATACAAAACTACGAAGAAAAAAAAAAGTAGCAGTTAGGGAAGTAAGCGCTGTGCCTGGTCGCGACTCCGTCGTCTAGTAGTGAATTATATAACGGGAGGAGAAGCGTAAGACCTCGATTGCATACGCGAAACCGTGGCTCGTGCGAGCACCGAACCATCTGACGATTCGCGTTACGAATGAGAAAGAGACAGGGAGGAAGTGAATGCAAGAGAGAGAGAGAGAGAGAGAGAGAGAGAGAGAGAGAGAGAGAGAGAGAGAGAGAGAGAGAGAATGTATAACAAGGCTCGAGTAGTACACGTCGAGGGCGACACGCGAAATTGGCTGCCAAATGTGTTTGATTAAATGGGCCTCGCGCGCGACACGACAAATCCACTTCCAGGGGATGGGCGAATTCGCAAAAAAGAAAAAAAAATCAACCCTCCCACGTTTCCTCATTCGATCATAATTCTCGTCGCGTTTGTCTCAATCGCGATTAGCTTTCCTTTTTTCGTTTTGTTACCACGGGTGCGATGAAACCATTGATTATCACGCGAATTGTATTCTTATCACACTGACTATAATTGTAATGACTAAATTAATGAAAGAAGATAATTAAATAGAATTAAAAGAAAAATTATATTAAAAGTAGATATGAAGAAAGATTTATCGAAAACTCACCGGCCGCTCTTGGTGATGACCATTTCCGTGCCGAGTTTGTGAAATTTTTCCCACAGATCTTTGCCCTCGAGGGTGACCTTGGGATCGTCAACGACCCCGTCCTCCTCGGGATGATGAGGGGGTACGAGATGATGCGACGCTGCTAAGGGATGATGCGGCGCCATTGGTAATGGCGACGAGTGCATCATCCCCGGTGGCAACGGGAGCCTCAACGGTCGCATCGTTGGGCCACCCGGTCCACCCTGATGATGGTGGTGCAACGCAGCCGCCGCTGCCGCCAGGACTGCCGCGTTTGCCTCCTCGGGTGTATGTGGACCAAGCCCGAGCCCTTGAAAACAAACAGAAAACGAGGAATATCTCCTGGTCAGATATATCGGTAAAATTTCTTCGAGACGATTCTTCTCAATCAATAAAAGAGAGAATTAACCCTTTGATCTCTAAGGACGCATATATGCGTCAGCCTATGCGTCTACGGATCACATAAGCTTGAAAGTACTCAGGTCTCAAAGGGTTAATTACGAAGTAAATTATTCGAATAATATTTTAAACAAATAACAAAAAAGAAAGACAAACTACAAATCATCCCTATGTTTTATCATCGAGGGTCGCTCGTGCTGTCACGCTCGTCGCTTCTCCAATGACCCCTCCTTCTCGCTAAGCAACAAGTAGAAGTAAAAAAAACAACCACAAATAACTACAACCGTAAAAAAAAAGAAAGAATCTGAACGAAGATATTGGCGAATGGACGTTTTTCTCCCCTGCGTTCATCGTGCAACGCGAAGGTTTGCACGTAACACCGGGCAAACCTGCATTTTACATCGCGTAAATACCCTGCTCTGTTGGCTATCCTTATCCTCTCGTTTTCCTCGCGCGAGAGACTACAAGTTCGCGAACGGATATCAATTTGGTAAGAACGAGCTGATAGAGCAACGAGAAAGAAAGAGGGAGAAGTGTAGCTTCGCCTTCCTCACTCGTTGACGTGAAACTTTGAGAATTTTTTTGCCTCCGTTTTTTTCCTCTTACGAGACGTCGTCTTTTCTTTTCTTCGGGCTCACAAAACGAGGAAATGATATTTCAGAGTTTGCTTCTCGGTGATGCCCTGTGCGGGGAATATAGAGCCGGTACTTACATAGCAAAGGGCGCAATCACGTTGCACCCACACGCGAAGCGAGCGAAGGAAAAACCGATAGGAAAAAATACATCGAGAAATTCACTGACGAGCTAACCTCTCTCTCTCTCATGACTATAGCTATGTATAATTCGCGATATAACGAAATAGATTTGCATTCCTATAAACGCGCCCATAAGTCGTCTGTGTGACACAAGGGAGAGAGAGAGAGAGAGAGCGAGAGAGGGAGAGCAAAACAAAGAGTGAAAGAGAAAGAGGGGGCTGGAGGGAGAGAATCGCTCGCATCGGTTATCGATAGAGTATAAATATCGAAAAATAAACGCTCCCCCCGCAGGCTATTGATTGTTATTTATTAATTATTCCCGTTATTTCATTCCAATCGAGTTTTTATTCGCTGTCCCATACGTCGCGCGCGCGTGCTGTTGGCGATGCCAATTTTTGGATCGCCCCCGGAGGATGAAGATAATTATTTGCGCGCAATTAATATAAGCGAGAGAAACCTCCCTCGTTTAACAAAACTATATATATATATATATTTTATCGATGCTCACAAAGTGTGAGTATCGAATTAAATTTTGGTCGGCATATTAATAAATTGCTCGACGCTGATCGTTTAACGTTTTTCATTATTATCACTATTTTTATTATTTATTCAAACACCAAACGCGCGTCGGTGTTTACGCGCGTAAAATATAATCAACGGTGACAAGTATGCTCAATTGAGCATTATCGTTTATCGGAAAATAAAATTTAATCAATTTACACAAACGCCGGGAATGGACACGAATTGCCGACAACTGTAAATATACGAGAGAAAGAGTGAAAGAGAGGTCATATATAATAAAACGTTGATGGATTAGTACCATCGACGTGACGTTTAATGAATAATTGTACGTAAGTTAAATTTTCTTTTCGACTCGGGACATAATTCGTAGAATCGTACGTGAAGTAAGCGCGCGGTGTTTCGTCCCTGTTTTATTGCGCAATGGCGAGAATTTGCACGCAGATATTTGCGGATATCTGTCGAGCGAGTTATATATGCAAAGAAACGAGAGAGAGAGAGAGAGAGAGACTCTTCTTACCACGAGGACGCTCGTCGAATTAAGGGTAAACGAGACAAGTCGCGAGGTCGAGCCAAAGCACACACACGATCCAACGACGAATACACATCTTCTTCTTCTTCTTCTTCTGCTCTCTCTCTCTCTCTCTCCTCGTCGCGAATCTTTCTTCGAATTCTCGTTATATTATTGCGCGATCGACGGAGCACCGCTTAACTTCGTATCGTGATCCATCGAATTATCCTAGATAAGAAGCCTCGGGAAGTTGAATTATTTTCCGTATAAACTAAAAAAAAAGACAACTAAATCGAAGGGAAAAAAGAAGAAAAAATGCGAAACGAGCTATTCGTTCTCTACGTGCGCTATTCACGAGTGAGGCTTCCGTCACGACACCCTTAATTCTTCAACATCAAAATGGCCGCCGGTGAGGGTCACAGGAGAGTGAAACTTTTTTTTCATTCGCGCATTGACCATGAGTAAAAAAATAAAAGAAAAATAATCAAACGTTAGCGACGAGCAAACGCGACGAAACAATTTCATGAAAATAATTGCTATTATCGCGAAACTGTCGAAAGTTGAAATATTTTTAATTCGTTTTGTGTACGAAATTTTCCATGAAACTTTTTACTAAAATATTCGCGAGGTTTTATTGCGACGAATGATTAATGCTTGACGAGGGCGATGATTCAATCAAAATAAATTTTCGTTGTTTCCAGCTGTCAGAAATTATGAATTTATGGGAATGATTAAACGTGATAATGGAATTAAATTGTTTTGATTTGACGCGCGAATCTATTTTCCACACGACGTTAATTTTTCAAGAATCCAAAAACCGTCACTACATTTTAGTTTATTTAACAAAAAGAAAATATTTATTCGCGTATTCGGTTGATTTTCGTTGTTTCAACTCGTCGCTTTGTTCGAATATTCCTCTCCCTCTCGTTTATTCGTACGCATAACTCTTTTCACGTTTCTCAAGGCGTCCGTCGTCATCGTTCGCACAAACCGATTACCGCGAGTGTACGAAAATTTCGAATGCAAGCGGCGTGAGGCGGAGTGCCCTTGGCAAAGATTAATCACCGCGATGTTAGAAGGAACGTCGTCGACGACTGTCTCGCGAAGATCCCAGGGAGACGCGAGGTAGGAAGAAAAGGAGGAACGTCTCTCACGACGATTCTCTTCCCGAGCGCGTTACGCGTCGCTCGACGAAATTAATATCCCCCAAGTTCCCGAACACGCGAAATATCGTATATTTTTTCATTCTATTTTTCCTCGAATTCCATTTTCGTACAATTCTACTCGAGCGTTTGAAAATTATTCTCGTGACGAGCGGATGAGACAAGCGTCTAATGGAGAATTAAGAAATCGGTAAGCTAAAATTCTGGATTGTCGCAAGAAGATACAAATGATAAATGTCTTGCCGCCCGCGGAAGGTAGAAAGACCGCCTCGTTAAAAAATCATTTTCTAGGGCGAGAGGGTGAGAGATAGAGAGATAGAGAGAGAGAGAAGGAGAGCTAATTTTCCGGAAGAAAAGTAAAGTGTCGAGAAACGCCGCAAAGTCGAGTCACGTCGCTTCGGGCTAACGTTCGCGTGCAAAATTCGCTGACAAGTTCGCTCTCCGGACGCGTTGCGCAACCGTTTTTTTTTCCTCGAGCTACAGTCGATCGCTCTCTATCCCAGATCGGAAATACAACGCCGAAGTAAAGAAAATTCTTTAAATACGCGATTATTTAGTAAAGTATTGCCTGAAGGGTGCGAATGTTCGCTTCGTTAACGGAAAGGAATATTTTCTCGCGCGCGAAGCGCCGAGCCGAGTCAACCAGCGATTAATAATTGGCTCGAAGTGAATAAACGATATTACGAGAGTCCGACAATAGTGAGAAAATATTCTTCGAGTCGACTCGTCATATCGCGAGTTGCACGATATCCGTACGCGATATCGCGCCTTCTTCACAGGGGCGTCGACGTCGTAAAGAACGTCTAGACTAGTCGAGACACCACGAAGCGCCTCTCTCTCTCTCTTTCGCCACCCTCGCGGCCCAACAACGCGAGAACTGTTAGATTCTCTATCGTTATATCTCGCTCATGCTTCTCACTTCACGACGTACTCCATTTTCAAGAGTAAGACGGAGAATGTATCGCGTTCGTGCAACTCTGATATCGTTAACATACGTATATACGAAAATTCACGTTAGTGGAGAAATTCGCCAACGAAGAGAGAGAGAGAGAGAGAGAGAGAAAGAGAGAGAGAGAGAGAGAGAGAGAGAGACGATACGAAAAGTTTTCGCTTGGTATTGACCACTGTAGTTCGCATGTACGTTGCTCGGGAAGAAACCGCGGGCGCCGGCCTCGTCACGAAGGTGTTCGAGACGCCGAACATCCTCGGTTATTATTCCTTCTCAAAGCCAAAAGTCGCCGGATATCGCGAGAGTGACAGAACGTGCGAAATCCTCGAAATAACAAGATTTTCGGAATGTTTGTCTAATGTAAATTCGTATTAATTAATTAACTGGATTAACGAAGGAAATATGTTTCTAGAGAAGACGAAGGTGGAAAAAGAATAAGATCACGGGGTGAAAACATCCCTCGGAGTGGAAGATACATGAAAATCGTGTCTCACCTTGTGGCGTGAGACCGTGAAGATTGAACTGTGGATGATGATGAGGGCTGCTGAGTATACTCTTGCCAGGAAGATGATGAGCGTTGGGCGAACTGTTGGGTGGTAGATGACCGCCCGGATTGCAAAAGCCGGCAACGGCAAGGGCGTTGAAGTAATTCGCGGCGGCGGCCTCGGCCGACGAGGGATGCGACAATTCACGTTGATTGTTGTGCGGCGGGGGTGTTTCCGGTGCGGCGGCAGGACTGCCGGGACCACCGGGCGGTGGCGATGCGCTACCCTGGGACGAGGAGCCACCTAGCAAGGGTGGATGTGTGTTACCGGCGGTAAGGAGGGACGATACGCTAAAGTCGGTTGGTCTCGGTGCCGCCGGTGCCGGCAAATGACTACCGACGTGATGACCGTTCCCGTTACCACCAGCGCCACTTCCGCCCGACGAATTGTTGCTGCTTATCGTTGAGAATGGCGAATGCTGATTAAGAGCCGCTGCTGGAGCGGGGTACGCCATCCCAGGCCCCCCCGCTACCCCCCTCAGCCCCGTCTTGGCACCCTCGATAACGCTTATCTCCAATTCCCGATTCCCAGGATTTTCGTGATGAAGCCCGTGGGGATAATGATGAAGATGATGATGATGATTATAAAAGTCCGACAGCCTCGAGGACGCCGCTGCTACCGAATCACCTACGACGTTTATATCGTTGCTTAAGTTTATGTTGTTGATGCTTATGTTGTTGTTTATGTTGTTATTGTTGTTGTTGTTGTTTAGAACAACCGAACTACCGTCCGCCTCGATCTCCTCCTCCTGTTCTTCCTCCTGCTTCGTCGGCCTTGTACGCTGCTGCTGTTGAGCTACGCTCGCTGCTGCTGATGCTGCTGCTGGTGCCGGTAACGGAGTGCTGGCGCAGTGGGTACCCCTGCACGACGTGTCTTGTTCGAATCTCATCGAGATGTGGCGATTTTACCGAGTCGCGCGAGATTACTCTTCGAGTGACTCAATGGAACGGCGCTGGTTCTTATTCCTCTCGCCTATTACGGCTATCCACTTCTTATCTATCTCTCTATCTTCTTTTTCGTATTAATTTACTTTCGTTCTTGCGCCTATTTCGACACAGGCTGAGAGAACAGAAAATTAAGAGGACTGGACCTTCTCTCTCTCTCTCTCTCTCTCGTTCTCTCGCACACACACGCACACACACTCGATCAATTCTCGCTCATGCCTGGATCTCGATTCTTTCGCGATCCTCGCATCACGCTTATTATCATCGAGACGCGAATATCCTTCAAGATTCAAGACACCTTATTTTGGTACGCTGGCGCGATTTTCCGCGCAGCAATATCTCGATCTCTCTATCGCAAATCGGCGAAGATCTCGAGCCCGGGGACGTCGACATCTTTCCTACGCGCGGGCCAGATCCGACTTGGCGCGATCGGCAAACCAGTTTCTTTTTTATTTTCTTTGCTTTTATTGCGATCTTCGACACGCTGCGTTCTTTTTTGTCGTTCAAGGCTCGTTCTTGTTCCCGAAGCGAAAAATGTGTCCCGAGCGTTGCGAGAAAAATTAATCGACCTTGTTTTTTGTATTTGTGCTTTGACAAGAACGAATCACGTATCCGGCTTGACACTGAACACACTGGGATTCGCCTCACCGTGGGACAGAACGCGCTGTACCTATTTCTCTCTCGTTACAACTTTCTCAGGGTTCGATTCGTCGTTTTTATTTAAAAAAAAAAAAAAAAAAAAAAAAAACAAACAAACAAACAAAAAGAACAACTCGCACCTTTCTCCGATCACTAAAAAAGTATCCTCGAGTTCGACTCACTTCTCTTTCACTTAGTACCGATGCGCACTTTTGTTTTCTTTTGCTTCCAAAACAAATGAAAATTTCCCACACTGAGCAATGTACGAGGTACGATACGAAAATTCACCCTCGTTTCGAAACGAAATCACTGAGATCGTCGCGAAGTTTACTCGCTAATCTCATCACCGTGAGATTATCGCGAGAATACACGGACAACGAGAGAACGACTCCAAAAATACGTCGTTGCGAAACATCGAGGATTCGCGATGATTTTGTTATTTTCTGCAAATTAAAGAGACGATAAGGGTTGTGTTTATTAGCGAGGCAATCTCGCGAACGCCTCGCGCTCCCTTTCTTCCCGAAAGTGCCGGCTCAACACGTTTGCCGACGGCCAGCAGCGGACCGAGCGCACAATCTCGTTGGAGTTTTCGTCGCCTTCGCTCGTCTTCCTTTCATTGCTCCGATTTTTCTTACGACCTTTTTCCCTCCCTCTCTCTCTCTCTCTCTCTCTATCTATCTCTCGTTCTCGTCGACAACAGACACAAGCGTCACACACCGAAACAAGAGACAAACGCGCACACACCGGTATAGACACACTTCTACCCCGAAGACGATTTTTCCCGAAATACAAAACGTTTTCAATATTTTTTAATCGCCGTACTCTATACGGTCTGAAACTACTCCACTTTCTGGCACTCTGTGACACCACGAAAATGCTCGTTTTTTTATGTTAGTTTTCTTTAACGAGAAAGCAAAACAAACAAAAAACGGAAAAGTATAAAAACGCAAAAAAAAAACGTAGTCGTCCTCCCTCGGGGTTGTACGTACGTAATCAACGCGCGCGTTTTTATTTTTCGTCACGTACGTAATCTTCGATTACGTTGTTGTTGTTGTTTTTTGTTGTTTTTGCAATAATCCCCGGTGAATTTGTTTCCGACTCTTATTAATTTTCGTTCGTATAATCGTGATACGATTGTTTTCGATTGGAGTAAATTCGCGGTGTTATCTTGCACGCACGCACGCACGGAGCACACCGTTGCTGTATTGTCACACTTATCTGGCCCCGACGAATGGATGTTTTTGTATATTTTACCCTAAAAAGAGTGAAGAGACCCCGTGTGTGCCCGTGAGTTGAGGAGCAAGGTGTTACTTGGGTGGCGCCGCGATGGTCACTGAGCAGCGCTAGGATTGACACCTCCTCCGGGGCTCACCCCCACACCTCCCGCGCGCGCCCTAGCTGCCTCGACAGCGAGGTGTTGGTGTGCTAAAGTCCCCTGGCGCGGATACCCTATACCAAGCGTTATATCGGGCCGAAGCGAGAGAGTGAAAGAGCGAGAGAGAGAGAGAGTGAGAGAGAGGGAGGGAGTGAGAGAGAGAGAGAGAGGTACGCGAGAAAGAACGAGGGAGAAGAAGGCTCCTCGCGCGAGAGCCGAGAGACGCCCCAGTGGGGGGATGCCAAGAGAAAAGAAAACGAGGGAGTGCGAGTGAGGCGATAAACATATATATATATACATGTATATCGTACGTAAGGGGTCCGTGTTACGTGGGTGAGAGCGAGAGGGAGCGAGGTCGAAGCGACGAGAGAAGCACGGGAGTCCCGGGCACGAAAACGCGGTAGGCGTGAATGCTGGAGGGCAGCAACGCGAAGACTGAGACCATACGGGACTCCTCCTCTCCCCCTTGTTGCCAGATCGCGCACGACCGACCGGTTTACTACCACAGGCGAAACGTTACTACTACCAACCGATCGCTACGAACCTCGTCGACGTTCCCCCAGGTGGCGGGAGTCGGTTCTCGCAGCGTGGCGCGCGAGTACATGGTGGGGGAAACGATTCTCGGGTTATACCTACCGTCTCCCCCCCACTCGCTACTGCCCGACCGGTTTACGACGGAGTGGCAGAGAGGGGGCGAGATCAAGCGAGGGTGGGGACAACGACAGTGAGTGGGGAGGGGGGAGAATGGTGACCGAGACGCGCGAGACCTTTGGTAACACTCTTCGAATCTCTCTCTCTCTCTCTCTCACACACGCGCTCCTACTCCGTGGAACGTCGGTTGGGCGATAATGAGAGCTCACCGCTCGGATTGGCGCCGGAACGCCAATCCGGATGGCGTTGAACGCGACGCCTTTTCCAACGCTGCGACCTC
Source organism: Netelia fuscicornis (assembly GCA_946811545.1). Taxonomy (NCBI): domain Eukaryota; kingdom Metazoa; phylum Arthropoda; class Insecta; order Hymenoptera; family Ichneumonidae; genus Netelia; species Netelia fuscicornis. Next base: position 39,250,811 of record OX328015.1, read on the forward strand.
ATCCCCCCTCCCCTAGCCCCGCACCGACGTTCAACTCGCTCGACACTCGATATCTCTCTCGCTCTTACACGTTTTGGCACATCTCGCAGCCTCCTACTTCGCTCTTGTCCCCATCACGGACCCGAGGAGACCGTCGATTCTTGACTATATCGTACGAAAAACCGGTTTCGTCCCCTCCCCTCCCACTCCCTGACATACCTCCCCACCACTACAGACTCGCAGGCTTTAAGGGTGTTAACCGCGAGTACGCCCATTAACACCACACCAGCCACCCACCGCTTCGTTCTCTAACCCTTCTCGCCTTCCTGCGTCCCCCTCCCACCGCCGCCGCGCCGCTCCTCCCACCACGCCGACGGTGTCGCGCTTGCCCCGTTTAAACTCACGGAACGGAGGGGCGACGGGGAGTTAACGCGCAAACAGTGTCGCATGGTCCTTCGACGTCTGCGGGGGATGACAACCGTGTATCGAGACGAGGTGAACAAAAAAGCAAAAAAAAAACAAAAGTAATAATCGAAACAAAATCTGATAAAAACTCAATTTTCGTCCCTTCGAATGTTTCGAACTCGAATCAATCTCGAGCGAGTAGTCGCCAACGTCACCGTAATTAGTAGAAACGTTCGCGACGGCTCTCACGCGTCACATCTCGCGACATATCTTGCAAACGCAAAAGTCGCGTTTTATCACCGGCTGAAGAAGAAAAAAAAACAAAAGTAGAAGATTTTTTGACAAGATAAACAGTCGAATTCGAGATATTCACGCGCAGAGAGAAGTCTCGAGAGAGGAGAAAATTGAGTTTTCTCGCTCTCTTGTACGTGCTGTGATGCGCGTAATGGGGGTGGTGAGGGGGAGAGGGTGGGAGGAACGAGTGAGAGCTTTTGCACAGAGCGAGAGAGAGAGAGAGAGAAAGAGGAGAGCGATGGGTTGGAAAGCAAAAGTAGACGGTAAACTTTCCGGATATTCGTGGCAAAATTCGCGCTTCGAGGCGACAGGGGCTCTCCCTCTCGCGCTTTGACGCGCCGGCGTTTGCTCTCGGAGAGACTCGCGAAGAGAGAGAGAGAGAGAGAGAATGAGAGAACAGCGTTGTAGGGGAAAATATATATCGCTGACCCACGGGTAGGAGAGTCGAACGGAGCTGCGAGGCTGTTTTCGCTCGCATCTCGACTCCGCCTATCTGTATCTACCCCCCACCACTGTTTATCAGCCACATCCCCCCCTTCCCACTTCTACAGCTGCGCTGAAACTCGTTGCGACCTCTCTGCCCTCCCCACGAGGCACGTTTCTCCCACTACCATCGCCTTTTCCATCCCGTCCGCAGGTTTTCTCAGGCCTCGGTGCTGGAACGACACTCGCACACACACATATAAACGTGAATTCTCGTATATTTGGCGTTGCCACGAGGCCTCGCGAGTACACAGACGCACACAAGCCTGAATTCTCTCTCGCAACGTCGTCGTCCTTCGCGCGCGGAGTGTCACAACGACGCCCCAGAGCGTCCGTGCGAGCTGAGAGCGAGAGGCACGCGCGCGCGTGTCTCTGTGCGATCATAAGTGTATCTCTCGCTCTCTCTCTCTCTCCCTCGCACTCACGATCTTCCCCTTACCCTCGCCCTTGTCCACTCCTCGCTGGCAACTATATTGCTGTGTCCACACTATTCCAACCCATACCGAGAGACTCGTCGATCCGCTCACGGCGCGGATTTTCTCGTTTTACTTTGCAATAATTGCACGAAATTACGTACGAGGGGTGTCTCATCGTGGCACTCATTCGAAGACAGAGAGAGAGAGAGAGAGTGAGAGGGAAAGGTGAAGACGTTATAAAAGTCCAGCGATGAGAAAACGACTTTCTTATCTCGAGACTTTCTCGGCCCCTCGCTCATAAATGCCACAATGTTCAATTAACATCGGGGATGCTGTGGGGTATGGAGAGAGAAGAGAAAGAGGGAGAAAATACGAGATTATTATATAATGACGGGAGAAAACGAAGCGTCGAAACATTTCACAAATTTCAACACCCTCGGGAGATCTTATACGAACCAGACGATTTATTTTCCAATTGATTTACAAAATTACACTTGGCGAAACTCTCAAGTAGGTATTACCTATATATCTCGTTCCGCTCGCGTAATGTCACGATAAAAATTACGATGGATGGAGTATAGAAAAAAAAAAGAAAAAAAATGGAGAGCGAGAGAGAGAGAGAATGCAGTATCGTCTTCGTACAAACAACTTTGGTGGTGCTGCGAGCGACGTGCGCGATATAAAAGGCCAGGTACGAGAAAGCAATAACGACAAAATCCCAGTCTACGGTGTACGGTATACAACAACCGTGAGCTGGAACGATCGATCGATGAGACATCAAGAACGAAGAGAGAGAGAGAAGGAGAGTCGAAGAAGAAGCAAAAAGACCAGAGATAGATATCTGGGCTAGATTCGAGGCACAGCCGAAGGCAATAAAAAATATATATCCGTGTATACAAAAAAAGGAAATAACAAAAAAACATAAAACAAAAAAAAAGCTCACCTACACGGTACCTATTCCAGACGTCGCAGGCAGCAGCCACGAAGCGACGGGATAAACCGAGAGCAAACGAAACGAAGAAAAGAAGGAGGAGGAGTGGGTGGGTGGGAGAGGCGGAGAGCCGGAGAGAGGAAAGAGTAGGAGTAGGCAATGAGAAGCGAAAAGAGAGAGAGAGAGAGGAAGAGGATAAAAAACAAAGAAGGAAAACGAATAGGAAAAAAGAAAATAGCGGAGAAGAGCCGAAGAGACTAGCTTACGAGTACGGAGGACGAAGCGAAGGAGGGAAAGGAATAAAAATAGAGTAACTGAAGGAAAAAAAAGCTATGTACTATATAATTCATGTATAGATATAGATGGGGAATAAAGTACATAGATTCCGAAGCCTTGGGCATGAACCGACTGGAGAGAGGGAGGGGGAGGAGGGGGCGAGAGAGAGAGCAAGGGTTGAAGAGGGTGAGAGAGGGGTGGTCATAATCGCGCAGTCCGCGTCATAATCCGCGACGAAAAACATTTGATGAGCCACGACGACGACTACGACGACGACGACGACGACGACGAAGAAGACGTGGAAGGTTAAAGTCGAGCTGGCAAAAAGGCAACGCGGCCACGACTACCCCGAAGGAGAGAAATCTCTCTCTCTCTCTTTCTCTTTCTCTCGCTCGCTAGCTAGCTCTTCGTGGTGGCGCTGGGATCAAGGGGAGGCGTGGCTCCGAATGGCAATGGCCACGCCCGAGAAACCTGCCTTTTCTCCCACTCGATTTCTCACAGAGCTGCAGTATCTCGCTCGCTCTTGCGTACGAATCGACTGCGAGGGAGTCCTCCGACACCGTGAACTGCGAGATGGAGCGAGAGTGATAGCGAATTTTGCTCGCTGGAGGGGTAGAAAAAAAACGCTGCACTCCGCACGATCCATCTTTCTCACTCTCCTTCTCTATTTCTCTCTCTCTCTCGCTCTATCCTCGATGAGAAAATAAAACGAGGGAGAGAAAAGATCGACGAACGGACTAGAGAAATCTTTGGGAAATGCTGAGCAAGAGAGAGAGGAAAGATTTAATGTGCGGTAGTGTCACGAAACTGTAAGAGGGAAGACGAGAAACTCGTGGAGAAAATAGCGACGAGATGGCATTATAGCGAGAAGGAAAGCGCACTTACGAGTGGGGGAAAACGAGAGCCAGGAGGGATGAGCGTGCGTCTCTCGCAGAAACGTTTCGCTCACATAACGAAGAGAGATACGAGGCATTCTAGCAAAATTAGTGAGGTATATTTCTATCGTGTATAATAAATAATACAGATCGAAATTCGCGTCTGATCGATAACTGGCGTTATCTACTTATCGCTCTTCTCGCTGCGACAAGTCGCTCTCGCGCAACGATTCTTGCTCGAACGAAGAAAAGCCGAATGTTCGGCACAGTGTATCGTCGATCGGGAACGAAATATCGTGCTATCTTTCGCGATCGAGATCACGAGGAAGATAAGAAAGCGACGCGCGAAGATCGTGACTCATACAGCGAGGGGCGCGCGTTTCGAAAAAAATTAATTTTTTCCATCGTTCTCTTCCTTTCTCTCTCTCTCTCTCTGTCTCCCTCTCTCTCTCCCTCTTTCTCTCGATAGAACCGAGATATCTCGAGAACTGTACGAGAAACGAATAAAATATACGCACTCGAGGAGCGAGATGGAGCGAGCAGCGAGGATCGGCCGTTTTCACTGCCTCGATGTTGCCTGCAAGACTATAAATCTTCTCGGCTCATAAACAAAGCTTTTGATGCAAAAGGTCGTCGTACACACAGCGTACGTAGATTACCGGCTGGAGCATGTGCGTGACGCCGACGGGTAAAGCAGAAGGAGGGCGGGAGAGAGAGAGAGAGAGAGAGGAGAGTACGTGCGATCCGATGCGCCATCAGGCGCGCTCGTACCAAAGGCGTAGGTGGAGGATATAAGGATGAAGCGAGCGATATACAGTGATGACTTCAAGACCTCTCTCTCTCTCTCTCTCGTACACTCTATTCGCTGCGAGAAACGCGAAATGTCTCGACAGCACGATCGAGAAACATTTCGAAGACGAAACGAGAAAGCAGGGAACGATAGCGTCAATGCGCGAAACTCTTCGCTACGTACGATCTTTAAGGAGCACTTGCCTCAATCGTCTCTCGAGTGATATTTTCAATGCTCACGATTCGCAAACCGTCGAGTTTGTATCTTCGTATCAACATGATTGCGTCAATTACACGAAATATTTCATCAATCTATAAAGAAAAGAAAATTCATGAAGTAAGAATTTTAAGATAAAGACGAATTATTTATTAATAATTGTTGTTTAAGAAAATATTCTTTGTGTCCTTGGAATAAATACAAGATATCAGAATTGTTACAGAGATGAAAATTTCGTTTGAACGAGGAACAAAGTCGTTTCGAAGAAAGGAGAGTGAGTAGAGAGAGAGAGAGAAAATTCAACTTGTTTCATTTTACCGAGACGACACTCCGGCTACTATTCGCTTCTACCCTCGGCAAGAGGACGAAGAGGAAGCCACAGAGTCTGTTATAACGGGCTTTGTATCACAGGGCGCGCACAGAGTCGCTTTTCTCGGGCCTCTCGCTTTCTCTTCCTCTCTCTCTCTTTCTGTGTCTATCTCGCGCAAAGCGAGTTTCTCTCTGATTATATCCGCGATATGTACTTGCTTCGTACTACATTATCCGATTTATCTTACTTCCCTCCTCGAGGTCGCAACTCTGGCAAAACGCGAGCGTCTCGCTCTCTTCCTCGTTAACGACGCGCGAATGACGTACGACGCGAGAGAAGAGCGAAGAGAACGCGAGAGAGAGATGGATAAATGTAGCCGCGAATTTAGCCACTCTCGCAATTCGCGTTTTCTCAAACCGTTCTTGGCACGTACTTCACTCGAAAGATAGACGGACCGCGACAGATAGCGAGGAGATATATTTTAAGAAAATTTTTCACTTAAATTATTATTATACGATATTTTTCCCTAGCTACGATTATAAAACTCGTGAATTATCGATCAAAGAAAAAAGAAATCTCTCGATTGTTATACCTCTACCAAGCTTGTTTTTTTTCATCCGCCGTTCATAAGATCCATAAATTTCCAATGAATCACGACGTCTTAATTATTATATCTCGTTTTATATATCTTTGAATTTTTAATTAACACAAACGTCTTTAAGATAATGTCTCAGTTCTTTATCGCGTCTCTATCAACGATATTTGAATTTATAATTTTCTTTTATTATTTATACGTATCCGACTCTCCTGTTTGTATTCATTACACGAGGGAAAAAGAGGGAAAGAATAAAAAAAACTCTCTCACACACACACACACATACAAATATACCCACAAATAATAGAGAACGAAAGAAATCGATTGTACAGGAGAGATACGTCGAATCGCGCGGATTCGACGAGTGGCGTGTCACGGTAGTAAAAGTTTCAGCGCGACAAACCAATTAGATACTTTTAATGGTGATCGGTAGAACCACGCGAGAGCTTGTAACAATCGAGGGAAACAATCGGATGGACTGGGAAGGACGGCGTTCGAGCAATGCCGAGTGAAACACACGAGGATAGCGAGATCACGATGAGGGTGGGAAGAGTATCGCGGGGGTGCAATAGTACGGTGAGTGAAGGAGGGAGGGTGGAAGAGGGAGGGATGAATTCATCGCGTATATATATAGTACTCAAATGCAGGGTTAACGAGTGCTGGACACAATGTGGGAGAGCCCAATGGTCAATGTTCGTGGAAAAGCGAAAACGTTTCGCCACCGCGTTACGAGAGATCGAGCGAATGGACAAAAAGCGAAATAGCCGAGCGAGACCGAGGGAGAGCGTTTAAATTTGTGTGAATCGATCTGACTGCTGTCGGCTCTCTCTACTGTCCACCGCTATTCTCCTATATAAACCTACGTACACGGTTCAACTATTGCTAGAAAATAGGTGTGTGTATAAATATATAGCTATATAGGGAGGGGTAGAAAAGACTCGAGTGGCTCTGTCTACCGAGGACAAACAGAAAAACGAGAACGCGATGAGAGAGAGAAGAAAAAGGACGGGAAGTTGGAGAGAGGAAACGAGAAGGAAGAAAGTGATACATATATATATAGAGAGAGAGAAAGAGAGAACGGATATAAACGCGCGAGGATGTTGGAGGGAAAAAGCAAAAACGGGCAAACTGCGTCGTCTACTCGGCGCCTTGGCTCTCCTCCTATCTCTCGGTCTGCGCTACCGAGCTCCTCTCTCTTCATCTCTCTCGTACGCACACTCGCCAACACAATTTTCATCCCTCTCGCGATAAAATAATTTCGAACAAGAATTTCCTTCCCACGGGCGATGGTTCTGCACAACTTCCGGTAACCCCCGAGCGCGAGATATCCGGAAGTTGAGTCTCGTGCTGGCGATAAAGAACGAGAGCTTGTACCTACTCTTTCTTTCTCTCTTACACACACGCACACACACATACTGTGTGTCTTTCGTACCAGTCGATCTCGAGCTTCGTGCAATAACGCGGAATAAAAAGGGTTTTTCTATGCTCGAGACACCGCGATCGGGTAGTTTTCTAGCCAAGGAAGAGCAACGAGCGGGGATGGAAATAAAACTGAGTAATATCGATAGAGGACGACAATTAGGTCGCGTCTCGCATCTTAGGAGCGACGAATTTTTTGATCAACGGTGAGAAAGGAACGCCGACGATAGAACTTTACCGACAAGGCAGCACCGACCTGCCCGGACGTTTCTTCTTTTTTTTTCATTTTTCTTACCTCTACCACGACATTTCGCAGCTTGGTACTCGAGATCTCTCTCGAGCAAATGGCACTTTTGGTCCAGACCTACGAGCAAAAGAAAAAAAGAAAAAAATGAATCGCCAATGCCGAATATTTTGGCTATAGCTAATATAGGGCTACCTGTATACAAGTGCGATCTTTTGCATGCCATATATGAGACCTCGATAATCTTGCAACTCTCTTTCTCTCTCTTGCTCTTTCTATGTAAAAGAAGCGACGCGTCGGCGGCTTTCGTCGGCTCTATCGGTAGACAGAGGGAGCGGACTAGTAGAGAGAGAGAGAGAAAGAAACCCTCGTCCCTTTCCTCCGCCTCTTCATATGTTCGAAAAGGACTCGTGGATATCGCATTGCGCGTCCGGACTGACGGGACAAAACACTGCGGCGACAATAGGGAGCTCTCTCTATCTCTCTTTCTCTCGTCGTAAGGCAGCGGTAACGAAATGGACCAGATTTTTGCTTCTCTCTCTCTATCCCTAAGTCTCCTATGGGTTTAGCATACATACGCGAGAGGCGATGAAGCTCCGATACGTCTCTCTCGGTCTACGATGCCGCAAGAGAGCCTGAGAAGAAAGAGATAGAGAGGGGAAGGGGAAGGAGGGGGTGAAAGGATTCATCTCGCATTCGGGACTCTTCCTCTCGCGTGCCGATCCATTAATTAACCATCGCTATTTCGCTCTCGAGTACCTTCGTCCAAGAGCCCTTAACTGATATCTATAACACTATAGATATATATCTACGTGCTAATAAAAAATAACAAACAAAAAAAAAAGAAAATACAAGTTTCGTATTCATTCAAGTTCAAGCTCTTCCAATTATATTTCTGTGTTTTTTTTTTCTTGTATTGACAAGTAGTGAACTCGAGTTCGAAAGACACAAAAAAGAAGGGAAGATCTTTGAACGAAAATCGTGGGTGCAAAATAGAAATTAAATTCGAGAAATAAAAATATCGCCTTTAAGAGCATTTTTTTCTTGGGGTTTTTTTTTAACGGGATCGTTTTTCGGGATAAATTTTTGTAAAATACGGTCTGCTAATAAATGAAAAAAAAGGCATGATTTCTTGGAAAATCCAAGTAGCTCGCTCGTTTATCCCGATCGTTTTTCGTCTACTTAAGCACGTTTAAGGGCGCATTTATCGTACATGAGAAAATCTGCGAAAAGCTTTCTCTCGTGCCTCAAATCCAACGGAGACCTTGGGTCGCGTATCGTACGATAAAATTGGAGCCCGCGCGAGAGAGAACAATCTCGGGCGCACACTTTCGTAAGTCCTGTCGGTTTATTACAACGTCCGCCAACGTACATGTTATTTTCCGACTTGCATTACACCCAGCGTGTACTTACGAGCGTAATGTCGAAGGAAGGGTTGAAGGGTTAGCCACAAGTGTATTTTACTCGGAATTATTTACACGCATATCTATACTAATATTATAAAGCTGAAGAGTTTGTTTGTTTGTTTGTTTGTTTGAACGCGCTAATCTCTGGAACTACTGGTTCGAATTGAAAAATTCTTTTTGTGTTGGATAGACCATTTATCGAGGAAGGCTTTAGGCTATATAACATCACGCTGCGACTAATAGAAGCGAAGAAACAACGGAAAATGTGGAAAAAACGGGGATAATTATTCATTTTTGAGGGCTTCCGTTGCGTGCGCTGCGAAAACGGTTCAAGATACCAAAAAAATATGTATGAAAGAATTATTCCTCTTAAAATGATCTAAAAAAATGTCCGCGACAGTATATGTCTATCTTTTAAGATTAACTTACTAGAACCGTTTTTATGCGAATCAAATTTAGCCAATTTTTACCGATTATTTGTTAGAGTTGTATCAACATAATAATATAATCTTTATCCAAATAAATGTGTTGTTGATTAATAGATTATATTTGGAAAGTCTATACTCCGCATATGGACAAAAAAAAACAAAAAATATTGTGTGTGAAATAAATTATGACACGAAAACGGCGTTGCAACGCATGCCGGGTACCGCTAGTACATATATATATATAAATATATATCCAACCATAAATAAATCGATACAAAAGTAATCGCGAATTTTCCCTAGGAAAAAAACAACCCCTTCGACATGCACGCACCCTTAACCCCACGTAGAAGCTCGATCATCGCTCAATTTTAATTTGCCTACAAAAATCTCGATTCGATCCTCGATAAAATAAAATTGTCTCGACTCGAAAGCAAATTTCGTCGTTTCGATCGAAATCACGCGCCGGAAGAGAGATAGGATGATCGAATGAGGGATACATCGTGGAACAGCTCGCTACCTCCCTTGCCCCGCGGGGAGAATGTGTCCCGTTTGTCCAAACTATCAATCGATCCTGTTGAGAGAAGCTCGAACTCTCGTGATAGCGTTCTGTATATAGCTATAACGTAAGCGTTTTAGCGTTACGTTATACACGTAGCGAGGTTTACACGGGGGTAGCAGCTGCGTCGATACCCACCCCCGTGTGTTTCGAGAGACACAGAAATCCAAACAGAGCTTCATGAGAGGTAAAACCCGAGAGAAGGACCCCGCGGCACACGAGCAAACGGGATGTAAAGGGCGAGTGAGAGAGAGAGAGAGACAGGGGGGGGGGGGGGAGAAAGATCACGGACATCTGTACATCTGTCGTTGCGTGTAACGGAACACCGCCTAATAGTATTAGAAATCTATATACCTTTCTCGTCCTATTCTCCATTACTCGCTCTTGGATTTTATATATGTGTTTTGCTGGCTGTACATAAGGGTGTTTTATACGCACGTACGCGCGTCTTTCCGTTTACACAAGGATGAAACTTGGCCACGATCGTGCAACTATAATATGGACCCGATATCTACGCGAACGAAAAAGAGCGCAAACTCGATCTCGCGCGGCCGCCCTCGAGGCATCGCGCCTGCGGCTTCGTACGAAAAGGGTTCAGAGTTGATTAAGGAAAAGTGAATTATGAGAGTTTGTTTGTTTTTTCGATTTTATGGACAATATAGCGTTAATTACGACCATTAGAACACTTTGTGAAAACGAAAAGCGCGGGATTTAATTTAAACGCGGAGGAATGAAAAAGGAATGGAATGAAAATCGTAAACGAACGAGTTTTTAATTAAATCGATATTTATAAAATTATCGAGGTTTGTTCCTGACAAATTCAGTTGGATTGTTTTTTTTTTTTATGAGACTTAAATTCAATCGAGACGATTAGGAAAAACGTTGTCTCTTTTTAAAATTAAAAAAAAAACAAATTCGCAGTTCAAATAAACTTAAGACTCGAATAAAACTGTTAAAACGATTTGAAATTTCGAGAACGTCACGTTTCTGCCATCGTATTAATTCTCCTTTTACCACGCTACCCGTATCCTCCCGCTCTATTTTCCATCTCCCCCGACACACACGCACACACACACACACACACACACATGCACGATACAAACGATGTTAAAGATAGCGCCGAGAGATACGCAAGAATCCTCGAAGAAAAATCAAGCTCGAGTCTCGAAATCGCGTAGACGCGCTGATGCTGCTGCTTTTCTTTCCAAGCGTCGACCAGAGAGCGAAAGAGTGACAGAGAGAAAGAAAAACGTGCGGGGATTTCGAAATTACTCGGTGCCAAAGAGAAAAAAGAAATGAAGAAAAAGAAGAAGAAAAAAACAATCTCGGACTAAAACTACGAGAAGTATGAGATTCGGTTTATATATAAAAAAAAAAACATGAGTAAAGACTGCTAGAAGGACAAACGAGAAAATGTCGATCCATCCCTTCACCTGTTGTACACGACACGGAGCTATGAATTATCGACTACGAGAAAATGTGGATGAAGAAACAAAAACTATATATACATATATATATATATATATATATATATAAAAGAAACTCCCTACGCGCGTCGCATTGACGGACGACCTCCGGCCTATTTCTTCGTCTTCCCTGGCGTCGCCACGAAAGAATACGGCACAACAAGAAAAAAGAAAGAAAAAAAAACGAGCGAGAGAGAAGAAAAATAAAGGAAAAGAAGAAAAAAAGAAAGATAGACTCATCGATAATTCAATGTCTACGACGGAACGTCCTCGCTCTCGAACGCTACCCCTTTTTAACCCCCGCATTGGGGATCGTGGGTAAAATTATGCAAGTCCTAGTCCGTTTTGTAATGAATGCTCTCGTATTATAACACACGTATTGTCGGCTGCCAACCATTGGCTGTGTGTATCATTCGTGAAACTTTAATCGTGCGCAAAGTTTTCCTCGGTGACGATGTTCATTCGTCGCTTCGCAGGGTGGGAGCTAGAAGTCTTTCTCACTCTCTCTCTCTTTCTCTTTCGCTCTATATATTTGTATCGCATACATATATACACGTTGAAACACACCTCTTTTGTTCCGGGACTCTACCTCGCGCGCCCATTACACTTGTGGCGAACATTAATACGTCAATCGATATAACGTATGCGCACACGTCGATGATGAAAACTCACGAGTGTAATAACACAACTGTATATATATATATATATATATATTTATGTTTATATGTGTGTGTGTGTGTGTGTGTGTGTGTGTGTGTGTGCCAAATGGTCGTAGAAAATACATGTCTATACGTGTTTCAACGACAATTTTTTAGACTCCGTTACGAGTGACGGGAAGTGCATGACGATGGAGGTATAAAACACGAGCTACGTATATGTCTGATGGAAAAAAAAATAACAAAAAAAAAGCCCAACACCGATCGACAAAGAGAAATGGTCGGTGTATAAAAAATGACCGCACGTACTACGCGACTATAATTTCACCGACATAATAAATAATTGAACGATGGAGAAACAATGGAAATAATAAAATAATAAAAATTGGAAACCCGCTAATGTTAGCTCGGGGGTTTTTCTTTTTTTATTTTCGAAGAGGACGTACTGACGCTGCTAGATACGTAATTTCACACGTGTAGATACAAAGAAAGAGAGGGAGAGAGAGATAGAGAAAAGATATTCGCGTATAAATTAAACAGGTGAGCTATGAATATTCGTTGCTCGATGGCGCGTAGGTGAAGAATGGCACCGGCTGTACGAGACTAAAGAGTGTAAGAGAGAGAGAGAGAGAGAGAAGAGCGCGAGTTTGTTACGCCTGACCCGCGCGACTCCGTCCTTTCTTTTTCTTCCTCGTCTTTTTTCTCCATTTCTCGTCGTTATAGCGCGTACAGTTTATAAATTATTAGCGTCGTGTGCTACGTGGTGTATACGCGAAGTACGCGAATATATGACTGATATATATATATATACATAAATATATGTACGTGAGTTGCAGTATGCAGCGGAGGGTAAAGGGAGAAGAGAGAGGAAGGGAGAGGGCACGGAAGTCGCGCGGTGGCAGCAAAACTCTCCTCCTCCTCGTTCCTCTTCTTGTACCCCACGACGCTTCTTCCATATAATACTTATACGCTGGATGGTTGCCAGAGAAGCGGCAAAAGCAACACATTCGTGTATACATATATATATAGAACTTTGTACCGCCATCGTTGTAAGACCGCGACACGAGCGCCCTTCCGGCTTCGCGAGAAACTTGGAAACGAATGCTGGGCAGATAAAAATCCGTGAGGGAAAAAAAGGCGAGTAGGAGGAGGGTAGTGAGGAAGAGAAGAATAAGAAGAAAAGGGAAATTCGTACAAGGGTGGAACCGTTGGTCTTCTCACGTTTCACTCGCTTTTCTCGCTACGAACGAGATATATATATATATATATAGCACTCTCGGTCATCCAAATTCCTCGACACCCTGCGCGAGACCACGGAGGGGAGGAGTAGAAATTTTGTTAACCGCCAGAAGGAGGCAAAGGTCGATCGGTGAATGGTGAAACACGATATCGCGCAAACGCTTTTTTTTCTTTTCTTCGAGCGCGATTTTTCTGAATAATCTTTTCTATTTTTCTCCCTTCGAGTCTGCCCTCGTTCGTTCGTACGTTTTTTTTTTCATTGAAATACGAAATTGAGAGATGAGAAAAATGGTGGAGGGAGAAAATTCCAATGGCACACACACGCACACACACACACACACACAGGGAAGAAAGGGAAAATATCGTTGGATGTAAGTGACGCATGAGGGTAAGTTTCGGTGGGAGGACTCGGGGGGTCGAGCATGGGACGAAAAATATTTCGAAAAATTCCCAATGGACGCTCGACTTTGTACTATTATATAGGCTTTTATGTGTGTGAGGTACGTACGTATACGTCGGTTTTTTATAATGTATAGGTGGAGAAATGCTGGAGCAACCCCGGTTTCCATTATGCTCAGTTTTCTCGCTCTTCTTCCTCTCTCCCTCTCTCTCTCTCTCTCACTCTTTCTCTCTGTCTCTCTTTCTAAGGGTGGTACCGTGCATATACACAGCCTCTCTGGCTGTGTACCATGTACATGTAAAAATTACTATAGCGTGCGAGAACCAACGAACGATAGAGTGAGAGATGCACGCCCGACTTGCATACACACACACACACGTATATATTTATATATATATATATATACGTGGTGCACAAATACACTCTCTCTTTTCTTTGAGGTAGCTGGAGTAAAAACCACCCCTAAGGTATAAGGGCACCAATAGAACCGACGGGTCTCACGACCCCTCTCCCGCCTCTCTCACTTCTCTCTCTCGATCTCGTGCGCTTATTTTCTGCTTCTACTGTTCCCGGTGCACCAACAAAACGCGCATTTGTACCCCCTCTCTCCCCCGATTTCTCTCTCACTCTCTCTCACGATGTGGAGCCCCGCCATGAAATATATCCGCGCTCGGACTCGATGAAAAAAAAGAAACGAGTGGAAAAAAATGAGAAACGAGAGAACTAGAAAGAAAGAAAAAATGATTTCCTCTCGTAGTTTTTTCGGCTGTCGAACTTCTCGAGGTCTATTCGCGATCTCCGCACCTAGACGATATTATTAGTGAGAACGTTGCCTTCCTGGCTCCTGGCAAGTTTACATTGGGTGGAAAACAAGTTACGTTTAATTGTTCTCTTGTGATAATCGAGGAAAATTCGATCGGTGATCGGCCATATTAGTAAGTGACGGAACGAGTAACGAACGTGAAGATCCTAAAAAAAAACAGAAAATCGTATTATCATTAATTAATTTGTAAAAGGAAGAAGTATTTAAAATGTTATTTGTTGTTTCGATATCGAGGATAAACGATGAGAAACGTGAGAATGGAAACGGAGAGGCTGATGAACTCGCGCGCAATTGGCTGTTCGCGCGATCGTAATGGAACTTGGCTATTAAAATTGATGTAACGCAACGGATATATATAAAAGAAATAATATTTATACGCGCATCGTCTACGTCATAACGCGTATAATCGAGGCTCGTCTTAGAGTTCGCGGAAATTATCATTATTCGTGTTTATAACTCCGGCGCGTACGTCGATAACGGTCCAAAGACTTCGTGTGTCGTACGAGCCGCCGGCGACAGCGAGATGATGGCCGATCCCCGAGAGATCTTTATACTTCTTGTCGCGCTTTCCTTTGGATACGAGAGAGAAAGAGAGCGTGGTGGATTATTATTAAATTTCTGTACTACGAGAGAGACGGAGAGAAATCAGTGACTTCATTCGTATCGTTCGATTAAATCGCTAAGCGTGTAACGAGACCGATTTTTCATTGATTTATTAACCCCCCGCGTCGCTCTCGGTACCACGATTATGGAACAGTTTTTAATATTGATTTATTATTATCCCCCGGATAGTTTTTTTCTTTCGTTACCGCGTATAAACGTAACGAGACAGCCAGACGTTTCGTCCCGGCTCTCTCGGCACGATAGTTTTCAACTTGCACGGACAAGCGCTTAACGTTACCGTGGTTAGACACACCGGTGAACTCTCGTGCAATTGTGTGTAATCGTGTTTTCACGAGAAATCCGCGTTAAAGAAGCCCCCGTTGTGCAGACATGTACTTACGTGTGTACGTACGAGAAGCTTTGCCTCGTACGGACACGGAGAGAAAATCCTCAAGCTCCGCGACCCCTATCGCTCGTGCCTCGACCAAACACCACAATTGGATCTCTGATCGTTTTTTATTTTCGCCAATATTTGCCTCGTTTCGTTTTTCTGTTTTTGTTTTGTTTTTATTACTCGATAACGAAAGGGATGAATTATTATCGATGAGAAGTAGATAGACTAAAAGTAACGAATTTTTAATAATAATAATGATAATAATAATTGATTTATTTAGCCACTTTGAAATTTCGAAAAATTAGCCCTGTCCGATTTTATTCTCGAATATAGTTAGGTACGCGTATACAAGACCCGTGCCACCCTCGTCGCGAGCTTCTGTTTCTTTCCGGCCCGATCTCTGATCGTTCTTTATTTTCGCAAATATTTGCCTCGTTTCGTTTTTCTGTTTTTTTTTTTGTTTTTATTGCTCGATAACGAAAAGGATGAATTATTACCGATGAGAAAGTAGATAAATTAAAAGTAACGAATTTTTAATAATAATAATAATAATAATTGATTTATTCAACCACTTTGAAATTTCGAAAAATTAGCCCTGTCCGATTTTATTCTGGAATATAGTTAGGTACGCGTATACAAGACCCGTGCCACCCTCGTCGCGAGCTTCTGTTTCTTTCCGGCCCGATCTCTGATCGTTCTTTATTTTCGCAAATATTTGCCTCGTTTCGTTTTTCTGTTTTTTTTGTTTTTATTTCTCGATAACAAAAGGGATGAATTATTATCGATGAAAAAATAGATAAATTAAAAGTAACGAATTTTTAATAATAATAATAATAATAATAATTGATTTATTTAGCTACGTTTAAATTTCGAAAAATTAGCCCTGTCCGATTTTATTCGCGAATATAGTTAGGTACGCGCATACAAAACCCGTGCCACCCTCGTCGCGAGCTTCTGTTTCTTTCCGGCCCGAACTAACCCCTTTTGTCATCGCGAGCGAGAGTCGCGCGAAACTTTTGTCAAAGAGGAAGGGCCAAGTGTTTTCCCGGGGGTCGAGCTTTCGTATTGTACAATGATGACGGGTACCTAGAGAATCGACCAGAAGGTCTTACAAACGAGAGTTTCCGGTACGTGCGCGAACTTGGGAGTTCGCCTTTGCGTTCTTTCCCATCTTATTAAATAACCCTCCTACCCCTTGCTTGTTCTGACGTACGTACGTATAAATGACGTGGTCGAGAGTCGAGCCATTAACAATTAGGAATTATGATTGCGCATTGCAAGAAACGTCCGAGACATTCACGAGGTTAAACGACGAGTTACGAGAGACACGAACGTGATTAAGAGAAAACTTACTCGCGAATTAATATCCTCGCAATTATTATAAATTACCGACCGAGAGTTTTGACTCTTTTTAAAATATGAATACATTTCCGCGTACCGGGAATAAAATTCAAGCGCGGAATTTGTTGTCTCCTGTAAGGGGGGGGGGGGGAGATACGGAATAAGAAATCAAACGTGTGACGATAGCGCCGGAGAGGGCGATCTTTATACTCGTGTTTCTGTATAATGAAAAGGATGAAAGAACGTTCGGTAAGAATCGCGGCAGAGGGATGGTTAGGGGAGGGGGTAGTTTCAGCGAGGGTTTGAAAAAAAAGAAGAAACGAAAAGAGAAGAGAGAGAAAAAAGTCTGTGACGAAGGGTGGGTGGAAGAGGGATGATTTTTACGCACGAACTGCGTAGAGAGCACCCCGATACGCGAGGGGGGGGGGGTGAAGACGAGAGGGGTGAAGGGAAAAGTCGAGAAGGATCGATCCTCTTTTCTCGTCGGAGGGTGTGTATAAACCCCCGCACGACTAACACACACGCACACATTTACTGATAATGCGGAATCCACACACACATACACACATCACGATATACTTTCTGATCTCACCCTGTTTCTCTCCTTTCACGCTAGGGGTCTATCTCGCACGCACGAGAAAGCGAGAGAGAGGGAGAGTAGCGTATACTACGCGTCGACGAACATTTTGGGGTAGAAAATCGTGAGGATCGTTCTCCTAGCCCGAAGACCACACCAAGAGCTCGCATATAACGAAAAAAAAAAGAAAGGGGGATGTTGTCTTCGAAGGGAGGAAAGAGAGCCAAGAAGAAGCATCTCGTGTCTCCGCGAAATCATTCGACGAACTCCCTTTCTTCTTCTTCCACCCCGATCTTTATCTACCGCAAACAATTTTTTTTTTCCTTTCGACTCTCTCAATTAATTATTGTTATTAATATTTCCATCCCTTGCTTTTCGCACTTTCAAATTTTCCTCTATCTCGCACGTATCGAGAGAGTTCTTCGTGAGAATCGGTTTCGAGGGTGGCCAGAGGGAGGAGAAAGAGAACGCGCGTTCATCTTTTATTCCTCCGCAGTTGCCGTTTCTCCCTCGTATTCGTTTTATATCAGTCCCTCTCTCTCTCTCTCTCTCGTCGCGAACGAGAAATATACTTTTGCCTTTGGCTCTCCGTCTCGCTCTATCCCTCTTTTGCGTGCTTCTCTCATGGGCGGTCCAGGGCTCTTAGCCGTGGCGCCAGAGCACACATAACCCGCCACTATATACATACGTATATATATATGTATATATGTGTGTTCCCTCGCGGGTCCCGCCAAACTTGCGCCCGAGGAGAGGAAATATATATTACCCATAGCTCGAGCGCGTTATTCTACTCCGAAAAATCTCTCGCTCCTCCAACAAGCCGCTATACGTATATATACACGTTATACAGCAAGTCCTTCGCCCGTTCTTTTTCTTTCTTTTTTTTATCGTCGGTTTTTTTTTCATCCCGCCGACCATTCTGAATAATTGTCCGCGAGCGGATAAATGTGTCCGAGTGGATGAATCGTGAGCAAAAATCTCGTTGGCTAATGCCGTCGAGATGAGGAATGTCCGACGTGGTTCGTATCTCGTATCGTAAATACCGAAGTTTGTAAAGATAAGAAGGGTGAGAGAGGGGATGAAAAAGTTCCCAGACAGAAATATAAAATGATACAAAATTTTGAGAGAACGACGAAATGATATTGTTAATTTAGGATTTTACGAAAGAAAATGGCCGCGCGTGGACCGATACGCGGAGGTATCGAGACGAGAGGAGAGAAATGTTGGAAAGGGCAAGAAGAGGAACGAAAGAATCGAGAGACGAGAAGTCGAAGGGCGGGAGGGAACGAGAAGGGAGGTTGTGCGGAGGTGGCCGTGAAGACCACCGGAGAACCGTTCTGCGATTAGACTTACAAAACAAACGGCCGAAGGGAGAGCCGGGTAGCACGAGAGTCCGAGAGAGCCCCTACGTGTATCTCCCTCTCGCGGCACTTCGACCAATGGCGTAGTACGCCGATCCCGACAGAGGGACATGAGATAATTGGATCAAACGAGAGAGAGAGAGAGAGAGAGAAGGAGTATCGGGTCCTCTTTCGCCGAGTGGACCGAGGAATATAAATACGAAAGCGAGAAGAAAAGGATAAAAGTACAGGACGAAGTAACAACCTTCCCTTCTTTCTCTCGATAACATAAAGATAAATTTGCATCGTAAATAAAAAACGGAAAATCAATAAAACAAAATCACAAAATTAACGATTCGTTCACAAGGGAATTGTGGAAGATTACATTTCTTTTTTTCTTCTCGCGAGAACTCGAGTTTTCATTCTCGCTCGATTTTTCAGGACGCGAGAGGTGACTGCCAGGAAGCTTGGTGAATTCGCGGGTGGTGTAGGTACGAAGAGACGAGGATGTGTGTGAGTTTCTGCGATAGAGAGTCCGTGAAGCGTGTATGGCAAGAATCGAGAGAGATGGAGAGAGTGGAATAGCGAAGGCGGTTGGTGGTGCGGCGGCGACTCTCTCTCTCTCTCTTCGTCGTGTCCACCTCCTAGGAAACCCGTATAGCCTCTCTACCCTCTATTGATCGAACTTGCTGTGCCCTGGGCTCCAGTCGAGTGGACTGGACACACGGGAGCGAGACCCAACTAACCCTCGCACGATTTCTCATCCCTCTTTCCCACCCTTCCCTTCCTTACCTCCGTATATGTGAATATACGTACGTATATATAAATATCTGTGTGTGTGTGTGTGTGTGTGGGTGTGTGTGTGTGTGTGTGTACACAAACTCGTTTATATACTCCGATTATATACGGAGAATAAGATAGAAGAAGAGAGAGAGAGATATCTCTCTCGTTCTTTCATCCCTTATCAATGTACGTTTCG
The DNA here is from genome assembly GCA_946811545.1 of Netelia fuscicornis. Classification (NCBI taxonomy): domain Eukaryota; kingdom Metazoa; phylum Arthropoda; class Insecta; order Hymenoptera; family Ichneumonidae; genus Netelia; species Netelia fuscicornis. The sequence continues at coordinate 39,270,252 of OX328015.1, forward strand.
TTGGGTGGAGGGTGGTTTTGGCGAACGTAGTGGTTTTCGTGTGTACACACACGTATACGGAGATGGAGAAAATCGTGAGGCGAGAGCGGCTGCTAAAAGACGCGCCCAAAATGGTTTGCCTCGCGGGGGTGTGTGCATTGGACTTTCTCTCCCTCTTTCGCTCTCTTCGTTCTTTCTCAATGCTGCTGATGGTCAACGCGAAAAACCTCCGAGAGCAGCTATGTATGTCCCTTCTTTTTCTCTCTCGTGCGAGAATTTTTCGAGGGGAGGATGGAAACTATATATATGTAAGGCGAGTCTGCGCGGGTGAATTTTTTTTTATTCTTAGCTTGTTTTTCGTGCGAGAGGGTTGAATATGTAAAAAATTGTGAAGAAAAAAGGAAAGGTAGTAATAATGAATTTGAAAAAGAAAAATGTCGAGAGGTGAGGTCAGCGAGAGAGAGAGAGAGAATTTTTTAGATTGAAACTTCGCCGACCCTTCGCTACCATCGAGGCGTTCAACCCTCTCCCTCTCTCCCTCTCTTTCTCTTCGTCTTTATTTTCTATTTTCACCCTCTCTCGTGATATGCGGTCGCGCCCCATGCAAGCGCGCGCCTCATTCCTCTCTCTCTCTCTCACTCTCGCACACATCGCGAGTATATATCGTTTTCCCTATGCAAACACGCAAGACCAAAATACCCTTCAGACGATTTGCCGAGAAAATAATAGACTTCGGGTGTGCGTTGTGTGCGATGGTGGTCGCTTATGGGCTTTCGCCAACCATAACGCGCGCATCGCTACGAACTAAAGTACTATTTTTCACCCGCAACCCTTATTCTCCTCGAATCGATACAAAAATTGAAAAATTACAAGAATAAGAAAAAAAAAGAGGATATTTTAAAAATAACGCTCGTTTTCCATCAACCCCTTTGTCTCTCGGGAGTAAGAATAGAAAACCACCCCGTATGAGAAAAAAATAAAATTGTATTTTTAACCCTATGACAACGTCGCGTAAACGCGCAACTTGAACCCTCTCTCGCACGTCGATTCTTTGGACACAGGGCGCGAGGGCAAGAGGAACGGAGGGGATGAAAAGTTTATAAACTTTGCTGCAACGGAGACATTGCAAACTTTCGTTCGAAGTGGAGCCAATGAAAAGTACGAGTTTCAGTAAAACGAGAAAGGTCATATATAGAAAAATGTACGTATAAAAGGGTAAGGAAGTTTGAAAAAACACACACACACACACACGTACACAGTTTGAAGAGAAACCGCGTCGAATTCTTGGGGGGCCACCTATCACGCGACGGCACGATATCGTCGCGAATTTTTCGTCCACCCGTTTTACGAGCTCCCGAGGAAGAAATAAGACAACGAGAACGAGGGATAAGAGAGAGAGAGGGAGAGAGAAAGAAAGCTACTCGATCGCTGTGATTCTCGCGAAATTCCATTCTCCTTTTCTCTCTCTCTCTCTCTCTCTTTCGTTTACTGCATTCACCTTTGTCTTTTCGCAATCGATCAATTTTCTTGGAAGCGCGCGTCGCATCTCCCCTTTCATTCTCCGCAAGACTGTGAGGTTTATGATAAAACGTATTCATCGAACTTGACTGCAGCAACGATTTACAAATCGAAATTGTGAATATCGTGAAATATCAATTTTTCATTAATTTTCGCTCAAATCTTCAAAATTAATCGATAATGATCGATTATTATAAAAATTTAAATCGAACCGACAGAAAATCGCATCTCCCTTTTCATTCTCCGCAAGACTGTGAGTTTTGTGATAAAACGTATTCATCGAACTTGACTGTAGCAACGATTTACAAATCGAAATTGTGAATGTCGTGAAATATCAATTTTTCATTAATTTTCGCTTAAATCTCAAAAATTAATCGATAATGATCGATTAAATTATAAAAATTTGAATCGAACCGATAAAAAATTGCATCTCCCTTTTCATTCTCCGCAAGACTGTGAGTTTTATGATAAAACGTATTCATCGAACTTGACTGTAGCAACGATTTACAAACCAAAACTGTGAATATCGGTGAAATATCACCTTTTCCATTAACCTTCGCCCAGATCACAAAGATTAATCGATAACAATCGATTATTATAAAAATTAGTATCGCACTGATAGAAAGTCGTCCTGAGTTAAAAAATTTCGTAATATTCCTCGACGTTAACATTATCATTCGCAAGATACGAGAGTGTCGAGATAAGGGTTGAATATATTTACTACACGTGTTATCAGACGAACCAGGGTGGTGGATGGTGCCGAAAACCAGGGCGAATATATGAAATGGTGTACGTCCGATAGCCGGAGCCTGTATGCAGATATGAAATCGTGAGGACTCGAGGGATGAGCTCTGCTCCGATCGTCGTAGAGAAGAGCTATAACCCATGATATAATATGGACGCTATATATATATATACGAGATGCTATATGCATCTAGGATCTATGCTCGTGCTTCTCGTGTGGCTGTCCGGTCTCGTTGATATAGCTACGAGTCTCGGCGCCAGCGTATACACACACAGAGAGAGAGTAAGAGAGAAAGAGAGAGATAGAGCGAGGGAGTGGGAGGGAGGGAGGGAGAGGCACAAGGGAGGAGAGAAGAGGCATAAGCGAGAGTAGTAGCGAAGAGAGAGGACCGCATTGTCCTGCAGGCGACACCGGCGTTATTGAATCGCTGCCCCCGCGTTTCTCTCTTCTCTTCTCTCTATAGAGTTATGCGAAATCGCCAAGCGCGACATAAACGGGAGTTCAACACACGAGAGACCCTCGTTCAATCATACGTACGTATGTGTACGTGTGTGTGCGGCAAACATTTCGCTCTCGTATTATAGTTAATATATTATCAGTGAGGGCTGTCCTCTCGTTCTCTCTCGGCGAAGGAAGAAAAGAAAGAGACGGGAAGAGGAGAGAGGGAGAAACGTCGTCGGACGAGAAATTAATGTGCAGTAGCGATTAAGTTGACTTTTCGGCCTACCGACCGCGTACCACGTTGCAAAGGGGTAGTTTTTTTTTCGTTTTTTTTTCACATCGTTCGACGTTCTATGGATCGAGGTTTTGTTTAATAGCGAAATATTTATCTCCGATCTTTTTTTGTATTCGAGATTCTTCGAGATGGAAATAAAAACTCGGTCACGTACGCGTCGATAAAAATTATGTGGCATTGGTGGAAAGAATTTTGTATAAATTCTGTCGTCAAAAGGGTGGTCGTATCCAAAAGAGAAACACCCTTATTTCATACTCTCTCTCTCTTTCTCTCGGAGGGATGAAAAGAACAAAATGCCACGGGTTGATACAGTTTTTTTGTCTCCTCCAAGAAACACATTTTCCACTTTTTACTCGGCACACGTGTAATAATATACGAAAGGAAGAATTTGGCCGACGCGTGTGACGAGTATGCGAGGGAAAATTCTTGCTCCGGGGTGCGAGATATCCGCGAGACGAGAATCGAGCGAGAGAGGATGCGAGGAAGAAGATTTTTGAGAGAGTGAGAGAGAGAGAGAGAGTCGCGTCTCGCGACGCTCTTCGCCGTGTTGCTTCGGCGGCGGCGATGCTCTCGGGCGTGTAATACCGAGACGTCGTTCGCAAACCATGCACACATACACGCACAGACAAACACATACGTATACATGTGCATACGTATACGTACATATAAAATAAATATATATAGCGAGGGAGGCAGCGAACCGACTCTATAATTCCAACGCACGAAAACCACCCCCGCGTATGCGCGAGAAACGCCACACACACAGACACACAAACACAAACACACACAGATATATATATATATGCGGGAAAGAAAGAGAGAGAGAGAGAACGTTGAATTCCCGTGGTATAACACGACAACGGGTTAACTTTCTGTCACGGACAGGGAGTACGGTACGCCGCAGGGACGCAGGAAACTCAACGTCGCGTTCACATTGAAACTCCCTCTGTTCCAACTTACCTATCTTTATATCTATGTATTTGTCTATATATATATATAGTATATATATATAATATAGCAGCGATGTTTCCTCGAAGAAACACGGAGTACAATCGAGAAGGTCTCTTCGGTAGCGAGTCCGTTGGTCCGCAATGCGAAAATTCAGTCCGTGAGAGGGATGATAGAGAGAGCATCCCTTAATCGAGGCTCGCCCATACGAACCTAGTGGAAAGTATCGTGGTGCATTAGGGTAAATGCGTGTATATGGGTATGATATCCGTAGATTGTTTTACCCGTTGGAAACCGCGAGGATAAGAAACGTAAGAAACGAGAGAAAGAGTGAGAGAGAGAGAGAGCGATGGAAGAAGGAGGAGAGAGAACGTACGAGACTCTCTCGTGGGACGAAAGAAACGGCAGTGGAAAAAGAGAGGAAAGAAACGGACGATATGTCTATATGGCTTTACATGCACGTATATACATATATATAATATATAATATATAAAATATATAATATAATAATATAATAATATAATATACTATAATATATTATATATATATATATTTTGTATATATCATAATTTTATACGATAATATTTATTGTATAATAGTATAATATATCATTCATAAAATATAATATAATATATTTTAATATTATAATATATTATATTATTATATTATTATATTATAATATTATAATATTATAATATAGTATATTATTATATTATAAATATTATATTATATTATATTATATTACATTATAATATTATACATTCTATAGTATAATATAATATATAATATTATGATATTATATATATCTAATATATATAATATATATTATATAATATAATATACATATTACATATGTACCTATATATGTACTTTTTGTCTTACGTATAAAATAGCGCAGACGTTCACGTATTATACGTAAGTAAGAAAGAGAAAACGCGAGAGTTTAAGAGTGGGCAGCTTTTGCTTCTCGCTCTACTCACAAGTGGAACAAAAACCGGGATGGTCTTTCTCAGCACGCTCTCTCTCTCTCTCTTTCTCTCTACCTTTCTCTCTCATACACACAAATACACTTTTTTTACTCTCTCGCGGTCAAATGTTTAAACAAACGAGCAATTATCTCGACTCGATCTCGGATCTCTCTCCCGGGGTGTTCGGAGCGCCCTCTGGCGCGGTATCCATTCTCCCCCCCTCCTCCCTTCCCCCGACCCATTGCAACCTTACGCGATTTTCTTTCTCCCTTCCATTCTCTCTTTCTTACTACCGTTCTTTCCTCTTCTCCTTTTAGTCGCTCGCTCGCTACTGTTCGCCCTCGAGAACGGAGAGCGAAGGATATGTCGTTGTCGAGAGGGCGCTCACGGTAGTCAACCCCCCCCCCCTTCCGTTCCTTCCAACTCCTCTGTCTCTCACTTTCTCTCTCTCTCTCTCTCTCTCTCTCTCTCTCTCTCTCTCTCTCTCTCTCTCTCTCTCTCTCTCTCTCCCTCTCTCTCTACACCACCATCACCACACGTTTCGTCTCTCACCCCACTTTTCTACGGCGATAAAAAGCACGAGACACGCATTTCATTTGCTGCTCGTGTCGAGCCATGTTCTTCTTTATGTTCTCTCGTCTCGCTTCCAGACCCGACGACTTTTCTCTCCCTTTCTCATCTCCTGTTCTTTATTCCTTTCCTTCCCTTACCTACCCTTGTAAACTATATAGGTAGATACGTTTCTATATTCGAATATTCGTCCTTGTCGAAACGTCTGCGGTAAACGGTAGCAAAATATATTCGCGCGAGACGATCGAACGTTAAGAAAGAAAACGACGTTATTTCGCGTTATCCGGATTTGGTTGACAATCGAACAATTTTTTTTTAAATATTTGTTACAAGACGTTCTAACCGATATTGTTTTTTATACAATTGAGAAAAAAATTCATTCGTACACACCGTGAGAGTCGCGTTCGTTGTTTTATATTTCAATGCTTTCGTTTCGAGGAAAGAAAGAAAATGAACGAAAATAAGCAAAACACGAAGAACCAAACGGAAATTGAAGTTCTCGAAAGTGAATTGCGAACGATCCAAGGGTGGAGTGCATTGTCCAAACAGAGATGCCACTGTCGCGATGGTTTATCATTTGGCTCGTTGAGCAGAGGTAATGGCAAAACAAACTACCGAGCGTCTTGTGTTCGCAGCAGTTCCATGCTTATCCGAGAAAAAGAAACTGCGTGGCACAATAAACAGACGCACCGAGAGATGAGCAAGGATAATAGATGAAGGATGAAGAAGAAGAGGAGGAGATAGAAGAAGAGAAGAAGAGGGAGAACGCTCAACGGGGGTTGCGAAGACGCTACGTGCGGTCGAGCGTGCAGTCCCAGAAACTATTTGGCTCTGTGTCGGTTGATAAAAAAAAAACGAAAAGAAAGAAAATAAAAGAACAAGAGGGAGAAAGAAAAATAAAAAATAAGACGAACGAAGACGCGGAAGCAAGAGAGCAATGGTGGAAAAACAGCCACGGTAGCTTTAGTTCGTGAGAGGAGTCTGACGGAGCGAAAGAGAAACCGAAGTGAGGAATTAAGGGGAATGATGTCGAGCGAGAAAAAGAAAATGGATCCGTTTAACGGGATGATCCGGGCTTCGCGATGAGAAGACTGAGTGAAGTGAGTGTGAGTGAGTGAGGAGCAGGGGGGGGGGGGGGGGGGAGGACGTTAGTCTAGCAACGAAGGCTAGAGCGAGAGAGTGAGAGCGAGATGGATACCGAGTTGGAACTAGACACAAGCGAGAGGACCCTCGGGATTATCTTCCTGGCATTTCAGGGCTAATTTCATTCGGACAATGGCTACGGCAGTTTGGGACCTTCTTCTTCTCTCCTATCTTCTCTCTCTTTCCCTCTCGGACACGCACTGTTTTCCAACCCCGGCAGCATCCAGCTTAAGATCTCTCTCTCTCTCTCTCTCTCTCTCTCTCTGTCGTTCGCTCGGTCTTCCTCAGCCTGGCAAAAGAAGAACAAGCTGCGGAAAAGTTTTTCTCATTCTCCTTCAGCTTCTCTTTTCTCCCTACTTCTGCACTTTGGTGCGTCTCGCAACGCACTGGGCAAATCATCGCTCAACTGTGTACGAATACTCTTTTTCTATGTTTTATTTTCCACGAGGATTTCGTTCGATATTAATTCCATCCGGTGTATTTATTAATTTTTTCAAAATATTAATTATTCTATAAAATGACAATTTTGTATTTCCTCGAGGAATTTTATTGCATGGTGACAAAAATGAGATTTTTATTTTTATTCTCGTGCGGAACGGAACAAAGTGTATAATTGCTATCGTACGGTCAACTCCCCAGGTGGCTGTTGAAGCTCGTTAAAGATGACGATCGGTCCAAGGAAAGAAGCATGGACGTAAACGGTTTAACGCACAGATAATCCTCGCGTTCCCTCGAACGATCTCGCATAGCTGTCATCCTTCGGATCAAGTGGCGAGGAAGAGAGATTTACCCGGACGTTCTTACGACGACACGAGAAAGTGAGAGAGAGAGAGAGAGCCAAGAAGGCTCTACCCGCTTCGACAATGGGTAATGGATACGTTTAATCCAATTGGTGCTTCGACGTTGCACGATAGGAAAACTTGTTTCTCTCACTGGGAGGAAGATACCAAGAGATAGAAGATATTCTTTTCTCATTGTCCATTCGAGACGTGTACCACGGGAGAGGACGGATCGCGCTCGGAAAGAAACCAACCCCGAGATCTCGAGATCGTCGACAATGTACGAGAATATTGGATAAGCGTGACAGGAAAAAAAAGAAATAAATAAGAGGAAGACCTTACAATGACACAATGGTCAAGTACGTCAAATCGAGGCTGAGCTCAAGTTCACAGCGGGGTTTCGCGTCGCGCTCGGTAGCGCCCGAATACCCTCAAAATTCTTCGGTTATACCGAATGTATCGACGCATTAACCAATTTTCGAGCAGAATGGTCGCAAATTTGCTTAAAATTGGGTCCATGGCGCGCGCGCCCGAGACGTTTCGGTCGAAGTCGTCTTCTCTCATCCGCGAAGGAACCTCGAGGTGGATTTTTACTTTTCTTTTTGCCGCGTGTCTTCTTCGTCGAAATGTTCGATCGGCCGGAAACTGCGCGATTCGTTCATAACGGACGGTGTTGTCTCTCTCTCTCTCTCTCTCTCTCTCTCTCTCTCTCTCTCTCTCTCTCTGTCTGTCTCTCTCGAAACCTGTTCGTTGCATTTCGTGAGCGAGTTATTCACTGTTTAGCCGGACTCCTTGGCATAAATCGCGTTTACCACAGGCGAGATAAATAATTGTTCTTACGTATAGAGATACACGAAGAATGAGAACGAGACGGGTATATAGGGAAGGGGTTAGGACGTAGAGGGACGAGATTCACGAGAAGTAAAGCACGTAGAGAGAAGTGCAAAGCGTTTGGCAGACCTCGACAGGATCATAAAGATCCATCAAGTTCGCACCGTGCTCAAACTATATACGACCAAAGAGAGAGCGAGAGAGAGAGGGAGAGAGATACGAAGAGAGAAGAATCGTTTCTCGTTTTTGCTCGCCAGTTCCATTGTGGCGCTTTCGTTCCCGGTACAAAAGCGAATCGCGAATCTCTCTTGAATTATTTCCACGAAATTGTTCCCCTCGGTGTGCGACGAGCGAACGCCACGAGGAAAGTGCACGTAGAAAAGGCGAATTACATCGTGTGCTAAGATTCGTTGAGTTGGCGATCTTGCCAAATCGTCGAGGGAAAAGAGCGTCATAGACGCGACAAAGAGAAGAAAAAAAATAAGAAGAGAAAAAAGGAAAATAAAATATACGTACACACATCGAAGACGAGAGAAAGACGTAGAGATGTTAGAGAGGGTGGTGAACGGCGATAGGAAGGAGAACGGGGGGGGGGGGGGGGGGAGATTCGAGAGGTGGCCGATTCGTTCGGCCCGCCGGTTTCCCCGTAAAACCTTCGGCGTCGGCTTCTGCGATCGTCCCTGCACACAACACACCCGTATCTTCCTCTTTCTCTCCGGCTCTTTTGCTTCTTGGCTTCGAATCTACAACCGCGTCGACGCCGTCTCGCGAATCTCTCCGCATCTTCGATATACGTATATCGATACACACATACACGTATGTATATCAAGAGAGCTAGAGAGAGAGAGAGAGAGAGACACACAGAGAGACATACACACACGTATATATACGTAGGCGAGCGCGCGCCTGGCCTAACAAGAGGATCCACCATTCACCTGTCACTACGAACCGAGGGCGGTTAGTTATAGTTTATTTATCGTTTCCACGTACGGGGGAGAGAAAGAGGGCCGGTGTCGTTCTCTCTCGTTCCCTCCCTCGCACTTTCGCATCTCTCTACTTATTTCACCTCGTCTTTTTCATTCCTCCATATATACGCATTTATATATATATACATATTTCTCTCTCTCTCTCTCTCTCTCTCTCTATATATATATATATATATATATATATATATATATATATATATATATATATATATATATATATATAAAAAGAGAGAACTAGAGAGAGAGAGAGAGAGAGAGAGAGAGAGAGGGAGAGATAGTAATATTTTTATATTGGTTCAAACTATACTTACGAATATACGTGTGTAATATATATGTATATAGGAAGTGAAGACACCATATAGCGAGGAGAGAGAGAGAGCGAGAGAGAGAGAGAGAAAGAGGGGGAGGACCGTCGCTCACCCTCCCTCGAATATAAGTGGTATGGGTATGGCGCCGGCGTGTGTGGTCCGGCGCATACCTACACCGAACGAAAAACTATCGTCCGACTTTCACGTTACGTTATTGCCACGTTACGCGGGACAATATCTTAGCGACGCGTCACACAGAGAGGAGAAGGATGAAGGAAGAAGAGGGAGAGGACGATATACACGAGGTTTCACGATCGTCTCTCCTTCGTTCCTTCTCTTTCTATCTTTCTCTTTTTCACTCTCTCTCTCTCTCTCTCTCTCTCTCTCTCTCTCTCTCTCTCTTACTTACTTACTCCCGCGTGGTCCAGCGCGGGCGCACGTTGCGGCTCCTGCCGCTAGATGTCTTAACCAGATTGCTAAACGGCGCATGTGCCGAGGCGAGTCGACGAGTACGAGAGAGCGAACGAGAGAAAGAGTGTTCCACACAGAGAGAACGTGGATTTGTGTCTGTGTGTAAAATGTACGTAATATACAGTCTTACGAGCGAGCTCTCGCGCGTCCGAACGATGGTAATGCAATTTTCGTCGATTCCGAGCACGGGTGGTCAGTCTGAGCAAAAGAGAAAGAGAGAGAGAGAGTGAGAGAGAAAAGGGGGGAAAGGGAGGCGTATTACGAGACGCCATTTCGCCCCCACGTCTCTCGCACACACAGAAACAAACTCTAACGTTGAGCACACGTTTTTTTTTATATTGTTTTTATTTGTTTCCATTCGCCCTCGTGTGTATATATGTTTTCGTGTATAAGCGCAAGTCAGGATTATACAAAGTGGCTGAGACGAGATTACGGTAATAATGGTCTCTCCGCGACGGTCTTACCCGTCTCGCTCTCGCCACGCTCGACACACAACCGCACCTGGCGCACGTTTTTTTTTATCTTCTCTATAACGTGCTCGCTCCCTCGTGGTCCACCCACACGAGAGACGACCCATCGTCTCGCGTTTCTTGATGATTGGATCGGTCGTCTCGTTAAAATCTTAATTCAACAAGCCTGGGAAATATCATTGCGAATCCCAATGGGAAGAGAGAGAGAGAGAGGACTGAGAGTGATTAATAATCGGTAAGTAGAGAAGAGGAAGGGAGGATGGAAGGGTTGAAGTCTAACGAGGGTCAGAAAAAGATTTCGTCCAGGCTCGACGAGGGGTTTGTTTGGGTTCGGATATTTCTAAGGGGTGAGGGGTTGAAACGGGGAGGAAAGAGTGTATGCGCGCGCCAGCCATCGAAAGGGTAGTTTGTTCCCGCTATGGGGTCTTGAGGTCGTGCCGAAAGTTCTAAGGGTAATCGGTGGGTGAAGGGAGAGGAGAGGGTTGAAGAAAATTCGGTCGGTTATTCGAGCGAGGGAGAAACGTTTTTCAAACATCTTTTATCTCTCTCTCTTGTTCGGTCATATACCTGGATATCATAGCCAACGGCGTATTCGACACGTGATGACAGCTCGTGGCGCCAGCAACCCCCCGCAGTTTTCCAACGCGACGGGAGGCCCGCGTGGTCTCGTACCGCACGCGGTCCGAAACACTGTGAGAAAGAAAAAGAGAGTGAGATAGAGATAGGGAAAGAGAGAGAGAGAGAGAGAGGGAAGGAACCGAAAGATTCTTTTGTTTCAGGCTCATTAACGTGTTGCCAAACCCCCTTGGCGGCGGCAACGACCAAACCCGGGAGAGAACTTAGCATCGTGTGTATCGAAACGACCCAGGACCATGAGACCTCTTTTGCATTCCAGGCTTTTCTGTCTCTCATCGATATCCCGCTGCGAGACGAACGACGACGACACGATTTTTCCAATATTATATTTCTCATCTCGCGTTCCAATAATTGGTCCATCGAGCCGTTTGTTTTTCTCCAAGGAGAGAGGGTGTTTTTGTATAATTGAAAATGTTCGAAAATGAAATACAGAAATTTCTTAATTCGATTATGTTGAGAAAATATAATTTAATTAATTCAATTTTATACAATTTTGTTATCACTCGCGAAGTGTTCTCCTTCATAACAAAGCCGAAAGTTTGGTACCGAAAAATCCCACGGTAGGCGTTTCATCGAAGCGCGCGACTGGCCCAAGACACAAACCGAGCGAGCGAGCGAGACAAAACGTTCGAAAATGAAATACAGAAATTTCTCAATTCAATTCTATCGAGAAAAAATAATTTAATTAATTAAATTTTATACAATACTGTCATCACTCGCGAACTGTCCTCGTTGATAGAAAAGCCGTAAGTTCAGTACCGAAAAATCCCACAGTCCGCGTTTCATCGAAGCGCGCGACTGGCCCAAAACACAAACCGGCGAGCGAGAGAGAAATAAAGAAAGACGCGCGAGAGAGATAATCTACGTCGAACGGGCGTGCGAGAGTTAATAGGCGGTCGGGGAGAACGCTCGCGAGCGCGTGTTTAACATATTTCCGAAGCGTTTTAACAGGTTGTATTCCACAGTGAAAGAAAGAGGGAGAGAGATAAAAAATAAACGAAAAAATAAACACACACACACATACACAAAAAAAAAGTAGAAAAAGGGCCTGACGCTGTGGCGCCAACGCCAGGATGAGGATAATCGAGAAATAGAGGAGTTCCCGAGCCTCGAATGATCGGGGTCCTCACTCTCCCTCGTGTATATGGGCCTCTCCGTGTCCATCGACACACACACACACAAACAAACACACGCGTTCTCCCATACGATCGTACGAACAGCGTAGTAAAATGCGTATTCGTTTGATCGAGCTCACGGGGTAGCCGATGATAGTCATCGCGAGACGAGATCTCCGTCACGTCTATAAGAGAGAAAGAGAGAAATTCAAGCGGTCTCTTCGTTTTCGATCTGATCGATGCACGCTCGTCTTTTCTCGTCAGCGAGTCTCGTCCCAACTGCCATTTTCGATCGCTGTCTATATAGTTTAATGCTCGTATACACACACACACACACACACACACATACATACGACAATCCTATGTATTATACAGATATAGAACGGTAGAGTAAACCGTACGATAAACAGAAGCAACGCAGCAGTGAGCACAGAGAGAGGTCTCATCAGCGTAACTTTGGCTGTCAGGGGGAGAGTCGCGGACATGCGACTCTCTCTCGGTTGGTCATGGGAGAATCGCACACGGTCAGGGCAGAGTAGAAGTGTTTATTGGTACAAGTGCTGCGAGGACATAACCTCGAACTCACCCCTTACCCCTTCTTCGTCCTATCGGCTCTCACTCGCTCTCCGTCTCTCTTGTTGTAACGTTAACCGAGAGTTACTGCATCGCGGAACTGCTACCTACTTGTTCGTGTGTGTGTGTTGTGTATATCGTAGCTGCAGGGTGCACTCGACGAGAGATGCACTCTCTACGAACGCGGAGAGCGAATTGTCGTCTCGATTATTCTCCGTCCGTCTCTCTCTCTCTCTCTCTCTCTCTCTCTCTTGCTCTTGCTTTCTCTCGCTCTTTCTCTACGCGGTTTGCACAGTCAGCTCTGTGTTGTCCTGGAATTCTTGATATTCCGTTGACCAGGGTCTCGAATGCCACGAGAGAGGCAAACTGAGACCAAATTCTCTCCCTCTATCATTGTATTCCGTGAAGTATAAGCGTTTCTCTCGTCTCTCTCTCTCTCTCTCTCTCTCACTCTCCCTCGGGGAGAATTCTCGATGTCACAAACGCGAATTTCTCGAGAGCTTCTCCCGAGGAAACTCTCTCTCTCTCCTCTATTTTGATCACGTGCATTATGCAAGGGATGGAGCTCGTTCGTATGAAAAAATTGAGAATAAGTCGTAGGAAAAATTGTGATAAAAAAAATAAGAGTGAAAACCATGAATTTTGCATCGATTTATAAATATAACAAAGAAAAATCATTTTTTCTAAATATTACGATTATTATTATTATTATTATTATTATTACGTTTTAATCGACGCTTTGTTTCGACCCGGAACGAAACGAAAGTTTTAAAAAAAACGTATTCTACCGGCCTCCACGAAGAATCGAGAAGCAGCTACGGTGGTCCAATAATAAAACAATAAGTTAGGTTTCCGAATGCTCTTTCTCTCTTCACCGCTTCAGCTCTCGCGTCGACCGAGAGACTCCGGGACGTTCAGCGGGGCAACGGCAGGAGGGAGCTCTCGACTCTCTTTTCGTATCAGTGTGGGATCGAAATGCGGTGGATATACCACGCGAGAGTACCTATAAGGAAACAAAAAATGATAAAAAATGAAAATAATAAAAAAAGACAGCGAGAGAAAGAGATGATGAGAGATGTATATAGCGTATATACGAGTAAACTTCTGTTGCCGGTTCTCGCGTTCGTGATGCTGGGCGATCTGAAAACACGAGGTATGGACCAGAGTGGCGCCAGTGTGCAACCTTTCTTTTCTACCCCTCTCATCCCACTCTCTTTTGCCCCATGGCTTTATTCTATGCTTCGTACGCTCCATCTTTCTCTCATTCACCGTCTACGTACTCCAACCCCCTCGCCCCCCTCAATCCCCTCCCCTTGGTTCTATCTCTCGCTCTCGCCTTTTTTTCCATCCCAATCTTCATCCTCTCGATCCTGCGCGATATGTGAAAAAAAAATAATTTTTTCGAGCGTTAACCAAGATTTATTCCGATTGAAGCGAAAATCGTTCGAAATTGTTTTTAATTTTGGAAAATCAGACTTCATCCCACTCTATTTTGCCTGATGGTTTTATTCTATGCTTCGTACGCTCCATCTTTCTCTCATTCACCGTCTACGTACTCCAACCCCCTCGCCCCCTCCCCTTGGTTCTATCTCTCGCTCTCACCGTTTTTTTCCATCCCAATCTTCATCCTCTCGATCCTGCGCGATATGTGAAAAAAAAATAATTTTTTCGAGCGTTAACCAAGATTTATTCCGATTGAAGGGAAAATCGTTCGAAATTGTTTTTAATTTTGGAAAATCAAAGTTCATCCCACTCTATTTTGCCTGATGGTTTTATTCTGTGCTTCGTACGATCTGTCTTTCTCTCATTCGCTGGCTGCGTACTCCAACCCCCTCGCCCCAACCCCCGTAGTTCCTTCTCTCCCTTTCACTGTTTTTTCCATTCCAATGTTGATCCTCTCGATCCTGCGCGATATGTGAAAAAAAAATAATTTTTCGAGCGTTAACCAAGATTTATTTAGATCGAAGCAAAGATCGTTCGAAATTGTTTTTAATTTTCAAAAATCAACACTCGTTTCGATCTATCGTTGAATAATACTTGTATATTTTTAAGATCGTTCGATTGGATATTAATAAGCTCGACGAAAAGTCCTTAGGATATTTCTCTTCATCACTCTCTCTTTCTCTTCGGGTTTATCTTGTCTGCTTGGACATCGCGTTCAACGTTACACCCAAAGAACGCGAAGTATGCGCGAGATCTATACCCAACATAAGTGTATAACTAACACAATACAGACCGAGAGAGGAGCGGAGAGAAGGAGAGAAAGAAAGAGAGAGAGAGAAAAAAGTCGAGATGGTCAGCCCAGGGTGCCGAGAAATTCCTGTCCTAGAGAGACGAACTAACTCGAATGACTATTTTCCCTTCTCATCCTCCTTCCCTCCCACCAACAGATTTCATCGAGAGGCTGCCAACTAATTAACGAGACGCTACTCCCGAGACATTCGCTGGAATCCCGCCTATAAACCGACGTATAAACCCAACGCATATATAATATTTTTATTTCCCGAAAAACGTTTCTCACGCATTAACACGAATAGAGTGATATAAATCGCTCAAGAGGGGTGGAAGGGATGAGACGTAAATAAAAAAAAGGTCCAGGATCGTGGTCGCTCACTCTCGAATTAAAAAAAAGAGCCGATTCGACCGCCGTAAACGGTAAGATGAGATCGATCAGTCGAGTCTTATCTCGTCGGAACAATTTTCGTCGATCAGCGATCAATTAGCGGAAGATAATTATATCCACCCTCGCATCCATTGCGAATTGGTCACGCGCGAAAAGGTTCCCCGTATACGAGAAACGACAGACGTTATTATTCATCGATATAAACAGAAAAAATGTATACGTCCCTAGAAGAGAGACAAAATCTGGATCAACCGTACGGGAAGATTTTTACGAAACTCGTTCGACTGGAACTCCGCGTTGGTTGGAAGTCGAGGAAAAAAAAAATAGGATCGTGGATGGAAAAAAAAGAAATCCTCGTTGGTTCGAGGAGATGTATACGTGGTATATAACAATCGAGTGGAAGAGCGATCGTCCGAAGGATTATACGACGGGACACATTTCGGGCATTTTTACGAAAGGGTAGACGCCCAGGAACGCGTGTTCTATTTAGCTAAGACAAAAGCGCGGCGCCTAGACGTCCTCTCTTCTCCACCCTCGTCGATCGCCCGTTCCTCTCGATCCCCTCGATCTCTTCCTTTCTTGGATATAGGAGGCAGGGAGAAGAGATTCGCGATATTCGTTGGAAGGATATATAAAAATTCGCGAGCGAGAGAATTCTGCGAGTTCTACGTTACCGTTCGTCTCTTGGACGATATATATTTTTCGGAGTTGTGTGCGCGACAGATCGACTCCTGTCGTTTCTCGTGTGGCCTTTCTCCTCTCCTCGTTCCTCTATCTCTCTCGTCGAGGATTTTATTTATGCGCCGGAGCGCGGAAAAAGATGTAAGTCCTGCGAGGGGACCCAAGGGCCGCATTCCTGATCTGTGCGAGGCGAAGGGGGTGGAGAGATAGGAGGGGGTTGAAGACACCGTCCGTCGCGCGGTTTTCGTACGAGTAGCCAGTCTCTCTCTCGGGAGAGTGAGAGAGAGAGAGAGAGAAGAGACACATCCACGAAAGGCACCAACGGCGCGTCTCATCCGGACGCGATCGCGCAATAATAATCGAACCTCGTGTTCGAATGATAATTCGATCTCGCGTCTATATAGGACGTTCCGTCTCGAATTCCTCCGAAGACCCAATTTTCTTTCTTCCTCAAATCACAATTCATCCAAACAAAAATCAACGAAACAAAAAGAAAATCATCAGAAATTATCTAATTTTGCTTCAGTGGTTAAAAAAAAATACAAAATTCAAATCGTATATCACTGTCTCTTTCGTAACGGCGAGTCCATGAGGAAATCCGTTCGAGTGGATATCCGTCGTCGCCAAAATATCGTTCGGTCTGGTGCCAAAAGCACGACGAATCGTTTTACGCCGCCGTTTTATCTATATCCACATATTTTATCGTTTAATTCGATCGAAATTACGAATAGTCGTACGAGGACAAAGAGAGAGAGAGAGAGAGAAGAATGAAAGACAGAAACAGAGAAATCGAGATCACGAGAGGTAAGAGAGAAGGGGGGCAGATGAACTCGCGTGATACACAACGTGGACACGTCTGTCTCGTTTCATATACATCGTTCTTCCATTTTTTTTTCATTTCTCGTGTGTAGGTGGTGCAAGAGGGAGAAAGCACGATGGATTATTAATGACGTCGTGTCTGTTGCACACGAAGAACGCGAGACGCGCCTCTGCGCGATTCGTTCTCTCCGATGTCTTGGCTCCCGACACCGCGAGAGACGAGAAGATAGAAAGAGAGCAAGAGAGAGAGAGAGAGAGAGAGGGATAGGCGTGTGTCCACCAAGATTTAAACGACGACGACGTCGAGACGTCGAGTCAGCGACGAAGCAGTTGTGCTGCATCTTCCATGCACCCTTCCTTCCCCTTCTCGACAAAAAAAAACGCATATATATATATATATATATATAAATATAGGAACGCGAATGCTCTCGTTCTCTTTTTCTCGCTTGGTCGTGACGCGAGAGTTTGGTCAGCGTCATATCTCCGTAGCTTTTTCGGGGCTCTTGATAGATCGACGCAATTCAGATCACGCAGATGACGCCCGCGTTTCTCGAACGCTGGCGCATCATGATTAACTCTTTTTTGTCTTCTCCGTCTCTCTCGTTCCTCTTAATGTCGATTAATTTATCAAATCTCGCGAGGATAAGATAAGATTGCCTGGGTTATAGCGTGCGCGCGAGCCGAGACTTGGTAAAGGGAAGGGGGCGTATAACCGGCTTCTTCGCGATAAAGATAACGCTTTCCATTCCCCCCCTCCTCTTCTCTCTCGACCGTCATACCGAGTCTTTTACGCTGGCACCCCGCAGTGCGAGTGTGTTGAAAAAAAATTAACAAAATTAGCGACGTTTGCGAGAAGGTATGTCGGTAGCAAGAATCCTGTCGTAATACTCGCGTAATTGAACGACGCGGAGAGAGTTATGCGTAATGAAAGATGAGAAATCTCGAACGTATTCATTTCTCGAATTCGAACTCGATGACATTTGAAATAATTGTCTTTTTTTTCACAAATTTAATAAATTTAATTAATTTAATTTAATAAAGTCTCGATTAATTTCGAAACGAAACAAAGGTTTTTGTCTGATAAATACGCTATCGTCGAAATTTTTATTTCGTCACGATTAAGGTAAATATTTGAATATTTTCGACATTTTATTTCTTGATGTTACGTAAAAGAACTCGATGAAAAGGAAATGTACTGATATATATATGTATATATATATATACAAACCTCTAGAATCTCTCAATGCCGTCGGTGAAGAGAGAAAATATGTTTTAACGAGCCCGTAAATTCCGTTCGGATTTTCAAAAGCGCGAGCGGTTAAAAATTATATGGGGCACGGAGCGTGGTGCCTCGCGTATTCCGTGAGCTCTCTCGCCCCGACAGCCGGCACGTATGCAACACCATCCTGAAAATCATTGCGCATATATATATATTTATATGTGTGTGTGTGCGTGTGTGCGTGTGTGTGTGATATCCTTGAGGCGATGAACGGGAGAGTTAGCAGTGCAAGTATCTCGACGCGACGACGGGTTAACAAGCAATAAATACGCCATGCCTCGGTACGAAAACTTTACGTCTCTTTGCTGCTGGATGCTGGAACAGAGAGAGAGATCCTCCCTTCGCGAAAGATCATCTCGTGTCCCAGAACTCCCTCTCTCCTATGTACACGCCAGCTTACAAGGTTTATAACGTAACGTAAAATTAATAGAGCTTATCATCCCCCCCCCCTCTACACTCATCATTCGCTTACACGTACAACAATAATTTATATCGAGAAATTACATCACCAAAAAAGAAAAAATTCATTCACTTTGGTGTATTTAATTTCGGGACGAATTTCCATTATTCCAGTTCAAGCTTTGATTTATATTGACGAAGAACAAGTAATAATTCGTATAATTCGAGGAGATGAAACTCAAAATTGTCGATCTCGCGAAGGGTGAAGAGTTTGAGAGGGTAGTTTTCACCCCGTAGCATCGTACTGGTTTTATAACGTAAAATTAATGGAACTTATCGCGCCCTCCTCTCTACGTTCATCATCCGCTTACAGGTACAACAATAATTCATATCGACAAATTACATCACTAAAAAGGAAAAATTCATTCGTTTCGTCGTATTTAATTTCGGAACAAATTTCCATTATTCTACCCCAAGCTTTAATTCGTATTGCCGAAGAATGAGTAATAATTCGTATAATTCGAGGAGATGAAACTCAAAATTGTCGATCTCGCGGAGGGTGAAGAGACGGAGAGGGTAGTTTTCACCCCGTAGCATCGTACTGGTTTTATAACGTAAAATTAATAGAGCTTATCTTGCTTCGCGGCCATTTCGTAATTTATCATGGGATTACGGTGCAAATACGAGGAAGATAGAGAGAGAAGGAATAGGGACGTGGGAAGGAAGAGGGGGATGGAGGAAAGTCGAAGTACGACCCCGTCGAACGACGGAGAGTGCTCCCCTGTGGGGCACCGTGAAACCCCTCGACCCAACGGGCACAGCAATCACTTCCTGTGTCAATAAACACGGATTCCCTGCTGCTGCCTGCCTTGCTCAACCCCGAAAAGGACCCGACCATTCACTGGGGATGCTGTTCTATATTATATATATATAGATGTTATATACGAGAGAAGAATCAGCAGCTACAGATCGGAGCTAAGCCGAACTCTCGACGGTATATATACAGGGGATATAGAGAGATCTCGTTCACTCACTCGTAGAAACGACGTGCACCACTCTTGAAATCGACCCTTCGATGACATCGATACCTACGACTCTCTCTCTCTCTCTTTCTCCCTTGCTCCTTCACAATTCCCTCCAACTCACTTTTCTCTCTCTCTTTCTGCCCCGATTCTAGAAAAATATTGATTCTAGAATTAACCACAAAGAGAGACTGGAAAATTGAGAAATTACGAGGAAGAAAGTAGAAAATGTATTTTCCCAAAATTTTAAATTAACTGTAATTATGTATTTCTTTTTAATTGAAATTATTTATATTTTATTTTAATTGAAGGAAATATGCGTTTGGGTTCGAAGGAACGTAAAGCTGAGAGAAATCTAGTTAATTCTAGAATATTGATTCTAGAATTAACTAGGTTTGGGTTTGGGTTTGGGAGAAATCTAGTTAATTCTAGAATATTGATTCTAGAATTAACTAGAATCAATATTCTAGAATTAACTAGGTTTCTTCTCCGCGTTCTAGAACCAAAATTCTAGAATTAACTATTCAATATTCTAGAATCATAATTCCAGAATCATAATTCTAGAATCAATATTCTAGAATTAATCACAAAGAGAGACTGGAAAGTTGAGAAATTACGACGAATAAAGTAGGAAATGTATTTTCCCAAAATTTTTAATTAACCGTAATAACGTATTTCTTTATAATTGAAATTATTAATATTTTATTTAAATTGAAGGAAACACGCGTTTGGGATCGAAGGAACGTAAAGCTGAGAAGAAATCTAGTTAATTCTAGAATCAATATTCTAGAATTGACCACAAAGAGAGACTGGAAAATTGAGAAATTACGACGAATAAAGTAGGAAATGTATTTTCCCAAAATTTTTAATTAACCGTAATAACGTATTTCTTTATAATTGAAATTATTAATATTTTATTTAAATTGAAGGAAACACGCGTTTGGGATCGAAGGAACGTAAAGCTGAGAAGAAATTTGCTGTGTCAGTGCTTCCGTACGTAAATACATACGTGTCTATGTGCGGAACGAGAGAGAGACGAGGAAAGAGGAGGAGAGGATGCGTTACCGGTTGTAACGCACGCTCGCGCACCGCGCAAACTCTCGCATTATCTATCATTCCCCGAAGCGAGGAGAAATTACAATGACAATGACCGCAATAACGATCGCGCCGTATTAGTATTAGTTAGCCGTCGTCGCGGATACGTACATACATATACGAGAATGGGACGAGATAGACAGAGAGGAAGCGAAGAATCGAGCGGCACGCGGCTTCTGCCACAGTGCGCCGACAGCTTGGAAAATTGCTAACAAATAATGATACAAAGGGTCGTGTACGTCGAGCCTCGCATAGTATGTATCTTTATATCTATGTATGTGTTTGTGTGTGTGTGTGTGTGTGTGTAGAGAGAACGGGGAGATTCTTTCTCGAACCGGACGAGAGACACGACGAAGGGTGTCGACCAACCCCTCATCGTCTCATCTTCCCTACGACACACAGAGCTCCAACGTATCCGTGTGTGTACAAGTATTAGGACAATACACAATAGCCAATAAAAGGGAGAAGATCGAGTGGTTTGAAAAATATCGCGCGAACGTAGGTAAACGAGAAAAAGGCTTGAACCTTTTTATTTCATTGAAAAAAAAACATAAGAAGAATTGTAAATCGAGGAAATCAATCTTTTTGAATTTTTTCGATTCGATTCGAATTCTCCCGCGTCTAGTTTTATCCAACGATCTATACAGGAAATTGAAAATAAAATTATAGAATGATTTTTTGTTTTTAGTTTCTTTTTTAGTTTAAATCCATCGAGGATTAAAAAAACAAATTTCGAAATCTCTCTCTCTTTCTCTCGGTCGTAAATCTCATCGGTACGATGAAACCGCGCATAATACAGAGCGGAAAAGGAGAGTAAAGAAAGCAAGAGAGAAAAAAAGAGGAAAGAAAAACAAGAAGCGAGAGGAAAATGCGGCGTATAGAGGGAAGAGACGAGAGGAGGAACTCTCGAGTAACCGCGGATCGGGAACGATTCGAGTGTCTCGATGGGGCCAATATAATTCCTTCATGCATAGAGAGCGAGAGAGAGAGAGAGAGAGGGAGCGAGATAAAGAGAAAAAACGAGCGGAGGAGACGCGGGAGTCTCCGTGAGAAAAGCCCTGGGAGACAGGGCGCTTCTCCGTGTCTCTAAGCAGCGCGGAGTCGTCGTCGTCGTCGTCGTCGTCGTGGGTCTCTTCGCTTTTATGCGGACCTCGCGGAACGACGTGCGGCCTGAGAAAAGAGGACTTTACTATACACACACACACACACACACACACATACACATAAACACATATATATAAACATTTTGTAGTGTATATAATGTACAGCAAAGGTAGATCGGTGCTACCTGCGCTACCCAACTCTCTTTTCAGCGTTCTGTGCGGTAAGGGACGTCTAAAACGCGAAAGGCAAATAAATAAATACGAGGAGAGAGAAAGAGAGTGAGAGAGAGAGAGAGAGAGAGTCCGAGTTTGGACGCTCCTCTTGCGTTCCATACTTCAACGTACGTTCACACACACATACACATACGTAACGTGTGCGCGAATGCACGTTAGTGAACTGGATGCACATTCTCGTATATCTCACGAGGCGTACGAATATATATGTATACATATATATATATATATATTGATAGGTATGTATGTATATATATAAACGAAACAGTGGGGTATAATGTACAATACACTTCTGGCTACAACCCTCTATACGTATATTTACAGGAATAGCCGTGGTGGTGGAGAAGAGACGTACGTTTGCTCGAGCTCTCGTTCACTCTCTCTCTCTCTCTCTGTTCGTAAGCGACGCGCGATCCGTCACGAGGGCATAAATCAATGCTATACGTATTCTCGTATAGCAAGGCGAGCAAGGCAAGCCAGAAGCAACCCCCGTGTGTTCGCGCGCAGTTGCATTCGCCGCAAGCAACGAGAAAGAGAAAGAGAACTTATATCGTTCCCTCTCTCTCTCTCTCTCTCTCTCGCTGTCCCTTTCTCGCTCTTGCCACTGAAACGCATACGAGAGACACACACGTGACTGTAAGTAATACTTGTTACCGTGTATGTACCGTATAGTCGGCAGCAGCAGCGCGTAGCGGCATAACGCGCTACCGCTGCTACCTCACTTTCGGGGCGGCGAAGCGACGATATACACCGATACCTCTATATACCCGATGTACGTACGTAGTTACACTCGGAGATGTGTGTACGAGACGTTCCGGACCGATTCGACTAATTTAGGATTGTCCCTTAATCAGCGAGTTATTATTTTTCTTATCATTGTACGATTTTAAGCACTGAGCGATCGCTACAATTTTGCTACAATTTAAAAAAAAACCTGTCAAGAATAAATCGAATAAATTGAATAAGTTGGATAAACCATCAATTATATCCAAATTTGGAAATAATCGTTAAAATATTAACAATTCTTGTACTGGAATCAATAATTGAAGAAAACAAAATGTTGTCCCTTAATCATCGAGTCATTATTTTTCTTATCATTGTACAATTTTAAGCACTGAGCGATCGCTACAAGTTTGCTACAATTTAAAAAAAAAAACCTGTCAAGAATAAATCGAATAAATTGAATAAGTTGGATAAACCATCAATTATATCCAAATTTAGAAATAATCATTAAAATATTAACAATTCTTGTATTGGAATCAATAATTAAAGAAAAAAAATGTTGTCCCTTAATCATCGAGTTATTATTTTTCTTATCATTGTACGATTTTAAGCCTTGAGCGATCGCTACAATTTTGCTACAATATTTTAAAAAACCCTGTCAAGAATAAATCGAATAAAGCGAATAAATTGAATAAACAATCAATTATATCCAAATTTAGAAATAATCGTTAAAATATTAACAATTCTTGTACTCGAAACAATAATTGAAGAAAAAAATAAAATAAAAAATTCGATATGAAACGCCTCGTGGACTTACGCATATGATTCCTCAGTTTCTCGGTGTGTAGTTTGTGGAACATGCATATGTAGAGAGACCCTTGGATTGGCTATCATCTAGTTGTGCTCCAAGTATCGTTTGTTGCTGCAATAACGTTACAAACACAGGGACGCAGAGACACGCTCTAATCGTCCCAAGAATGGACAATCTCTCGCTGCTCTATGTAGCGAGAACGTCGTTGCGCAAGCTCTGTATCTATATATACACACATATGCACATAAACACACCCACACATACATATATATATATATACATTATAGTATGTTTAGCAGCGTAGGATGGTATAGCAAAGGATGCTTTATTATGCCGGACACAATTGCGTGTTGGCTAAGCCACGTGACCGGGCTACTTCCGGCCGACGTTCGGGTTCCGCTCGGTGACGTTCGCATCTTCCCCGTGAATTCACGTCTCTCACTCTCCCTCTCTCTCTCTCTCTCTGTCTGCCTCTCTCTCTCTCTCTCTCTCTCTCTCTCACCCTCGTTCGTCCCTTCCACTTTCCACGTTCCGATCGAAGCTATGGTTTCTATCCAGTTTCCCTTCCATACGAGGTTCCCATATACATAGCTATATACACGTGCGTTTCTCGCAGTTCCTATTAGTCTAGCGAGAGAGGGGGATGAACGATGAAGCTTTGGATGCGCGTAGAAGAGCAGGGAGGATTTACAAAGCGAAATCTCATTCCCGAATCGCTTAATCTTCCGTGTTGTTTTGTACGATTGTGTGTGTGTGTGTGTGTGTGAGTTGTCTACTTTTGTAACCCCTCTGCAATGTTACAGGGGTGAAGAGAGAGAGAGAGAGAGAAGGGGGTGGAAACGATGACTGACACTCGACTCCTCCCGAAACTTTCTCGCTTCTCCTCGCGAATCCACGTGTCGGTCACGTTTATAGTTTTTCTAAACACGATTCACTCTCTTACGACAGTGTGTCATGCTTACCAGTGTCATTGTCACTGGTATGTATAGCAACGATGCAAAGTCATGAGAACCAACGACGAGCGACACCCTCGATCTCACTTTCTCGACGACTTCCGGGTTCGTTCTTCACCAAAGTTTCCCCCTTCTTCTCAAACCCTGTACCGCTAGCTCTCCGTACGACGAAAGGGGACGATTGAATAGCGATGACAATATTTTGTCAGCCATTGTTCAACGAAGAAAATAATATCGTTAATCCAAACATTGAAAACGATAAATAACAAAAAGAGAAAAACAAAAACAATGTCAAATAATTTTCTGTTCGAATTATTTCAATAAAATTATTCTCTAATTAATATTTCTATCTTAATCATCCAGGACTTTCCTATTTTTTGTATTTTTTCGTTCCTTACAATGAGCGAGTAAACAATTTCCCATCCCTCGTGTTCTCGTTCGAAGCAAATAAAAAAAAAGAAAAAAAAAAATACAACAGGGGGGAAAAAAAGAACACAGAATCATATACGAACGTAATAGAGAGATCGAGGAGGATATGGTGGATCGAAAGGATCGGTCACGCTCTTCTTACGTTAATACCTGAATCGGATCGGCCGTGAATAGCTCGTGCTCTTCGTACCCGTAACACACGCATACGCGCGTGGTTCTCGAGATCCTGCGGTCGTGTAAACCATCGAAGAGAGAGAGAGAGAGAGAGAGAGAGCAGCCCCTCGTATATATATAAACATAACACACAGGCTTAAAGACTCCTATACACGCATCGACAGAGAGAGAGAGAGAGAGAGAGGGAGAGAGAACGAAGGGGATGCGTGATCCCCCTGACTCCCGGGCTATACGGGACTTTGGACCGGGACCAGCGTGGCGAATCTCGCTAGTGGCGCGGGAGTTTATCGCGGGGGTGTGTAGCCACTGTGACCACTAAAACCGTCTCACGATATATGTGTAACTGGTATATTTATACACACACACACACACGCACACACATACACACAGAGAGAGAGAGAGAGAGAGAGAGAGAGAGAGAGAGAGAGAGAGAGAGAGAGAGAGAGAGAGAGAGAGAGAGAGAGAGAGAGAGAGAGAGAGAGAGAGAGAGATGTATAGGAAGAGAGAGAGGGAGAGATAAATGCGTATAGAGCGTGTTTCATATCCCCTGGCAGCATCCACTCAGCATGGCGAGTCTCTCTCTCTCTCTTCACGCACATAGCTCACGCGCCATGGGAACCATAAAATCGCTGGAACAACCCCTTATAAATAATGAAATAACCAGAAACCCGTGAGCCACAGTCTCTTCGCTCACCCGGCAATGTTCTACGGTAATTAACCACTTCTTCGTCCTTGTTTTTTCATCCAACTTTAACGTTTTTTGATTTTTTTGTTCAAATTAAGACTTTCGAATTGAAACAAATGAAAAAGTAAACTATTAACATTATTTTACATAAGGTCGATACTTGTTAAGGATGATGATGGAATCTAACCAAGGATAAATAGTAGTACGAGTCAACGAAAACGCGAGGGATTAGAGCGAGGGAAAAGAGGGTTGAATCGCGAGTGGTCGAAGAAATCGTGCGCCACCGACCACGAGAGCTACGAACCTTTAAAGTACCACGTGTATAATCTCCAGAGACAACACACGATGGAAAAATAGGAACGCGTCTGCCCCATGCTGAAGAGAGAGAGACAACGAGAGCGATAAAAGTGTAGTTACAGTGTTTTCTACGGTGGCAGCCCTCGCGCATATACGATCAGTTACATAGTGGAAAAGGCACGAGAATGATCGGACACGGTGAGGCCACGGACTTGCTACATATTGGATACCTCGGCAACTACTGATTTTCTACGTGAGCTATAACGAGTGAAAGAGACGAGATATAGTTCCTTGTAAAGGAACGTGTTGTTTGCTCGTTCTCCCTTTCTCTCTCTCTCTCTCTCTCTCTCTCTCTCTCTCTCTGCCTAGGTGGTCTCCTCGGTTTACCGCGCGTGCGGATCTGCAAATCATAATCGTGCCTACGAGAGTTTCCATGCGGTAACGAGATGAGCTATGGTATACGAGGGGGAGGAACGGGGCAGATGAGCAAGGGGCACTCTCCTCAACGTCGTAGCCGCCTTCGGTCTTTATCATCCTTATACCGTTTCGAAACGTTGCGGCTGCTGTTTTCACGACTTCGGAGCACATAGAACGCTTTACGACCGTACCGAAATGGTTCGGCATCCGATAGGAAAAAAATCGACAATAGTAAAAATTAAAAAAATAAATGAAAATATTTTCATGTATGGTTAAACAATAAACAAGGACAATAAAAAAGTTGGAGCTCTTTTTTTCTTCTTGGGTGTATGTTTAACTATAATTGTCTAGTTTTTTAAACGACGATTACGATTAGCCTTATTTATAATCAAAAATCGCTAAGACGTTTTTTAATTCGTTTTGTAATTTGTAGAATTAAAATTCAAATTTTCTTAAACCGGAGGGAAGATAAAAAAAAAGCCAAAGAAGACAATAAAAAAGAAATTGGGACAGAAATCGTGCGATGAGGTTTGGACTAGACGGCAGCTGTGGAACCGACTAGCTCATTAGCCATGCGCACGCCCGAAGGAAAACGAACTACTCCTCAAGTCTCTCCTTCTTTCCCTCAATCCTCGCTATCTTTTCATCTTCCTTCCATTTACGTTTTTCTTCGTTTTTCATTTTTTTTGTATGCTCTTTTTGAAACGTATACACGCGTATACGTCTATATATCGGCGCGTTTCTTTATTCCTCGTTGTTATATTTTCTTCGTTTTTTTTTTACATCTATCCGACGGATGCTAACGAGACGTCTATATCATTATGCCATTCGGTAAACGCGGGCGCGTTTTCGTTGTGAGAGCTCGGGCCCCACCGATGCATCGAAGATTTCACCGGGCGCACGAAATAAGGGAGGATACGGACCGTCCCGGATATTAAAGGGCCCGCGGGGCGCGTTCTACTCGCACGTATCAGCACCCCGGGTCCTCCTCGCTGTTGCACAAAATCCTCTCATCGCGTTGGCTAGAACGTTTCTTATAGCGTGAGCTTCGCTCACGGGACTGCCGCGCGTTCGGGTAGCCGGTTACCAGCAGGCTGGAGAATAAAGAAAGAACGAGAGAGACAAAAATACATGGCCGAGCGAACGAAGGAAGAACCGTGGACCACCGTGAAGGACGCGAGAGACTGCAGCCCATCTTCCTCCCGCCCTCTTCTTCGACTCGCATTATCTCTCTCTTGCTCTCTCGCGCTTTCTACCGCCATTTTACTCTCCTTTTTTTGCTCTATTACCATCCCTCTCTTACTCCCTCGCCCCCCTTTTCTCTTTATCGTTCTCTCTCTCTCTCTCTCTCTCTCTGGCTCGAAGCTTCGTCGTCCTTTTTTACGTCTATACTACCTATCTTCACGTTCTTCCTCATCGTCGTTTTCCTTCCTTTACCACTTTATGAGCCAACTGCCAATAACCACGAACACGTGATGATTCTCCACGGCCTCCGTGTGCCATCAGCACACGCTTCATTCATATGCGAGACGTTCGCATTTCTTTTTTTTTCTCCGTTTTCTCTTTCGTTCTTTTATTTATTCCTTTTTATATTTTAAGCTCTTTTCGAAGGCCCCCGACGCGTTACTCGTTGAAACGAATTTATTATCCGCGCCTATGGATTTTGGGAAACGACGGAGGAACGATGGATTCTTTCTTTCTTTATTTTATTTCCTTTTCTTCGTCTCCTCCTCCTCCTCCTCCTCTCCTTCCCTCTCACGGCTCATTAATCGGCGTTCCGACGATTTCGTTCAAGACCACACCTGCCGCGGCAGGTGGCTTACGTGAGTCGAGATAATATAAATTCGTCGATGATTATTGAATGATTTATGATTATAAGAGTTTGGAAAAATCGTATTATTCGTTTCATCCGAGTGGAAAATTTGTCGAGTTGCGATTTTTTTTCGAAAATTTATACTCTTGCGTTAAAACGGATCTCGTTTAATTAATGATTGAATCATAAAAGTAAGATCTAACGGGATAAGATGCGGACGGAAGATGAATAAACCGTTTCCTTTCGTTTTTTTTTGTTTTTTTGCAAGAAAGCAGGTGGTATAATTGTCGTATGTGCAGTCAGGCGCATGGAATTTTCTCTCTCTCTCTCGCTCCTTCCATAGTCAACCCCGCGTCTTACGTTTTAATTGTTCTTCGCCGCGGCGTAAATCCTAATTAAGACTGAATTATTTAACCGGCGCACTGTCGAGGCGGCTGTCGCGAGAGCCTTCTTCTCTCTTTGGCTCTCGGTCGTCGATGTTCCGTATAACTCAGTGTTGAGTCTCGAGAGATCCAGAGTAAGAAGGAGGGCTGTGTCCCGGTCGATCCCTATATAGAGACAAACCGTTTTAATTAAGAGAACAAAACAAAAACATCAAAAATAAATAATTCGCAAAAATCAAAATTATTAAATTCCATTTCGATCAAACTAACTAATATTAATCGATATGAAATTAATCAAGATTGTTTCAATTTCGATCGTTCGATTTATAGAACAAAATATTTAAAAACCTTTGTCTCAGTCAACTGGTCCATGTCCCCGCCAAAGACGAGGGATAATCAATGTGAACGATGGCGAAATGACTTTGCGTTATCGACGATTCGAGACCCGACCACGGGATTTCCATGTCGGGGAACTAACGCGAGAACAACCCTGACCCAAAGAAGAGATCTTCTCTCGTACGGCCTGTACCAGGAAAGGGGAGAGAGTTCATCGAGACCACTCGTCGTTAGACCGAAGGACAGGGAGAGATTAAACCCTGTCGTTCTCGTCCTTGGTCCTTCGTCGTCGTCGTATTAGTTGTAGTTGAGAAACACGATTTTGCAGCGCTTCAACCCCCACGGTGTGCGAGACCGATGTCGACGAGTGTTATATTATAGAGTTGAGAAACCGAGAGAATAGTAAGAGAGAGAGAGAGAAACGCGAGTATGCTCATCGCCCAGCGAGAACGACGATAGATTTCCCCAACTAACTCATCAACTCCTCCCCGAGGGTTCCCCGGCGAGGCCAAACCCCCAAACCCATAAATATTTAACATACATGGTGAGCCCGTTGAGAGCCACAGAGCAGCAGCGAACCGACCGAAATGAAATACTCACTACGTTATTGTATACGTGTATATATACGGTTAGTTTCACCACCGGAGACCCGGTATCACTATTATCGCATAATGCCTGGACCACCGCATTCGTATGTAATCCCAAATCCTATGTCCTGATCAAAACTTCATCAACTTCCTCAGTAATGCGGCTACCTACGATAACAATCTACATTTTGTAGCAAACCATAATTTCTATTCGGCTCGTCTCGAGTTTCGAAAAATCGGTTGGAATAATTTTGATTTGGAAATTTTGAAAAATTTTTAATGAAAAAAATGAGGGAGATAAGATTTTTCGTTAATCTCGGTTTGAATTTTCTTGGTTTTTGGATAATTCGATCGAAACTTCATCGCGACGAATAGAAATTAATCGAAACGAAGGGCGAACATTTTTATCTCTGAGATTGGTGTTCGATGGGTTCTTTTGTCGTGCTCTCCATCGAGAGAAATATCGACGATATTGTGTTTCCTGTAACTTTAGTTTTTTCTTGCATACGTCGGGATGCGAAATGCCTCGAGCACAGAATTAATCAAACTACCTACGTTTCAACGAATCTAGGGAATCGATAACGTGCTTGTTCCATTCTCGACTGGCCAAAGTTTCAACATGATTTTTTAAGAATGAAATTTAGCATGATTTTTAAAATCGACGAGACGATTTTTACGATTTTTTGCAAACTGGGCGAGTTTGTTTTCAAGAACGTCAACGATCTCTCGCTAATGGCTTTTCATCGAATCTAGGGAATCGACAACGTGCGCATTCCATTCTCGACTAGCCAAAGTTTCAACACGATTTTTTAAAAATAAAATTTAGCATGATTTTTAAAATTGTCTCGTCGATTTTTTGCAAACCAGGCGAGTTTGTTTTCAAGAACGTCAACGATCTCTCGCTAATGGTTTTTCATCGAATCTAGGGAATCGACAACGTGCGCATTCCATTCTCGACTAGCCAAAGTTTCAACACGATTTTTTAAAAATGAAATTTAGAATGATTTTTAAAACAGTCTCGTCGATTTTCCAATTTCTTGCAAATCAGATGAGTTAGTTTTCAAGAAGGTCAACGACCTCTCGCTAATTGCTCTTCACCGAATCTAGGGAATCAACAATGTGCGCATTCCATTCTCGACTAGCCAAAGTTTCAACACGATTTTTTAAAAATGAAATTTAGCATGATTTTTAAAACAGTCTCGTCGATTTTCCAATTTCTTGCAAACCAGACGAGTTTGTTTTCAAGAAGGTCAACGACCTCTCGCTAATTGCTACATTGGTCGCGCAATTTTTTCATTCCACGTTCGTTTCTTAATCACGAAATATCTTTGGGCTTATCACGAATTGTGGAGTAACTCGACTTTATGCTATGCAAGTATTCGAGGTACCTCGGCCACGTATGTAATACTAAATACATATGTATATACACACGTATGTATAGAAAATTGTACAGAAATGAGTGCTCATTGGGTATGAACGCGAGGTATGCGATATGCCGAGGAGAGCGACGGTATATAAGCGCGTGTCGTTAATTCGAATCGATCGTTCAATGTACAGGAAGAGAGAGAGAGAGAGAGAGAGAGAAAGAGTGACTCGTGCCACACCGCGACGGCAAGTTTATATCGTAAATAGGCTCGACTTACCAGCACCGAGACAATATTCTATTTCATTACATATTTATAGAAATATAGAAACATATCTATATATGTATAAATCAAGTTCTCTACTACGACTTGGTACACATAGAGCGGAGAGTGAGCAACGTGGATTTGTATTTTCCAGTAGTTGGTACACGAAGAGCCAGTACATATTCTATAACAAATGTATACATATATTTATATATATATAAGTTCTCTCTCTTTCTCTCTCTCTCTCCGTTTCTCTCGTTCGCCTGCATAAAACTAGTACAGAAAATATAGTGCCACGGCGGTCGGGCAACGATTTCTCGTTTCTCTCGTGACTCTCTCGTGTATACGCTGCACGAAACGATCGTTGGACTTTTCGGGGGTTGTTTCCCCGTAAAACGTGAAAAAAACAACGAAAAGAGAAAAAAGAAAATGTATATATATATATATGTATAAAAGCGTTGGAGAGAAATGATATCCAGCGCCCCCTCTTCTGCAACCCCGAATCCCCAACCCCTTGTCGCTCCTTGCTATGTTTCTCGATGGCGGAGCGAAGAGCAAACCGCGCGTGTGTCGGGCGGGGGATGTCCTCCGTGTGTATAAGAGTCAGAGTCGAGGGGTGAGGCGAAAGACCAAGTAGAGGGACGAATAACGGAGAGGTGAGGGTTGGTGGTTTAGTAACGACCCCAAATCCACCCCCTGGTACAAGTAACGGAATTAAATTAAATTCAAATATAATCAAATAAAATTTAAATTTCAAATCCTCCTTGGTCTGCCACGTTGCGAGTCGAGCCATAGGAGGGAGTTTTGAGAGAGAGAGAGAAAGACGGAGGGGGATGAAGGGGTGGGATGGGCGACATCATGCTCTTTTGGGATATTGTATACATCTTCGTAGAACGGGAGATTTAGTATCGTTCTGTCTTTCTCTCACGCTCACTCTCTCTACTTCGTATCATCCCTTAAACGCGCCGAGCGATCATGGCACGTTGTTTTTATATACATATAGATATCCCGCACAACCCCCTGAATTCACGAAGCCGAGATTTAACGGGTCAAACCCGACTTCGCGAAATCTCTGAGAGAGAAAGAGGAGAGAGTGGGACGAAGATTCAAAGCGAGAGGGTGGCTGATTGAGACACTGTTTTGTTTGTTCGAAACGACGAGAGTATGAAACGAGAGTGGAACGCGACAAACGACGAGGATGAAAGAGAAAGAATATATAACAGTGCTGGGACGAGGGAGAAGGGATGAAAAATCTTGCTCAACGATGGAAAGAGTTCGTGGAGAAAAACGCGACAAAGAAAACGTCCCGAGAACGAGAAGGTACTCTCTCTCTCTCTCTCTCTTTAGTGTACTAGGGGAGGAGAGGGGCTAAATCGAGGCTGGTGGAGAGATGGTAAAAATCAGGAATAAAAAAAGGAGAGATGAAAGAAAAGATAAAGGCGGAAGTAGGGAAAGACGAGAGAAAGAGCGAGAAAGCAAGAGGGAGAGAGGGAGGTGAGGGTGCGATGAGGCAGATAGCACGAGAGTTATTTCAGCACGAGGGTTTTGGCTTCTCGATCGTTCTGCTTCGAAAGGGGTGCTTATACATATATATACATATATGTGAGAGTGTGTCTATGTAACTACCGAGACCGATAGGAGAGAGAGAGAGCGAGAGAGGGGGGTGTCATTCTGTGTCAACCGCAGCGCCCTCTGACGATGACACCGCGGAACGCGAAAGGGGATGAAACTGTGCGGTGCGCGGTTGTCTCTCTCTCTCTCTCTCTCTCTCTCGCAGCGAGAGAGAAGAGGGCTGATAGTGTTGGTGGGTGGTGTGTATAACTCTCGCCGAAGCGCCCGACAACCAAGCTATTTACTTTTGGCTCGCCACAGCCTTATACTCGTCTCCTCCTCTCGCCATCTGTGTTTAAGTGTGTTCGTCTCTCTCTCTCTCTCTCTCTCTCTCTCTCTCTCTACGTGTGTGTGTGTATGCACAGGGTGTTTCGTTACAGGAACATCAACGACACGTTTAAACTTTTGACTCTCGTTTTATTTTAACTATAAACCTCGAATATAGGAGATTAAAGACAGGGGGTGAAAAAATAAGGGATTAAAATTCATCGAATCGTTAATTTTTAATGTTTGATGTAAATTCGTTCGACTTAACTAACGTTCCAATTATTATCGAACGATTTTATTGCATTCTAAAAAAGAACAAAGACAATATCCCATAAGTTTTACTTTGTTGTTCGCGTTATTTTCGTTTTCTCTCTTGGAAGAATAAATATACTTCGTTTTTTACAATTGTAACGTGAAGCTTAACGAAAGCTGCCTTTTTAACCCCCCTCTTCCCCCTTTTACGTAATGTGGAACTCATTTTCCATTAGGTTTCTTTGGTATACGTTATCGTTCGAGGGTCATAACTCTTAGAAAAGATTCTCCCTGTAGTGGCAAAAGAGTGAGCCAAGAAGATGCCGCGAAGAGATCGTACATATACAAAAACCTCTCTCTCTCTCTTTATATGCGTGTGTGTGTGTGTGTGTTCTAAAAAAAATAAAAACAGTCTAATCCGTTTTACTTTTTGTTCGCATTATTTACTTTTTCTCTCCTGAAAAAATAAATACACATCGTTTTTTACAATTGTAACGCGAAGATTAACGAAAGCTACCTTTTTAACCCCCCCCCCCCCCCCTCCCCCTGTACGTAATGTGGAACTCATTTTCCATTAGGTTTCTTTGGTATACGCTAACGTTTGAGGGTCATAACTCTTAGAAAAGATTCTCCCTGTAGTGGCAAAAGAGTGAGCCAAGAAGATGCTACGAAGAGATCGTACATGTACAAAAACCTCTCTCTCTCTCTCTCCCTCCATACATATATATATCTGTATATAGATAAACGTATATACACAGAGCAAATTTATGTTCTTCCTCAGTTGGTTCAGTGCCTCGCCAGTACTTCTCGGCCACACACGTCGTAACGAGAGATGGGAAGCTGGCGAAGGCATTATACACGCGAGAGTACGACCGTTCGAATTCATTTTCAATGATTTTATCGCGCACACCGGAGCGGTGGCGGCGAATACGTTATTATTTCGCATTGACGACGGAGTGATTGCGCCCAGAGAAACGAGCTAACGTGTTCACGCATACACACACACACACATATATATATATATATATATAAGTACCATACCATTACATATATAACGCGTATGGTTGTTTTGTCTCGAAGCGAAGATCGTAAAGAGCGCGTCGTCGACGACGAGAGATACGGGCTTGCTCTCTCACGGACGAAGTCGCAAAAAAAAAAACGAAGAAGAAGAAGAAGAAGAAGAAGAAAAAAGCTCGCATATAGTGCAAGAGGGGGCCCCCTCGGGTCGAAATAATAAAAGCCGGTAGAGCGAGCTCTCACTCCGTTCATCGCGGGAAAATGTTACCCGCGTATTCGCGTCAAAATAATCGACGAAATACAAAAAAAAAAAAAACACTCAGACCCATATTTGTATATTTATGATAAAACAGAAATATTTTGAAACATCGCGTTGGTATATAAAAAAAAAAAAATAAAGAAAAAAATTGCGCCAGGTTTCTGGTGATTTATTAATAAACGGGGGGAAGCTCGAAGTCTCGCATCGCGGAAGTCGAGAGAACGAAACTACCCCGTCGTCGTCGGAGTTGTCGTCGTCGTCGTCGTCGACGACGGCGTCGTAGCCGTCGCATAGTCATAGTCGGAGAGCCACGGCACTTCCTTTGAACTCTTTTTTTTTTCGACAACGCAAAGCTAATTAATTTTCTCTGTTCCCCCGGGAGACCGAGAGAGAAGGAAGTGAGAGAGCGAGGAGGGGCACGAGGGGCTCGGGAAGTCGCGGTGCGTCTTTGCCGTTTATTTTTCACGAAATTCGTCCTACGAGGGTTGCTCTCCTCGGTATTTCTACACTCGGGGTGTAGAATAATACAAGGGAGCGAGGTGAAAGGGGGATGAAAAAGTAACGACGTGCACAATCGCTTCGTATTTTTTTGTTTGTTGCATTTTTTTTAAATTCGTTATCAACGCGACTGATAAACAATTTTGAAAATTCATCTCTCGAATCAAAATCATTGCTAATGTAATGGAAAAAATAATTCGTATACTCGTGTTCGTAAAAATAGAAAGTTTGTGAAAAATTGTTTACTGAAACTTTACCCACGCGCGAAATCAACGAAAACTCTCGCACCCCCTTGTCGTTTTCGCCAGGACGGTAACGACGACGAGAACGAGATCGCCGAAAGGCTCGAGGGGGTTTTATTTCGCCGGGACCGACCTCCAGAGGTCCTCAGCTCTCGTATCCGGGGGTTTCGTTCTCGTCGAGACAGAGATAGAGAGAGAGAGGCGGAGAGCAGAAGAGAGTACGTGGAGGAAGGCCCTTCCCCCAAAAAGGGAGAAAAAATATAATAAACGAAAAATAAAAAAGAATGCTCGAGCACAAGTCTCGACTGCACCAAAGAGAGAGAGAGAGAGAGAGACAGAGGAAGGAGGGAATGGCGACGCCAGAGTGCGCTCGGGGCGCGCGGCATCGACAAAGACGAGTGACATAAAGGGTGAAAGGGAATAAAGAACAGGAGGGGAGAGGGTGTACAAAAAGAAATAGAGAAACAAGAGGGAGTAAGAGAGAGACGAAAATTTTCGTGCCCCATAGGGAGCACTAGGCTAGAAAGAGGAAGAAAAAAACGAGGACGAAGAACAAAAAGAGAGAGAGAGGTCAAAGCAGCGAACACTGCAAAAAGAAGAAGAAGAGGAGAGAGAAAGGGTTAAATAAAATAAAAAATTTAAAAAAGGGTAAAAAGAGGGATGTTGAAGATCAGGTTAGGGAACGATCATGCAGCCAAGAGAGACAGAGAGAAAGAGGGAGAATGAGAGTGAGAGGACAAGACTAAAAGATAGAGAGAGAGAGAGATGAGAGAGGTGTGGCTACGAGGGTGTACGGAGAAACGAGGAGTCTCGTTTCAGCTCGGCTCTGGTTGGTTCGCAGTCACGACGGTGGGCCTGACCGGATCGAGGCCGAACCTCGGCCTCTCTCGAACCTCTCTCTCTCTCTCACTCTCTCGCTCCTTCTTCCTTCATCGCTATACTCTCGTTTTATACGAGCCTCTTATAATGCTCGCGTTCCCTCGACTCGAAGCCCTCCCCGTCCCTTTTATTCCTTAGCCATACGACAAAAACGAGAAACTAAAGCAAAATCGCCGTCGAGTCGACGAATACAGAGACGCGGCCGTGTACAATCCCGGGGGCCCCACCGTAGAGTTCGCGAGGGCCCGAACTCCAACTCGATTCTTTGCTACGGCATGCCTTATAGCCGGGGCACCGGAGTCGCGCGACGAGGTGTCAGCAATGCGACTTGCTCCCTCGCACCCTCCAACCCCCGATCTCACCCCCCCACTCGGTAAACACACATACAACAACACCGGGCGAGTTAATATACGAGAGTGAACGCGAGATACGAGCGCGCAAGGAACATCGGAATTACTCGGCTATCGAGATCCCGATTGTCGATAAACCAAAGGCGAGGGGAGAAATCATAGCGGCCACCCACGTTTGGTATTGGTCGTCGAATCGAGGTATTTGGGGCCTTGTACGGTGTGCTCCGGAGGGAAATATGGCCCGGGTCGATAAAACGAAATCGCAACGATTGTCCCTCGTTGACAATTCTTCCTTAAAAAAACTGCAATTTAACATTTAACAAAAGATAATCGTAATGTTCCATCCCTTATTTTCGAACAGTTGCTCATTAAAAAAAAATATATGTAATTAATTAAAAATAAATGAAAAGAAATTATAAAATTTATGACGTTAATAAAAGATTTTCAGTGTTCCATATTACCCGACTTTGCCCCCGTCCACCTCTACTTGTCCCAGGTCCCACGTCTTGTACACACGTAACGTTATATCACGATATAACACATCGAATCAAAGTACCCTGGTTGGCAAACCTGCCGCGCGAGTCCGTGTTGTGCAACGCATAAAAGGATATGCCCTGGCTGTCGAGGCATATAGCCTTAATCAACCATGATATACCCTGTAATTAGGCTCAACACCACGAGAGAAGAGAAGAGAACCAACGAGCCCTCCGGGGAATATCCTTCCTCTTCTTCTTCTTGTTCTCCCTCTTATTCGCTTCCTTTACGTCGTGCTCGATGATTTTTCGACTCTCTCACTCTTTCTCTCCCTTCTCCCCCTCGCCCTCTCGCTCTTTCTCCGGAGGGTAAATGGCGCAAAGGGGTGAACAAGACGGACGGACAGACAGACCAGAGAGAATCCCTGAGACTACTTGGTTCCTCTAGTAACTATGTACTACACTATAGTTGGACTGTAGCGTATATCGTGTATGTGTTATCAACGTATATGTATATACACGCGAGTAACAGACCCTCGTAAAATAGACTTACGACTCGCGTGCAAGCTTTGCACAGACCATTGCTGTTACCTCTCTCTCTCTCTCTCATTCTGTGACTGGACTCGTATCAAATCGATCCGAAGTAAACGCGGAAGCGCGCGGCCGAACAACGGTAATGCTCGCGCTTTGCTTTCCGGGGTGAGCAAAGCCTCAGGGGGTAAGGAGGAGAGGAAAGGAGAGAGGGGTGGACTTTGATAGCCACACGGACCAACGGACGGACGCGATTTCACTCCGTCTTTCTCTCTCTCTCTCGTTCTTTGAATACACAAGAGGATGAAGGGGGGAAGGGGGAGGTAGGTAGCAATTTATTATCCATCGGATAGGAAGGATAGCCGGTGGTCGTTCGCACGTGTTAACCCCCTCGGGCTCGTGACACAAGGGTGAGTGGGTGGTGTCGGTTCGAGGAGTTTTTCCTTGGCAAGAGAGGCAACGAGAAAGAACGAATGAACGAGAGAGAGAAAGAAAGAGTGAGGTCTCTCCTACTACCACCTTTCGTGTTCACCGCGATAAGCTCTCGTGGGGTGAGAAACGGGTGAACGGGGGGTGGTGACGATGGTGGTGGTAAGTACGTATTACGTGGTAAGTAGATACGTAGTACGGAAAACTACCTCGAGCCAGAGAAAAAACTTATTATTCTTGTTTTCTTCTACTTCTTTTTTTCTCACATTGGCGATACGACCAAAAAAAGAATTTATATAAATAGAAACGTCCCATATACGATAAACGAGAATATATAAATATACGATGCAAATAGCGTGGGACACGTGGGAGTATAAAATAAAACGTGTGTCGCGATTTTGTTCTTCTCGCTGGAAATAAAACGAGGAAAGAAAGGAAAGAAAGAAAAAGTAACGATAACGCAATAAAGAAATAATCGTATCGTTGGAAAATATTAATCCCGCGTCGTCGGTCTAATTACCTCAAAAAAAAAAACAAAACAAAAAACGAAATTAATTAACTCCCAATTAAACGAGAATAAATTTTTATTTCGTTCGCTTCGATCTCGCTCCGTTTATTGTTACTCAACGATAAAAATTATCTCTCGCGCCCACTGTATAGACCGGAAGTCGCGTGGTACGGAGGAAGAAGCGGGGTGGGAGAGAGGGCTAGGAAGGAAACGCGAAGTAACCGGCCATTAGATTCGCGCTTCGCGAGAGTCTCTTCTTCGTCGTAATGGTTGCCTCTGTGTCCTACCAAGAGAATTTCTTCACCGACAATAAGACAGAGAGACGGACATACACCCACAAACACAAACATAGATATATAGAGAGTGAGAGAGACCGAAACAGCGAGAGAGAGAGAGAGAGAAAGAGAGACGTGCGTGAGTTCGCAAGTCCGTACGGACACCCGCGCTTTATCCAACATTGTACACACACCTCGCGGTGTGTGCGACATCGCCAACGCTTCATTACGACGTACAATTGTAGCTAGTTGCATCGTGGAGAGCACGAAATGCGAGACGAGAGAAAAAAAAAAAGAAAAAAAAACAGAGGAACGAAAAGAAAAAAACAGCGCGAGCTAGAGCGAGACTACCGTGTATAATGAATAAGCTCGTACATCGCGCGCCTAGTGCCCCAGCTGCGTATACCTATGTATATATACATACATATACACGACATATAATAAATACATACGTACACCTACATACATCGATGCGTGTTACTCGCCAAGCGGAAAAGTATATGTCGGAGGGTTTTTGTCACAATGGCGACGACGAGAACGCGACGCCACAACGCCGCGCCTCCTCCTTCAACCGTAGAATTAGTCGCGCGCCTGTGGGTGCTATTTCAACCCCCTCCCCCACTCCTTACCCTCTCACTCTTCCTCCTCTCTCATGCTTCCTAGCCTCTCTCTCTTTCTCTCTCGTTCATTTCTCGCGAACGCGATGGCATGCAGCGTACTTGTCTATATATATAGTTAGTCACGGTATGACGGCCCCGCTCACTCACACTCGCGCATATATATAATAATTTGCAAATCCTATGTATAATTATATATATATATATAGATATGTAGGTAAGGTATATGTATATTTTCCATCATACTCGCCGGGATCGCTGACACGAATGGTAGCCGCGAGGACAGAAATAAGTAGGAACGAATTTATATCCGTACACGATCGCGTATTACGAAATAATATATATATATATATATATATATATATATATATATATATATATGTATGTATATGTATGTGTGTGTGTGCTTTTTTGTGTAGGTTACATAGCGAGAAATAATCCAGGTTAATTCACACGATGGTAGGAGAAGCTAAGGTAAGGGGGTGGGAAGGGGGTGGGGTTTGATCTAAATTCGACGAGAGTTATTTTTCCGCCAACGTCGTTATATAACGAACATTTTTCACGGTCATGTGACCCGATATAAGTCCAGCGATAATAAAAACATGGGCGATGTACGATGAGGGGAGGGCTCTCCGGGGTTTTACACGTATCTATGGGCAATTCGATGTAAGTAGATTCGATTAACGTACGATTTTTTATCGTTATCTATAACCAAGTCTCGCTAACTATAGACGAACGGAGAAATGAGATTGTCGGCGTGGAATTTACTCGGTTCACTTTTGTCTCTCTCTCACTATTTCTTTTCTTCGCGATATACACAACCCTCTCGGCCCGATTATATAGTTCGGAAACGTTGACGAGAGCGCGATAGAGGAAAATCGTGCATCGGTAATAATGAAATATATATATATATATATATATATATATATATATATATATATATATATATAAAAAGACGTATAAAGTGAAAAAATAAAATGAGAAGAAGACGGAAAAAAGGAGAGAAGAGGGAAAAAAAAGAGGAACGTCGAGGCGTGTATAATGGGATAGTCACGCGACGAGAGAAGCTAGAGAGAGAGAGAGAGAGAACTATGAGACGTGACGCGTGTTGCACGTCTCTCTCTCTCTCTCTCTTTCCCTCTCACTCTCTCTCTCTCTCTCTCTCTCTCTGTCTCGCCCGGCTGCTTCCAAATTGCCCGAAATTATTGGCTTCTTTTGTTTTCTCGTCATACAGCATGACCACCAGTCGCATCCAGCTACGCGCGCGGTTCCGTGTCATTTCTGACATACGTATATGTATATACACACATATATATATACATATATATGCGTGCGCGTATATAGACGTAGCGTGTTCGAAGAGTAGAAAAAAAAACAAGAAAAATTCGAGGCGAGGGCGCATCAACGCAATTCGTGCGCGTCCGCGTCGCCTCTGCGGTGACAAGCGCAACGTGTTTCGTATTTATACGCAATCGTATCCACACCGCGGATGTATACGTGTACAAGAGTTATCGTGTCGTCGTGGTAATAACTAAAACTCGAAAAAAAAAACATGCGAAATCCTCGCTGGATCCGGTACCGGCGTTTGTTCGTTTGTTTTTCTACTTTTTTTTGTTTTGCTTCTTTTCCATTTTTATTCCGTCGGTCTCGCAACTTCCGGCTCGACATCGCCAATTATATTTTGCGCGAATCGCTCGAATGAAAAAAAGGTAACGAGAGAGAAAAAAGAAGAAAGACAATATACGATTTAACGTTGAGATTCGAGCGATGTTGAGGCTTTTTTTGTGGGGGAAGGAGAGTGGGGCGGAGGAGATGAGCAAAAAAAAACAACGCCTCTCATTTTTTGATCGGACGTTGGATGAAAATGAAAAATCGCGAATATAAATCGATTCTCGCTCGCGGGATCGATTAAATCGTCGATACTCTGACTGCGTTTCTATTCTCCCCTTCATCCCCCGCTCTTCGCAAAACAATCGAACTCTTCCCTCGAGACACATCGAAGAAAAAATTTACGAAAACTCGCGCGAACATTGCGAAAATGACGTTGAAAAAAGAATCGCGGAGCGAAACACGAGACAGTCCGAAGAAGCAGGGACTTCGTCATGGACCGGAGAAGTCCCGTGGCCTCCGTAAGATCGTCCATTGTGTTCCGCGAACGACGAGAGGTACCAAGATGGCCGCTGCCGCCGCCTCGCCGAACGACGACTCGGCGAACGTGTGTCTGTCGCGCAACCCGTGTCGTCGCCGAACACCGCTACACGTACAATGCGCGTGATCGCGAGACGGAAAGACGAGTGAGAGAGAGAGAGAGAGAGAGAGAGAGAGAAATCGAGAAGCTGCGAGATGGACGAAGTGGGGGAAAGAAAAAATATCGCGAGTCTCGGGGTGATGGCGCGAGGAGTGGCTAGAGGGAAGGGAGGAAAGGGGGAGGGGGCTTCGCGACAATTAATAGCCGTGCGAGATCATTTTATGTTTTCATTTAGACTTGTGAAGCACTCTCGCTCTCTTTCACGAAAGTATGTGTATGTATGTGAGAAATAAAAAGAGAAAGAGAGAGAAAGAGAGAGAGAGAGAGAGAGAGAGATATGATGAGCAAGAAGATCTTCTCGTCACGGAGAATGAGCATCACCCTGCTTCTCATCTCAAGCTCTGCACACACACACACACACACACACACATACACACACACGTATACAAAGACATATATATATATATATATGTGCGATGAGCTTTTCTTGTCGCTCGGAAGAAGTCGATCGTTCAATCCTCGTCCTTATACGTGCTCGAAAATCCGAAAAAGAAAACAAAGAAAAAAGAAAACGAAGAAAAAAAACAATAAAAAATAAAGACGTTCGACGCCAGAAAAGAAGGAGAGAGTAGGTACCATCTTCGCATGAAACGTCACGTGTTTTTTTTTGTTTTCTTTTCTGTTCACTTCGTCTCCTTTAAAAGCGCGCGTGTATACGTGTATATTTATAGACGTCTCATCACGTTTGATAAACGCGAGGGGGAGAGACACTTATTAACCACCCCCCCCCCCCTCCCACCCTCTCTCATCGTCTCTCTATACAGTCCGAATATAGATATAATCATCAATGAATTTAATTGTAATTCACGGAGACGTAAATGTGCATCATCGTCGCGCCGAAGCTGCTCTCCCTCTCTCTCTCTTTCTCTCGCTTCATTGCAACATGCTCACGCACTCTCTCTCTCTCTCTCTCTCTCCTGCCAAGATTTATCGGTTAGAATATATTATGCAGGCCTGCCTATGTTGCCTATATATATACCTGAACAATTATATGTGTGTGTGTGTGTGTGTGTGTGTGTGGGCAATGATCGTTCCGAGGATCGCGGATACCGGAATAATTCCCTTCGCGCGTCTTTCCAATACGATACATATATATATATATATTTGTATCGCAATAACGACGAATGGACGTACACCGTGGATCTCAACGGGGCGCGCGAGTCGAGTTTCTTCTTCGTGGAAGGGAAAGTCTCACTGCGTGATAGCCTTATCGTTGTAGTAGTAAATATATACCGCTATTTATGTATACGTATACGTGTGTAAAAGAACGACAGGTGCTCCTCGCGAAGTCACGTTCGATCGGTCGAGATCGGGGCGCGCGATCCAACGCGCTCCGGTTTTTCACACCGTTCATCCACATTTATATATACATATATATGTATATATATATATATATATATATGTATAGAGAGAGAGAGAGAGAGAGAGAGAGAGGATTCGTGCGCGCCAGTCACGAATATTTCTCTCCTTGCTTTACACAATCGTATGTAGTTTTTAGTATTACACATATATATATATATGTTGTACGTATTTATGTAGTTAGTGCAGCATATGCTCGGAAAAATCAACACGTATCTACTCGTCGCACGCACCCATTTAATGAAACGTTCACGAGAAAGAGCGAGAGAGAGAGCGAGAGAGAGAGAGAGAGAGAGTGAGAGAGAAGGGAAGGGAAGAAGAGTGGAAAACGAGCTCTCGCCGTAACTATCGCTAGTCTCGATCGCGTTAAACATCCGACGATTCTATAGGACTGGTAAGTCCGTTTCTCTATCGCGGTTTTATCATTTTTAATTATATAGCGAGTTTGTATGACAGACGTATAGAGAAAGCACGTCGTTTATATCATTTGTATCGGAATTGTGGATCGTCGAGTTCTCACCGAGTACTTTTTTTCACTGGTTCGCACAAAGTTGCGTGTATATAAATTGTTGTATGTATGTACGTGTGTGCGCGCGCGCGCGCGCGTGGTGTAAAGTGGTAAAGAGTCATTTTCTTGCTCGTCGCGTGAGTTTAATAGAGGAGCTTTTGATGCGCCGAGGCGATAAATTTTCGCGTGATAACGAGCCACGGCTATAATCGCGACCGATCGCGATGAGAGAACGAGAAAGAGTGACGTAGGTTATGATTATTGTATTTGCGGGAAAATTTAAATCGGACAAATTGAATGATGTTCACAAAAAAAAAAAAAAAAAAAGAAAGAAAAAAAGAAAATCAACCAAACGACAACAACGTTGTTCGAATAATTGACGGTAATAAAAATTAAATTGCACAAACGTTAAAAGAAATCACGGGTAATTGTCACATTTGCGTGCCCCAAATTGAAAATAAATACGAGAGGGGGATAATTAATTAATTCCAAAAACACGACTCAGCTAATTTAACGAACGATTAATTTATGAATGAAAAAAAAACAACAACAACAACGACGACAAACCGATAGATGGAAAAATTGTATTTTGTCTCGGCAAAAGAGCGATAACGCATCGAG
Organism: Netelia fuscicornis; assembly: GCA_946811545.1. Lineage (NCBI taxonomy): Eukaryota > Metazoa > Arthropoda > Insecta > Hymenoptera > Ichneumonidae > Netelia > Netelia fuscicornis. The sequence continues at coordinate 39,314,523 of OX328015.1, forward strand.
CGATTAAATTCTCACGCGATTAATTAAGGAACGCGACAGAAAACGAAACGAAGTATCGTTGAGAAAAAAAAGGAGGGCAGAAGAGGAGGAGGATGAGGAAGAAGGAACGGAAAAAAGCGACTAGCGGTGTCCTTTGTGTCACGTACCGCTGTTGCATTTGGTCTTGCGCGTCCGTCACTTTTTCGTCCTCCCTCGCTCGCCATCGGCTTATATTCTCCACCAAGAAGAGAGGGAGGAGGGCATAAGGCCGGTCTTTCTTTCACAAGATTTTCGGGCTACGAGCGTAGAGAGAAAGAGAAAGACGGCTGAGTTCTCTCTACGAGGAACGAGAAGAAACGTCGACGACGACGAGGACGCGTTGCAGCACTATTCGAGGGAACGCTTGCGAAAGAGGAGTCTCTCGCCCTCGCTTTTGCCGCATATCCCATACCAAGAAGAGAGAACCTTTGACGGTCCCTTACCGTCGTGCTTTTTCACTCCACTCGCCATAGCGCCGGCGCCTCCACTTTTTTCTTTTATTTCTCTCAGTTTCGAACTTTTTCTTTTTAATTTTTGTTCCTCCTATTTTTTTTTCTTTGCTATTTTGTTTTAATCACCGCCTGGTCTACCCCTTTGACTCTCCGTTCACAAATTCTCGGTTATGCCGAAAGAGAATTTGTGCGTGTGTTTTTTTTTTCTCCGGGACGAGAACGCAAATGTGGGAACGTACGGAATTCAATTTTTTTTGTTTTCGTTAGATAAAGGACGTGATAATTAAGATTATTTTTTCTAATTATTTGTTTCTTTTCCAAATACCACCCTCGATCAACCGGCTACCAGAGGGGATGTTTCGCGAAGAGAGTTCTTCGGAGGAAAAAATGACAAACGCCACGAGACGAATTTTTTTATTTTCATTAGAAAAAGGACGTGATAATTAAGATTATTTTTTCTAATTATTTGTTTTTTTTTTCAAAAGCCACCCTCGATCAACCGGCTACCAGAGGGGATGTTACGGGAAAAGAGTACTTCGGAGGAGAAAATGTCAAACGCCACGAGACGAATTTTTTTGTTTTCATTAAAAAAACGACGTGAAAATTAAGATTATTTTTTTCTAATTGTTTGTTTCTTTCCCAAACGCCACCCTCGATCAACCGGCTACCAGAGGGGATGTTTCGCGAAGAGAGTTCTTCGGAGGGGAAAATGACAAACGCCACGAGACGAATTTTCTAGTTTTCATTCGAAAAAGGACGTGATAATTAAGATTATTTTTTCTAATTATTTATTTCTTTCCCAAAAGCCACCCTCGATCAACCGGCTACCAGAGGGGATGTTTCGCGAAGAGAGTTCTTCGGAGGGGAAAATGACAAACGCCACGAGACTAGTTTTCGTTTTAACCGCGATACTTAGGACAAGTCGTACGGAACTCGAGCATTTCAGAATTTCTCTCGGACCTAATTTACTACACGTCTATATACCCGACGTTACTCGATATAGGTAATCCCGATGCTGTTGCAGGCAAAACCACATTCCCGTTTTCGCATCAAAGGAACCTTCGCGTGTCCCTCCATATGTCCCCGAGTATGTTTGTGTATGTGTGTGTCTGTGTGTTTCAGGACAAGAGGAGAGAGAACAAACCGCAAGAGTCGCTTGGTATCCCTCTCGCTCTCTCTCTCTCCTCTCTTCAACCGCCTCAACATGGAAAACCACTGCCGTGTGTTTCCGATTCTGGTCAGAACACAGGAGTGGAGCTTGCTGCTTTTGCCATACGCTTCTCGCTGTGACGACCACGAGAGATCATCACCGGGGCCAAAGCAGGAGAGTAACGTACAAAATCTCGACATGCGGGCGAGCACGACGAAAGCTTTACGCTACAACGAAACAGAAATGCTGGAGAGAGAAGGATGATAAACGGTAGAACGAAGCGTCGACAAAAGAAATTAATCGGCTTGGTCCGGTAATGTTATTTTCATACAAAAAAACAAATCACCAGAAATAATGAAAATTCCTAAATCAACCAGAGGAAAATATATTTTTATTTACACCGATGCAAATAATACAAAAACTTTTACAATAATTTGAAACAAAACAGATAAAAATCCAGTTGAAAATTCTTCGTTTTCTGACACATTCGTCTCGTCACGCTGTTCGAGCCGCGTGATCTACGAAAAAAAAAGCTCGCCAACGTCAAATACGTATAATCATTCTCGTGTCTTGTCCGTAGCACGAATTTCCGTTTCGTACGTAAAACGATATCGTCGTTTTCTCGCGCGTAAATTGGCGTGACGAATTTCGTAGTTGACGGTGGCCATCACGCCGATGCCTCCTAACGACAGGATAAACACAGACCGCAAGAGGAGAGTTTCATGTACCGGAGTACGATTATACCGTCGAGTAGAAAAGAGAACTGTTTTTCCGGGGTTCACCTGTACACACACACACAAACACACAAATACGCACGAACATAAAAACATATAACCCTCGAAACATCATTTTTTATTCTCTTTCCGGTATAGTGTTCGTGCTCCAGGTAAACCCAACCTTTCGTACGATACATATAACGAGACCCGAAAATTAATAGTCGAACGAAGGTCGTCTCGTACAGAGGGGTTGACGTAGAAAACAACAACCCCCGTAGAGTTCCATCGTCTACCGTTAACGAGAAAATAAGTGAGGTCTTCCAATGGACAACCTGATTTTCCATGGCTTAAGAGGAATATAAATATACGTATATCCGGGGAGGATACGAAAAGGCGAGCTACGAAAAAGCTTGGAAAAATGTCGGAAGTGTCTAGAAACGAAACATTCGAAAATGTCCGAGAGATCCCTCCCGTTCTTACACCAGACCGGAAATCGTTTCGCACCGAACATCTGCTACCGCAATATCATCGATGATGACATAGATATATATATATATATATAGTATAGAGCACGTGCGATAATGAGAGCGAAAAAAGTTCGCGTGTTGAAGAAACGGCGAGCGGTTCACGAAGTCGCTCGCGCGATATTTTCGCCTCGATCGACAATGAACGAACTCCTCTCCCATTATTTTCTAGTGGCGTATAGCCACTCGCGCCTTGTATACCTGCATACGGGAGTCCGACATTACTTTGGGGAATGTATAACCGACGTTGGACGTCGGGCGATGTACAAAAGACCGATATGGCGTTCTGCGGTTTCGGGGGTGCGATGGGAGGTCGCTCTTCCGGACGATTACCTAACCACTTTCATTCTCTCCTAAAATAACGTGGATATCCGGGGAAAAAATAAGAATTTTGCAAGAGAGAAAGAGAGAGAATGTGTACCTGCTGGAAGTTTGAATAATATGCTAAAGTCTATCCGGGACGAGAAGTAAGAGAGAGAGGGAGAAAAAACAGGAACGAATTGAAGAAAGAGAAAAAAAAGGAGGAAACGTTGCAACAAAAGCGTCCTGCATAACGAACGCCCGGAAGGATACTGCGGTGTCCGGATCGGTTCTTCTTCTTCTTCGTCTCGTCAGTGAGAGGAAGAAGTTAGAGCGAGAGAGAGAAGGAGAAAACGGATCTCGCGCCCCGAAGATAATAGCGAGTCCCGGCACCTCCGGAAGCCACCGCAAAATTGCACCCGAAGAAGAAGAGGAAGAAGGTGGAATAAGGGAATATAAAAGAACTGCGAGAATTGAAAGCGACTAAGGTGCCGGCGGTCACTCGTAGAAATATACCTCGTGGCAGATATGCCGTTTCGAGAATGCAGAAATATGCGCACGCGATGCACCTTCGAGGAAGTGGAACGATATGAAAAAAAAGCAAAGAAAAAAAATGAGCAAAAAAAGTAGACGGAATGAGCGTTGTACGCTCTCGGCACCGACAGGAAGGAAGTTCGACCGATTCTCTGCGGTCGTGACGAACAACCGGTGAGTTCTCGCATTGACCCCCGGTCGCGTAGTTCTCGGGGACAAAATCTAGCCTGCTAAAAAAATCCGTTATCGTAAAGAAAAATTAATTTTTCTCTTTTTAACGAAAAGAGAATTTCGTTCGTTTTGTTGGAAAATTTGGAGTCGCGTATTGTTTGTTCCTAAACGACCCGAGGGCAAATCTTTGCGATTTTTCCAGCGTATTTTTCAATTACAAAATTAATTAATTCCGATGGAGAAAGAGAAATATTTTCTTACAAAATAAATAATCGTTTTCGATCGATAAAATTCGTAAAATTTAGATGTTGCACATTGTATTCGATACGAACGCGTTCCTATCATCGTAGAAATTCCTTCTCGAGGAGCCGACGATCCGTGAAACACTCTCTCTCTCTCTCGTAAATCGTCGATTCATTAGTTGCTCTTGCCACGACTTTTTCATCCTTTTATCCTTCGTTTAATGTTTTTTTTCTCGCGATCAACGTTTCGCTCTTCTCTCTCTCTCTCTCGCTTTTTCTGTCTCAAACTCTTTCTCTCTTTAGGTTCGAGATCAACTCGAGAGAATATCGAAATAAATTGGTCGTGTCGCGTCCCTCGACAGCGAAGCTTCCAATTATTTTCGCATTTAATTTACAGACGATTATAAAGTCGTTATAATGGATACAACTCTCTCTCTCTCTCTCTCTTTCTCTCAGTACGATGGTAATAATACTATACGCGTGAACACGACGAGAATTCAACTCCTATCTCTCGCTCTCATGACCGTTTCCTTTTTATTTTTCACGTTCCATCCCGAGTCTCGCGCTCCCGCGAGCAATTTACTCGCGCGATATTTCGCAGTAGGCCTTGCCTCTCTCTCTCTCCCTTCCTGACTTGGCTCGTTATAGCTCTCGCACCTGTATGTGTTTCTGTGTTCTCGCCACATAAATAATAAATGCGAAGAATGTTTCTCGGTGTTAATTCACCGTGGCTTATTCTCAATGAAGCAGTGAGAAAAACGAACAAAAAAAAAGGGAGAGAAAGAACGAGAGGAAGAGAAAGATAAAGAGAAAATATCACGTACGTAAATGCTAACGTGTTTACCCAAAATTTGTTAATAAATCAATCTTCAACCGGACGTTCGACGCGCCCGACAGATTTTAATTTTTCCGGCGCGCTGTTCATCACAACGGCTCGTTTCGTGCGTTCGTTACACGGGGTTAATATTTTGGCGTGTACAATCTGCTATCTGGTGGAAAATAGTCGGGAAAGGCCGCTAAAGAGGGCTGGTTCGAGGGAGGGGGAGGGGGGGGGGGGTAAAGGCAGGGGGGATTATCGCGAGCTTTACAACACAACTCGCCAACAATACGATTCGAACACATTGCCAGCCCATCCGGGTTATTCTCATTTAAATTTTCGACCCAGGGTACACAATTCTCTCTTCTCTCGACTACGTAGCGAAAGAGAGAGAGAGAGAGAGGGAGAGAGAGAGAGAGAGAGAGAGAGAGAGAGATGGAGCGAAGCGCTCGTTTACCGCAATGCTGCGTAAATACGCGAACAATTAATAATTCCGAGAGAAAATTTATAACGCGCGAATGTTTCATAATACTGTGATATATAACGATGATGAGTATCGAATCCCCATCGTTTCCTCCCCCTCTACACTGTCCCCTTCCCTTAACCCAACGAAACAATCTTCCTACGTTATAATTTCCGGAATAGGATAAATCAATTCGCGTTCGAACGCAAATGCATAACAGCGTTTTCCCGGAAGCCTCGAGACAACGATAACAGTGCGGTATACGATATTTTTACAATCTGTTTATCGATGAAATTTCAACGTAAAACGAGCATAATAAATAATTCAACCCCTTCCCTTCCACCCTTATCGCGCACCTGACTGGTCAGCCTATTCCTGAGGATCGCGTCGAACAAAATGTACGTCGGGGGGATTGAGCAAAAAAACAGGAAACTCCGTTGTCCCGGAATTTGATCGATCCGGGAAAAACTCGTAGCGAAAAAAGGAACGTTCGCCGTACGCGTGTATAAAAAAAAATAGAGGAAAAAAAAAAGAAAAACGATACACGTACGAGTCGATATCCGGGTTTCGACGTTGATACGAACGATTCCGAAACGCTTCGTCGTCTCTCCACGAACGCGATAGTTTCAAAGTGCCTGCGCCCAAAGCCATGCACGCCGAAAGACAAAATAGGGCGGTACAAAAACTAGAGAGAGTGAAATAATCGCGAACGCGAGTCTATACGTAAATGGAAGAGTCTATTTTGTCACGTATCGAAAATAGGGGTAGGGGGTTGGTTCTCTGTAACGACCCTTTTTCAAACCTAAATATACAGATATACACGTTTTGTTTATCGTAACCGGGTGCGTATTGAAAGCGTTCCGGAGAATCGAGGATAATCGTAGAACTGGAAACACCCAATACTCGTTCGCTCGGGAGAGTCAACGCGTCCCGCGTCGATGCGGGGGTGGAAATACAGTAAAACGTTGTGGAGGATAGGAAACGCTCGGTCGGTAGTGAGAAGGGTAGCTTTAAAATGAAAAGGTAATGACTTGTGACCGGAGATCATTTCGCGTGGTGATTTCCCAACCCTCGATCAACCCCCTACCTCACGTACCACCCTCTCTCTCTCTCTCTCTCTTGATCTCTCGCACGGTACGCACAATGGCCATTGTTGACCGACACGGTCACGCATCGACGATGGAAATGACGCTCTCGAAACTTCGGGGATACGTTGAACGCGAGGGCTTGATTTATTTTACTCCCTCTCTCTCTCTCTCTCTCTCGTTCGGGGGTGGGAGGATTGGATAGAAAAATCCGAATAAAACGAGGAATCTGCCCTAAAATTGACGATAGTCGTTCGATCGTCGTTTCGCAGGCGCGGAATGACGCATTTTCACGTGAAAAGAAACACCGCGAGGATGGACACCCAAACGATCCAGAGAGAATAATGGACGTTCTTGTTTCTCAACCCTCTCCAGTAGGCTCTATGGTTTATTCCGCTTTGTGATTTACCGTTGGTAAATCGACCATTATTGTACACCCTCGCACATGTTCTATATAAGCGTATAGAAATAACGACAGTCAATTGGCGCTTGACGAAACAGCCAAGAGACGATTTGGATTGCTGAAAAACAAAGTAGAAGATTATTGTCCGTCGGCTCGCTCGACGCTGTGTAACACTGTCTCCCTTTTACGAACCCTCGTATATCGTTATTTGTATCATTCTTTTAGATATGTTTATTTTCATTTAAGGCTCGTTATTTTTTTACAAAATGAAGCAGAATTTATCACGTCTTTTAATCGGATTTGTACCGGCATAACTTTGTCATTTTTCCATGGAGACGTTTGTTGGAGTAAATCAGTGATCCAATTTACCGACCTGGGCCATATTCTACCACTCAATCGTACAGACACCGCGTAGAGTTTTCGATGCTGTGGCAGGCGCCATCTTAGTCTGCATTCCATTGTTTTAGATGATTCATACCTTCCCTCCCTCTCTCTCTCACTCCCTTTCTCTCGCTGGATCGCTGGCCAAGGGGAGCTCGCGCAGCCATCTAATTTATTAGTTTGAATATCGAGCGAGCATAAACGGGGCGCTTGATGCGATTGAGGGTAGGACCGAGGGGCTGAAGGGCAGAGGGAGTTTGGCGTCGCGGCGCTCGGACCTCCTAAGTCTTTTCTCCTCTCTCTCTCTCTTTCTCTCTCTCTATGTGTGCCCCTTGTGGAATAAGGTTTGCCCTGGCTAGCTGGGTGGCCGAGGACCATCTCTTGTTTATACTCCTGTCCCTCTGACTCTACTCCTCTGCTTCTTCTCTCCAAAGCCTGCGCCTCCTCCCTGCCCCCTTTTTTATTCATCACGTCTTCTCGCTATTTTCTCATCCTTCGTTCTTCATCTCTCAACTATCAATATATATGTATATATATATACGTATATTTATGCTCGAATGATATTCGCGCGATCGGTATGTGTCGCCCCCTCGCGATCCCTATCTGCTTCGATTAAGCTCTTTTATTGCATCTTGCACGTCTCTCTCGCTCCTTAGCTGGACCATTTTTATCGCCGCGACAAAATTCACGAATTATCATACGATGCGAGAACGTTTGGGAATTGATCGATGGGATTTACCCGCTTGCCTTCTCGTATATAACGATTTTTCGGAACGAAATTATTTTTGCACGGGGTTTCTCGCTTAGAAAAGCGAGAGCGAGATCTTGAAGAATTTTTCACAGGCGCATCACGTAGAACCAGATGTCCTGTGACTCTCCTTCTCCCCCTTTCTCTCTCTCTCTCTCTCTACCTTTCCCGGTTCTTCTTTCTCTCGAGCGCTCGCGCGAGAGTTTCGCCTCCGAATAAAATGCTGATTCCTCGAATTTCTCACGACTCTACCTTTACTCACGTGGCGTACGTGTTTAATCGCGAAAGTATTTCGCTCTCGGCATCCCGATTACTGTATTTATTAACATATATACCGCGTAAGATCGTCGAGGATATAAAAATCGCAAGGTGCGGTCGATTTTTCGCCCAACCGCAGAATAAAAACTTTTCCCTTTTTTTTATCATACAAAAACAAAAATCTTTTTTTTCCACCTTAATTCCGAAGAGAAATCGGTATCGAACTTTGAACGACTAATAAAAAGAGAATGAAGACGAAGAGAAAGAGACAAAGATCAAAATTGTCCGCGTGAACTCCCCCCCCCCTCCCTCCATCCCAGTCGCCCCCCCTCCTTCTCACTCGCTCGCCGGGGTCAAACGATTTAGCCCCCTCGGCACGTATGAGCCCCTGAGCATGAGAGAAGAGCGAGGTTGAAATCGCACGCGCACTTTGTTTCAGCCACCCGTAAGATACGCATCTTCCTCTTTCTCTCCGTGTGTGGGAACGAAGACGAGACCCAGAGCATTCTCGCTCGATCCTTCGTACCACGTCTCGCGGTCGTCGTTGTCGCATCCACCACGACTCGAATGAAAAAAAAAAAAGGAAAGAGATACGAGAGAGGCAAACGAGAAATGAAAATACCATTAAAAAGCATCGCGGGCGTATTCACAGCTGTGCGCGAGCTGGACCGAGAGAGAGAATAACGTAATATTCATCTCGAGTCTTCGGGTACGAGGCTCGCTGCACGAGGAAGCGTGGCGAGGTCAACCTGACGGGGTCATCGACGCGGATCGTCTTCGTATGAATGAAAAAAAGTTCTTAAAAAAAAAGGAAACAAAAAAAAAGATCTAAATCCGGCGTATCAGAGTCGAGAGGAAAGAATGAAGAGCGTAGAATTGAACGAGCACGCGTCTAGTACCGCGTTTAAAACCTACATATACATTTGTTTTATTTTACTATTAATAAAAAAAAGAAAGAAAAAGAAAAGGCTACGAGACAACGAAAACTGGTAGCTCACGAACGAGCGATAAACGTCTCGGTTAATGCGCTACGAGAGACGAAATCGCTCGAGGTTGTACGGAGGTTATGATGAATTGCACGTGAAAGTAACGTCGCGAGTCCAACCGCGATCAACGGAAGAAACGACTTTTAGAAGTGTGGGAATACGTTTACGGTTTTTTTTTGTTTTGTTTTTTCTTTCTCGTTCCATTCCTCGACAAGTGCGCGTCCGCGGTGGCTTCCGTGTCGAACGGGTACGCGCTTATCGTACGCGAGCCATTTTTCTTTCTCTCTCTCTCTTTCTCGTTCTCGAAATTAGGACCGGTCGTCGCGTAACTGTGAACGAAAAAAAAAGCGAGAGACCCGCGAGCGTACGAGAGACATGAATGAAAAAGTAGATCCCGATCTCGCAGTCGCGCGTCGCAACGGAGACCGGAAGTTGAGCCGATTTTAACGGAGCGAGTGCAACGAGCGTTCTCGAAATACTGAGAACTCGAGGATAATATTAAATCGCATTTTAAAAGACGATTTTATATTCCAGTTGGTAGAAGTTTTTTTTTTTATATTCCGCCCGATCGTCAAGGATACCGTACGTTCGTTTTTCAAATTTACAGTACGATACGAAACTTGATACAGGAAAAAGAACAAAAACTATGACTTTTTTTAGTCAAAGATTCTCAAAGTAAAAAAAAGTTGCGCGGTTATCGCACTTTTATTTAAATACAAATGACGTATCCTTTATATTTCTTCCTTCAGGACGTTAACCAGCTTTGTTTTTCATGGTAATCGACGAATTTCCTCTCTATCTTGACAACGTTAATGATTTCATTCCCCAAAGTAAAAAAAAAGTTTCACAGTTATCACACTTTTATTTAAATACAAATGACGTATCCTTTATATTTCTTCCTTCAGGACGTTAACCAGCTTTGTTTTTCATGGTAATCGACGAATTTCCTCTCTATCTCGACAACGTTAATGATTTCATTCCCCAAAATAAAAAAAAGTTTCGCGGTTATCGCGCTTTTATTTAAATACAAATGAAGTATCCTTTATATTTCTTCCTTCAGGACGTTAACCAGCTTTGTTTTTCATGGTAATCGACGATTTCCTCTCCATCTCGACAACGTTGATGATTTCATTCCCCAAAGTAAAAAAAAGTTTCACGGTTATCACACTTTTATTTAAATACAAATGAAGTATCCTTTATATTTCTTCCTTCAGGACGTTAACCAGCTTTGTTTTTCATGGTAATCGACGAATTTCCTCTCTATCTCGACAACGTTGATGATTTCATTCCCTAAAGTAAAAAAAAGTTTCACGGTTATCACACTTTTATTTAAATACAAATGAAGTATCCTTTATATTTCTTCCTTCAGGACGTTAACCAGCTTTTTTTCATGGCAATCGACGATATTTCCTCTCTATCTCGACAACGTTAATGATTTCATTCCCCAAAGTAAAAAAAAGTTTCACGGTTATCACACTTTTATTTAAATACAAATGAAGTATCCTTTATATTTCTTCCTTCAGGACGTTAACCAGCTTTGTTTTCCATGGTAATCGACGATTTCCTCTCTATCTCGACAACGTTGATGATTTCATTCCCCATTAATTTTCCTACGGACATCACGAGAGGCAACGAGGTCGGAGATCGTACGAAGTTACTTTGTCGATGACGAGAGAGAGAGTGAGAGAGAAAGAGGCTCGTGGCAGCTATCAAAAGTATAAAAAGAAGAAGAAAAAAAAAGTAAGGTAATTGAGAAAAGGAACACACGAGAGAGAGAGATTCGTGGCGGTATAGTTGGGTGAGGCCACACGGAACTCTTATCCAGCGCGTGCACACCCTGCCTCCCCTCTCACTCTCTTTCTCTCTCTCTCGTTAGGAGCCGCGAGAGAGCGTGGGTGAGCCGAGAGGTTCGCCAAAGGGAGATGCACTCGAGACTCTCGCATCCCTTCTACACACACATACACATATACACATAGATATACTCATATCCATATAAACACATGAAGAGAGTTCTCTTTGGATCGTTCTCTCGTCGAATGAGAAAAAAAACATCATGGCCGCTCGGCGATGGGGGCGGAATCGAGCGGGTTTAAGCGCCGGAGGGCGCTGAGACTTTGGCTCTTCTATGAGCTTCGAAGACTAACCATCCCTCGTTCGCGATATATCATCCCCTCGTGCAACGCGCACACACACACATACAGATATTTCTCATGAAGAAACACATACTGCATATGCATCGAAACTTTTACAAATTTTCCTGTGAACTCGCAGGGCGCGGTTGAACTTGAACAACAACGAAAAAAAAAAGAAACGTACGCAAGTAGCGCAGCATCGGTGGAAGAGGAGGAGAATTCCTCTCGAGTGATACGAGTGTGAGCGTAGAGAGCTCGAGAGGTCTCTCGGATGATGCCTAATTCGAAACGGGCAGAGGAGAGCGCAACTTTTCCCAGATCAGAACGGTGAGTCGTCTACTAGCGCGCCGTTTATGGCGTACGAAGCTAAGGACGAGAAGGAGGAGGAGGAGGAGATTCTCTCGGAGGCACGGAGTATTGCCAATTAGTCAAGCGAGGAGAGTCCGGACGGATCCGAGAAGGATCAGAATCGACGGGGTTGCGAGGACTAATGTCGAGTGGTCGATATAGTTCCGTTATGGTCAAGCCTCATATATATATATATATATAAACACACACATACATATATATATATATACATATGTACATATATACATAGTTTACATGTATATAGAACACGCTAGAACGTTCACGGATTCGTAGAAATCTCTGGGAGTCTCGTCACGTTTTACGCTGCCGACTTCTCCCTCGTTCGTTCTCGGGGGTTTACAGATGGAACGGAAATCTCCGCGGAGGACGAGCGAGCGAGTTTCGCGAGTAACGTACGTCACACTATGTATACATGTGTGTGTGGGTATCTATATAGACGAGAATGGACCAACGGATGGAGAACGAATTCACCGGCATAACAAACACTTGTATATAGGACATGCTGGTACCAAGGTATATAGAATACTTTATATACGTATAATGTATATATATATATATATATGTATATAGTAATAGGGGCGATAGAACGCGCGAAGCGATTTCTGTCTCTCGCAATCAAGCCGCGTAGGCCGGTCAGTTTGTTCTAATCAGTGCTGACCACGAGGGTGGGAGAGAGAGAGGAGATTTAACTCAATCAGCTAACGAAGCTAGCATGAGATCGGTGACCGGACACACGGCCAATGGGGAAACCCTTAACTGACCAACCCCTACGTACTACACGAGAGGTTCTCGTAGATCGTATAATAGCTGGTCTGTATGTATATATATGTGTGTGTGTGTATATATGTATATATTTTCCCTCATCATCCTTTCGCGTGTATACTTTACGATCTTCTCTTATCTCGCCCTCCGCCATTCGCTAGCTCACTCCCACGATGTTCGACGGTAGCAAAACGTCCCAAATCCTGCTTTCACGTATACAGTCCAGGCAGAAAGAGGGAGGGGGAGGGCTAAATATTTGCCTAGGAGAGCCGCAAACACTTGGCTTCGACCGTGGGTGAATTTCCGGAAGCTGCTGCTACGGAAGAGTTTCGTAATTTGCGCCGAAGTGTAGGCCGCTGTTATCCGACGTAAATTCCTCGTTTTACGATAATGATCTTTCCATCGTGAATAATCAATTTTGTGTGTGTGTTTTAATGGAATAGAATTTATCGAGGTCTCCGTTTTCCATTTTTTCAGATTTTATCAGCCATGATTGGGTAAATTGTGCTTTTTTTATTGTTGGTGATTTTCTCGTAGAGTTTTTGAGATATTGGGAAAAATAAGGTTATTTTCTTCATCAGCGACAAATTTCCGATTCCGTAATTATCCTACAAAGACTTTTTAGACGAAAACAAATTTTGATCCCCGGAAGGAGCCGACAGTCGACATTCGTGATTTACTTTCGCGACTTTGTAGCGTCATTTTAAAATCGGAAATTTCCCGCGTAACATAAATATCATGAAATAAAAGGCTTTTGGAGCGAAACAAAATTTGGACCCATGGCCCAGGCGTTTTTTTGCAGGTCCCTTCCTGTGGGTCCTGAAAATCAAGATTTTCAAAGTGTCGCTCCGGCCACAAAAATTGAGCTATCTAGACGATCCTTGGCTGGTTATCGAGGGCTCGACGAGCTCTTCAAAAAATTATTCGTGCAATTTTCTGTCGGACGAACGAGAACGGAGATACAGCGTGACGAAAAGTCGATTTTTCGAGGTTTCACGATATCCATCGAAATTGGCCATATTGCATTCCGGTGAATTTCAATCCTTTCTCAAGCTCTAAGAACCTATGTCGATCACAAATTTCCTATACAGCAAGATAATCGTGGTTTAGTTACCGATTTTTTCAGGATTTGTCGACCTTAAGTAGGTAAATCTTTATATCGAATTTTTTACCTTTTTTTCCTAAAATTTTTGCAACTTCGAGCCCCAAAAATTGACCTTTACGTAATAGCTCTTTCTATAGATTCTTAGAACTTATATCCATCGTAAATTGCTCGCTGATCACAAATTTATAGGTCGCTTTTCCCTAGCACGAAAAATGATAGGTAAAAAGTCGAAAAAAACCTGAAATCTCACTGTTTTTTCAGGATTTGGCCCATTAATTTCAAACTGTCGAAAAATTGACCATATTTCGCGCGATGCGCGACAAGATTTCAAAAAAAAACAAACCCTTTTACAATCTCTTTTGATAAGAAAAAATTCTCACCGTACAACAAGAAAATCATGATTACGTTTCACCGTTGATATCCATGCCCCGTATTACACGTTAGCCTCGGTGTGTATAAACGCAAAATGTACGAGTCGCACCGTTCCAACCTCCCCCACACAATCTCGCCGCAGCTTCAGCATCGCGTCGGTCTCTTTCAAGTTGGATCATATATACTTCTGTTTGTCGTCAGCGTATAGTCGGCTCGTTTCTCTCGTTTCTCTCGTATCCCCTGCGTTGAGAGAAGTCCGAGACTACCCCGCTTCCTCCTCACCCCTTTCGACACGCCGTGAGAAAAATAAAGAAGAAGAAAAAGAAAAACAAAACGGAAGGCATTATATCGCGCGTCCTACCGGATATATATCCGCGAGAATCGGTGTTCCTGTACGGTGAGCTTTAATACCCGAACCGCCCGGATATTGTCTGTATACGCGATTTTTCGGCATTCGCGGCGAGTACAATCGCAAACTACCTTCATCCTCCTCCAGTTGCCACGATTTTCTCTTTCTTTCTTTTTACATGAATTCAATTTTTGTCAAAATTGATGATCAATTTTTGTGCCAATGAAATTAACGACTGGAAAATGATACGAAACGTAAGGAGAAGAGAAAAGTTCCTGCGGACTTTTGCAAATGAGCCCCCCCACAGCGCGGGACCCACGATGAGGCGCGTGAGCGAAACGACGACTCGCCAACTCATGAATAATCATGATAGCAAATTCGCATTGATCGTCGCGGACGAGACTTTGTTTTTTCTTCTTCTTCTTCTTCTTCTTCTTCTCTTAACCTAGCCACGGCAGAGTTTTTGGCGGATATCGAAATTCTCTCCGAGTCTGGAGAATCCTTGGTTTCGAAGACCACACAAGTCGAACGGAGTACCTAGGCCGCGTATCGCTTCTCCCTTTTCGACTACTGGCGATGAGATGCGATCGAACACGAAGATATTTCCGATTATTTGCTTCGGCGCGACCTGTACAATTATTTATCGCCATGCGTCACGCACCACGTTTCGTCCACCACGTTGCACCCTGTATTCCTGTCAACCACGAAAAGAACACCTCTCTCTCTTACGAATAGTTAGGTCGATTCCTGAAACAATAATAAAAAAAGCAAATTCCTGTTAAAATACAATTTCTTTTTCATATCGTTTAAAATAGTCGAATACTTATACAAAATCTCGGTCGAAATATTCATGCGCGATCTCGTTCGAGGTAAAAAAATCTAAATTCCCAACGGACCCGGAACGATTTCTCGAATTTGTAGTTTTTGAGACGAGAAAGAGAGAGAAGAGAGACGCAAGCAACCGTGAGCGATTGTTATTAATTCATCGTTTTTTCTTCTTCTTCTTCCTCCTCTTCTTCTTCTTCTTCGTATATAAAGAGCGCAGTGTGCTTGGAATTTGATCGCGTCACGTCCGAAAGAATCACGTTGTACGAGGATCAGAATTACTCCATAATACATAGATAGTGAAACGACGGATCGTCGTGTCGGCCACGAATTCGAGATATGTACACGAAACGAGCGCAGCGGCAGCAGCAACAGCAGCAACAGCAACAGCGACAGCAGCAACGGCAGCAGGCGGAGCAGCAGCGAAGCGCACAAACGGTTTAATGCTGATCACGCGCTTGTATACGATCGGTGAACGAGCAGGTATATCTACGCGATGCCGAGTGCGTAGGCGAGACGTGCGTTTGATCGAGAGCCGACCGCGCGCCCGCCATCAGGAGCAACAAAACTCTAAACCATGGAGGGAACACGCAACGAACGAACCGAGAGAGACTATCCGGGCGGTGTGGGCACGGAGGCGGACTCGAAGAGGGGACAAACCGCCGGACACAGACGGTACGAGGATAAAGAGAACAGATCTCTTTGCTTTGCGAGGATCAACGTATACAAACGCCTATGTAGATGTGACGTATTATTTTCACGTTGGCGATAACACCGTGCGAGCCACCCCCCTCGACTCGACTTCGTTACAACTGTTTTTTGGCCATTACGTGCCCAAAACCTTAAATCGCCTAAATTTGGAAAAAATCAACGGAAATAACTACATTTCTTGTTATAGCGTTATAAGAACAAGGAAATTTTTTATCACGTCGGATTTTGATGAAAGCCTGAATCGATAAGATTTCTTTTTTATGATTTATTTTGTAATAATAAGTGAAGTAAATCTCATCGCTAAAGAAATGTGCGATTCGAAAATCGGAATCAAGGTTGAGTGGGAGGTCGAAGAGGTAATATTAGCGGCGTTAATATCGTAAATAGCCTCAAGCACTATCCGTCATCCCTCGTGTGTTAGATTCCTTTTTCCCTTTTTCTTTTCTTGTCTCTCTCGGAAGGTGATGGCTTAAATCGCCGAAATTTGGAAAAAATAAACAGAAATATCTATATTTCTTGTTATAGCGTTATAAGAACAAGGAAATTTGTTATCACATCGGATTTTGATCAAAGCCTGAATCGATAAGATTTCTTTTTAGGCACTCACTATAATATATAAATATTTATTAAAAAATATTAAAAAAAAAAGTGCCTATTAATATTGTCTTCCTAAAAATTCATGTCACAGGAGCCGTACGTCCGCACTCCATTCTCAGCAACCAATGACCGGATCAATCTGAAATTTATACCAAATATGTATTTCATTATAATGAAGAGACCTTTTTAATATAAATCCATTTGGATTTTGTTATTTATGATTTATTTTGTAATAATAAGTGAAAAAAAATCATCACAAAAGAAATGTGCGATTCGAAAATCGGAATCAAGGTTGAGTGGGAGGTCGAAGAGGTAATATTAACGGCGTTAATATCGGAAATAGCCTCGAGCACTATCCGTCATTCCCTCGTGTGTTAGATTCCTTTTTCCCTTTTTTTCTTTTCTTATCTCTCTCGGAAGGTGATGGCTTAAATCGCCTAAATTTGGAAAAAATCAACAGAAATAACTACATTTCTTGTTATAGCGTTATAAGAACAAGGACATTTTTTATCACATCGGATTTTGATCAAAGCTTGAATCGATAAGATTTCTTTTTTATGATTTTCTTTTTTAATAATAAGTGAAGTAAAATCATCGCAAAAGAAATGTGCGATTCGAAAATCGGAATCAAGGTTGAGTGGGAGGTCGAAGAGGTAATATTAGCGGCGTTAATATCGTAAATGGCCTCGAGCACTATCCGTCATTCCCTCGTGTGTTAGATTCCTTTTTCCCTTTTTTTCTTTTCTTGTCTCTCTCGGAAGGTGGTGCGCGGTACCACCCTAGCATTATATTCGCGGGATAAAGAAATCTTCGTGCTGAGAAAACGAGAGAACAAGGCGAGGCGAGTTCCTCGCTGGGAGCGAGATAGAGACAGAAAGAGAGAGAGAGAGAGAGAAATAAACGGGAGACCGAAGGGACGAAAACCAATCAGGATATATCTATCGAACGCTACGTTCTCTTGCGTTTTGTAAGTTGGAACGGGGCGGAGGGAGGGCAGAGCCAGAGAGTCCCATGGCGTGACGGCTAAGAGATTACTTACTTGACTTAATGCCGCGGTGGTTTCTATCGAGAGAGATCCGAGCCACGAAGAGCAACCTCGTGCTATCTATCTCACTCTCTTTCCTTCTCTATCTCTGAGCGTGTTCCTTGAACACGGGTGCGCGACCGCCAGAGCGAGAGAGCAATCTCATTCTGTCTCTTTCCCTCCGTCTTCTCGCAACGTTACAGCACACTGTGCGATGAAGGGCCGGTATAAGCTCGTTCCCTCGCTAGCGCGCGCCTTCCGCTAATCTCTTCGCTCCCATCGAGTCACGGACTCGAGAGTGGATCGTGTACCTATTACACCTGCCGTCCAAGATATCCTCCCTTCTTTCTCCTTGCTACTCGGACGCGGTTTGTCTTTGCATTTGGGGTTGGGCCTGAGACTGACATTGGGCTTGAGCTTTAGGCTAGACTTGGGTTTAGACTCGAGCTTGAGCTCCTGGCTTGAGATTGGACTGAGAAAATCTCACGAAGAGAAAGTCTCGCTATTCTCTCTCTCTCTCGCGGTTCCGGTAGCAGTATCGTTATAAACGTACCCTAGATATAGTCACTTTTATCTTATCGGATCGTTGGTCGGCTAGGGAGCGAGGCTCAAAGTGCGCCAAGTCTTGTGCACGGGTTGCAAGACGCGCGAGCGACGAGAGCGGCTGCACAGCAAGCGCGCTTTCGTCGCCGTTGCTCGCTTTACCTATACGCTCCCATGTAGCGCGAGAAAGGAAAATAAGAGAAAGAGAAAGATATAGAGACTACGTTCTCTACTCTAGAGTTGCCTCATTACCGTAATTAGCCCCGGAACTTTTGCCTCGATCTCCTTGTAAAATCTCACCGCGTATTCTATCCTACGTCTTTGCGAACGTGTGTGCGTTGGCATCGACGACACCACTCGCCACTGGTAACGCGACAGCGGAAGCATTAAACGACTATAAGATAAAGAAAAACTAGAGTTGGATCGAAACGATGAACGATGATTCCTTGCCGTTGAGGTAGATGGAGGGGACGATTGGCAAATTGCGAACGAAGGTTGGTCCGTGGCCGCCGTGATCGTCGACGTATCTGCGAAAGAGAGAAAGAGTGTGTGAGTGAGCGAGTGAGTGAGAACGAGCCGAAATATGTACAAGAGTCAGAAATCAAAAAGAGAGATAGCTGCTTGTTATACACAAATACACGTACAGGACATGTATAAATATAAATATATATATATATATATATATATATACGAATGTTACGCTGCGTGGCGTCTACAGGCGCCCAAGGTGGTCGGGTAATTTCGTCGAGAGAGTCGAAGAAGCAGAAGAAGAAGAAGAAGAAGGCGAAGAAGAAGCTGAAGAAGAAGAGAAGGAGAAAGATGGTAGGGAACGAGAGAAAGAAGAAAAAAAAGGAATAAGACCGCCGGCAGCGCGAGCACCTCAACAGCTCTCGCAACGAAGATGCTGCTGTGTTGGTCGACGAGAAACGTGGAACGTAACGCGAGTGAACGAGAGAAAGAGAGAGGACGAAGACGAGATCGTTCTCGAAGCAACGAGCGAGAACGATTACGAGGAGAAAAAGAGAGAAAGAAAATGGTAGAAAAAGAGAGAATGAAGGAGAGATAGAGAGAGAAGCTACACTCTCTCCCTCTCTCTCTTTGTTGGAGAGAGGCCCATTGAGAAAGAAGTTTTTGGCTTCGGGATATAAAAATGTGTTGATTATACGTTACGTCCAGTGCGAAATCGGGAGAACGGGGAAGAGAGAGAGAGAGAAAGACAGAGCCCACCCCGGGAACAGCAGCCAGGCAGCTCTTTCTCATTTTCTCTCTCTCTCTCTCTCTCTCTCTTTCACTCATCGTTGCTTCGTTGCTCACTCAGTCTTCTCGAAACGAGATGTCGTTGAGAAAACACACACACACACACACAAACACAGAGGGACGTAAGGATGAGAGACGCGGAAGGTGATGGCTGCAGGGTCGTCATCACGTTCTCCTCTTCGTCTGGTCGAAACGGCGAGAAATGACCGGGACACACGACGTGGTCTCTCCCGACGCGTAGGCTGACATTAGGAACCGCACCGGGATCGTTAAATGCCCGTGGGCTCTTTTATATGCCCCTGTATAGTTACTTCTATATACAGACATATATAGAAGCGTATAATAGAAGCGAAGCTCGTTCGCTTATCACCCTCTACAACACCCCCTTAATACAGAACGAACATCCGGAACTTCCTTTTATATTCTGTATTTTATTTTTTTATTTTTCTTTTTTCAAGAAATTTTGTGGTTCCCGCGTCGCGTTCTCTCGCAACGTGGCGGAAGAAGGAAATTGATTCTCAGGATAATAGTATCCACCTTCCAAGAGCCGTTTATTCATTTTATATTGCCGAGAAGGGATCGAGCTTTTTTTTTCTCATAAGAAAATTTCAATAGGAAAAGGAGTCATTAGCTTTTATACGATGACAACAAAATTTTCCGTTTCAAAATCATGATAACTAATTTTTGATATTGGTCTCCTATTGTATCTTGATCGAACAGAGCGATTATAGTTCTACAAAATTTCCATTTATCTCGTCGATAATTATTTCTTAATTTGAAAGAAAAAAAAAGAAAAATAGCTTTTATACAACGATAACAAAATTTTCCATTTCTAAATCACGAGAACTAATTTTTATATTTTTCTCCTATTGTATATTGATCGAACAGAGCGATTATAGTTCTACAAAATTTTCATTTATCTCGTCGATAATTATTTCTTAATTTGAAAGAAAAGAAAAGAAAAAAAGCAATTACGCCTCGAAAAAGAAAAAAAGAATGTTTTGTTTAGTACAAGTTTCCAACGCTCTGCGTTATTCATTTCGTTTTGGAGAATCCCGCCCAAGTAGTATAATAGAGAAATACATTTCCGCGTGCCCATAATCCTCGTGTATTTATATATATACATATATATTTCTGAAGCTGCGTGTGCACCCACGGGCTCTCTCGAGGCACGTATACACTCTGGAGAAAGAGCGAGAGAGACAGTAAAGAGAAAAGTACGTTGGCGAGAGAAGCTCGGAGAGGAGGAAAGAGATTAAAAATAAATAAAAGGCAATAAGTGCGGGGCCCCGTGCGAGACCGGTCATTACGCGAGGCGGGCCCACCTTGTTAGCCCGAGTGAGAAGGCCCCCAGAGCACGGACGCGACCATAACACAAACATACACACGCAATAGCTCTCTGGGCAAATATAAAGCAATATATATACACAAACATATACAGATACATATAAATATTCATACATACAGGCGTAAATGGTACGCTGAAAAGTTTCGAGTGTCCAACCAACACAAAACTCTCATTCAGGATCTTTCCTCGTTCGTTCTCGCGCGAGAAAAGGGGATATATATTCATCCTCTGGCGCCTGTACGACCGCGTTAAAATTGCCCCAAAAATTCGAAGAATTCGATCCTTCACCTCGCGCCCAGTTCGGTGAGAAAAGTTTGTAGATTTTTGTCTTGTTTCTTTTAATTTGTTTTCGTTTCTCTTTATCAAGGGAGTGTGTTCGTTGGCTTGCTTTTTTGAAATTATGTTTTCATGGAGACATCCGTTGTCACGGCATTGAAGGCCTCGATAGAGAGGAAAAAAGAAATAAATAAATTAAAAAAATATGAGAGAAAATGGTCGTCGTTGGTCGTCGAATCGTGGGTAATGACTAATGCTTTGCTCGGTAATTGGACAAAGCAGCCGCAAATTGGACCACCGCGCAAGAGGTCGTCGAGGTCGGCGAACGCTAATTGTCATGGCTAATACCCTTGCCAATGGTCCGTTATTTGCATCTACGGCTCATCGATATAGATATACGTCGATATATAAATATATCGCTCCAGTCCCGGTCCGCGTATATAACGCGTAAGAAACTCGCTGTGCGTCGCGTCCCATCCCCTGTTCCTCCTTTCATGACGTTATAACACACGCGACCGATCGCTGATCGCACACAGTGCCGAGAGATTAATGTCGCCCGAGAGAGAAAGAGAGAAAGATAGGCAAGTCCGCCACCCGCGGAGTGACTTTTAACAGTCCAGAAATAGAGTAAGTAAGGGAGAGAAGGGTGAAATGCAGGAGAGACAGAGAGAAATTGAATGCTCGACTTGGTTCAATAATATTCTCGAAGACAGAGAATTTGACCGACGTTCGTACGTTCGTCCAAACGAGAGACACGCGTTTCAATTTTTGTTTCGAAACCTCGTTGAGCGAAGGTTCATCGCCACTCTTGATTCTCCGGAGGTTCCAACGAGCGTTCGAAAATTTCGACTCCGGGCAATGCAGGTAAGTGTGGCTCTGGCACGGAGGCGTGTCCGGCTCCCTGGTGGTCCGCCACAGGCGTAGGTAATACTTTCGCGTTCCGTCTCACTTTCGCTCTATCGCGACCCACGATTACTAGTTAATCAATTTCAAATTCATCTCCAGTTCCTTTTTTCTTCTTCTCTCTCGACTAGGACAGATTGATTCGTCACGGAGAGCATTAAATCTGTCCGTAGATCCTACTGCGTCCTCCTGCGACCTTAACGAGCACTCGATGTAATGGTAAAAATTATTTCTGTAATTGCAGAAATTAATTGATTAATTTGTTCATTTTATCAATTCATAAATCAAGAGGTTAATTAATGATAAATAAATAGATGTTACTAATTAGTTAATTAATCAGGAAGTTTTTCTTACCGATAATATGTATTTATTTTATGTATAATTATTGTTTATTGTGTCGTATAATTGTCGTTATTTATTTTCGCGATCAAGATTTTTATTTGTTTTCTTCGTCAAATTAGCGAGATAAAATAAGAACCGAGAAACGAGTCGAGAAAATGGTGTCCATCTAAAAGGCGAATGTTTTCGTCACGCGGATTATATCCTTCGGACCCCATCATTTGTCAAGCCACGTACACATATAACCATGCGTTCCCCGTACGATTTTTCGCGCGAGGGGGGTGAAATAGAAGGCATCCAGCTGTTATGACTTTGCGGCGGTAGAATGCTTCGGATAATTGGACATGTCGACCGTGATAACGTTAAAACGCGCAAAGCGCCTACGTTCCACCACACGCCCTTAAATCTCCGAAACCTTTCATTAATACAAAAAAAAGAAGAATTGTAAACATAACGTAAAACAGCAAAAATCATCTCGTTGAATGTTTTAAAATAAATCATTAGACGAGAAATTGCATTTATTACCACTGGTTCGCGTTACTTTTCTCGCTACCTTCGTCACGCACGAGGAAAATTTTCTATAAACGTATATCTTTTATCATCGCATGCCCCAACTACTAGAAACATAAATACGTCGAGATTAATATGCGGTCACAAATCCCAAACGGGTCGGTACTTTATATCGTTCACGATATCCGTGAAGAGTCGTTGGGGTGGGAACAATAGCGACCAGTCGCAATAAAACTGTGTATAGAAGGGAAATAGAGAACGAGGCGAGAGACGAAGATAGAGAAAAGTGGGGCTCTTGCCTTTGCGTTTAAGGTTACAGGATTGCGACTACTGCCGGCTTCGACCGGGTCGAATGTGTGACGGACTGCTCCGCAATATTGCACATTCCTATCTCCTTCGTAAATTCGGCGAGCGTGAAATGCAACGAGAAGAATCGTGACGAATTATCGTGGCCAATTTCGACGTAACAAGAATTCTTCTATGTGCGTGTCCATATTTCCGCTCTTATTCCTTTTTTGTCAAACTCATCTCTTCCTTCGTTGGCTTCTTTACCTGGAACCATCATTATTCGATTTAAAAACAAAATTTTTTTATTGTAATCTTACCTTACCGCCAGCATGAGAATAAATTGAAACGTCTCGCGATCTCGTCGCGAGATACGAAACGAGCGGAATTTCTCCGCCGCCGATATATGCAAATTGATCGATCGAATTAATAAATTACAACCTGTTCTCATCGGTGTGCCTTTTAGGATTTTTCGTCTCCGGTCGGGCATTGAACGCGAATGAGAACTGGGAGGGACTTTTGTAAACGACTCGCCGAGCGATGCGACGAGATGCTTTTCCTTCTGCTTCTGTCTCCATTGTCCTCGGTTTCCTTTCCCAACCTGGTTTCATTGATCTTGATTTGATGTTTCTTGTCGTCGCACTTTATCCCTTGCACACTTTTCACTGACGAGCATTCACTACCTGTTTACAATGTTACAAGGTTATGTGACACAATGATATATTGTGCCACATAACTTGGTAAATACACAAGGCCCGGATCTAATTTTATTCGCACCGGTGCTCCGAGCGATCTATTCGCGAATTTTCAACGAATTATTGGTTCGAACATTACTAATGATGTTATTAAAGTCGAATAATATACGAAACTTGACAGCAGCTTTTTATTAGTGGCAGCCATCTTGTGCGAGTCGTTAAACGCACAGTGCGCATGCGTAATAATATTCTCGCTGGGACCGCCGGCCATATTTTCTCCCTCTCGCTCTCTAATCACTCTCGCCCTCTCGTTGGCACACAATTGAACTATGTCGATAAGAAAACCGCATAATTCGAATTACAAGTTTTCAAGTGTGCCGTGTGAGATTTTTATGCCGCGATACGATTCAGCGAGATTTTCGTTCGTGTCAAGGAACATTGGGCATACGATCTTATCGTATCAAGAATAAAGGAAAATAATACTCCCGAACAGACAAGAATTGTAACAAATCGCGTGAGAAATGGGTGCCACTTAACAAGGTGGTGTCTCCGCCGGCGGCCATGATGGAAAGGGTCGAGGAACGTACGAGAGTGGAGGTAGTACTACGCGACTCAATCACGACTGTCGTGGTCATAATAATAAAACCAACGAAAAAATCAGATGTTGCAATTATTTATAAAACGAATACACATGACAAACTGTTCTCTATCAACGCTATACAATTTCGGTAAGAAAAATAAAATAGAAATTTGCCAAGGCTGAGAAGATATACGTTATGTACTTACATTAATCCGGCAGTCGCAAGTATAAAAAGAGAAGAAATACGTGACTACGAAGATGAGTGAACCCGAGTGAAGAGTGAAAGAATGAGAGAGCGTCAACTTTGTTTGCGTGGTTCATCGTTCGTGGGATCACGCCAGCCAAACGTGTGCAGACAGAAGAGTGCTGCTCTCTTGGACGAGAGTGAAACGATCATCCATAAATTTTTTGCAAAAGCCATCCGCAACGCCATGATAAAAAGAGCAAAGGAAGAACACCGGTGATTCGTTTTGTCACAGAGAGTCGACTGTACGAGAGACAGTCATTAAGCGACGCCCCTCTGACTTTTCGTAAATGGTGAATTAAGTAATTGGCGTCGTATTCGTCGTTGTGGTCTTGTCTCCCGATACTGAAACAGTGACAAATTACAGGTATCACTCTACCCGTCGTTGTGATAAAAGTGAAAGAACGCTCAAATCTCGGAAAAATAACAAAAAAAACGTTTGCTAAAACGTATCTTAACACTTGCTCGATGTTCCATACCCAAAAACAGAAACTCTTATAGAGATATCTGAGGGATATATTGAAAATTCCAAACGAGTCGAGTCCTGAAAACTTGCAGGGTGTTCCTCTCTGCGGTTTCTTTCCACGCAGCCTGACAGGTGGAACTCGAACAGGCCAGAAAAAAAATCCCCACAGCTTTCTCTCTCTCTCTCTGTCGTCACGTTTACGATAATGACGCAGTTCGTTCATATATTTATTATATAACATTTTTCTTCCAACGAAACATCTGTGTAGCTACGAACAAGTCATCGAACCAGTGTACACGCGGTAATCGACCGAATAACCTAAAAAACAAACATAAAATCGACGTTCGTTCCAAAAAAGCGGGACGGTCTCAAAATTTGTGATAAAAATCGACTCACGTATTTTAACATCGCGTTTCTAATGCCGAGGAGTCTCGAAACGGGTGACGCGCCATTTAGAATATCACGCGACGCATACCGAGGCTGTGGCGGAGAGAAAGACGCGAATAGAAAGACCGCGACGTGGACTCGACCGCGGATAAGGCAAAAAGGGACGAGGTTTTGCGCGCCGAAGCGCAGAAAGAGAGACTTTGAGAAGAGAGACGAGAATGAAGAGAGGGAGAGAGCTGGAGCGAGTTTTGAGCCGGGCGCGGATCCAAAACGAGAAGAAGTCGGCGCTTTTGGCGAAGAGGCGCCCCGTGGCGCGCGACATGCTCGTTCTGACCGCCATTTAGCGTGAACCTGTCTCTCTCCGAGAGGCACCACCATGAAGAGAGAACAGCAGCAGCAAACAACGTGGCTCGACGCTTCTTCTTTCTTTTTCTTTTCGTCGTCCTATGTGCGTACGAAGAACGACGAACTGTGGCCCGCCTTGCTCTATTCTTCACTCGACAAATCTCTAAAATAATAGGCAAAAGTTGGTGAGGAAATTGTCTCAAAGAAATTCATCTTAGAATACAAAATTGGAATATACTTTATATCTACAAACTGACCAATGCGAGATAGATTGTACTACAATGGTACGTATAATATTTTCTGTTTTTGTCTTTGAGTGAGACTTTGCAACACACTTTTTTATACTATCGACAATATTTGATTTTTCCTTGGTATGTTTCAGTCTGAAAAAATAAAAAAAGAGACTGTTATAGCTCTTGAGATAGATTGTAGCTCTTAGAGTTAGATTGTACTACAATGGTACGTATATTTTCTGCTTTTGTCTTTGAGTGAGAATTTGCAACACAACTTTTTTATACTATCGACTATATTTAATTTTTCCTTGGTATGTTTCAGCCTGAAAAAATAAAAAAAGAGACTGTTATAGCTCTTGAGATGGATTGTAGCTCTTAGAGTTAGATTGTACTACAATGGTACGTATATTTTCTGCTTTTGTCTTTGAGTGAGAATTTGCAACACACTTTTTTATACTATCGACTATATTTGATTTTTCCTTGGTATGTTTCAGCCTGAAAAAATAAAAAAAGAGACTGTTATAGCTCTTGAGATAGATTGTAGCTCTTAGAGTTAGATTGTACTACAATGGTACGTATATTTTCTGCTTTTGTCTTTGAGTGAGAATTTGCAACACAACTTTTTATACTATCGACTATATTTGATTTTTCCTTGGTATGTTCCAGCCTGAAAAAATAAAAAAAAGAGACTGTTATAGCTCTTGAGATAGATTGTAGCTCTTAGAGTTAGATTGTACTACAATGGTACGTATATTTTCTGTTTTTGTTTTTGAGTGAGAATTTGCAACACAACTTTTTATATTATGGACTATATTTGATTTTTCTTTGGTATGTTTCAGCTCGAAAAAATAAAAAAAGAGACTGTTATAGCTCTTTGCTGCTCCAGAGAGAAGGTGGACCACCTTTCTTTGGGTCAGTCTGAAAACAGGGAGGAAGGACGTGGTCTATCGCCGTTCCTCTATCTCTCTCGTTTTCTTCGTGGCTTGGTGCTTCTACTTCCACAGTCGAGTCTTCTCGGCCTTAGAGGAGTTATGTTACGGCCAGCCATAAACGAAATGAGAAAACTGTCCGTGGTCCGAGCAAAAGTGAGAGAGAGAGAGGTAGATAGCTCGCCGCCGTTGAAAAATCTCTGCGGAATACAAATGTTCGCTTGATTTCAAGTCTCCATGTGCGTCCTCCATCGCACACATACATCAAACATTTCACATACAAGTATACGAAAGTGTAAGATCCTTTCGTACCCTCGCGGATCCTTCGCTTTTTTGCCTCGACAAAGATACGTAAAACTGGTCTGGCAAGGAACTACGAATAACTGCATAAAAATATTGCAAAATTGAGGATAAAATTGGCATGAGATCTTAGCTTCTCTATGAGCATGCCGCGAGGGTCCTTATAAAATCTCATCAAGGTGGGCCGTTGCGTCCGACCGAATCACTCGTCAGGATCGAGTCCAAGGACGATCGAATCGTGTCCAAAGTCCTGCACATGTCCAACGAGGACCGCACCAGTTTGTGAAATAAAACATATATATATATATATGGCGTACCTCGTTCGGTCTCGAGCACAAAGCGAGAGCAAAAGCCAGGCAGCAGTGACGACACTTGCCGAGAAAAAGAAAGGAGAAAGAGAGCCCGGCAAGTTGGTGAACAGGCACGATACATGGAAGCCTACACGAACGGCCGATTCGGAATTAGATGTTATCTTTGATGAGCCTTCTCTTTATTCCTTCTTCTTCTTCTGCTTCTTCTTCTTCTTCACGAATCTGTTCGCGTACTTTGCTCGTTCGCTTTGGTCTCTTGGTCGAACAAGGACCCATTGGTTCGTAGCAAAGTAAGAAGAAAGGACGAGGGGAAGAAGAGAAGGAAGAAAATCGTCGAGTCGCGCGTGCAGGCCTGAGAAAGAAGAGTTAGAGAGAGAGAGAGGAGGAGGAAAAAAAGAAGAAGAAGAAGAGGGAAAGGGCCCGAACGGGCCACTCGCGGTCTCTCCGGACGCTCGCGCCAAGATACGGATCTTCTTGGCGCCACCGTAAGGCCCTGCGGGCCGCTCTAAGGCAGCTCGGAGGACCTCGTAAGTCCTTCGAGAGAACCCTTGGACCCGACTCACTGTATACACGTATATACGTGTACGAAAAAGCAAAACGGTACAACGAGAGGAGCGAGAGAGAGAGACTTTTCGGTTTCGAACTCTTTAAACGCGGTTTAAGCGTAACCGATACCTTGACGGGGGGTCTTCTTTGGCCTTTCATCTTTCTCTATCTTCGCCTCCGTCGCTAACACAAGGGACAAACGACGAAAACTTCTAAGCAACTGCTGTGACGGGCACACAGAAAAGTGTCCAAACGATTATTAGAATACAGAGGGAGAGTTCTCGTTTTGTCGTTTATTAAGGGGAGACATGAAGAAGGCTCCAGCCAGTCTGGAGGTTCGATTAGAGTCTTACAAATCCAAGAATAGAAATTCCAATAGAAACATAAGTAAAAATCTCATAATAGAAATCTAACAATCATTCTGCGAACTTAGTGTTTACAATAATTGGTAATAACATTGACCAAGAGTTACTTTCAAATGTCCAAAAGACCTTGAATACATTTATTCAAAGACAAATTCTTATTATCAGCGACAAATTAACGTTACGCGTAAACAAACGGT
Organism: Netelia fuscicornis; assembly: GCA_946811545.1. Classification (NCBI taxonomy): domain Eukaryota; kingdom Metazoa; phylum Arthropoda; class Insecta; order Hymenoptera; family Ichneumonidae; genus Netelia; species Netelia fuscicornis. The sequence continues at coordinate 39,343,076 of OX328015.1, forward strand.
ATAAAAGAAGATAGAGAGATAAAGATAATAGGGTTTATCTCTGTAACCGTCTCGTGTTATTTTTTCATACCCAAGAGAGAAGAAACATAGAGCATCACCGTGAAAAAGCTCACCGTGTCTTCTTTTCCTCTTGGCATTCGCGATAATCTCTCTCCTGTCTCGTCCCCTCCTTGGGTAGGATCGTAAGAAAAGAGGTAGTCGTATAATTGCGGAAAACATTGCCGCAATGGGCTTAAGTCTCTTGTGAAATTGTATACAGAGATGTATAACGCATCGTTGAGAAAAGAGAGATTAGAAATGGAGAACGGTCACGCGCTCAACGACAGGGCTTCAAATAGATTTGTTAGCGGTAACAAAGTGTCCCCCGGAAATAATACGACACTCATCTTCCCTCGATCCTGTACACGCATTCTATCCGCATTATACTTTCTCCCAAAACCAAACTCCCCCTCTTAACGTTAATCCAGACAGTTTTCCTCGTGACTGCTGGTGCAATACCCATAATTTTATTACGATAGTTGCAATGGATACTTCTTTCCACGAGCCAAGGGGAATAGCGAGAGTAGGAAACTATGAGGGCGATGGAAGAAACGCGCTGCGGGACACACGGTCACGGATCAGTGAAATATAAGCAATGGCCAACAGCAGTCTAACGACGGATCCGCTTGACGGCTGTCGAACGCCGCAGGGCGTTTGCACAATGGGGCTCTTTAACCTACCGATATTCTCTAACTGTTTAGGCATCTAGAAGGTTTCGATACCTATCATAACAATTCGTGATTTCTAATTCCTTAATAAGCATCCGGAGTACTTATCCAAGTTTTTAATATAAAATTATTATTGAACGACGTGGCCGGAAGAACGTTTTGTACGACTATTTTGCACAATTTGTTCAATTACTATTATAACCCCTTGACCTACAACTACGGGCATAGCCCGTGTACGATGATCGGGCAAAACGTAAATATTACGGGCGTAGCTCGTAGTACGATGATCGGGCTAAATATAAATATTAGCGGCGGCGCCCTCTTAAAATTATAAGTATTTGTGGAATATTTGATAAGTAATTAAAACCTGATGCAATACTTGTAGTAGATGCAAGTACTACAAAAAGTTTATTTATGCAAAAATCAGTAATAGAAAATTAATTGTTAGTTCAATTCTCACTGCTTTCATCGCGTAATCTTTTTGCTGAGAACATTTTGTGGGATTAGCTCTCTAGAATTTATGAAAGTAAATATCGACGTGTGAATGTGACCAAGAGTAACTTGAAACTGATCACGGTATGAAGAGATAATAGGAATACATCACGAGCCTTGTCTGTGCTATTTACAAACCCCGACCGGCCTAACACGAGCAATGCCTGTAATATTTACAATTGGCTCGATCAGGGTATTACACAAATCATGCGAATGGCTCGAAGGCTGAGCGATCCATGTTTACGTTTTCGGCCCAAAATTCTCGAACGTAAATCGTAGGGATTAATAGACGTATTTAGTTATTTGGTAACGCACGATGCGAATTCCAACTCGTCTTCCGGTCTCAAAATTAATAGAAAATAAACGGTAAGGAACGAGAAATTCGGCGGGTCTGAATTGGGAGAAGGGTTAAAAGTGCGATATTGGAGAATGTGACGGAGTTGCAGCTAATAAGGAATGGAAAGAGAAAGAGAGGATAGAACACGGCGCCGGTATAACGACACTCGCAGACCCGCCCAGTCTAGGTAGCATGACGTTGTAAATATTTGCTGTCATCGGTGCCTCATTTCGGGGTTCTACAAGTGAGGATATCTCTTTGGGGCACTAGGGAGTGAGTGAGAGAATGTGTGTAGGAGAGAGAGAGAGAGCGACAGAGGCGGAAAGGATAAACGACCGAGAGAATTCACCTTTATCCCCGCGTTAATAAAGGTTCACCCCTCGGCTTGGGTCGCTTCTCTCCTCGGGCCATGGAAACGATTCGGACCCAGTCCGAAAGAGCGATAGGACACGCTCGTTCCATCCTCTTCTGTTTTTTTTTTCTTTTAACGTCGCTGTCGTCGCTTCGGGAGAGAGAAAACCGTGTCACCTGAGCCTAGTATCGGACACTGATGGTGCGGATAGCGGCGCTTTGTACCTTCCTGTCGTTCTAAAATCCTAAAGCCCTTGCGGTAAGGCGTGCGCGGCGGGCGTAAAAGAGCCCGAAAAACAATGACGAAGTAGACGAACGCGTTCGCATCTTGTAATTCTCTCCCGTTGAAAAACTTCACGGCAGCAACAACGTACTCTCGCACACTAGCGATACGTGTTCTTCCTCCTCGTAGCTTTCCCCCGTTGATTCGATGACCATCGAGAAATAAAGATCCATCAGTTTGCATCGTCTTACGTCCCGATGAGCACGATCGACTTTGTTTCTTCGTACGCGACGCTACTACGCGGATGCGCATATACAGACCTCGAATGAGTTAAAGAAAAAGAATGAGAGAAAAATGAAACGAATAACGAAAGGAAACAATTGACTGGAACAATAATCGCTAGGGGCAGGAGAGTCGTTATCTAATCATTTTTCTCGTGCATACCCACGTGCCCTCTCGCCGTCGTCGTCGTCGTCGTTACCGCTGTTGATTGAATCAATCGCGAAGGAACGCGAGCGCCATCTGCCCTCCCAGTTCCGGTTTAACGTTCATTCTCGTCGGTTTCTCTCTTTCTCGATCCGATACAGTTGATGTTTGTGAAAAAAAAAACTCGTCAATTTAATCTTCGGCTTGTATCTGTTGCGTAGAAGAAGCAGCACACATGGCGATGTTGATGACGCTATGAGGATGACCGCAACGAGGGTTGTCAATGGCACGTCATAACGAGACGAGCTTGATATCTTCCCGTCTCTCCCTCTCTCTCTCTGTCTTGCGTACGTTCCTTTTTCTTTTGCCCCAGCTACGACGTTCTTCCAGTATAGTCGTCCGAGGATGCCCCGTGCCTGCTCAAGGTAGAGAAACTATCAACGAAAGAGAGACACTAGCGAGGGAATGTTACGCACGAGGCAACTCGTCGCTCTTTGTCTCAAAAGCTATAATTAAAACACGGACCGTGGGTTCTTCTCCGCTGGACCTCTAGTCCCATCGATGGAAAAGCTATTGGTAAAGGTGTTCGAGGGAGACTCGAACCAGGAAAGAAAACCGAAGAGATCCGCTGATGAGGGACTCGAGCCTTCCTCATCCATCTAATTTCTCACATTGTTTTCCATGCATGAGAATCATTTCTCTCTTTCTCTCTCGTCCCTTTGGTTGTCTCTGTCCAACCCGACGTCGTGCATAATCTAAAAGCAAATAAATGGAGATTCAAAGACAACGAAAGATTCTTGCGACGAAAATTTATCGGTTTCTCTTGCTAACTACTAACGCACCATACGCACGTACCGAACATACATCCAATATATTTCCAGTACACATAGATTCTCTTGATCATCGGTGAAAAAAAACGTCCGTGACGGATTTCGGAAGAATAAGGGAATTTTCCTGCAAATTCTTATCCTGTCGTTTTCGCTAATACGAAACAGTTCCAACAGAAGAAATAAAGATAAAAGGATACCGGTTGAACGACGACTCGAGCGTCATGCAGCAGCCACGTAAACACAATGATGTATCATAATACGTATAACCTAGTAGACACCATACATGTCCTTACACCATCGTGAATATGCACATACTTATAAATCCGTATTGTACGTACTATATCGTATATTCGTAGACAATTATTTATTATCGAAGATAGATTATCGCAAGTCTCAGCAAAGAGGAGAAAGTACATGTACGAAAAGACACACCGTTGCACACGCGTGACATCCCGTAAGTACGAGTAATATTATGTGCCAAGGGGAAACAGAGATGAAGCGAGGATCGTGTGCATGGTTATAGCGACGTAGGGAGCGGAGACACCGTCAGAGGACGCCACCGATCCGGCGTTCTTAAATCTTTATGCCGTTTGCCACACTGTCCGGTATGTACACGCAGCTACCAATCCTAACGTGTACATACGTAATAAAAGTCTCTACTCAACGAAGGAGCGAGAAGGTAGCGCGAGAGAGTGCGCGCCCGGGCGTTTACGTAAATCTTTCGTGTATGTAACTCATCTGCCGAGGGAAGCCCAGTTATACGCCACCCGAGTTGTTTATGCTTTCCTGTACGGCATGCAAGGCGCTTTCTGAAATATGCAAATCACGAAATTCGCATAATGGTATTATCGCGATAGGAGGACGCGCTGGTGAGAGAGAGAGAGAGAGAGAGAGAGGGAGAGGAATGAAGGAGATAGCAGAATTCAAGCAGCAGTAGAGCAACTGCAATGGCGGCAAACGGCATATCAGAAGCAGAAACTGTACGGGACGATACGGGGACAGACACACCGCCGCTTCGTAACATCTCGCAAACGAGTAACGTACTCGTACGCATTCCGAATATTATGATTATCATTATTTATACAGTATATCGCGAGGACAATTTGCCCCGAGTGTAAGACGTATTTACACACTGTTTACGCCCCCCATGAGACAACGGACCAGAGTTTACGTACGTATTTGCGAAGGTAACGACATCTAGCGTGGGCGTAATACGTTTTCGGGCCTTGTTATAATTGTAGGCTCAACGCCAAATCTGTATATTTCCCTATGTGAGGGGATCTCAATGTTATATTTGCCATGACTAATTGTATAGTTTACCGCAGGCTTCAATCACTATCCCTATAATGAAAGGGTGGTGTAAATGTATTGGTACAAGGCAGTCATCAATCGCTTTTAGGGCCTCGCACACATCGCCTCGAAAGGTAACGAAGCGTTACGACACCTACACTGTCGCGCCCTCTTTCGGTGTGCGAAATTAGCGGATTCGGTAATCCCCTCTATTATGTAACTCGTGGTACGATTCTCCTGTATTTCTAAGTCAATGGCGGCAAGCAGACTCGCGTATACATCTAACGTACGCTTCTATAACGATGTCTATCGAACTTAAGATGGCGGACTTTTGCGACTTGAGAAGTGAGTTTACTGCTGGATACGCCGGAAAGTTCACCGATGTTGCTGAAAGATCATCTCACGTCTCTCAAACTCCATCCTCGTCTTTCTGGGATGGTCGTCGCATCTCGAGATCATTTCGCGTTTGCGAATGCGAAACGCAAACTCTGGGGATGTAGATTTGTGTATGTGTGTGTTTGTGTGTATATGCGTTATATGTAGTTAATATATAGACGAGAGCGCGCGTCCGCCCGGTTTATTATCATTTTATTCAGATGCGCGCTTTGCCGTGAGTCTCTCGTACTATATGCCGAGAATCCTCATCGCCCGCACCCCCGTTTGCCTCCACCGAATTCTTTCTCTCAACGCCATATCTAACCTCGCACACTCGACCATGTTATACCCAAACTCCACCCTTTACGTATTCATACACTATGCATAGGATATACAGCCTCCCGCGCAGAATGCGAAGCACGTTAAATTTAAGGTTTCCGTCGACATGCCGGTACTATAAATTTTCACGTTACGCTTCTACCGTTCTTCTTACCGAAACACTTTTTTACATGTTTTTCATTCTTTTCGCCAAAAATAATACTATCGCGAACACCCTCGGGTCTCTGGGGGATTGTTATCCGCAAATATAAATTGACGTTTGGAAAATTTACTGACAAACATTGACGGATGAATTTTCAAATATTTCGTTAAATTCGGTCAATGATAAATGCTGCTTCGTGTACGTTTTGTGCAAAACATAGTCGTCAATTTCATATCGAACAGTATCTATCCATATACTTATCATAAAGATCGTTTAAAATCGGTGAGTAGAATCGGAGAGTTTTGTCGCCACTTTTTTCGTGACGGTGGCGCCATCTCTCGATCAGACCAGCAACTAGCTAGCAACGTGCCGGTCGGTAAATATGATATAACGGGTGTTCTGAAAAACGTCATTTTAAAAAAACAGAGTATAAAATTGCTTTTATCGAAATAAAATGAATGAAGTTGTGGATACGAGGAAAATAAATTCTGCGATAAGTGATAAAACAATTTATTCATTCACACCTTCTCTCTCGTGCGTTAGTGGAATGTTAAACAAATCGCATGGGATCTTCTCTTTAGTATGTTGTCGTAATTTTGTTTCTTTTAATCTTGTAAATAGGTTAAAGTACTCATAGAATTTCAATTCAACAGCTGAACGCGTACTAAAGGTATCAAATGCTACGTCTGGGATTCTTCGTGATATACAAACTGCGAGCACACGATCGATGGGATCGTTTTTTCTGTTCTTTTGTTTTTAATACTGCAACAGGCATTCGATAGTTGAACAAGTCTCCGAATGGAAGTAATGGTAAAGATCATCGTGTGTGTATCGGAGCCTCGTGTATCACCATTGAAACACTCTGTTTTTATATCGTCGATTGTAAGATTCCTCATTGTTTTTTCATTTTTCACAGGCCCACTAACAGAATTCGAAATTCTCTATCAATCCTCTCGCCTTGATACGATTAATGGCGCGTTATACATTCTACGTTACGTGAGTATTTGTTTGCTTTTTTACAATATACATTAAAATTATACAATAGTAGAATTTTATTACAATCGTTCAATATAATTCATTATCATCATTCTAGACAATTTCAAAACACTTTCTATCACAGACAATTAACGTTTATGCTTTTTGGGGTAACGTCGATGAGAAGGCTCGTGTCGATGATTGGTAAAAATATTTGTATGTAGATAGATTAATTGTTTTCTCTTCATTTTATGTTTTACAGATGGAACGTTCGACAAGCCTTATCAAAGAGTATGCCAATATAGTCATTTTCTCGTGGTCAGACACAACCGATTAAATGTGTTTGTTGTAATAAATTAATGAGTAAGTACGTCTTCGGTGTAAATCGCAATTTCTATCGATCAATTTGTGTAGTTGATCGATGAACTATATCGCAATTAACACTGGTACTGGATCGAGGATGTTGAGAAGTTAAAAACAAAAGGATTAGTTTACAGTAATAAGCGTACCGTTAAATAAAACCTACGATGAGAAAAGGTACGACAGAATTTTCGTTTTCCAACGCTCGTTAAAGAGTTAACACTGAAAAATTAGTGTTTCGAAAGTGACGAGTCTTGCAAATGCATATTTACAAATCCTATTTACAAATTGAAGGTACCTACACAGGTCCGTCCTATCTTGGCATCATTTTTTTTTCTTTAAAATATCGATGTATATGGAATATGAATGTATATATATTTTTATATGTATATATTACGTTAGCCCGTGAGGAGGAACGATAACTAATGATTCGTAAAAACAAAAAATTAGGCCTGCTCCATTTAAATTCGATGGCAACAAAGAAAAATTTGCATTGTCATTCCGTGGACCTGTATACGTACTTTTCTACTTCAAATTGTATGCTACCTCACCAATATTCATTGAAATTTTAAATGACTTCATAAAAAACAAAATCTAAAAACGCTCAGTTACAAACAAAAAAAAACGAACTTTCACATTACTAATACATTACACTTGTACAAATCGCACGCTCGTCAAAAGTTTTGAAATTTTAATTCTTTATGTTTTTCTTGTTTTGTCTTTTTTAGTAAATATTTGGACGTCGCCAATGTCACTCAGGATGGAATGTTTTCGTTCGAAACTCGCCGCGTCAACGATTTCGGTGTTCCTTGGGAACGGGCAAGATACTTTAGGAATGCATTTTGGTTGATCGGCAAGGAATATAGCATTAATACCGTTTTGCTCTATCTCGCTCTACCACACTCTATCTCACTGCAAAGTGCGACAATTATAATACAACGCGACTGAAATTATTTCGCAAGAACCTTAGAACCGAAGTTCGGTCGAAGCGGAGTCGTTAGTTTCTGAGATATAAGGGAATTATTACGGTTCTTAAATCGTTAAAACGTTCTACGACCGACGAAAACTCAGAGTTTTCGTTTCTTGTAAAAAGCTTAAAACAGTAGAATTTCCACGGAGTCAGTACGTTATTGCATCAGTCCCTTCGGTCCCTCGAAGTCTTCCTAAGTATACCGCTTATTTGTTCTCGTTTCCTTTCTCTTTATACAAATATCGAAATCTTAGATCTCTAACAGTACTTAGCGAGCACCCGTCGTGTGATAAAACAAAAATTATAACGCCGTGCTTTCGATCGGAGAGGCACCGCGATTCGGCGTTCTACAATTGTCCAATGTACGGCATATCTCGAGCGGATCGTTCTCGAGTCGCAGTTTCGTCAGATCGATGTCTGCGAAAAAATCGCTTCTCATAGTGCCAACCGCGCTGTCCGAACCGAAACTATCTTGTCGGCAGAGATCTTTGTAGCACGCTGTGTAATCCGCTATGGAATTGGGCGAGAGCTTGAAGTTACTCATGTAAGGTCGTGCGTTAATGTTTTCCTGACAAACTGGAATTTCCGAAGATCTGCTACCATCTCGATACTCGCTAGTGTATGGAAAATCATCATGTTTACTGCCTGCATTAACATGCGGCTCGATCGACTCGAAATCGTGTTTGAATTTTTCGAAATCCTCTTTCTTCAGAGTACTGTCGTTGGAGCAAAAGCTATCGTTTCGACAGATATCGCCCTTCTTCAATGTACTGGAATTTGAGCTGAAACTATCCTGTCTGGAGAGGTCGATAGATTCCGGTTCTTCGGACATAACAGTTTCTCCTTTGTCCTGTGAATTTGTTACAAGATTTGGGTTGGATTTCTTTTCCCTCAAAGTATCCGTCGTTAGACTGGCATGTCGCGACAGAAGGCTGCCAATGCTCGATGCCGCACTACCCTGTCTCGAGAGATCGTTGTACTTAACATCCTTCAGAATTTCCCTGTGGCAAGTTTTCGTTTTTTCCTCTTCGGGAGATCTTTTCTCAGTTGTCTCAGTCTGCCTTGAAAATGCATTTTTCGTTTGTTCCTTCGTGGGTGAAATCTTCATTCGTCTTAAGTATGAACCGGTGGTGGATTTCACACCATCCGCAGGAGTCTTTTTCGTATCTCGACTATTAACGTTCCAACTGTGTTGCCTAGTTAACGACTTGTTGCTCTTTTCCAGGGAATTCTTTAACTTGCTCATCTGCTTGAAGTAGGAGCCGACCAAACCTCCTGAATCCGGAGATATCCATGATTTATCAGGCTTGAACAGGGATGACGTTACAATCGATTCTTTCGGACTGTCGGACTTTTTACAACTATGCACCGCATTAACTCTGTACATATAATTATTGTCGATTTTTTCCCCGGGGGTGTCGAAATTGCCCACGCTTGAATTTCCGACGTACTTGATTTTTTCCACCTTGGGTTCTTCGATAACTTCCGGCGATCTTATCCTTTGGACTTTAGATCGTCCGTTCAATGAACTGTCGAGACTAGTGTTGCAGCGTTTACCTTCGCTGCCTATTGTTTCCCCAACGGGTGAATCTCTCGTTTTGCTCTGTCGAAGATAGCGTCCGCTAAATCCACTAACATCCGGTGAAATTATTATACCTGGTTTTTCCATATCGAGAGTTTCCTTGGATCGTGAATTTTGCCTCGAGAACCGACCAGAGCCTGTGGACATCTCGTTCTGTTTGCTATTCTGCCTTGAATATCGTCCTCTGCCATTTGGAACTTCCGGTACTTTGAACTCGATGGTGTCCTTGGTGATACTGGGTTCTCTCTCTAAAGTGCTGTCATCGCAGCAATTAGCTCTTTTCTTTTCTTGATGTACAAGACCCTCTCGTATGGGTTTCAACTGTGGACCGAGCGTTTCAGGTGTTGTCGACTCGCTACTGCTTGGACTTGGTCCCGTGTAGTGTCTTATATCCGAATCGAGATCCGGTGATAGTGGAGCACCGACGGAAAGGTGCATCGCCAATCCTTCGAGCCAAACCTCCATCACCTCGAAGGGTGGCCTTTTGTCAGGATTCAAATCGCAGCACAGGAAAGCTATCATGTAAAAAGTTTCGGGACAATTCGCGCAGAATTTCTCACGAAAAACCTTTTGATTGAGACCAAAATCCGAGGATCTTGGCAGATAGTCCGGATCGGCCTGAACTCTGCCAATGATCTCGCATACGACTATGCCGAAACTAAATATGTCGACTTTCTCGTCGTACTTGTTACCCTTCATCATTTCCGGTGCCATCCAGTAAGGATTTCCCACAACAGTGTAACGCTTCTTTCGCTCTTTCCTCGAACATCTCACTTCACCATCCGTGTGTCTGCTGTATTTTCGTTTGTCCGGTGAATTGCTGCTCTGTATTATTCTCGCCAGACCAAAATCCGCAACTACTACCGTCTTGTCCTCGCGGACGAGACAATTGTGAGAATTCAGGTCTCTGTGTATTATGTTCATCGAATGAAGATAGGCCATACCAGCTGCTATATCTTTGGCGAATGAGGTACGCTGTTCCCAGGGTAGAGGTTCGTTACCGTCGTGAAGCAAACCTCGCAATGTACCACCAGATATGAACTCGGTAACGAGATGAAGCTTTTTGTCCTTGTAGAGAACACCGATAAAGCGCAGAACGTTGTTGTGATGGAGCGAACGAAGCACAGCAACCTGTTCATTGATCGTATTAGATTTATCAAATCTCAATGAGAACCACGAGGTGAATAGGATTTATCAAAATCTTACCTCTTTGAGAAAATTCTTTTGCGCATCCTCGTCGACTCTGTACAACTCTTTTAATACCATAACTTCGTTGGTGTCGCGATGCGTGACTTTGTACACCTGTCCAAAGAATCCCTTGCCCAATAATTCACCCTTGACAAGATCACTGGCACGAAAGATTCGTTGATTCTTCGGCTCGACGCGAAACGATCTCGTGCGGCTTAAATCGCACGTGGAACTTGACGGTGTTGAGCTGACGATAGAAATACATTTTAAAAAACAGATCAACTTTATACAAACGTGTATCTTGTATCTACCGAAATTATTTAATGGATAAAGTACCCATCGAGCAATCGCGACATCGAACTGCTTCGTTCCTTGTTCGTTGGGTCTCTCGTTCTTCGGAGTTGCCTGCTTCTATTTCCGCTGATGTATCCCTCGTCCCGACGCTTGAACAGTCTCTCTTTACTGTCGGGACTCGTTCTCGGACTAAGCGCAGTCGTCAATACTGCCGAAGGTGTCGTTGGATAATTCATTCGTCTCGACAAAGCATCAGGATCATGCTCGATCGTCAGTTGTAAAACCGTGTCCGAATATCTGATGATATTTTCGATACTCTCTACCGGTTGATCCTTCACGGGTGTACCATTAACTTCCAGAATGCGATCGCCTATGTGCAATGACATGAGATCACCGGACATGTTCAGCCTAAAAAAACACAAAGTCTCGTAAATAGTTGTTTGCAATTTTGTTGGTCTTCGAGTAACGCCAACAGAAATAAACGGTAGGACGAAGCAAAATTGATGATCGAACGAGGAGAGGGGCACGAAACTAAATGAAATAGGAAACTAACGAAAACCCTTTTCACCAATCCATATAGACAACATCTGAACTGAAAAGAAAAACAAAATATGACAATGTGCGATGACCGAATTAACGTGCTTCCGTTGAGTCTAGAGGACATCGATTGGTAATGATCGATTTCACTAGCGACATAGGTATAAACGAAAAGTCTACTGTGCGAATATCGTGCATTTATGAGACAAACATTTTTTCACAGTTTTTGTTGTTGTTGTTGTTGCAATACCTATGATTTGAGAATCGGCAGCAAAGCCTAAAGAGAACCTCCATCACGGAGGAGACCAGCTTATTGATTTTTCCACGAACATTTCTCATTAACCTGCGATCGCATCAATCAATTTATCGAGTAATTAGAAAACATTTGTTTCTACGAGAATTGACCAAATGACCCTTAGATACCCTCGTTTCTCATGGAACGACATTATCGCTTGCCGCATGAGCGTTATCAAGCGAACAATTACAATATGACTCATGCCCTCGTATTACCGAGTGAAATTAACATTCCATGAGACATATCAGCTTCTCGTTTTTCTTTTAACCAAGATATTTAAGGGTTTTCGTCAAAATACATTTTAACTTTTGATGAACGAAGTTTGATACTTACTCGGATATTCTGAGCAAAGCACGCCCGCAATTACGTGGGCTTGGGGTCGCATCGACCGTCAATTTGATATCTCTAGTTTTTTCTGCATTTTTTGTGCTCGGTGGTATCTCAACGAGTCTTATACTGTGAGGCTTGCGAAGAAATGGATGATTCGCTGTTCTTTTCAGCGGTTGCATCTGACGTTTGTAACAGCTCCCGCAATAGAGCTTGGATCTTTCGACAAGAGCATAACTCTCGCCATCACCGATAAAAGTTCCACAGGAATGGCAGGCGAAGCACTCGGGATGAAACTTGTGATCGCCAGCAAGCATAACGGGTCCTGTGATGACTTGGCCACAGCCCTGACAGGCTTCTCCATAGGCTGCCCAATAATCGTCCTTGCAAAAGAGCAAACCATCTTTTTCGAAATACCAGGAGGAGAGCGCAGCGTCGCATGCCGAACACCTGATAAAAAATAATAGAACTTTAGGTTCGGGACTTGGGCTAAAAGTAGAATTTTTAAAGTCAAGAGAATATTGATAAAGAATTGTATTCAAAGATAGAAAGTAATAAACTAATTATCGGTATATCAAGATCAATCCAAATAGCTTCAAAACCAATGGTAGAAATTTTCAATGTCCAAGTCGTGTGTCATGAAAGCCTCAACCATTTGTTATCATCGAAAGGATATGACATACGTGACATAAATTAAAAGTGACAAATTTATCTATATATGGGCCAATTTTTGTTTCCCCCATATATCTAGGATATTAGATGTTAAATCTTGTTCAAACATTACAGACGTATCGAGAGCTCCTCCGCCTAGAATCGAATCAGATTATTTTCAACATTCGTATGATCTTTCCAGAACGTAAACAAAGCGATTTGATAAATATTCTATAAAGAATTTTGAACATTACTGGAAACAGTCGATGTGCCATTCCTGGCTGAGAGCTTGAATGAATTCATCCTCTTCTATGGCATTGAGACAACCTGCGCATATTAGTGGTCCTCCGGATTCCCCGCCTCCAGGGTCTAAAAACAACATACAACAATCTATTGACATAAGTGAGTAAAGCTAATTTCAACATTCTGTAAACACTCTGAAAAAGTAAATCATCCGGAAAATCCACCGGGTGTCCATGAGAGTTTACATTCGTGGAGAAGCTCGTATGATTCACACAGAGCAACAAACGATTCATCCCTGTTTCTAAATCGTAAACAAAAGCACCCTGTGCCTCGAAGCGTGAATGACGTGAATCGATCGTTTCCCTCCTTAGCAAGACATTTTTGTTGAGATTGAAATATTCATGCGGCAGAAATTTCTGTATGATCAATGTAAATATCGTATGCAAAACGATGAGAGAAACTCTAGGAAGGACGTGACGCCCACGCGTTGAGAACGCATGAAACGTTCAGAGCACAACGTCAGGCGTCACTTCGGCACCGAATGGAGTCCTTAAAACAAAAAAAAAAGAACGCATACGTGCTATTTCTATACAATTTGAAAATCTCGGGCACGTCATTGAGTGTTCAATGACAATTCAAGCATTGTTGATAAAGTTTCGAACGATCATGATAATCGTACCGTTCGTAGATGCCTCGTCCATCACGGCATTTATATCGAGGGAATCGCGATATTCACGCACTCCCACACTCGCGATAAGGAACACATACGTTCGCCCAGGTAAAACGCGTACACCCACGATCAACTGCTTGATCCGACTGACTGCGACTTGACGTTCAGTCTCTCTCAACCATGAATTGTGCTTTCCAACATCGACCGGAAGAAGCGGAACTCAATAGCAGCGATCATCTCTGTCGATAGTTTTTATGTCCTTGGTTCAGCAACTCACCGACTGAGGGCACTCGACGCGAATGAAAGTAGAAACAGAGATCACAGAATGCACTTGTCAGACAAACGCTGACGTGCCCAAATCTTTGGTTATTCGATATAAAAATACACCGGTTTTTATTACTTAAAATATATCGCGTGATTGTAAATAAAAGGGATCCCAATTTTTTCTTTGGATATGTGTATTTTCGAATAATCGCTAAAACATGGATAGTGGCACAGACAAGAGTGCAAACTCTGCTTTGGTACGACGGGTCAACAAGTTACTGGAGTCAAGGCCTGAAAATGATAAGGTAATGGTTTACATTCAATCTTCTTCAATAATGGGAGTAACTCTGATAAATTATGGGTCCCTCGTATGTCTAGGAAACACTGGAAGCCCTCCGAGAATTGTCGAACTTCTTCGAAGAGAATACGCTCAATTCCAGACGAAATCTGAGAAGTAAGATAGAGAAGCGCAGTTTGGCGATAAATGAAAACTTTCTGTCAGCCTTCAGGGAAGTTAAATCTACCCTGGATGACATTCACAGAGAAGTGTTAGCTATGAATACGTCCATTCAATCTATGACCAACAGATTGCAGAATACGAAGACTCAAACGATCAGTCTCATAGACAGGACTACGAAACTTCAGAATGAAAGGTGAAATATCACTCGCTACATTATTGTGTTTATCCATATAATCATTACGAAGGTCTTATACAGAAAAATCACAAAAAATCTGAAACACTTTATTCTAGCAAGAAGCTGTCTATGCAGCAGGAAGTGGCAAAAGCGTTTATTCAGAGTTTCGAGCTGAGTAGATCCGAAATTGGTGTACTTCGTGGCTCGACAAGGGAAGAACCCATAACAGAAGAATTTTTCACAGTAGCAAATAAGCTACAAATGATACACGCAAGCTGTAGAATTTTGATGCAATCTGGATATCAAACTCTGGCACTGGACGTTATGCAAAGAATGACGCTTCTCCAAGAAGCTGCTCTTGAAAGATTGTATCGCTGGACTCAAAGCCAGTGCAGACACATAGAGAATGAGACATTAGTCCCTTTACTAATAAAGGCAATGAGCAAATTGCAAGACAGGCCTGTACTCTTCAAGTACATAATAGACGAATATTGTACCGCGAGAAGAGCGGTACTTGTTGGAGCTTTCATAGACGCGCTTACCCTCGGCACAGTATTTGGCGTAACGCCCAATCCAATTGAGATGCATGCCGACGATCCCACTCGTTACGTCGGCGATATGCTGGCTTGGCTGCACCAGGCAATTCCAGTCGAGAAAGAAAACGTTCTCACTCTTATGAAGGCCTGTGACAAAACAGGTTAGTTGGCCGAAATTTTACCGGTTTCAACCAAAAGTGAAAATACATGTACCAGCAGTGCTTTATTGTAGAATGAATTGTGTTGCAGATGTATCAGATCAGGTGAAACATGCCTTGGGAAATATAACCGAGGGTCTCTGTCATCCTCTAAAATCACGAATAGAGCACATAGTCGCCGAAGAGGCACCTGCGACCGTGCTATATTCCGTTATGACGTTGATAAGATTCTACAGAGCCATTATTGCAGGCATCGTGCCTGACAGCGTTTTAGTGACGACGCTGGACGAGCTGCTTGATCTTAGCGAGAAGAGTTTTTCATCGAGATTGCAGAGAGAAACTCGAGCTGCTCTTGGCGAACGAGCTGAACCTCCGGGTCAAGATCTCGTACCTGCTGCATCGGTTGCAAGACTCCTGTCGCTTCTTAACGACGTTCTTTCTGTCGCCAGCATCGTCAGTGGCGAGGATCGGGAGAAGGATATGTTAAAGGTCTGGAAGAAGATGGAAATTAAAGAATTACTTTTTTTTTAGCAGATAATTTATACTGTTCTTTCTGTAGATCGTTTCGTGCATCATCGACCCGCTCCTTCAGGAAGTTGATGAAACCGCAACAAGACTTCCGTCTGTCGACATGGCTGTCTATCTTCTCAATTGCTTGCACCAAATTCAATCGACTCTATCCCTATACGAGTACATGGATCAGAGATTGGAAAGATTACAGGCGCAGTCGGACGCTCAAATAGATACTCTAACTTCCGAGTTGGCGAGTTCTCTTGTGGCTAATTTGAATCTCGGTCCAATCTATACGATACTTCAAAGTCGCGAGCAATCGCCTCTGTCCTCGATTCCAGGAATGGATCCTGGCAGCATTAAGGAATTTACCGTAAGAACACTGAAAATTAGTAAACAAATTCCTCATACCTGACGAATCATTTTTTTTGCAGAACAAGTTGGAGGAATTTTTGATAATGACCGAAGCTCTTCTCTTACCACAAATCAGTCTACTACAGAGTAACACGCACCGTTCGACAACGCAAAAACGATCGTTTCAGGTTATCGGAGCTATATACAAACAGCTCTACGAGGCTTGCCACGACCCCAAAAATTTATACCAAAATCCCAAGAGTTTGTTCGTTCGAACTCCCGAAGATCTTGTAAATCAGCTTATCTCTCAGTGACTCGATCGCTTCGTCAGGTAACTATCGAGTAAATCAAAATTCCATTAAAATTACGTTATCGCTATCTATGATGTATTTCTCATTGTTTCCCCAATGATTCATAAGCCCCAAGATCTTTAGATTAGTTTCCCTAATCCCACTCGATTTAAATTTAGCGGGCATTCCGTTGTACCGCGCTGCTGCCGTCGTTCATTGGCTACGTAATAAGTAGGCGTGTGCTCCGCTCGAAATAGGGTTCAGGGATTGGGCGGGAGTCCGCTTACCCGTCAGTATCCCGTCCGGTGCGGTGGAATGCGGTCGTGTTTGCCGTTTTGTCTGTAAAGTCCTGTTGCTCACACATCACTCTCTCTCTCTCTCTGCCTTTATTTCCACCGCCACGGTTTTTGTCCCCGTCTCTTGTCATATAGGTTCTTGTACGCTCTAAGAATTATTCGAATAGAAATTCCTTCGAAACAATATCGCAATACAGGATAAAAGAGTGACTAATTAACATCGCGAGGCGCTCACGCCTGTATTAGTGAGTGTCTGTGCGTGTGCGAGAATTTGGAGTGCGTCATGACGGTTCGGCCGGTCTGAGGAACGCGCTCGTTTCCACCGAGAGACTTCGTGTTCCCAGTTAATTTTTATAAAAGAAGAACGAGATCATGGATTTCTTCGGCTGTACGTGGACAAGAAACGGATAGAAAGTCTTCGCAACGACGAGAAAAGGAGAGCCACGGAGAGTGTGTGCGAGAGAGAGAGAGAGAGTGCGACGAGGGTTTATAAACCAGCGCGGCGGTGGCCAAGATGGCGGAATCGGGCTATTATCAGGTGAGTCGAAGGCTGTCGTATTTGGAGTCAGGTAGAATAATGTACTCATCCAATATACAGAAGAAACCTCCGTCGGTTCAATCTTTCCTCGGAAAGATCCCTCGACGATCAAACAATTCCATGTCCAGTTATATTCTCCTTGACGTATCTCATCGTGTAAACTTTTCAGGCCTGTACCCTCCCCCGCCGCCCGTTGAAAAAAACCTCTTTCTTGCTTCATCTTGCTCTTTTTCCCTATTTCCTCTCGCTCTGCCTCCTAACCCTGTTACACCAGTGTGTTTCTTCCTCTCCATCTTTCGCTCTCGTCTCTTTACGTCTTCGCCCCTTCCATCCCCTTCCTTCGCCAACTGTCGGGATTTACGCTTGCGAATTCTCGCAGTCTCCGGGCTGTCCCCGAGATGGGGGAGAGATGAGTTAATTGTGCCCTCCACCGTGCACGTATACGAAACACTGTTCGGAACCAAAGTGAGAATATATGGGGCGTGTGAGACGTGATCTGATTCTCCTTATAACGACGAGGACGTTTTCGGAACGCTTACGTCGAGTAAATCTCACGAATGACGTTAAGGCGATGTGAAACTCCCCCTCCTAGACGTTGCTCCCACTAACGAAAATTCCAGTCCGTTTCTTTCACAGATACGTTGAGATTTATGAAAAACGAGAAAACGCCAAGAAGCCTCTGTAGCTGTTGAGTAGAGTTTTATGTTTCTTAAAATCTTATGGCTAATTTGAGGAAATTGATTCACAGCTTTTTTTCCCAACCGGAAACGTTTCACATTACTTTAAGGCAATGTGAAACCGTCAGCCAGACGTTCTCATTGCCAATAAATGATCGCCTCTGTTTTTTCAAACATACGTTGAGATTTTGTGAAAAGCAAGATCTTGCGAACTTGAAATATCGATAGACAACTGGCGCATGGTTTGGTTTCTTTTTAAATCTCAAAGCGCTTGTGAAAATATTGAATATAGATTTTATCCGCTGTTCATTGGTGTTTCATAACGTCACAATGAAACTCTCAACGCTGTTGGGTTTTTTTTCCTAGGCTTCTTTATAAAATCCTCAAACGAATTTCGCGATTGCTAGATGTATTCTATATTTGTTTCGGTGGTCGTATAAGCTGGCCGGATCTTCTTGCTATGGTAATTGCAATTGTTGTCGAGCGTCTCTACGAGGCAATAACGCTCAATTGAACGACTTTATGAATGGAGGGCTTGTATTTCAGTAGGAATAATCGTTGCTTTCTCAAGTCTCTTACCCACGCATGGTGTTCGGTTTCTTATGTTTTGTTTTTTTTTCTGTTACCAGAACGATTATACGAGATACCCGGTGCTCAGTGAATTGTCACACAAGTATGGAGTTGCGGGAAGCGATCAAGTGCCCTTGCCGGCTCGTCTTGACGAGCTGCGGGAACACATACGTCGTGAGATACGCAAAGAGCTCAAGATTAAAGCTGGAGCGGAAAAGATCAGAGAGGTAGCTACGGACCGAAAAGCACTTTCCGACGTCGCTATGATAGTTAAAAAGGCAAATAGCAAGTTGAACGAGCTACAGGCGGAATTACAGCAGCTAGAGAGTCAAATAATATTGACTCAGGGTCAACCCCAGTCACCCCAGAGAGATTATTCGAACGGCCAAGGTGAAAAGAGAACAATACAATAGTTTTTCAGTCTATGATCGGTATGTTATGGAAGAATTGTAATATCATGTTGCAGATACACCCCTATCGCCTATGGGACAATCGTCGCCGAGTCAGGAAGGCCTATTTACAGATCTTCGGCTATTGTCGCTGGAGAAGCAGCTAAATATCGAACTTAAGGTCAAACAAGGGGCTGAAAATATGATACAGAGCTTGACGAGTGGCCATCGTGACAAAAAATTGCTCCACGAGGCCCAGCAAATGCTTGATGACTCACGGGCTAAAATCGAGTTCCTAAGAATGCGAATAATGAAGGTTCGTCAAGCACGGCAGCAACAGCATGCTCAGGGTGATGCACCATTCCCAAATGGTGAGGCTACAAGCAACAAAGGTAAACGATTTTGTTCTCTTACATATTTGTTACGAATTCGCCAACTAGGAGCAATCTTCTGCCTTACAAACATCTTGATTAAACAATTAGTCGAGCAATTATCAATTTTCTGAACTCGTTCATCGTTGTTTTCAGACAAGTACGAGCCGAGCCTGGAACTTGCCCTCGAGGAGAGAGTCGAGGAACTTCGTCACCGATTGAGGATCGAGGCAGCAGTCGTCGAAGGTGCGAAGAACGTGATACGCTTGCTCCAAAGTGCCAAAGTTGCCGATAAGAAAGCTCTGACCGAGGCTCAAGCGAGTCTCTCCGAATCGAGCAGGAAATTGGATCTGTTGAGATTGTCTCTCGATCTGCGAAGACAAGAATTGCCAGCTGATAGTGCAACCGCGGCGCAATTGAAACGTGAATTGGCTAGCGTGCAATCAGCGAGTCCGGTTCCCGTGACTTACACGTCGTTGCAACCGTTCCGTGGACCTCTCGAAGGTAGAGCAACTATTCCCGTGTCGCTCTCAAGATGCGCCGCCGTCACGGGACAGCTCGAGGTTAGATTGATGGGTTGTCAGGATCTCATTGAGGAAATACCTGGCAGAACAAGGAGGGATCATCATCCGGCAAGTCCTGATCTGCGCAGCTTCGTTAAGGGTGTCACCGGACGTAGCTCGAGTAAATCTTACAGCGTCAAGGATGAGACGAGCAACGACATAATGGCGGTAATAAAACTCGACAATCAAACAGTAGGTCAAACAAGTTGGCGTCTATGTTCCCAGCAAGCCTGGGACCAGAGATTCTCGATCGAGCTAGATAAATCACGCGAGCTCGAGATCGGCATTTATTGGAAAGATTGGCGATCTTTGTGCGCGGTTAAATTTCTCCGTCTCGAGGAATTCATCGACGACGTGAGACACGGTATGGCGCTGCAGCTTGAGCCCCAGGGTCTGCTATTCGCGGAAATAAGATTCCTCAATCCCATGATCTCGAGAAAGCCAAAGTTACAACGGCAGAGGAAAATATTTAAACAACAGGCGAAGAATTTCCCACGAGCAAACCAGATGAATATCAATGCCGCGACCTGGGGAAGACTTATCAAACGAGCAACTCCATCGTTGCACAATACTCGAAGTTCTGAGAGTCCCCCATCGGGTAAGTTTACTTTACACGTTCGCCTCGTGCCCCTCGGTTAAGGAAATCTCGATATTGTCGAATTTCCGAACTCCCCACTTTTCAGGACCGCAACCAATGCAGCTCGTTTTCGATACTTCGTTAGATGACAAAATCGAGACACCTGGAGAAATACCAGATCCTGAAAAGGGTGGACTAGGCGGTGCTCGTCCCCTTGGCATGTCATCGTCCAGCAGCAGCTTGTCATCGCAGATACATCCACCTCCGCCACCTTCTGCGCCTCCACCTCCTCCACCACCGCCTTCGAAGAAGACCACTTCACCAATCGGACCTCTGCCGCAACCAAAGCTCGACCAAGAGGTAAATTTAATCCGCAATACAAGAGAAAAACAATTGATAATATTTAACTGCATTTTTTCTTCTATATTCATCCAAAAGTGCAATTCACGTAATGGCAATTACGCTTGCGTAAGAGCGGTGGTGGTGGTGGTTACGATGGTGGTAGTTTGATCTCCAAATCTTCGACACCATTAGCAAACTCTTCTCTCGATGTTGATTATTGCAATTATTTTATATGAATTTATTTTTCAAATTTTTTTTTTCATTCTTTTTCTTTATATTTTGCCGTCAAAAAATCGCTACTGCTGCCACTCTTTTCTCATCGAGTTCACTCTCACATTCATCACATTCAACCAAAAATTAGCCAAGAACAAAAAAAAAACCAAAACACAAAGTAGTGCCCAGAATCGTTGAGCAGGTAGTTGTCCTGTAGTTACAGAGTGCACTTAAGGAGTTTGATTTTCTGCACAACGAGGAGAAGGCTGGTGCGAGCTTGAGGCCTCTCGTGACGGAGCCTCGTCCAGTGCTGATAGCGCCACCCTCTCCGCGCACCCCCTCGCCCCAACCTGTCGTCGAGTTTCCCGAGGATGAGGTAGATAAAGTCCCAAAATACGAGCAAATCTTGGGGCGCTCTGAAAAGGCGCACGTCTTTTCATTTTGTCTTTTCTTTGTTTCTCTCCCATACGATTCTCTATTTCTCTTCCTTTTTTTTTACAATTTTTTTCCATCCGTGTTGGACCATTTTCCAAGGTTACAAATAATAATCCCCAGTACACGTGTCTAACACCCGGACTAACCCGATCGATCGCTATTGTGTTTGCCTCTGTTCCTCTCCGATGAAAGTATACTTTTTCCATTATCGAGGAATCCTCGATGCGGAACTTTGTCCCATCCTATCAAAGTCACTGGGTTGCATGCACAATTGTGGGAGGAGAAAGAGTTTTTTTTTTCATTGTCGGATGGCTGATCCGACCGCTATTCAACGAGAATTCGTTATTGTGCCGGATCGTTGGGGGACGAGTGTTACCATTGTGTCAGTCATATCGGACAATGCCAACAACCTTGGAAATGTACATTGTCCGCCTGTCCATATATTAACAGTACTACGTTATCATTACAGTGTGAATAACTCCCTGGTGCATGAGTTTTGTAACGAGCTCAACGAAATAATCTATGAAACAATAAAAGACGAATACACGTGTTCTTAATAATGAGAATTGATTTTTCTTTCCCTAGGTCGTTTACGAACTACCAGTAAGGCCACTGCAGTATCGAGACAGCGCTTACGAATCTAGAAGACACTCGCAGCTAACCGGCATGACGCTTGATAACTTCAGGCTATTATCTGTACTGGGACGTGGCCACTTTGGCAAAGTAATACTCTCGCAGTATCGCAACACCGGCGAATACTTTGCGATAAAGGCATTAAAGAAGGGCGATATAATAGCGAGGGACGAGGTCGAGTCGCTGCTGTCCGAGAAGAGAATATTCGAGGTTGCCAATACAACGAGGCATCCTTTCCTCGTGAACCTGTTTGCCTGTTTCCAGACTGAGGTGAGACTTGCGAGAAAAAAAGAGAGCTCACTATCGTTGTGTTTGTATATTTTTATGTTCATTTTTCACTTCTTTTTGTACCCCTCGTTGCGAAACAGGCACATGTATGCTTCGTCATGGAATATGCAGCTGGAGGCGATCTCATGATGCACATACACGCCGATGTCTTCGGCGAGTCACGTGCCGTGTTCTATTCGGCCTGCGTCGTTCTCGGGTTGCAATATTTGCACGAAAGTCGTATAATTTATAGGTAAGAGGTATATCATTTTTCTCACCCCGTTATGGGTCGACATGAATATTCTTTTTATTTGTAAACTCTCGATCGTCGTTATAAATCTCACAATCCATTTTTCAGAGATTTGAAGCTGGACAATCTCTTACTCGACACAGAGGGCTACGTGAAGATCGCTGATTTTGGACTCTGCAAAGAAGGAATGGGCTACGGTGATCGAACTGGCACGTTTTGTGGTACTCCCGAGTTCTTAGCACCAGAAGTACTAACGGAAACTTCGTACACCCGAGCAGTCGATTGGTGGGGTTTGGGAGTTTTGATATTCGAGATGCTCGTCGGCGAGGTAAATCTCCCGAATTTGTTTTCTTTTTATTATCCGAGATCGCTGATTAGAAGCTAATTGCATTTGTTCTGTTCTTGTAGTCTCCTTTCCCTGGTGACGACGAAGAGGAGGTCTTTGACTCTATAGTTAACGACGAAGTTCGCTATCCACGATTTCTATCGCTCGAGGCTATAGCCATAATGAGACGTTTGTTGAGAAAAAATCCTGAGCGACGATTAGGCAGTAGCGAGAGAGATGCCGAGGACGTTAAAAAACAGGCGTTTTTCCGACATATAGCCTGGGACGATTTGCTTCTTCGACGTGTTAAGCCACCGTTCGTGCCGGTTATTGTGAGTACTGAGAAATTAGAGAAACTTAGTCAAATAAAGAAGTTGCATTTTTAACGTTATCCTTTGTCAACCTAGCACTCCGTGGAGGATGTGAGTAACTTCGATGAGGAGTTCACGTCGGAAAAGCCCCACCTGACGCCACCCAAAGATCCAAGGCCGCTAAGCGACCTGGAACAAGGTCTCTTCCGGGACTTTACGTATATGGCGGATTGGTGCTAACGCCGCGAATAATCCGTCTGAATTTATCATTGAGCGTGGGAAAGCCCGCCTCACGAGATTCGTCAAATCGAGCCTACATATCCGAGGGAAACCTTCGACCGTTGTTGCAACTGACCGATGAAGGACCCCGGACCAACTCGTTCGCAATAACGCGTGTACGCCTAATCGCGATAATTTGTATATTTTTAATATTTTAATCCAACTCATCAGCTGGTTACGCATGAAAAATCAAGAAGAAAAAAGAATGAATGCAAGGTTCGAAGTTGCTTTACGCTTCGCTCTATTGGAGGAACACTACCGGATGCGACGCCTCTCGCTACCGGAGAATGGCGACAGGCCGTGGTAATTTATAAATAACACTTAGAGAGTTCTTGTCTACTTCCTGCCCACTCCCTCTTCCCGAACTTGATATACACTCACTCCCCCGATCGACTATTCTTTTTCTTCTTCCCATATCTTACCAACTAATCCAATATTGGTATTCGAACCAAGGCTAGACAGCTATCTTTCGTGAATTACGAACGAAGAACGACGAAAACAAAAAGAAACAAAAATTCGACGTGCTGAACCCGCGGCTTTTTATACTAGGCTATTGTTGAATCGGAAATCTAAGGAGGTATAGAGAATGAAAGGGAAAGAAATACGGAAAGTGAGAAAGAGAGAAAGGAAATCATGCAATCACTCGGGAATGATAAAAAGATTGAATCACTTGTGATATTTCCGGCAACCTGTCGATCTCCAGTTGCCTTAATGCATTAGTAAAAAAAAATCGATATAGTTTGGTAATCTATTTTATATTGAAAAAGAAAAGAAACAAAACCGAAAAAAATGTACATTGTGACCGACGCCCGTTTTTCGAATGAGGTGATCATTTGTTGTAATTTAAAGAGAGACAGACAAAGAGAAAGAGAGATGACAACTCGAAAGGCGCAAATCAATAATTTTACGAGGCTGAGCATACGCCCTATTGTCGGAAACCCCAGGAAAAAAAAACGTAATGTACGATTCGTGTATCGAATCGATCCTCAAAGTGCCCTTAAAAGAAAAGCTATTGTGAACAATTTTTTAATTTTTAACAATGTGCCTACACGCAAATGCATGTGCTGCGTGTGGCTTTTAATGATAATTATCAAAACAAAAAGGGAAATAGTGAATCGTCGCCTAGTTTCGTTTGGTCTATGCGGCGTTGAGATTCGACGAGACCAAGGCCCGGTGAAACTACTCAAAAACAAAGTAACAAATACAATCATGAAAGAAGCCTTGCTCACTTTATAAATCGGGCATTTTTCAAGATAATATCACATCTACGCTCAGAGATTCTCAATATACTGTAAAAACAAAAACAAAAAAACCGAACCGCCGAGTCATCTTCTACCTCATGGAAGTAATATTTTTAAAAAAAACGAATTGAGTTCTTCGTTGAATTTTGTTGTTTTCTTCGATTGTACACAATTTTTCTTTCATATGGTATATCATACTATAAACAAAACAAACTCATTGTGCTGTAAATCATATATGAATGACTAACAGATTGTAAGATAATGTTCCAATAATTAAATTGGTAAGAATGCATATAAACATTATTGTCCACGAGCCGAGTATACAAGTATCTGCGAATTTTGAATCATGTTTTTTATTGCCTCTGTTTCCAGAAAGCACAGATATCCAATTGTCCTTATTAATTTATCTCGGATTTAGCAAGTTCGTATAAATGTCTACTGTTATTACGTATTTGCCTTTCCAATTGCGATTTTTTCTCACTTTTTGTTTTCAGTTCTTTGGTAATTTCAGGCGTCATGGGTTTTGCAAGACCTTCTGTGATTCTGTAGAAGATGCTGGTGCTCTCTCCGCTTTTCAGCACCAGAGTAAATCTGCGGAGGAAAGAAGGATAATTTTTTATCCTAGAAGACTCGATTGGAAATTTGTAAGGCTTACCGATTGCATTGTAAATGTTTTTCTATATTCTCAATATTTCTCAACGTAATGTTGTTTTGTGCCGGCCAAGGTACGTAGATTTCAGTCTCCAAGTCTTTGCGAATCTTTGCCTCGAGATAAATTAAGTCCAAATCCTCGTTATACTTGTACTCAACATCCCAGAATTTTCGTTCTGTCGTCGAGGAATATGCGAAATGAAAGAGCTCTTAAGAACCATTATTTATTATGAGAATTTCGTTTATGGGAAAATATAAATACCCTCGCATAATTCAATGTATACGTAAAAAGCTGTCGTAACCTTAACATCATCCTTGCAGCCAAGCTCACCGATTTTGTAATACTGAAAATGAAGTTTAAATTTTGTTTATAGCATTAATTAACGATTGTTTAAGTGATTTATAAAATATTTGTACGTACGCTGGGATGGCAAATATCGTACATTTCTTAACTAATTTTGAAGTATTCGTATGTTGACGTTTTCCAAAGTGAGGTTAACCAGTACTACTTTGTACACCAGATGGCGGAGGAAAGTTGCGCAAAGTGCGTCGAGACAAGTATAGCGCTTCCGCGCGGATTTTGTTTCATTCTCTTTGATGAAGGCGAACACTTCGGGCGCACTTGCAGTTGACTGATCGAGATTACCAGGGCAGGAAGACGAAAAATAGAAGGCAAACATTGTACACAGTAACTAATGTAAAGCGACAGCAGAGCTGTCAAGTTCATCAGTGCATACAATCCACTTGTTATCTTTCTTATTCATTGTTTTGCATTGCAAAACCTTTCGAATGTCAATTTCCATATTGCATTGGATCCCGGCTTCTATTTTTTCTTATTAGCAATGCCAAATTCTTACCAAAGTCATGAATATGTCGGTTTAATGGTAATAATATGCGCGTAATTTAGTTTCTCCTCCAGTGAAGAACGGCGCGAAATTCATAATCGTGGCGCTGCTGTCGCATAGTCTCGAACCCAGCTACTATCTTTGGTGTACCGGGGAAACAGTCGGTGGAGAACTTCTTCACGGAAAAGATTGCTCGATATTTTTCATTGTTCCGAGTTCTCGCAATAACTCTCAAGTCCGCGAGTGAGTGCATCTTAATTACGTGGTTCAATGTGAAATATGAACATTTATGGAATGTATCATTGTACATCGAGCATCATCTTATTGAGTTTCGGATCCAGCAGTATCTTCGGCGTCCCTTCCCACCAGGATCTCTAACCCTGGTAGACATTATCTTCATACAAATAATGAAAAATACTACATTCTTTTTGATATACTCTATTATATTTTGATTAAAATAAAACAACATTCTTAAAGATTATATAATACATCGGGTTACATCGTAGTTTTAATGCTACGAAATATTGTTCTTCCGACAAAAATTAAATTCTACGTATGGGGAAACAGGCGGTATGAAAATCCACATAGCACAAAGTTTACGTACGTTGCATTCTTTCGCTTTTGCTCTTTTTAAATACGTAAACATCGTACGCTTGACGAAAAGAAAATAATAATTATTATTCTATCGCGATTGTAAGTTTTACGTATGTTTACATACTTTCTATGGAGTGTGTCGGGTATGTACTTTTTGAGTACATGGTATAATATCAATATCGATTAGACCATTAATTACGCAATTGCAGATTTAACTTGTTCTTTCCAATTAATTTTCTTCCAATTCAGTTTTAATTGTCTCTCTCGTCATTCGTTTAACATCGGTAAAGAATTAAATATCGTAAAAATGCAGGACGTTGTGGTTTGCCGAATGGATATAATCATCATTTCAAATAGAAATAGAGTAGAATAGAAAATTCTTTCTAATTACTTTTTTAATTGGAACGATGATCATCTCCCGGGCTCTTACCGAGGCAGGGGAAAACACCCCATCTTATCTCGTTACACACATATCTCCCAGTTCACAGAATCTCATCGACCGTATTTGCCGAAATATCATTTCACCTTAAGAACTTTGCCATACGATTATACCAATTAGAATCGAGAGCGCGACAGCTCCAATTATCACGAGTATGCACTTTTTCTTGCGCAATTTGTTCTGATAAGTAGCAGCGGTTCGCAATTGCTGCGATCCCTCGTTCACAAATACTTCTGTTCTCTCGACGGATGCCTCTATAGAATCGATCACTTCACCTTGATCGTGCACAAGCGCACCAAGATCTTTAAATATTTGATTAACGTCGCTAATGTCACTCTGAAATTCAATAACGAATCATTTAGTACTAATATTTCTTCTGTTTATTCATAAAATCTACTCAAATCAGAATCGACCCGTTACTTACTTCAAGTTGACGTATGCTTGCTTCTTGCTCTTCCAACATTCGCAGATTCTGCTCGTCCTGCATATGCTGCTGTTGAATCTGCTTCTGTGTTCTATTGTCTTGAAGCTCAATTAAGGTCTCTTGTTTCTTCTCTCCGAAAGCTCCTATGCCGACGCTAGCTTTTGCCTTTCTTACCATCTCTTTTTCTTTCGACGCTGCCAGTCTTTGTACTCCCTAAAATAATTCATTCCCTAATTAGCACAAAAGCACACACAATACATGAACCAAAATAAAGATAAATAAAGTCCGTGTTCTGCCAACCTGAAAACTATTGAGGGCACTTGTGAATTCATCCTGTAATCTCTCTCTCTGCATTTTTCTCTGGCGCTGTTCCCCAGGACTGCTGGATGACGAATTGCTGGCCAATGCTGCCAAATCTCTGAGATGAACATTCGTGTCCTTTGCAAGTTGCTGCGTGTAATGTTGAATCTGATGCCTAAACGATAAAAAATTCAATGTACACTTATCAACCATGTATTTCTCATCCTCGTTCCTCTATACTTACAATTGATTTCGCAATTCCTGGGAATCCGTCGATCCACCCAGTTGGTTGACCATCTTTTGCATTGAAGAAACTGAAAAAAAAACACAATCCATTTAACAACGTCTTAAACTAGAAATCACAGCGTCCGAAAACAAAGAGAACCACACAAACCATTTTGTGATATCTTCAATATCGAAGTACCAACTGTTTGCGAGAGTCTGCCAAAATCCTGTTCCCGCGCAGGTCCCCCATTGTGATAAGACGAGAAACCGATATCCATCGTGCTGTTGTTATTAACCTACAAGAACACATCGATCAATCGCTACAATGATTATGAAAATTCTTCAGCTCACAAATACAATGAAATGCATTACGAGGGATTAACTATCGTCAAACAATGACTAGTGACAATGACAGTCTCGAAATATTAAATTAAGCCCGAAAAAAAAAACATCAATGAAGAATTCGTTCCATTCGACAAATGAAATCAGTTAGAAATCAACTCTCTCGAGACTTCGTATCGAGCACCATACTTATCAATTTTCAACAGAGGGAAGCGCGACATACTTGATAACGTGTTACTTGTTATTTCGAGCGCTGTCACAGCGAAATGACAATTTTGCAAATACCACCAGCGACTCTTCGGTGACTCACTTGACAGGCGACTGACACTTGGACAATTTCCTATTTATATATTTTCTCGTGACCTTTGTATCGTCGTGTTTGTTTTTCACGATTAACCAGCGAATTTGTAACTCCGGTATTTCTCTCGTCAAGTTCACAAGGAAGCACTATAACTGCGTATAAATCGATAAAGCCTATTTGTAAGGAAAAATCGTGAACGAGCTCCTGTCGTCACGAGCAAACGTTCTGATCGCGAGAAACAGCCCTCATCAATTACAACCTCGTTCGGGTAGGCTTGCTACAAGTTCCAAGAGAAATCAGTAACTTCTATGCCAATTTTATCGTCGCTGCGTAAGTTGGATACACGAGTGACGCCGAGCGATGCCGTACAGTGCTGCCCTCTGTGCTACTCGACGCATTCCACCATGAACTAAAAATAGTACACACTGCGACCGTAAAACCAGCGACAGTCGGTAATAAAAATAATGAAACTTTTTTTTTCAAAATATTTTCAAATTTCACAAAATTTATCTTCCAAATATTTACTCAAACGTATATTTTAAACATATCTTGAAATTCCATTAGTATCAAGAATATGTGATAACACATTCAAACCTCGACACAGCCCGTAAGATAAAACCGACCCAATTCACGTTTTCATTCCTATCTTTTTTATTTTTTTTTTTCTACATTAATTTTCTCGTATCTTACATCGTACTTTTTCTTGTTATCGTTCATCACGTATCATTCTCAGAAACAATTTCAGAATTCTTGTACACAGACCGGAAAAATGCAATTCGGGGTTTTCTCGTGTTTAATTGTTTGATAGTCTGCACGTGCAAACACACACACACACACACACACGCACGCACGCACACACACACACACACACACACACACACACACACACACACACACACACACACACACACGCGCGCACACACACACACACACACACACACACACACACACACACACACACACACACACACACACACACACACACACACACACACACACACACACACACACACACACGCACGCACGCACGCACACACACACACACACACACACACACACACACACACACACACACACACACACACACACACACACAACTACACAGTTATTTTCATACCGGATAGATTTTAATTTTTATCCGCAGCTTATCTAATAATGAAGTGGTCCGCTCTCGTATCACACTCTGTACACACACGCGCCTCCCATACATTCGCAATTAATCAAGAGAGCTTTTAAACTTTATCTATCGCTCGGGTCCTCGCTCGTGCGTTAATTTTTTTTTGTTTTTTTTTTTAAATTTCAACAAAAGAGAGTTATTCTCGTCTCTTCTTTCGCCTATCCATAGAATCGACCGGATCGTCAACGACGGGGGTGTTTTTCCTCTCTTATTGCGATAACGCTCGTTTTTTTGTTTTTTGTTTTCACACTTTTGGACGGAAATCTCAAAGAATTCATAAAATCTAGATCGGTGGATCGTGCACGGTTTTTTTTTTAATAAATATAATTTTTATTCCAAAAATTCTTTCCCTCGGTCGGAATAATTGGTCGTGTGGGGCTTAAGTTTTTGTCACGGGAAGGACGGGATGGGAGGGATAGGGGAGAAGGACGATAAGGGACTTTGAAAACTATATAATATTTACAGAATTATTTACAGAGATAAGCACGCGCGCTATTTTCTTCTTTTTTGTTTGTTTTTCATACACGCCACGTGCTCGTTATTATTTTAGAAAAATAATCGTGTGTGTCGTTAGTCTAGAAGAGTTGCGTCGGGACGCTTTGCGGGGGAAGTTTTTCTTCGCGTTTTTCCCTTTTTTCCTTGATTTCATTATTGTTGTTTCTTTCTCACTTCTCGTTGATGTGGATTTAATAACGTTTAGTGCGAAAGCGAATATCGCGCGATTCCCTCGACAAACTTCTTTGGTCTCTCAGGTTTTCACTCTTTGGTCGTTTTGTTCTCCTATTCGTTTTTCTTTTCTTGGTCTTGTTTCGTATTCCCGACTCGACCTTAAAACGCTCAGGTCGCGTATTAATACAAGCCGTCGATAGCTTGTTTCTTTTTGTTTTTTGAACGACGATTCTCATCGTCGGGACGATCCTCGATGGAACGATCACAGATTCGTCTCCTCCAAGGATTCCATCCTGAGGAGCCGCCTTTTCTCATCGACGGCGATAAAATACGTCGTTACGAGGCCTTTGGGCTTGACCCACGTTTCACCACGTAAGTTACACTTGATACCATCGTGTTCGAGAACCGAGGCGGTTTCCGTTGTTACCTAAAGTTTCAACGATTAAAATATAATAATTAATTGCATGAAAATTGAGTTGAGTGTAATTTGACTAACCTGAATTTTTCCAGGTACTCCAGTTGTATCCATCCTCGATGCCATGTTAACAGCATCGCCCCAAATGTCGTAAAGCGGTTTCTGAGAGCCAACGACACCGGCGGTTACTTCACCGTGTGATATTCCAATTCGCAGTCTATCAAACATGGTAATTGGATGGTAGAAAAATTGTTTCTGTTGTACATTGGTAAGATTGCTGTTTCTTTGTTTTTAATGATGAACTTACTTGTAGGGTTTTGTGTTGGGAAAAGCCTCGATGTTGAGTCTATCGAGGACAGCCATCATTTGAGTCGCGAATTCCGCCATCACTTTGACTACATCGTCCTCGTCCTCTTGCTCGTCCCTCATGGAATCTCTCCTGTGAGCTTCAAGACCACATGCAGCCATATAAGTCGTTCCTGCGATCTTGATCTTCTCAATTCTGCATACGAAACTCGGCTCGAACAGTAGTTTGTCAAATTCGCATATTATCTCGTTAAGATC
The DNA here is from genome assembly GCA_946811545.1 of Netelia fuscicornis. NCBI lineage: Eukaryota > Metazoa > Arthropoda > Insecta > Hymenoptera > Ichneumonidae > Netelia > Netelia fuscicornis. Next base: position 39,374,650 of record OX328015.1, read on the forward strand.
GATGAGAATATTGCTCTCGTCGATCGAGAGATCTGTAAGCGAGGCGAACATGACTGCAACGTTCTCGTGAGCTTTGTGGTACAGCTCGCTCTCGTCCGTTCTATTCATGTTTAGATAGAAATCGGCTAGAACAAAATAATCGTTGGATTTATATCGATTCGAAATCGAACGGTAATTTTAAGTATTTTTTTTGTTTGTCGTTACTTACCAACGTGCTCTGGTAAAATATTTCTTAGCAGTAATTTGTTCGCGTTTCGAGTGTGAAAAGCCTCGTCCTGTTCTTTCATCAATTGACGCTTCCATTGGTAATCGAGTCTGCTCAGATACTCTGCCTGAACGAATAATAAAAGTGAAATTAGAGATTCGATAGGAATTTTTTTAATTAAATAATTTTGTTGGACTGACCTGCCGATCTATGAGATGAAGCGAAAAAGTCAGAAAAGCAACGTTCAGGATGTGAGCCAGTCTTGGCTCCAAATGAGGATTCCAAGTATCACCTGCCTGCAAAATACATTCGATTTTTTCTCTTCTTGTACATCTGAATTCTATCTCAATTTATCAATAATTACCTGAAATATTACGGATCTGTATTCGGCGATGTTCCAAGCGTAGAAAACTACGATTCCTATGCCGATCATGAGTTTCAGAACAAAGTGAACTCTTAGAAAGAGAAAACTTGTAAGAATCGCCAATGAGCAAGTCTCTGACATTTGCTGCAAAGCAATTAGATAGTCATTTCATTTTGTTCAAATATTTCTCAAAAGAAATAATATTGTTTATCGTTAAGATTTAAAATATGATTACCCAAGGGGTGGAAAGACATTCGACATCGCCTGCACCGTTCGCTGCAATCGTCGACGTAGCATTGTTGTTAGCCAATCGATCTGCGTTTTTGCACTCAAACTAAAATCATTAAATTTTTCCAGGGATTTATATGAATTTTCGTTACATCGTTATTAGAATTTTTTATCGCGTTGGGAAAATTTTGTTCTCACCAACATGTCGAACATCGCGCAAGCTGCGAGCATTATCGTTATCACGAGATAAAGTGTCGTCCTTAACAGTGCGCTCCACACCACCTGACGAACAAGAACAAGAAGTTTCATTGAAAAATATTCACACAGGTAAAATATTCAGTAAAAATTTTTTTCACTCAATCTTTCAAAACAAAATTCTATACGTTTACCTTTATGCTGGTTTGATACATGAAATGTAAAAGCTTGTTTCTAGGCTGAGGTACGTGTCCCTCGTGCTCGTCGTAGGGATCCTTGCAACGATTCCACACAAAGTGCATCCACGTCAGAGGCAGCAGAGCAATGAGAAAGAGCATCGCAATCGTGTAGCCAACCGTCGTACTAACGTGCCATCTGAAAATACAATTATACAGATCGAATCGAATCGAAACAAAAGTAATCGATTAGCTCGTAATAAAAGTTGTCGATTAGAACATAACAAAAGTTATCGCTTAAATCGTACCAAAATAAGAAGAAAACTTACTCCGAGAGAAAAAGCGTAGGAACCAAAAAGATGAGACCCATGCAGATGAAAACGAGAAAGGCACATCCGACGTAGAATTTAAAAAGTGGATCGGGTTCTCGCAGAAACGGAATTTCCCAGCTCAGTCGCGAGAACGTGAGGAACAGAGGATTTATATGTTCCCACTTGAACCACTGCCTGCGGATTACACATCATTGAAACAATCGAGTAAGATGATCGACTTTGTTAATCATTTTTTGTTTTCATACTTACTCCCATTTGCTCAGTGGCATTTGCTTGATAGCGGTTTCCATTTCAGCATCGGCGGCTTTCAGCATGAGATGATAGTCCCTGAGACAAGAATCCATGAAGTGCGTACGTCTTCGAAATGTGCCTGCGAATACGTCGGGGCTCATGGGAGTCGTGAGTCTTCTTGTGCTTCTCGAGGATGCTCCAACGCTCGTGCTTGGTCGAACGCTGTACCATCTCACGTAATGCTTGTTGGGTGCCGGTGGTGTTGGTGGCTTCATGACCGGCAAGATCTTCTCGCTGTTCTACAACAAGCTTTTGTCCGTCAACGAATCTCGATGATCGACGATATTTTCAAAAATTCGAATAACAAAAACGGATCGTTCTCGCTATATATTTTCATCGTGGAGTAGCGACTCGACATCTCTCACCTGCGATATTGGCGAGCCCTCAATATTCGGCGTTATCAAATAACTCCTTATGTCGTATTTCTTAAGAACCTCGTCGTTCAACGTCTCCACCGGTACGCAATCGTACTGACTCGCGTCCAAGAGATTGAGCGTTTGTTGCGTCACGTGTACCTTTCCCGGTTTTCCAGTCTGTTCCATTTTATTAGCTATAACGACATCCCTGGACCAGACGTCGTATTGCCACTTGTTCGCTCCCAAAATACCGGATATTATTTTGCCCGAATGAACTCCTATTCTCATATTAATGTCGACACCGCACTCGCGTCTTACCCGCGTGCGAACCTCCTTGATTATCTTGATCATGTCCAATCCTTCGTTAAAAAATAATGTAAATTCCAATCTTGTTCAAATTGTTAATCGCAAAAATTGTATTCGCGTTTACTCACCGAGATCCACGCAACTTTTCGCGTGATGAATGTTTGGTGTAGGAACACCGCTCACGCAATAGTAACAATCGCCGAGAAATTTTATACGTAAAACATTGTGACGCTCGGACGCCTCGTCGAAACTCCCGAACAGATCGTTCAGTGTTTCAACGAGTTTTCGTACCGGGAGGGTGACCGTTAGACCGGAAAAATTAACGACGTCTGCATACAGGATGCTCACGTTGTTGTGAGTCTCGACGTAGAGATCACTGAAATTTAAACAAAATAAAATCATTCAAACTTGAATTATATCGATCGTAACGAAACTCTATTGTTTTCTTTTATTAACATTGTAATTGTTTAGAAAATTTAAACTAAAAGTCAGTGATACGAATATTAATTTGTCTCTCATCGAGAAAAACGATAACGGCGAATCTTACTTGCGTCGACGACCCTTAGGCGGTGGTTTCTTGTGTTGTTCGATAAATTTGAAAATATCCCGAAAATCTTTCTTGATCTTGGCCGCGAAATGTTGGGGAAGAATGCTTCTTGTCAGTTGTTCCTGATAAACAATCGTCAAATTTATCCCATCCGTTCTTTGCTTCGTTTTTTACGTTTTATTTTCAACGATTAATTATTACAAATTTGTCCAACCTCTTGGTCCTTCTCGTAATTGAGCCTTAGGGTGGACTCGACGCACTTTCGCCTATCGAGAAAAGATCGCCTTATGACAATCTCGTTCATAAATCTGAAGTACAGACCAAGGCCGTTGACGCAGGCGAAATAAATTCCGTCCGAGATTATCTGCGAAAATCGCGATAAAGAGAAATTGCAGCGTCGAGTCACGCGTGATAAAAATAAATTATAAAACATTAAAAAAAAATGAAGTAAAAATATCGTCGATTTTATCGTAAATTGTAAAAATATTTGTCGTATTTTCCCCAACAAAAAAAGGAATAAAAAGAATTCTCCTCGCGAAACTTACCCTCGCGGTGTAATCGGACGAATTTCTGTACGTGATGAGGGAGAGACTCGCGAGATAACAAACCGTGGCGGTCACACCGAGTATGAACGCATGGAGATTCTCCGTTAGCGGCAAAAAGACGTAACACGCTAGTAGTACGTGAGTCGAGTATGCGGGTCTGTAACAGCAAAAACGAGAGAAAAAAAAGGAAAAAAAAAAGAAAAAACAAAAAGAAGGAAAATCACAAAATTAATGCACGTTCCTGGCGTAATGAGAATTCCGCATCCTCGCGCATGCAGGTCTGTTGCGGAAACGACATCGGGGAAGCGAGAGGAAATGGATAGAGAAGCGTGAAAGGTAACGAGAAAAAAAACGTATATATGTATATGTTTTTTTTTCTCGTTACATATATATATATATATTTCGAGAAGGTCGTTCGAAAGGAACGATAAAGGGGTCGTCGAGGAGGGGCGTAGGAGGGCAAGAACGAGGATTAGCGTACGAAGGTCGAAGCTGATAATTAAGAACCTCGAGTGATTAGCACAGCTTGAAGTTGGACGAGTTCTTTTTTTACGCTCAACTAATATAGTAAAACATGCGGTCTTGCATAGCTGGCATATTTGGACTATCTATACATCGATTGATAGCGAGCGTTCATATTCATCGCTGCATATGATGATAAATAACTCGTATTATATACAGGGTGAATTTCATAAGATGTAACAGACTTTATTCTAAGGTAGATGGGATCATTACAAACAAAAGTTGCAAATATACATTAGGGATATTTTGAATAGTTTACGAGATATAAAGTTTTAAAGTTGGTCCAATCAGAGCGCGCCGAGAAGCGGTGGAGCCGCCCACTCCCGCCCTAACCGTAGAGATAGCCCAGTGTAGAGCGTTACATTTCAGGTTGCAAAATTCACAGCAGTCAATTTTATTTCTCGGGCATTGGCTGCTAGAGCGGGGAGTGGGCGGCACCAACGCTTCTTGGCGCATTCTAATTGGACCAACTTTCAAACTTGATATCTCGTAAACTATTCAAAATATCCCTAATGTATATTTGCAACTTTTGTTTGTAATGATCTCATCTACCTTAGAACAGAGCCTGTTACACCTTATAAAATTCACCCTGTATACGTTTACGAACTCGTTCGAATAAAGATATTTATATATTTCCAGTAGTTATATATACATATTTACTCGATGCAGCGATCGAATAATAAAATCAACGAATTTCAAGGAAATTAAACGAGTTTAATGAAAAAAGTGATTTCTTGTAAAATTTTGTAATCGATGGATTCGTCACGATATGCAGAAATTTTGATTGATTGGATCTAATGAATTACCTTATCGCAGGTGTGTCCTCGGTGCAATTCAAGGTGTACCATAGCGGAACTGCGAGATCACCGATGACGAGAAGAACAACGATCAGACACGAGAGAACGACCGGTAGATAAGTCTCGCGTGCGACGAGTTTTGATCTGAAGGAGAGGGCTATGACCGGAAACAATAGTGCACCCACGATGCTGCAAGTGACCACGTCCGGTAACGACGACTCGATCTCGACCTGTTCGAACGATCCATGCAAATTTTGTAATCGATCGAACGAATTTCAATTTCTTACTTTGATTTTGTTTTATTTTAATTAAAATTATGTTACAGGAAACGTTCTATCGAATTCTCACCATCATTATTAACACGGTACAGTGCGTGACACCGAGAACCAACTGCAGCAAGACGAAAAGCGATAAATATCCATTTTGAAGTCTTCTCTGATAGATCGAGTACAGCTTCTCGAGGTTTTTGAACTCAAACTCTTTCTGAAAATAATTCAGACCGTGGACACAAATTTATACGACGGTAAGAAATATAGATAATCGCGTATACAAATATATTTACATATATACATAATATGTATGTGTGCGTGGGTTTGTTTATTTACAGATATAAACGGAGAAAAAAAAGCTTTGGAAAGAAAACTGGAGGTAACGTTATTCCGAACGTAAAACGAATTGTTGGTATCGATTCGATCGTGATAAAATAAAATATAGTAAGTATTGGTGCAATTGCCGGACAAAGGAGAGAAAACGTTGTTCTTCCTTGTCGCTGGTTTATTTTTAGAACGGGAATCCAGATATCTTTCGACCGCACTGTTTTTTTATATTATTTTTTCTCGTTTTCTTTTCTTATTTGTTACAGCCTCGCGTCCGTCGGAAAAATTGCAATGGGATATGCGTGCCGCTCTCTCTCTCTCTCAAGTCCTTTGGAAGAAAAAATCGCAACACCGGAAGCGCGGATTGTTGCAAGACGATTTTTGGAAAAATCGTTTTTATATATTATTTTTTTTTTTCTAATCGATCGACCTATGCGTTGATCGAAGTTGAAAGAATTTATGATGATATTTACGACGTGACGAATTAATTTTGATTTTCGATAACGTACCCGCGGTTACCGTCGGTTAATGCGATCCATCGTCGACTGTCAACCCGCACGGTGTGATATAAAAGAGAGGAGGTAAAGACGAGAAAAAAATTGCAATTGTACAACACATTCGTACACCGGAACTCCCACCGTTCGGTCGCGAATGAGCGAGGCTTTTTTTACGTTGTCTCGTTGAACGCTGTCGCGCACGCAAGAGAGACCGAGTGAGGGAGCGAGAGAGACCGAGTTAGGGAGTGAGAGAGAGACGGACCGATATGCGGAAGAGCGTTATCGAGTCGAGTGCAAGAACGAGCTGGAGACACCGGCGCACATACGAGGCTCGATGTCCTTCTTCGCACGAACCGAAACACGAACGATGTGGATGTACGTGCCTCGTGTGGTTATAACGGATTCGATCAAACGATCGCTACGCCACGGTTCTCGCCAAATTAACATCAATTTATTTATTTATTTATACGCAACGATTAACTCGAAAAAACGATAGCGCCAATTTGGCACTCCGTGGTGTCTCGAAATCGCATATTGCCCGAGACTGATGCATTTCCATTTGTTTATTTATTCATTCACATTTTATATCGAAACTAAAAACAGAAATTATATCGATAAAAAGGCAAATTTTTATATCAAACGAAAATTTTCGAATTTGTAAATTTTAATCAAACTTGATAGAGATTAAGATTTTTATTCACAAGTTGGAAATTTTATAACGAGAATGTATTCTTATTTTTTTATATCGATGATTATTTTTTATTTACGATTAAAACTTTGATGAATTAAAAGAAAATGGAAAACATAAAATTGACGAACAAATCTGAGATCGCGAGGTTCGAATTCGTGCTATTGTTCCGGTTAATGGATCTGCCACGAATAAAAAATCGCGCACACGTATACACTGATCTATTTATAGTCATCCTTTGTATCGATGTGCAATTCGGATGAGCAAAATAAAACGCACGCCACGAATTCGTCTCTCGGTCATCCGTTTGAATAATTTCAGCCTAGTATTTTTTTTTTCAATCGATGAATCGAACCCGTATAGAATCGCCACACCTGTAGATTTTTAATCGGTCGTTCAACATAAACGCCCGTGTGGTCCTGGCAATGAGAGACGCACTCGTATACGAATTTAATATGCGACTATAAAATTAAAAAAAAAGTAATCCACCTAGGACGTTGTCAAAAATATTAAGCAAGTCGTTAATTTTGTTTTTTTAATTCAACGTCACGTAATATTCTCACGTTCGAAGAAACCACCGTAGGTAACCGACGATTTTCACGTGTGAAATTTGGAGAATGAAGATTCGTGTGTTTCTTTTGTTTCGCCACTGGATGAATTTAACTTTTCTAAAAAAAAAAAAACCAAACAAAATGAAAAAAAAAGGTTAACGAAAATTTTCTGTTTTATTTTTAGAACGTCGCAACGTACGAGATTTTTCGCGTAGGAGTTCCACCACTTGGCGCGTTCGATCAATCGCCACCACGAGAGTTTGATATTTGCCAACCGGACGATTTTCTCCCAGACGCGAACGAGGCCCGGGACTCGCGATGCTGTGTCCGTCTCTGTGTGTGTATTGTTTTCTCTTTTTTCCTTTTTCCTCGATACGCAGACTGAAATTCCCATACGTTACAGGGCGCAGACGCTTTTCCAGGCCTCGCGAGGAGGAGGAGTAGAATGAAACGGAGTGAGCGAGAGAGGGTGAGAATGGGAGGTGGAAATAGAAAGAGCGAGGAGGATAGAGCGATATTTCCTCTTCGGTTACACTCGCGACAGTGGAGTATTCGCGGAGAGTTTCGTGTAACGTCGTGGCCACGCGACTACTGACACTCTCCCACCCCCTCCTCCCACCCCGCCGCACCACTTCGATGAAACTCTCGCGCGCAACCCAGCCAAAAGCCTTGATATTGATCTTCAATCCCATCTGGGGAGACACCGAAAACCTTCCCTACTCGCTCGTATCTCCGAAATGTAAATTTTCCAACCACCCTTCCACTTCGTTCCCTCTTCAACCCTTGTGCTCCACTCTCCCACCCTCACTCCTTCTTCTTCCTGCCACGATAAGTCTTTCGCGCGAGATATGCGCCGACAAAAACGAGTCTCGGGTTCAATCGCATTTGTCGCATAGGAAATGCACAACGTGAATGGGGTCGTTGCTGCATTGTCCTTGAGATACGTTTGCCATTTGTACAGCTGATGCAATCGTGACGAGAGACATTCCATTCGGTCGAGCACGAATATCGAACCGAAAAAAGAAATTGGAATCTTGCTGGGGAATTATCGAATCATTGATTTGGATTTAACGATTTTTTGTTTTTCATTCTCTTTTTGGTCGTTGGATCATTGGAAAACTCGAGATCGATAGATAAATAAGGTAATCGAATTAATAAAAATGTCCTGTAACAACAAAAAGTTGGGAGAAGTAAGAGAAGATCATTTTATTTCGATTTTGATAAAAGATCGGTTTTCGATCCGATCGATATTGCAGTTAAATTTTAATATTCTACGAATATATTTATCGAAATTGATCGAATCTCGATTAAATCAAGTAAATCCGATTCGATCTCTCCAGTGGGAATCATTTTTCTCTTCTTCCGAGTTCAATAATTATCACTTACGCGATTCTTTCTCACGTCAATTAGTTCTTGCGAGAAAAAAAAAGGAAAAAAAAGAAGAGAAATAATCAAGAGAAATAATCGTTATTATAACGACGAATTAATCGCGTGTATCGTCACATTCCCCATCGTTTCTCGTATCGCGATAGGCGCCTTACGATCGATCGAACGGATGACCGTTTTGTAGTAGGTAATTCCCGCGATCTGTTAATCCACGAGTCGATCCAACTCGAAGGCCATGGTCGTGATTGAGAATCGATTATTTTTTTTCTAGTTCCTGTATAAGACTGATCGCTCGGCACGACTCATCGTCCGGTTATCGTGTATCTGATAGCGCATATCCGAGTGCAAGATAAAAGTAGTGTAACGGTACAACTATATTTATATATATATATATATATAATGTATATCTGTGTGTGTATAAACGGTCTAAGACAAACAGAGACGACGAGTCGTTGTTTGCTGTCATCGAGATATTTTTGCTTGTAGTGGCGAGGTGAAAAAAAAAGAAAAACAGCAGCAGCTAGTGATACGTCGAGCGGTAAAAATTGCATAACCCTTTGGGACTCAATGAAATCCTGAGGACTTCCGGCGCTGAGTGAAAATTCGACTCGTAATCGCTAAGAAGAAAATGAAAATTTGTTATCCTCCCTCTCTCTCTCACACACACACACACACACGTTATTACGTTGTTACGTTATTATTATTATTGTATCTTGTAGAATTTTGTAAAATTGTTAAACTGGTACAAATTGTAAATTTGCAAATTTACGTATTGTATGGTTTGGGAATTTATGAGATCTCTACGTTTGCCCTATAGCTAACCAGGGCATAATTAAATATATCAATCAATCAAACAATTAATCAATCAATCCCTCTCTCTTATAAGAATTATTGTAAGTAGTTTTTATATTTTATATTACAAATTGTATCACGTAGTATTTCTATATTTTGTCCCAAAGCTCCCTACACATACACACGCGTTATTACGTTGTTACGTTATTATTATTATTGTATCTTGTAGAATTTTGTAAAATTGTTAAACTGGTACAAATTGTAAATTTGCAAATTAACGTATTGTAGCGTTTGTGAATTTATGAGATCTCTACGTTTGCCCTATAGCTAACTAGAGCATAATTAAATATATCAATCAATCAAACAATTAATCAATCAATCCCTCTTTCTTATAAGAATTATTATAAGTATTTTTTATATTTTATATTACAAATTGTATCACGTAGTATTTCTATATTGCGCCCTAAAGCTCCCTATGGTATAATGTATTGAACCAAACCAAATCAAATCTCTCCTGGAACACTCGCGATTTTCTCAATCTCATTAATTCACGCACGATATTTATTCTCGTAACGATCCTTCGCTACGATATACGGTAACTCGTAACGATGTTGGACAAAAAAACGGACGTGTTATACAAATGCGTCTCGGTGCAACGGAGACGCTCGATTTAATTGCAGAAAGGAAGATCGTGCGAGAAACCTCTATCGACGTTGCGTAGAACGTTTCATCCAAGATCGAACGATTTTCGGACGAATCTTATTTTTTCTTTTCATTTCTCGTAATCGAAGAAACAAAGGAAGAAATAAGTTCCGATCGAACGAACCAATTCAAATTATCCGTTCGATCTTCGGTCGAAAATTGAAGAAAATTATAGTTTTAATAATTACCGATTTTTTCTTTGTTTTTTTTTCCTATTTGAAAATTTATAAAAAATTTTGTTCCTTTTTTTTACAGATCGAACTTACCCTGAGAGTCGTCCAGGTCCATTCGTCCAGGCTGTCCGGGGAAACGATCCTTCCATCGTCGACTTTGTGCAACGAGCTCAGCGACGTCCTCGTCA